>JAQFVV010000069.1:2254625-2883176 GCA_028023455.1 Epiperipatus broadwayi
ATTTTTGTAAAACTACTAAGAACTGTATCTTAGGTCTGGTTAGACTAATGGAAGCACTAATCCTTTGATACTTAATGTTAGTAATTAAACAACTTCCCAGACTTATTTCTAGCCTTTTTTGGTAGAAAAGTTACTTTTTACAGTATTTCTATCCAGCAGTGATGAAAATTTTAAATATTATAATGACAAAAATTAAACCAGCTTGGCTTTGTCCTTATGAGACAGAGACACTAGGTCATGTAATTTATACTTAGGGACTTAATTGTAAGCCTGTTTGGAAATACCTCATGAAATGAAAGATTACTACTGTGATATGCAGATTTATATAGAGGGATAATAATAATTTATTTTACTCAAAGAGTCTATTTTGGTTTATCATTATTGGTTGTCATTTAATGTATCTTATAATAATAAATTAATAACATATTAAAACGAGAACACCTCCCTATTCTCTCATCATTTATAGTAAATTTAAATAATCAATAAATACTAGATAATAGGGTACTTAAATTTCTACTGTAAACCAATTTCTATCTTTTCACTTTATTAATGAGGATTTGGAATTCAAAACTGAAAGTAATATATGAATTTAGCAACTGGCTTTTTAATCTGGTTTATTATTCATACTAAACCCTGAAATTCAAACATTTTTGGGTTTTGATTGGAATCAAAGTGTATGATCAGTTATAAAAATTTGATCCCAAATCAACAACTATAGATGTAGATTCAGGACCAGATTTGTATATTTTGTCAGACAGATGGCCTTAGGTTCATAACCTAACGTTGTGTTGATTTTCAGATATTTAGCCTAAAAAATAAATTAGATTAAAAGGTGATTTCTAGATGCATAATTGTATTACTTTTAGTTTTGAATTTTAAATTATTGTTAAAGACAAAAGCCAGAAACTAAATGAAAATTTAAATATACTAGCATCAAGTAATCATTTATTATTCACACTTACTATAAATGACAATAGAGGGTGGGTAAAGAGATGAGGATTAAATTTAGTGAAGAAAAATCAAATATAATGATGGTTAATACTGGGGAAAGAGAAGATGTAGAATTTTTATTGGGAGATATCAAGTTAAGTGTGGTGAATAGATATAGTTATTTGGGAATTATTTTAAGTAATTAGAAAAATTATTTGGATGAATGGGAGACAAAATTGATAAATGAAACAAAGAAAAGAAAGGGATTGTTAAAGAAATTAACAGTGTTTTCATATAATTTATATGATATAGCTAGAATTTTATGGAAGGGAGTTGCAGTAGCAGGGTTAACATATAGTAATGATGCATTATGTGTTAGTAAAGGGGTATTAAATTATTTAGAAAAAGTACAAAGGGAAGTAGGAAGACATGCATTGGATGCAGATGTATGGATAGCAAGGGAGGCAATTCAAGGATAAATGGGATGTTCAAGTTTTCATGTGAGAGAAGCAAAAAGTAAAATGAAAATGTTTGTTAGATTGCAGTTTATGGATAATAAAAGAGGGCAGGCAACAAGATGGGTGAGAAAAGTAATACGGTGTGCAAAAGATTTGCATAAAGAATTTATAACAGTATATTTGTACAAAAGGTGGGATGATTGTATTAGGAGGATTGTTGAGTGTTATAATGGTAAGAAATGGGATAAAAGAATAGATTTATTAATAAAGAATAGGGAGTTAGAGAAATGGAGAACTAGTATGGAGAGTAAAAAGAGTTTAAATATATATATAGAAGTAAATGGAACATCGGGTGCGAGTTAATTTATGATAATAGCAAGGAAAGTAGTTTATTGTTTAAGGCTCGAACAGGATCTTTAGCAACAAGAGAATATATATGTAAATGGAAAAATATGATGATTTAGTTTGCAAATTGTGTAAGGAATACATAGAAAATATTAGGCATCTGTTAATTGAATGTAAATGCTTGAAAGCAGAGAGGATACAAATAATGAAGTTATGGAGGAATAAATATGAACAAAGTGATTATACAGAAAGTGGGTTATTGGTTGTTATGCTGGGTTTGGGAAAAGATAAGGGGGATTTAGATATGAAGGCCATGAAGTTGACAAAGATTATGTTGTGGAAATAGGATGGAGCAGATTATGGTAAAACTTAGGGCGGGGAATGGAAAGGAAAGGTAAGGTAGCTAACAGGTTTCTCTGGGCATAGTTGCTGAGAGATTCCTGACTCTAGCTAATATTGCCTATCTCAATGATTATTATTTAATGTTTGGTAAAATTTTAAATCTAAATTAATATTTTGAATATAAATGAATAGGCCATTTACATGTTAAAGATGTTTTTGTTTCTGATGTCAATTTTTAAGACATTTTTTTTTTTATTTTCTCTGCTATTGATCTAAACTGTTTATTAAAACTATTCTTTGAGTATTATCTAATGTTATTCATTCTATTTTGTGATCTGTCTTAAAACAATAGAACAGCTTATACCACTTTCTTTGATGCATGTCTATATTGACAAGTGGTAAAGCAAGAATATAACATACCCATTAGATTTTTAGATTTTCTCAGGTGAATTTTATTTCATATTATCTATCCAAATCACTTAAACAAATCTTTATTTTTTACAATTATTGTTGCTATTATAATTGTATTTATTTACTTATTTATTTTTAGAAAAAAGAAGGCATCAGTTAATCATCATACACTTGCAAATCTTTGTGCTGCTATGCTTCTAAGCTATATAACATTTGTCTCTGGCATTGAAGATGTTTCCAACTATACAGGATGTCTTCTTGCAGCAATATGCTTGCATTATTTCATTTTTGTTAGTTTTATATGGATGCTAATACAAGGATTTCTTTTATATCGTGACACTGTTAAAATATTTGTTGATGAATTACAAGGTTTTTGGTGGAAAAGTACAGTATTCTGTTGGGGTAAGATGCATTTTTTAAAATAATGCTCACATATATATATATGTGTGTGTGTGTATATAAAAACTATAAGTATCCATTATAAATATACTAATGTCTTTTTATCTGTGTGATCCTTCTGCAAGTGAACTTGCAGAAACATTGTTACGACTTTTATATCATCTAAACTATCAAGTTCAAGTATCTTCTCAGCAAACTTATATATAATATATATATTTGTGGTAAAAAAAGTTTTATGCATTAATGATTACAAAAATTAACTCTATGTCCATAATTAGATAAAAATTACAATAGTTTTTTTTTTTTTTTAGATTTAAAATAGACTTGTCATTTTTTCATCTATATAATCATTGATGAAAAAAAGTGAAACAAAAAATCAATGTTTAGCAACTTTAAAGAATATTATCAAATTTTTCATTATTCTTTTTGGAGGCCTTAGCCAATAATAGGCCATTTAAAGACTTCAGCCATTTAAAGACTTCTAAGTTTTTACGCAAGCACATGCGTATATAATATATTTTCGGTCTCAAGAGCATTTATTTGAGATTAAATATTCAAAGAGTACTGATTTTTTGGCAAAATAACATTTGCCTACAACTATGATATTCTTTATGCATTTAATCACATACAGATGATCCCAAGAATTAAATGAATTATGCTACATCATTTGCTCATAAACTTACACCCTTCACCACATATATATATATATATCATTAAAAAGCCAGTCAACACTTTAGACAATCTCAATATTAATAACAATCAATAATTTCAAACTGTTGTCAAGGCAACCTCATTTTAATCTTCACTAATGATTCAATGTACTTATATAGACACTAAAGATCGCAACTTGACCACAGAGATTGAAATTATTGATTCAAAGAAGTTTAAATAAACCTCTTTAGACAGGTAAATATAACCTATCTGGATGCAGACTAATAAATAGTCAATTATAACATTACAAACTGCAAATGTAAATTGCACCCAAAGTGTTGCTTAAATTATAAATGCAATAATGTTCAATATATATATATATATCAATTTTAAAAAATTCCCCTTATTTAATTTAACATTTTAATAAATTTAATCTTCTGAAAATAGTTACCATAATAACAAAACACTGTCACACAAGAATAAAAAATAATTATTAAATACATTTCAATCCTCATCTTCAAAGCTTCGCAATAAAAACAAATGTCAGAAATTGATTTAAGGATGAGGATTTAAATATGTCTGGTAAAAATTATTCAAACCTTATGGTAGATAGATACTAGAATTTAAAGCTGTTTTTATCTTAAAAAGTAGTTATCTGTACAATTTCTTGAGTAATTAAATGATAAATATGAACAGAAGGAAAAATTCTTATATATGTGCAATTAATGGGAGCAAGCTATTGTGTTTAACAAGGATTAAGAATAGAATGATACCTGCTAAAATAATGTTATTTCTTCTTATACTGAGGAATAATAGTTTGCTTCTTTTAATTGCATATGCAACAATGTACATTAATTTCATGTTTGCATTATTAACTTCTGTATGATTATTAAAAGTTAGAGCAGAATAATTAGTTATTAGTTTAGTAAATGTTAAATGTCATACTTTTATTTGGCTGATATATTAATTTCATTCTGAATTTCTACCAATGTTGGTAAGAATAAACTTATAAACATTAAAAGCTTAAACAATATGTGGACCATTCTATTCTTGACCCTTACTAAACATACAGATTGTCATCTATTTATAGCTTGCAGGAATTGTTTGCTGTCATTAATCAAATATACATTAACCTATGTTAATTTCATGTTTATATATATATATTCTAACAAGAATATGTAGACAATTATCAACTATTATAGTAATATATTTTAGTGTAAAACAATATTTATTATTTTACTGAGCAAGGTTTTCAATATAGCATATCTTTGTCAAAACACAATTAGATATGCTGTATTGAAAGCCTTGCTCAGTGAGGTAATAAATATTGTTTTATACTGAAAATTTATTATCATAATAGTTGATAATTGTCTACATATTCTTATGCAATATATTTTATTACATATTATCTATGGTATATACATATATTACAGTTTATTCTTGTATATATTGTAATGGTCAAATTCATCTATTGACTAACACACTGCAGAATTCAAACCCTAAACATGAAACTGAACACTCTAGGAGGGATTTCCTTCTAGATATCCTAGGTTCGAATCTAAAGTCTAAATTCCACAGTGCCACCTATGTGATAACATATTTGATGCTACTAATATAATATAACCTTTTTAACCGGTGTCGGTGATCAGGGAAAAACTAAGAGACTATACTACACTATAAGCTTGGGTTTGCTAACTAAATGTCTATGGATGGCACAAAAGAGATGTGACCGAGACAGTGATATGGATTAAGAAAATAAAGAATCAAAAATTAGTAAATTTAAAAGATTTATTAAACTATCAAAATATATAATACGCACACTGTCTGCATATGTTAGACAGCGACTTTTACTAAGATTGTGTTTTAAAACAATATTAATTAAAGTTTACATTTATGGGTTGGTGATGCATTCTCTATACCTTGGGCTAATACAATAACATTACGATAATGTGCCTAAGAAAGTTTACGAAGATATGCGAGGTGTTTTAAGTAAATATCAGAAATAATTGAATAAAAGAATTTGATGATTGTAAAGTTTAACATAACATTTCTTGAATACAAGAATAGTATGGACTGATGCTTGTTAAGCTATAAGTTGGGGATGTGATTAAGGCATGCATATTCATAATTATAATTAAACTATTTTGGGAAGTTGGTGGTGCTAGTGAGGAATTTCTGTAAAGGATGGAGGATGTGGTATATTTAAACCACGGAGCTTTGCAAAATAAATAACTAAATAATAAGTAAATAAAATACAGGAAGGTGACTTGCCCTAAGTCCATAGGAAGTGGTGTCACATGGTAGCCCAAGTCTGGACTCATCCAAGTACTTAGCGACTGTGTGACAACTATGTAGAATTCCTAGGTGTGACAATTCGAGTATATACTCTGACTGGGAACCGCAGAAAGTGAAGGGAAAATGATCTTAGCCATTTAAAGCCCTTAGGAGGAGCAAAGCGGTCTCAAACACCCGATACACCTACTAGCAACACTCGAATAAAGTACATAAAATATTCTAAAAGAATTCATCTAGTTTGATAAAACACATAATCAATTCCCCAAATATTTATTTTAAGAAAGAAAGTCCGTACATTCTCAACCTCAAAATTATATGCTTTGGAAATTAAGCAAAGCAATAAACATATTTAAAGTGGGATAATGCATGATTGCAGGGTTTTAAAAGAAAATATAAGTTAATTACGCAATCATGCATTTGTTAAATATTTACTCTTTGACCTCGCACATATTCTCATATTATGTTAAAAAGCAATAAACATGTGGATTTTAACGGCAAAATCATTAAATAATGGAATATAATTAAGATAGCCCTCGAATGAGCAATTCAACGAGATAAAATGGGACAAAATTTATAATTTAAAATGCCTTAATGGCAGCATCTTGATTTAAATAAAAGGGAGTAATTCGCTCGGTCAATGGCTATACTGGCACACCATCATAATAAAAGAAAAACAGATTAAAATACAAAATATTAACCCAAATATAGAGATAGAACACATTAATTAAATTACAGCATTTAAAGAAATAAAACGGAATTATAAGGTAAAACAAAATAGAAAACATGGAATTAGCTATAGCTGAGTAATAGGAATATATGATCACAAGAACTCTTGGGTTAATTTTGAGTTACCTCATCAGAAGTAGGCATTTGAAGGTAGTTTCAGGTGGAGACTTTTTCCACCTTGATGATAGTAGCACTCATAAGAATTTAGCAGCAAATTCTGGTTAACAGTTCACATTTTAGCAGCGGTGGCAGTTTTAGGGCTTCTCACGTGAAACCATCTGATGGTTTGGTGCAGCGGTCAGCCATTTCCGAAAGGAAAATAGCCATCTTGCCAGCTCTTACTCAATCATTTTAAGATTGCAGTTTAAACTCTCAGCAAATTTAAACTCTTTCAGAGAACCTTTAGACTTAATATGTTTTAATAATTTAAAGTCTATTAGAAGACGAAAACTCAACTTCAAACAATAAAACTTGCAGGCTATTTGTTCTCTTAAAAGCAAACTGTCAGAACATCAATAGAATAAAATCAGAAAATCAATTAATAGAATTAAAATGCTGAATGACTAAACAAAAGAAACCTCCTCTATATATATCCAAGCTGTACAATAGAACTGCCCTGTAGTGTAACAAAAATACCAAAGTTTGCTATCTTAACAAGCTGCAATCAAATCCATCTGAATGTCCAAAGGAATTCAACAAAATTTTAATTAATTTTTTATTGTTAACTATCCTGTAGACATTCGGATTAAAACTTTGATTTCATAAAAAAAAAGACTTTTGCTAATTAAAAACTACCTTAAGTGGACATCTGCTGTATTTCTAGATAAGATACTAGAACATATTAACTAAAGTATTGTTTCTTACCAACCCTCCTTTATTTTAAACAGAAAATATGTGGCATGATTTTAAAATCTAAAAACAAAATTATTTTACTTTTAATTTTCAATGTTTAAACTACTTATCATCATCATCATCATTATCAACCATTATCAATCCACTGCAGGATGAAAGTCTCTCCAAGTTTAATCCGTCTTCTCTGATCTTTAGCTTCTCTTCTCCACATACCCCTGCACACTTTCTTATTTCATCCATCCATCTCACATGGGTCTCTTTTTGGGTCTTTTACAATCTCTTGGAATCCAGTTTAAAATTTCAATTGTCCATCTATTATCATCTCTTCTAACAATATGTCCAGCCCAACTCCACTTCAATCTTTTAATTTTTTCAATGAGGTCAGTAACACCTGTTTGTTCTCTTACCCATACATTGCATTTACTATCTCTTCGTTACTCCCAACATACATCTCTCCATACTTCTTTGAGTGGTCTGAAGTCTCTGAATTGCTCTTCTATTAAGTGTCCAAGTCTCAGATCCATAAGTAAGAACTGGTAAAACACATTTGTTAAAAACCTTTCTTTTCAAACACATAGGCATATTTCCTTTTAATATCAAGTTATTTCTACCAAAAGCACTCCAACCAAGTTTAATTCTATGATTAATTTCCTCTATTATGTTTCCATCTGTATTAATAATCTGACCAAGGTATTTGTAACTCTTAACTTCTTCTAATTCATCATAATCAATCTTTATTTTCATATTTTGAGCAAATCGATTAAACATTACTTTAGTCTTTTTAACATTTATCTTTAATCCTACTTTCATCTGATAATTCCTGCAACATTTCCTGCAGATCTGAAGCATTATTTGCAAGAACAACTACATCATCTGCAAAATCTAAATGACTTAAATAATCACCATTTACTTTCACTCCTTTAATTTCCCATTTTAATCCACAAAATACTTCTTGGAGCACTGCTGTAAAAAGTTTTGGAGATATGGAGTCACCTTGTCTTCACACCTTTCTCAATGTTGACTTTCCCAGTATCATTATGTAATTTAATTGTTGCTGTTGCATTTTTATAAATAATCTTCAAAATATGACAATATCCTGGATCTATACCTTGATGATCTAATGCTTTAATTACTGAAGAAATGTTTATAGAATCAAATGCCTTTTCATAATCTACAAATCCTAAGCATAATGGCAACTCATATTCATTTGTCCTTTCTATAACTTCTCTCAATACCTGGATATGATCTACTGTACTAAAACCACTTTTAAATCCAGCTTGTTCTCTTGGTTGGTGGAAATCCAATGTTCTCTGTAGATGAGTTGTAATTATCTTGGTAAAATTTTTATATAAAACTGATAAAAGGCTGATAGGTCTGTAATTTCTAATATCTGCTTTGTCACCTTTTTTAAATATTAATTTAAACTAAAACAAACATTACGAATGTAATATCTTTTATAAATAGATTTAAACAGAAATAATTTTAAACAACAAACTATTATTTTACCTTAAGTTTTGAAAATAAATATATCACAGTGTGTGCACAATTACAACCTATATAACTTACTTTTTAACAAATATCTTTTATGCGTACATACACATAATTTACATTATTTATTTATACTGGGAATTAGAAACACAAATATATATATATATATATATATATAACATGAGCATTGTACTCGTGGTTTAAAATTGGGCAGGATTTTCAGCATATAAGCACATTGCAGACACACTATGATACACTGGGGTTTAAACTAAGGTATGAGAGTAGGAAAGAGGTGAGAAAAGGTGAAACGAAGATCTGCAAAGCAAATCTTACTGTTTCAATATATATATATTTGCATGGTTAAATGAATTCATAGTATTATTTCTGGGAGCTTCCGTGTAATAAAAATGTAATAGCTAAATAGCTGATGTTTCAGTACAATAGCAAGTACTTTTCTTAGAACTGCTTTTTCCTCAAATTATAAGAATGTGTGTGATGAGATTTAAGATCATTATTTTTTCTTTTATTTTCGCCTCATTCTTAAATTCTATCGGTTGAGAAGTTTTAAAAAAATATTTTATCCTCCATTAGCTTTTCCAAATATTGTTAATTTTCTTTAATTCACACTTTTCATTTATGTCTAAGCCTTTTAAAAATCTCTATAATTTCACTTAGCAGTCTCTGTGTAGATACTGTGATATTAGATTATAAATTTCTAAGTAAATATAAAATATTATACAGCATTGATAATCAATGTATTTATTTATAATATTAATTCATAAAAGCTTTTTTCATCTAATATTTTATGTCCTTCTCACTATCTTGCATTTGATGTTAAATCTTCAATTTACACTGCATATATACTGATAGCAAAATTGATCAAACTATAATAAAAATTATACTAAAACAATCTAAATATTTTTATAACAGAAGTAAAATATATTAATTATACAACACATAATAATTATACAATATGTATAAAAATATTCACATGTAGTATTTCAATTTTAATTAACAAATTATTAATTATAGATGTGTATATATATATATATATACTGTAATGGTATAGAAGGAATGAATAGGAGTGTAATGCCCAAGAGACGGATACTCTACTGAAATTAAATTAAGTTCACATTTATAAAGAGAGTTAAAGCAAATTAAATGAGATTTTATATGCTTTGGTTATAAGTCCCTAACCTGTTTACATTTTATTATAAATAGTTTTTATGTATATATATATATAATAATAATAACATAAAGTATTTTTTTAGGTATTCCAGCTCTTTTAATAGGAGTTATTGTTAATATAGACCATACAATATATATTGGACATAATGATTTGTAAGTTTACATATCCTCATATATATTTGTTTGTCTGCTAGTTGTGCAGTTAAGCTAGTTTGTATTTAAGTTTAATAACTTTAATCATTTGTTCTATGATAAAAATCGTACTTCATACAAAGTATTAAATTATGTTATCATATTTTGAAGTATATATAATAATAAATTAGGCATGAGTGATCATGTGTAATAATTAAAGCTTGTAAAATTTTTAACTATGCTTTATTAGTAATAGTAAGTGTATAAAATTGAAATTAATACTAAAGTGTTTGAGAATAATGATTTATATTATTACTTTTAATACTGTAGGTTTCATCTTAAAAGTTTGGATTAAGATGAAATCTAGTTATTGAATGCAGTATTAATATCCTCATAGGGTGATCACCCAAACAGTACTTTAAATAATATTGACCCTTAAAAAAAAGTAGTGAAGAGGACAATCCTCTTTAGGGTAAATAATTTCTGCATAATGAAGTTATAATAATGGTTTCTTGTTTAATTTTAATTTCAGAGTAGCTAGATATTAATTTATTTCCACCTTATCTGGGTTGGCTATGAAGTAGCTAATTAAAAAAGAGTAGCTTCTTATAAATAACAAAGTTTAATCAGAAGCTGATGCACTTACTGCAATTCCAAAGTACCAACTAAGTTAAAAAAAATTCATATTAAATTTGGAAATATAAAACCTAGCATTTCAATCAATTTTTTTTTTCATATTTATTTTGTTATCACAGAAACTTAATTCTGACCAATAATGCATGTCACGTGATCAAATATTATTATATAGCAACTTGTTACTTTTGATAATTTGGAATTATTAGTGAATAATAAAGTGAAGTTATTTAGTACTAAATGTTTATTAGTTTGTTGAATATATTTTAAATTTAAATAAAATATAAATATGTTAAATATAAATAATAGTAATTAAGAAATGAATATTACAGAGATATAATACAAAAACATCAAATTATATACAAAAGAAAATGAGCATGTTGTAGAAAATATAAAACTCTTTAATTAGTAAAGCAAATTGAAGGAAAATTTTTTTAAAGAAATGCAAAAGGAAAAAAAGTGATAGAAGTGGATGAATAAGCTAACTGAACAGGTGAAGAAGTAATGAAAAATTTATATTGATTTTCAATTAGCCAATTGGAGTAAATAAAAATTATTATACAGAATGAGAGATCTAGAATAGAAAGCTAATTTATAAAAGAATATATATATATATATGGAGGTATTATATATAGAGCTTGTATTACATTTGTAATACAAGCTTATTAAATTATGTCATGTGACATATGACTTGGTTTCTTTGTAATATATGGAGATAGAAGATATAGCAGCATTAGAGCAAACAGTTTGCATATATATATATCTATCAACAAACATTAATGAGAGATCAGTATTCATTAGCTTATAAAATGTCAGATAGTGACGTTTATATTTTAATTTGCTTGTTTACTACTCTCAAGCTAAAAGTAATAAGTCAGTCATTTAATAAACAAAAACCAGAAGCAAAAAAGATTAGCTATGGGCTAGGTCCTTAAAATCTGTTTTCCCAGAATTGAAGGTCAAGTTGTGAATATGCAGGTGTATATTCTATTCGCATGGCATGTGGTATTTCCTTATATATACTGCAACTGTATCAAATAATAATAAGGGGTGATAATGCAACCTTTCTTATTTAATGACCTAATTAATTTTCATAATGTTAAATCATAACTGATAAGATGTAAGAAAGAAACTCTTATTCAAATGCCCATAGGTTTGCTACATACAAATTATAACAGTACAAAAGGAGGTTTTTATATTAGAAGAGAGAAAAACTTTATCATTTTATGTTCAATTCTAATATAATTAATATGGGGAATAAGCTATCTCCTACAATAATCTCACAACTAAACAAACATCTCAAATTATTATCTCTATAATGTAAATCTCTAATTTAAGGGTTTAACATTAAGATACACTAATGAGTCTTGAGATCAACTAGTGAATATAGTATAGAAATGTAATACAGAGAGCATATCAATAGCTCAAACAAGCTCTTAATGGATAAGTTTAATAAGAGAAAATATTTAAAATCTCTATCCAAAATAGCCTCTAACCACACTTATCAATTAAGAGCTTGTTTGAGCTATTGGTACCCTCTCTGTATTACATTTTTGTAAATACATGCTCACAAAAGCAATGTCACATTATATATGACTTGCTTTATCGATAATAGTATAGAAACAATGGGAATATTTTATTGAATCTAGATTACATTTGAAAATCAAATACATAAAATTTATTCAATATCTTAATTCTTTAATATTCAATAATATAGATATTCATCAAGGCTTAAACAAGTGATCAAAATAGCATTTTGATATAGCTAAATTAATAAAATTCCTCATTGTACTATGACCCTCACATGTAGATAAGTGATATAATTTTAAAGAAAGTAATAAAAAAAATTAAATGGGATGAAACTTTATCTAAAACAATTGATTCATCTTTTATTTATGATAGATTTGAAACTGGAAATAATAAAATAACAAAATAAGAATATCTGTTTAATCACATAGGTTTGTGAGTTTATTCACAGAGCATGTTAAGTAATATTTATTATTGACATACTTGTTTAAATTGCATTTACATACAAAATAAAGATTATATTTAATGACCTAATAACACTTAATAATAATAATAATAATAATAATCATCATCATCATCACCATCTTCATCATCATCATCAATAACACTCAAGTAATTTGAGATCAGAGATTTATTCTTTGGGGAGAATTAAACTAATTCTTGAAATTAATTTTCTTCAAAATTTTATTACATATCTGTGATCCTTTTTCTCCTTCACAAAATACTTATGCACAAGATGCACCTTAGAATAATCCCTATATTTAGTGATATACTGTTAAATATGGCTAAAGCATTGATATATCTCTGTACAATGCTTAACTTTATAAAGTCTAGTAGAGATTTTATACATAACATTACAATGACTTTAATGAGTACTTTTGCATAATAGATACTTAAAACCACCATCTGGATCTCTAGGATTAGATGTATATACTCATACATAAAAAAAAATGATATAGAAGACATCAAGCTCCCTACAACTATCTACTTCATCTTATACAATTGATACATATGACCACAGGTGAAAAAGATGAATAATCTCCAGTATCTGTATTTTATGCTAAACCAGCATTCTCCAGTTGGTCCAGATCATAATCTCCCACACATCTATAAGAATGAAACCTGTCCATTAAAGTTTATGTTTGATAGCTTGATACAAACTGAGCACTGATTATAAGTGTAGAAGATTATGATCTGGACCAATTGGTGAATGCTGGTTCAGCATGAAATACATATATTGGAGATCCTTTATATTTTTCACATATATGTGGTCATGTGTATCAATTGTATAGGGTGGAGTAGATAACTATAGGGTTCTTGAAAGTCTGAGTTCAAATTCCTTCTAATTACAATTTTAAGTACCACAAGTGCTCTGTTATATTTTCTGATGTGATAGTGTTATTGTTTGCATATGCACATACATAAAAAACAGGTTTTAAAACTTATCAGTTAATATCCTGTTGAGATAACAGATCAAGCTTGCCATACCATTGATCAATTCAATCATTTGCTGATAACATATTTTCAGGGACTGTACTTTTGCTCATGAGTATTCAAATAAATCTCCCAATGACTGGTAGTCAGATCAATTATAGTAAAGATTTTTTCTTTTGAATATAGCCAATAGTTTCTGCACAGGAGATGTGACATCATGCTCCAGGATTGTCCTGTGATTCTTGCATCCAAGCAGATGTGAACCAAGCCATCTTTTTCTTGCCTACAACCAATGGGTTACTAAGTGCTGACTCATACTTTCTTATGATACCCTTTTCCATCATCTGGTTGATTTGCTTGTTAACTTCATTTTTATACTGATAGGGTATATAAAACAATTTACATTGGAAGTGATCCAAATTGTTTAAATTTATTGAATGAATATATCACTTAATAATCTCTGGCTGTTTTGAAAATACCCTCTTATGTTGACATAATAGTTTGTACAGAACATCTTTCATTTTTACATTTAAATTAGTAGACTTAATTTAGTTTTAACTTAATAACCAACTCAGTTGTGAATTCTTCTATACAACTCAAATCCAGCAGCTTGTGAAAAATACAGGAATTAAATTTAATTCTTTCATCTTGGTGTGCCATCTGTTTGTTAACATAATCAACAACCCAACTATATCTATCCATGAAGTCAGATCCTAAAATCACCTACTCTGTCAATTAGACAGTCCAATTGAAGTATAATCCATATTTCTTGTCAAAATAATTTTGCCTTGTGACCATTGGTTAACATAACTTGAAAGGATTGTTTGAGTAGCAATGAAGGGATGGAAAAATTTACTTCATAAAGGTTATAAAATAATTTATTTAAAATAATAGACACTTGGTTGCCAGTGTCTATTGATTAATGCTATAATTTCAATCCCTTCTATCAAAATGGTAATTTGTGAGCAACTGTTGGTAAAGGATTGTTATCTAAATTCTCAGGTTCAAAATCATCCAAATTAAATTTCATAGAATTTAATGTGAAGATTAGATTGTCTCTCCCAAAATTAGTCACAGGCTCCACAGTGATGAACATTCCATGAGGCTGTTTTTAGTTTAATGGTCAGTCTTTAGATTTTGCTACCAGAATCTTGACTAATGTATTACTTTGGTTATTACTATGATAATTTCCTGGTAGGGAATCCATATTTTGACCATAGATTTTATCCTCCATATTATTGCTATGGTCTCTACAAAGTACTCATATCAATTAGTGATTGTTTCTGGTGCTTCTTTGAAAATAACTGGCATAGTGGTTCTTAGACCTATGATAATATATATTAGCAAGTGAATAACTGTAGTCATCTTTTAAATTTAGGTACTCCATCATATGCATTCCCACCAGTCTCTAAAATTCCTAATATATCTGCAACTTCTACAGTATGTCTGTTAGCAGTAATTAATATCTTCTTGATGTGACAATGTAAATTATAGTGCAATGTGCATTTAATCTGAGTCTCCTATAAGGAGAAGTGATCAGTGTCTTGAACTTGGCAACTTGTTGCCTGAAAAATTGTGTATAGTTTCCCTTAGTGCTATTATATTTTTCATGGGACAATTGGTGCAGCATGCATATCCTAGTTCCATAAGTTATCAATTACAGCTTGATGATAATCTCCATAGGTGCAATGTCTTTCAAACAGTGACCACCACATGTCCCTTGCAGTGGCATAGAAATGATTGTTAGCAATCAGCAACTTTTCCTTCTCACTAAGTACACTCAAGGCAAATAACTTTCAATATGCTGAGATACTCAACAGTGGTTTTGTTATATTCCCCTTTAATTGCGATGTATTTAAGGTCATGTGGCAATCATTACTCTTTTGAGTTAATTTTCCTTCATCACTTTAATCAATGTTCACCACAATATCATCATCATGGTGTTGATTGAAAATAAGATAAGAATTTTCCCTACTTTGTTGGTTCATGGAGATATTTTCTCAGGATGTCTCTTGATTTTTGCCATGTATCTACTCTTCAATTTTCTCTGTTTTCAATTATAATATGGTCACTTTTCCTTTGTATCACCTACTTCAACTTTTCTATCTGTGTATATATACTATATACTCATAACATCTTTGTGCATCTTATTTCTACACTTATCCAAAATATTCATCTCCTCTGGTTTTGTACATTCATTAATTTTCCTTAATATTAAACTAAAATTTTCTATTTTAGTATCTCCTGAAAGTGGTTAGAGATGGCACTGGTGATAACATTAACCTTTTCATAATCTTTTGTACTTTATCATTAAATTCTTTGACGACTTTTGTACAATATTCTTGATTAAACTTGAGGGATTCTTTCCCATTGAAGGTCAACAATATTTTTCAACTTCAGCCTTTATTTGTATATATATATATATAGTTTTGAAATGGCACTGTGTATCATATTTACAATTCTGAAACTCACTTTTTAAGGCATTGATCTCATCAGCCATTTGCTTCTGCCAAACACCTGCATTTTTTTCATTACTCCTCAAATTTCATCACCATCTTTTGAGTTTATTCTCTCATTTCTTTTTTTGTACTCATAAAATTTGCTCTTAAAGAAATAGCTTCAATTTTGATTCTTCGCTTAGAGCTCTTGCTTTAATTCTTAACTCTTTCAATTCTTTAGAAATCATATCTATTTGTTTTCAGATGCTTGATATAGCATCTCACCAAGCATCAAGAGCTTCAAAATTTTTGAACTAACATCAAACTTTGTATATGTTCAAATAATTAAAGATATATATATATATACATTTAACTTGGTATTTTTCAAAATCTATTTACATGTAAAATATCCAAAGTTTGTTAACTCCTGATATCTAAAAAAAATTGTCACACAAGGCATATATAGGCAATAACAAAAGAATAGAAACAACCCTATCCTTAACTTTTTCCATTCATCTCAGAGATTAAGTCTTTAACTTTATGAATGTCATATCCTTATATATTATTTCAAAGTATTTCCAAAAATATTAATAATGATAATACACGTCTAAAAGAAAATTATTACCTCATCAAGAATTTACTTAAAGCTATGTAAATCACATCCATTTATAAAAAAAATAAAAGAATACATTCATAGCAATACCAAGATCTTTAATTTTGAGGCCCTGGGTTGGGTACTAAATTGTAATTATGAAGTGAGGGTCAGAGTGTGGTCTTTCTTATTTAGTGGACTCACAAATTTTTGCTATGCTAAGTTGTAACTGACAATGTATAAAAATATCTTATTCAAATGCTCCATGGGTTTGCTACATCTAAAATGTAACAATATGAAAAGAAACTTTTAAATTAGGCAAACAAATGAAGAGAGAAACTTTATAATTTATATAACTAATTCTAGTGATAATTAATATGGAGAATAAGCTAGCTCATGCAATAATATCTTATAACTAAACAAGTCATGAGAATATATCCAAATTTATTATCTCTAATGTAAATCTAATTTTAAAGTTTAACATTAAGATATTAATGTGACTTGAGATCATCTGGTGAATATAATATAGAAACAAAGGGAATATTTTATTGAATCTAGACTATATTTAAAAATTAAAGATACATAGAATTTATACAACATCTTAATTATTTAATATTTGGTAATATAGATATTCATTAAGCCCCAAACAAGTAATCAAAATGCATTTCAATATTCTCAGGCTAATAGTTAAATTAATAAAATCTAGCATTGTACCATGACCCATGAGTAGATACATGATGTAGCTTTAAATAAAATATAAAAAAACTGCATGCGGTTAAACTTTAAATAAAACAATTTGTTCATCTTTTATTTATAATATATTTGAGAGTGGCTACAATAAAATAAAATATCAAAGCAAGAATATTCATTTCATCACAGGTTTTATTGACATAGTTGTTTAAATTTCATTTATATCCAAGATGAAGACTGTCTGTGTCATATGATCAAATAATGCATAATAATAATAATAATAATAATAATCATCATCATCATCATCATCATCATCATCATCCTACTTATTAGCACTTGAATCAGAGATTCATTCATTGGAAAGAATTAAACTAACTCTTCAAATAAAAAAATTTTCTTCAAAGCTATATTATGTATCCATGTTCCGTTGAACTACATTTCTCTTTCATGAAATTCTTGAGATACTTAAGCACAAGTTGCATCTTAGAATAATCCCTATATTTAGTGATATACCTTTAAATATGGAAAAGCAATAATATATCTATCTGTACAGCATTTAACTTTATAAAGTCTAGTAGAGATTTACATAACATTACAGTGGCTCTAATAAGTACTTTTTAATAATAAATATTTAAAAGGACTATCTGGACTTCTAGGGTTACATATATATACTTGAATATAAAAAATGATATACTATAATAGCAAATTCACCCTTCAAACGTATCTCATGATTAACAAATTATCCTAAGTATATACACAAGTGAAAATATACATCTTACTAGTAATAATATAAAAATAAAAAAATTTAACATTTAAAGCAGTCTTCATTTTGATACAAATGCCAATAAAGATTTTACTTAATGCATTTACACTATAAGATAAATATACGCTATTGATAAATATACATGTATGTGTTATGAATCATAAATATCACATGATCACCATTTTTATGCTTGCGTTTAACTGTTATTAAAACAGGCAAAACTAACTATATGTATTGCCACTCGGTGCAAGCCAGAATAATCAATGAATGCTAGAAGGCTTGTGCATAAAACCCCCATCTAGTGCCTACTCATCCATTATCTCCAGACTAGTTTTTGGCTTGTGGCCTTCATCAATGATGAGCCTTGGACCTGAGAGCACTGAAGCTAGATCTTAGGATCTATTGATTAGTCTGGCTTGCACTGAGTGGCAATACGTTTAGAGAGTTTTGCCTGTTATGAATCATCTGACATAGTTAGAAAAAAAACAATACTTATTAATGTATTTCAATCTTTTCACTGAGATATTAAAGAAAAAAAGTATACCAAAAAATGACAAATGTGTCAGTCTAAATCTTGGTCATAATTGATCAACCTTCTGATATAATTTTCTTATTTTATTAATAAGATAGTCAGTTATTTTGAGAGTTTCTCCATCAATCTATACTCTTGAACTTTGTTAACATGGCTGATGAAGTCTTGTTGATGAGCATGTGAATTTAGAAGAATTCAGTTAGTGTATAAATATTTTTGCAAACCATGACAGGATGAACTAATAAGATTAATCAAAGTTTTATTAATTTAAATTTTATTTTAATTATATAAAGCTATACTTGTATAATATATGTAATATTAACATATATAATATCAAATAAATTCACAGATAATTATTACCTTCATCCATGTAGTCTAAAATCAAATCTATAGTATTATACAAATTATATGTATCTGAAACTTTACCAACTGCAAATTCTGACACTAGCGAGTTTCTCAATTGTCCTCCCTAGTGGCAGTCATCTAAAATTCAAAAATATACATAGGCATGGTTAATATATAAGCTATATGAGCACAGACTTTCACATGACCCACCACTCTCCACTCTATCCCATAACACTGATACCCTCAAACAAATATATGCTGAAAAGATTAAACAATCACCAATATATATATTTTATGCTAAACCAGGTTAAATAAATATAATTTAAGCATGCTTTTTAAGAAAAAAAATCAATACGTCTCTTACATATACACATCTTAAAATGTGTTTTATGAATTGATCTGAAACATTCTGTGAATTGTATGAAGTATATTATAAATTTGATATTATAATACATATTTTGAAAGAATGATAGCTACTTGTGTATTATATATATATATATTGTAAACAATGGAAGTAATTGAATAAATCCATGTAATAATTAGAAATAAGTATCCAGTAATGATGTTACTAGGGGATTACAAATTGAAATTGGTATTCCCAAGCTATATCAAATTGTCTGAAATTTTATTAGGATATAAAAGATGAATTCAGTCTTAGCAAAATTTCATGTAAAATTGTTAACATCTCATATGACTTGGAGATAGCAATTATAATGGGTAGTTATCTAATAACATCATTACTGGACAGTTGTTTTTAATTATTTACTAGGATTGCCCAGTTATTTCCATTGAAATATATTTAACATATTTCCATGTATTTTATATATCTTTTATTTTAATTTGTAGTTGCTGGATGGATATGAATATTTCAAATTATGTATTTCGTCTTCCTGTGGGATTAATTTTATGTATAAATTTATTACTTTTTCTCAGGATATCTTGGGAATTATTTTGTCAGAAAACAAGTTTAGCACAAATTCAAGATAGATCTTTTTTAAAAATGAAAGTAAATGCGGCTTTTTGCATGATGTTTTTAATGGGTGTCACATGGATCTTTACAATATTTATAATACTCAATATAAATGCAGTGTTTTCATATTTGTTTTGCTTGTTTAATGCTCTACAAGGATTTTTTATTTTTTTGTTTCGTTACGTAGCAATATCCAACACACCAGAATGGAAAAGGTTTTTAAAGAAAAGATTTGGTGTTCGAAAACACAGCAGTAATAGTAGTGATAAATTTCCAGAAAAAAATGTACAAATCCCTCAGAAAGATTCCAAAACTGATTTTCTTGAAATCAAATTAAATATCTCATCTTCTGATAAAAATGAACAAGAAAATGCTTTAATTTTAAAGAGCTCAAAAGAAGCAACAAGTATAGATAAGTCACATGCTCTTAATGACAATATGGAGAATGAACACCCTTATTTTGTTGAAACTATTGCTCCAGAAAAAAGATTAGATTGCTTAAAATCTGCTTCTATTTGATACTTTATTTTCATTATCACCATCTTATTATTTTCATCTAACTTTTAATTTATTATAAACCTTTTTTTAATTTCATTGTAATAAATTATTTATACTGTTGTTAAATTTAATTATTTTAATAAAGAAATGTATACTGTATCTATAAATATTTAGCTTTTCAATTAAATAATTCATATGTACTTTTTTTAATTACGATTTGCTCTCCCATTTGTAATTCTTTCTTTCTCTCTCTCTCTCTTTTTTACAATTTCAATTGAATATAATATTTCTAAATTATTTTATCACTTTCTAATATTCGAAAAATTAGTTTCAAGTCATTTTAAAACTGAGATAGGGAGGAAAATTAAAAAACATTGTCTACTAATTTTCCTGTAATTAAACATCCACATATGGCAAAAAAAAAAAAATAGAATAAAAAATCTAAAATTAATTAAATTTCTGGTTAATGTGGGTTTATGTATATATGTTTGTTTATGTTTAATAATTATAATATAATCAGACATCCTTTCCAATATAATAGAATCATCTGGTGAATGTATATGTATTTCATTATATTTAGAAGATGACAAAATTTAAATTGATTGAAATGTAAACTTAAAGTAGTTCGATTTCAGCGAAATAAAAAAGAGAAATAAAACAAGGAAAGAAAAATTTGTAATAATTTTATTATTAAACTTATAAAACACTAACAACTTGGAATAAAATAAAAGAAAAGAAAAATAAATATCAAGAAAAAAATTAGTGTATAATTATATAAGCAATCAGAATAATAAAACAAAACGAAGCGTTTAAGAAAGTTATTTAAATTTTTTTATTCAAATGCAGATGCAAATTTAAGCCATGTGATTTTAAAAGTCTTATGGTAAAACTTAATTGGAAAAAAAAACAAAAGTAATAGAAATATCAAAATTTGCTAATACTAAACACCAATTGCAGTGAGTATAAATTAAAACAAATTTAAAAAATAAATAAATAATCACTTTATTAATTGCACGAATAAACTCTACTATGAGGCTTCTTTTGTTAAAATAATAATGGAAAAAATTGAATGCCAATATTTAAAAAAATGTGCATACAGCAGAACTAATTAAATAGATTCACATATATTACACATTTAATTGCCAGGTGCAACTAACAAAAAATTGTATGTAATGAAACTTCAGATTTGTAACGCTATCATTTATGTTTGTTATATATTTTTAACAACGACTCAGTGTAAAAGTCTTCTTATATATGCATTTTACCAAAAATTTGAGCTGATCAGGTGAACTAGAGATTTGAAATGTGAATATCATTATGGTAGTGATAATCAGAATTTTATTTATATGTCTAATTACAACCAACTCGATTTTGTTAATTTTAAAAATCCACCATAGATTTACAGGTATTTAATACATTAATTCTTCAATATTCATATTTCTAATAGATTGGAGATATTAATACCCAACATTATCACATCCAATGTAACAGAAAGATATAAGTATAACTTACCAAATAATGCTTTAATTATCCAGCCAATCAACTTCGGGATGAGTAACACACATGCAGATTTACAAAAGCATCATTTTTAAGCATATATTGTACTGAGGAAATTTTGTATTTCTTTCACATTCATGTATGTATTTAATTTACTAAAAACTTAGCTGATACCAGGCTTCAACAGATAATGCCAACAGAATGTTTGCACTCGTCTAACATATTGTATACATCTGCAAAACAAAGTGTTAGATCTTTTATTTGATACTATGGTTAGAAATATTCAAATAGTGTTAAATGATTTTGGTTATATAGGGAAACATTATTCCATTTTTCAATTTTGTATATTTTAATATATATGTGTGCACACACATGTGTAATCAATCAAATCTTCCAATTTGCCAAATATTCATTTGAACCTTGTAAGTTCTAAGCTGTCATCTTATAAAAATTGTTCTAGATTATTTCATGTAATAATTCTAGCCTTGTCAGGTAAATGGAGGATTTGAAATTCCTGAACATTCACTTAAAAATAGTAGCAGAATTTTTTTATCTGTCTTAATTAGAATCAAGCAGAATTTATTTATTGAAATGAATCGGATCTTATCATTTAGAGTCCCAAAGTTGACAGCCATAAATATGTAATGGTACTTACCAAAATGCGGGGTTTATGTCTTACTACTGCCAGACCTATGGTCTTTGGGTAGGATACTAAGAATGAAACCAAGTAATTACATAATAATCATGCCTACTTTCAATGGGCTAGCTCTTTATTACACATTAAATTTAGACACAATTTAGGTTAGTTCATCTGTACATATCCCCTCTTTTGGATTTCACATATGTCTCAGAATTTGAACTCAAGTAGTATATTGCAATAAACGGTTGTCAAGTGATAGCCAGGCTTGGCCGCTTGATGGCATTAATTATGTGTCAAAACACATAAAAATGCCATTTCTGCAGCCGGCCTTTACAGGCTAATACAATATTTAAATATTGTATTAACCCATTTACAGCAGGCCACTTTACATGACATTGCACAAAAATATTATGGCCTGTTTTGTGCTTCAAAATTATTTATGCATATTTGTTCTATTCATAGCTGATTCCCGTATCGCTTGAGGGTGTTTGAATTTCAAGTCGGTACAACTTTTCAAATCTCCGTAATAGAGTAATGTCATTTCTATTTAAATAATGTTTTTAATTACTAATAATTGTCATATGGTCCCCACCCTTCCCTAAAAAAAATGTTAATATGTAAAAAATTGGCAAAGTGTATGTTCAAACATGCTTCAACAAAGTTCACGTGCTAAGTCACGTTTCAGCAGGGAAAATATACGAGACCAATAAAAGGTCTGAGAAGAACGTATAATTTTTCAACTTTTCAGAATTGCCGAGTGCAGAAAGTGTGTGAGATTATGTTCTTTTTTTTTTTTCAGGCGCACAATGTCCACTTTTTATTACAGCAATAAAATAAGTTCAAAAAGTCCAAAGTTTGGGTGTTTTTTTTTTTTTTGTCATTTCATTAGAAATCGACAAGTATTTGGATTCTATTTTTTGCAGCGGGGTTAAAATAAATGATTTTTTTTATTGACTTTTTGTTAATAATAACAAAGTACATAATCCCCCCCCCCCCCAAAGCAGTGTATTGTAGAAAGGCCAAAAAAAAAAAGATTATTCAAACGAAATATAAATAAAAGTAAAAAGTGAGAAAAAGTTGATGAAAAAAAAAAGAAGAAATTATTGACTTTTTGTTACAATAATTTTTCTGAGTGTGGGGGTGGGTGTTTTAAAACATTTTTTTATCCCCCAAAAAACACAAAAGTTACTTTTTATTTAATAAGAAGAAAAACTATTTGGTCAAGTCAAAAAAAAAGAAAAAGGTTGAATAAATTCGAAATAACACCCAAATAATTGCATTATATTTTTTCCTCAGGGTTAAACAAGTGGGTTTCAAATAAATGACTATTTTTGTTTACTTTTTTTTAATAATAATTTTTCTGAGTATGGGGGTGGGTGTTTTAAAACATTTTTTTATCCCCCAAAAAACGCAAAAGTTACTTTTGATTTAATAATAAAAAGAAAAACAATTTAGTCAAGCAAAAAAATAAAAAAATGTAGAACAAAGTCAAAACAAGTCCCAAATAATTATACCATTATATTTTTTCCGCGGCAGCGGGGTTAAAACAAGTTTTTTCATTGTGAAACAGTCCAAAGTTTTAAAATTCAGAAAAATAAACACAAAATTAAATTATCAAAATTTGTTTGGATAAAGAAAAATGTCAGGTTAAAAAAAAAAAAAACAACGAAAATGAATATAAAAATTTGGTTTAATAAAAAAGAAATCATGTTATAAATGAAATAAAAAAAATTGTTTAATCGAAAAAAAAAGCATGTTCTATATAAAAAAAAAGTTGCAGCGGCCTGGTAACATTATATTTGATTGAATATTGTATGGCATCAACGCCCCAAGCAGCCATGACCGGATATATGATTACCCAATAAACTCTTCAGCAATGAATTTACATTAGTTATATATAAGCATATATTTACATGAGTTATAAATCAATTAGAAGATTCATTTTATTATCTCACTAAGTTATTATATATTCAAAAAAATGTGTGAGTGGTATATGATAATCAATTGAGTGGAAAAGAAATGTTTCTAGTAAACCCTTAACCATTTGATGATGACTAAATCAACAAAATTTATTTACAAATGAGATAAAACATCAATAATAGTAATAAGAAAATATTTGAAATTAGAAAAACTCTTTAACAATAAAAAAATATTTATATATAAGTGAAAGTATCCCTATCATAGAAATATATCCATTTATTAACCTTTCCCCATGATAGGCATACATGAATAGATAATTATTATGTGCAAAATAAAAATGTAATAAATAATAACACAAAAAAATCATTAATCCAATGTTGCATCTATTATGAACCAATTAACTGTTTAATATATATAAAATGTATTGAGTAGATTCCTAGTTTATTCCCAGTATTAACAATTTCCTATTCTTTGGAGACACCATTTTCTATGTATTAGTAAAAAAGAAAATGCCCAGTCAATCAAGGGTGTTACTCATCCAAATTGAATAAACACTTATGACAAATGTTAGTAAAAACAATATAAACAATGTAAATTCTGTCATGTATCAAATATATTTTTTAATATGGAATAGTAGTAAATAAAATCTTACCACTATTCATATTGAGGTAAGGATATGAGGTGGTAACATACCCAATATCATGTCAATATGTAGGAGAATTATTTAAATTTTATTTAAAAAAAATTTTATTTAACCTTCTTTCCTGAATTTTGTAAGATTTAAATACAATGGATTCTCTTATATATTAAAAATTTTGTTTTTTAAATGTGATTATGAACAAAGCTGATAATAAGAAAAAATATAAAACAAATTTTACCAACATATACATAAAGAATAAAAAAATTGTTTATCACATAACATTGATGTTTTTTTATGATGATTGATGTAAAGTGACTAGAATTTTCAAATATGCACCATCTGTCAATGTATCAGTTAAAATGTTATGGTAGTTTAGGTGATCCTCGCAAAGAATCCCCAATGAAATACCTCCTATTGTTATTCTTTTGATATCCATGAGTACATTTAGATATGACATCTAAAATTTTTGGACAGGCATCACACAATTGAAAAATAAACATTGCACATTTTCTGGTAGGGGGCTGATAAAACACTTAGCCCTATAACATTAAATTAGCAGGTAAACATTTTTTTATAAAAAAAATAAATAAAATTTTATATAGTTATTTAGGTATTTGTTATTAATTATTTTTTTATTATATGAGCACAATTATTCCTCGGTAAATATGTATATATTATGAGGGTAGCTTAACATCGCATCCTCACCAGCCTTGAGCCACCTGAAATAATGAATTATATTTAGTCAAGACTTACATTTGGCTAAATTAATAGGTTTGCTAGCATACTGCTTAGGAAGCTTAAATAAATGGCTGCATATATATATACACATAGGCATAACATATTAATGCTATGAGATAAATGAATAGTAAGTCATGGATTACTGGATCTCACACACACACACATATATATAAAACAAAATAAACCCCAAATTGTTAGAATAAGTAAAATTAAACACTGAATAGATTTTAGTACAAACATGTAAGTATGATAATAAGCATTATATGTTAAATGTTTTATACATCATCAATAGACATGGAACAATGACTTAAATGATGACAAGATATCTACATTAATGAGCAAAGATCAAATTCTGTGCTAAGCAACCGAATGTAAAAATGAAATAGTAATGTGTAACTTAATTTCTTGAATTGACTATTATGACACATTTATAAAGACAACAATGGACACATCACAAATGTAAAGGAAATGAAATGCTTCATATACAGGGAAACAAATGATATAGTAATGCGTAACTTAATCTCTTGAATCGACTATCATGATATTTATAAAGATAATGGACACATCACAAATGTAAAGGAAATGAAATGCTTCATATACAAGGAAATGGAAATCGACACCAGCTATAAAAAGAAAATGAAATTATAACCTTTCTTCAAAATAGTATGCTCCCTAGGGAAATCTAGTTTCATTGAGACAAGAAATTCAAACACCATATAAAATGTATGCTTTTGTATGAATTATTATATATTTTATAAATGTAATTTTTCGTTTTCTGAATGAGATTTAAAGTGGCAAAAGGAAAGATTTTTAATATTGTAACGATATATAAATATGTCGTTACATTAATTTAAAATAAAAACTTAAAAGTTCGCAAATAAAAGTAAAAAACTAAACGCTAAAATTAAAATGTTTGTTAAACGTATATACATTCGCACAGATGCCAAACTTTAAAAATATTCTTTTTTAAAAAACAAATAAATAAGTATTTGAACGTACTTTTTTATAAAAAAAGTACAAGATTTAAAAATAAAAACAGGTATTAATTAATTCTTGTAATCTGTAAATGGAAATGATTGTTTATAAATTGTTTGAAAAGCAAGCTAGCCTTGGGCTCTTGTATAATTAAAATGATCTGATGAAAGATAGATAAGAAAATAAAGAGAAATTAGCTTGACCAATGGAAGCACTAAGCCTTGGCTCGGACCCTAACGAAAGTGATGGATTAGTGACGTTTTGTTGATTGAATCCGTGTGGATAATATAAAAAGGGAAATACAGTTTTTTTGAGTTCCAGCGTTTTGTGCTTGAGAGATGTGGTAGGACGCACATACCACACTCTCTCTATATAAAAAAAAATGAAAAGACTGTGATACCTTGAACCAGCTATTGCCATCTCCAGAACATTATCTTCCAATGGAGGCATCGCGGGAATTAAAAGCAGAAACCTGGACTCTTCTACCATGAGCTATGAACTTTACAAATTAACAACAACAACAAAAAGTAATTAAGAACTTTCTTCATTGTTTTTTTTTAAAGATTCAACTAATTTAAATTTTAAAATGAACTTTTATTTGATTTTCAAATTAATAATTGATTGTTTAAATTTATATAGTTAAGTTTTGCTAAAATCATTTCCATTTTATTATTTTTATTTGTAGTAATATTTATTGTAGAAATTATTAAATGCATTACATTTAAGTTGGGTATAGACGTTGCAGAGATTCGTTAGTGGTTGATTATGTTGTGGTTTTCACAGTCGATTAGAATATATAAGTCAACAATGTCACTGCGGTGTCTTATGATGAACACCAAAGGGTCTCCTGTATTCCCTCAGCAATTGACGTTATCGATTGACTTTGTATTTTGATCGGTTGTGTTTAATTTGGAATGTTTTTGATCGTGGAATCTGTGCAGCCGATCTATACTCGACATTATAAAACAAATTGTATAAAAATAATCTGTGCGAATGTATTTAAATGTTAAATTTAAGTCTGGCATGAATGGCTATATAGTTTTGTAAAGTTATATTCAGGGAGGGTAATCTTAGGTTATTCATTTCGTAGTTGAATTGGTTCAATGGATTGGATATATTTGTGTAATTGTAGATGTAGTATGAGATCCGCTATGGGCAGGATTATATATATATGCCACACACCTTCTGTTTGCCTATGGATGGGTTTGTAAGACGGCAAAGGACCGCAGTCCATTCCTATGGAATTTTATGTTTATTGTTCTACTCGCCAACAGATGTGACATTCCTGTTGGTGGAGAGACAATGTCTTCTCTAATTCTACTTACTGATCAGATGTACATTCCTGACAGTATAGTATTTTGTGTTGTCGTATTTTCATGCTACATTGAATACATAGATGTATCAGATGGATTGGCACCGGTTTGATTGTGAAATTTGTTGCCTAAGGTTAAATCAGGGAAGAATATTTGCTTTTCAAATGCAGATCTGTGTAGTCTATTCATACTCGACTTACTAAATAAATATTAAACTCATGGTTGTAATTTACTTAAATGTAAAACTAAAGATTAATAGAAAAATCTAAAATGTTGAATTTATTTCTCAAAATTTAAATGTTATTTTATATGTGCATAAATAAATATTTTTATGTGTTAATTTCTGGCAGTGGCTTTTATTCTTTTATATTTAAGATATAAAATTTATATTTTATTATCTCTGCTACTCCACTGAGCTAGTGACTTGGGCTAACGATCTGAATATTTAAATAAAGTGGAATCTTAACAGAGCGTATCTGCCAACTCTATAAATTTTTCTAGGTTTAAATGCGTAGATGGCACCCTGTGGAGCAGATATCGTATTTTGCAGTTAGGTTCGATCTTCACTTTCATTTCGATCGTTATAATATAGATCAGGCAAGTAAATAAATTTTAAAAGATTGGATAAATCTAAAAAAAAGCATTTCAGACTTATAAAAGAAAAAAAAGAGAGATTGAAATAGAATGTCTGATTAACTGAAAAGCTAGAAAAGAAATATATGCATAACCAGTACCACAAACTGATGGAATAATTGTTTTTAGTATGTGTAAAGTATTTTTCTTTAATAGTGAACTTTAATTAATTGAAAATATATATATATATATATATTGCATTAACACAATATGGTCTGGCTAGAGATTGATTGTTGTTGGTGAGAGCATTGACCCTGAGACCATGGGAGTTTAGTAATCTGATTGTCTACAATCAAAGCACCTAATAGACTTTATTCATACAGCAAGAAATGTTTACACCAGGAGTGGGAGAAAACCATAGATAACCAGTGCAGAAATTATTCAAAACTTGTCATTCAAGAACAGCATTGAAAGACCCATATCCATGTGGAGGCAAGTACCTGAACTGTATGAACTACGATTTACGATGGACCATGTTGACTCATAAATTTTGATTTATTGATTCATGAAATATATTTTGTTATGCATTATGATTTTTTGTTTTATCTATATATTCAAGCACAAGTGCGTGTGTGGCGCAACTGCTCCCAAAAGCTATTAATACAAATACAAATAGCTAACTAAAAATATTAAAACAGCTGAGCGCTTTCAAAGGATCTTGCCTTCATAATCATAGCTTGCTTACGTTTAAATTTATGCAAATATGCTAATTCCATCTTTTTGATAGAGAAAAACACGTGTCCTTCCTGCTTTATTTATCTCTCGCGACAGCGATGCCATAAACAGGAAGGACACATGTTTTTCTCTATCAAAAAGATGGAATTAGCATATTTGCATAAATTTAAATGTAAGCAAGCTATGATTATGAAGGCAAGATCCTTTGAAAGCGCTCAGCTGTTTTAATATTTTTAGTTAGCTATTTGTATTTGTATTAATAGCTTTTGGGAGCAGTTGCGCCGCACACGCACTTGTGCTTGAATACATACATTTCCCAAAAGTAAAATTATTTAACTTAATCGGTTTATCTATATATGTATTATTAGCTTTATTATTTCATTCTTACTGTTTGGAAGCATGAAACCATATGTTTTGACATTCTAGGCGAGTCCAAGTTAGAAGAACGTGAGAAGAGCAGGGAGGGAAGGCTGAAGTTAGTTGAAATCTTTTTTTTAATAAAATCTAGGTTCGATTTCCTATCCCAAGTATTTGACTTTTGTCCAGAAGCATGAAGCCATATGTTCCGATATTCTAGGAGAGTCCAAGTTATAAGAACATGAGAAGAGCAGGGAGGGAAGACTGAAGTTAGTTGAAATCTTTCTTTTTATAAAATCTAGGTTCAATTTCCCTTCCCAAGTATTTGACTTTTGTCCAAGACTATTTACTTGGATTTTGGAGGTAAGACTTTCACTTTTAAATATTAATATTACACACTCGATGGTACATAATTATATTTTTGTTGTTTAGTGAACTAACAATATTACTTAAGTTATATTTGGCATAGATGATTAATTTTCTGGACAGATCTGCTATTTTTATTATATTAAGAATTATTTTGTTGTTTATTATGATAATTGAAAGGAGGGTCTTCAGATAAGTCAATCCACAACCATTGGTACTGCATACCGAACCTACACTTATGATGAATGTCAATACTAATTTAGCTAGTTAGCTTTGGAAGTATTAAAATAAAACTCATTTTTATTAATATTATTTTGTATAAAGCAATGTCTATGCTATGAGCTTCTCATTGGGATTATAGGGGATAGTAAACTTTAAATTATTAATTTGTTTATGTGATAGATACTCATTAGTGACAATTAAACTACAAGTATACATTTATTTATTTTTATTATTATTTGTAAATATTACATTTTTGGACTTATTCAAGTTTTGTTAATGTTTTCATATTTTTTTCACTTAGAAAATAAATGTTGTTAAATTTATTAACTTTATATAGTTTCTTTGCTTTATTGGACTGACCGTTGCATGCGTCTACAAGCCAACATCTTGTACATTCACACACACCATTATTTTATAATTATAGTAGAGAGATTCTAAGTAAAGACCATTCAATAATATTAACTTTGAAAAGGTAGTCTAATTTTAAATCTACATATGCACGTCCCTGTTAAGAGAGTTGAATGCAAATTCTTACTGACTTTGAATACTGAGGCAACAGATTCGAAAGAGATTAATGAGATGTAGATGAACTGACCCAGGTTGCACCTATATTTAATGAATAAATATTGGGCTAATCTATTGAAGGTGGGTATAACCATAGGCCATATACTTCATTGCGCCATCACCAGCATCCTATATGAAGACCCTAGGTCTGACTAGTCAGATGTGACTCTTTTTTAACAATCATCCAGACCATTACAATATATAATCTATTTATATTCTATTCCATTGCTTGAATTGCATTTGAAGAATAGCTTAGTCATTTTTATATCAAATATATATTTATATCATCGAGATTATTTCTTAAAAATGCTTAAGTTTGTCATGAAGGATTTGATTTAAATATTAATAAGTACTTCTGGCAATATGCTTTGTAACCATTCAGTGACTAATTTAAAATGTTCAGATAATTAATATATTTTCCTCCAGATTTGAGCATTCGAATTTTTGATGTCTTCTACCACATATATATATATCTCATTATTCTCTTTATAGTAGCAAGAAAAAAATGGAAATGAATTGATTTTATTGTTATATTGTCATTGGTTTCTATTGTTTGTTATTATACCTTTCATGACTATATATATATATCTATTGTTGGGTTCATTATTTTAACAATAATCAAAAGAAAATCACTTAGTAGAATTTTGTTTTCATCTTCCGTATTTGGAAATCTACTGACGAGTTTTGACATTGGGTTATTACCATGCTTACTTAGTCAAAGTCTGATCAAAATAATGTAAAACATATTTATTAATTTATTATTAATATACATATATATTATTACAATTACTATTATTTTCTTATAATTGGGATTTTTTTATTTTTTTAATAGACATTCAAATTTTTTTGATTTTGATTCTTTCTTAATATAGTTAACATTATACATGTTTGTTGTATCTGTATGTATATATGTGTGTGTTTATATGTGACAATATAGGTTAATTTGGTTATCAACTAGAGTTATATTAAAATGAGTTGGATTTGGTGTTGGGAATGACAAAGTTAGATTGTAAGCTACCCTTACAATTCCCCTATCCTTCCACAGTTAAAATTTTAAGTTATTAAAATTTTAACACTCATTTGAAATGCATGTTTTAAATTTAGCATAGTAGTATTAGTGTTTTAAGAAGAGCTATGCACTCTATTTAATTTTGATTCTTGATTATATTAAGACTACTTTTCAATTTCTTTTTGGCACCTAGTGCCTTAACAAAATGAGATTTATATGATGGTTTTTATATCATGGCTGTGTGGTATAAGACCAACCAGTAATGTGTCTCTATAGTAGAAGGCACATAGTCAACTAGTTAGCCTTTTAACTGGCTCCTTTGTGCAGATTATTAGGTTTTAAAAAGGATTAACTAAATGTTGGAGTATTTACTTTTTTATATGGATCAGCTCCTAAATCTCAGTTGACTCTAAAGCATCCCAGTAATTGTTTTTATAGTTAATTGGGTTTACTCTCATTGTATGTTAACTGACCTTATTTTTTATCTCATTTTCTAATTCTGATTGAGACTTATGTTTATATTTTTTAAGCTTATCTATTTAGTAATCACTATTTGACCAAAATAAGGTTTTAAATTTTGGGCATTATATGTTTCATTCGTTACACCATTTTATTCTATCCAAAATGCATTTGAAGTGGACTTTCACAATAGTGAAAGGACCTTTGTACTGGTTGTAAAAACTTTGGTATTTCACCTCTATTGGTTTGCTTGTATGGGGCATTTTAATAAATACTTTGTCTCCTACATGGAACTTGTGGTTATTTTCTTTTTTTGTATTTGTTCCTTCTATCAATTGTATTCACTAGTTGCATGTATGCTTGAATTGTTTATTTCTGGATCTGATTTAATATATTTAATTGGGGGTTTATATTTGTCAAATAACATGTCTTGCATCTTGTTTAGCTGGTCTACACTATGTTAGGGTTCGATGGCACTAAGTCATGGTTTACATCATATATAAGCTTATATACAGATATCCTTAGAATGCTTGCTTTGAATATTTTTTTTAAAAAAAATGTTTGGGATTAGCATTTTTGGGGTTGGTCCAATTCACATGTTCCGAGTTATAATCCTTGAAGACCATTTTTCCATTTGCATTTTAAAATGCTAGCATTTCCATACCCAATGAATGAAAAAGAACCTTCATAGGTAATGCACAATTTGTGGAATTGTGGACCTTTCTGCCTCTTGGTATATAGTGGGTTTTCTACTATAATGCTCCAGCAACTCCCTATACTCTGGTCATCCTCTTCATTATGGTGAGACTTTAAATACCATAACTTACACTTAAGATGACCAAGTTTATTGCCTTTATCTATATCTTCCAGAATCAATCCTCTTATTGAGACAACCTCCTTTTATGTTATCCATTATAATTAATAATGCCTTAATCTGACAGTTGTCATTCAGTTCACCAACATCAGGATTGAGAAATATCTTAATTTTGCTCCAATTGTAAATATGAATGTGCTGGAATGATTTTAAATATATATCCACTTCATTTGCATCATGGCTTCTTTCAGGAATTCTCCAATAATATCTCTAGAATATGGGGATATTTCATTTCCTATGGGTTTATCATTCAATTTAGGGTTAATCTGACTATCCTGTGAGCTAAATTTCACTGGACTTTCAGGAATATTGTTTGAATGTGCTACTCTCATCTGTAATTCACAAGCCAATTTGAGCTCTTTATTATCCACATGTAGGTTTATTGGATCCTTTTAGTTCTTTGCCTGATCTTGTGGATTGAATTGAATTTCTATCCATGCTGTTGAGATTTGGTCTATTCTTGTGTTGGTTTCTTGTAGCTCCTTTTGGATCTTGTCCCATAACTTCCTTTGTTTCTCACGTGTTTCATTTTCAAAAACTTCTTTGAGTTTTGTATATTTCATTGCATTTGATATTTAATTGTTCAATGATATTATTTTTGAATTCATCTAACAATTGTTGGCATTTGAAAGTCTTTTCAACAATTTCCTTCTTCATTTCCATCATTCCTAGCTTCAATTCATCATTGACATTCTAAATGTATTTAAGTCCAGAGACAGTTCTCCCATCTCTACACATAATTTAGTTTCAATACTTTTTATTTCTTTTTCTTGCTTTGTGCATGTTACTCATACTCTCTTTTCACCCTTATCTATCCTAGCTTTCATACTATTCATTTCTTCTTACATATTATACCTATCTATTTTGTTTACCATTTTTGCTTCCAAGCTGGATATTTTTATTCATCTTTGCTTCTTCCAAGTGGTTAATGACCATCTGAAGCATCTGCTCTATCATCATCTTCTCTCTAGTATCTCATATTATTCTGCTTTCATAGCCCTGGATCATTGCTTTATGGAGAGTTCCCTGTACTTGTACCAGTCCCTGATCTCTAGTCTGATATTTTGAAGGTCGATAGACTTCAGTCATAGACCCCTTCATGATTAGATTAGTAAGGACCCTTCCCCAACAGTATTAGATTCATTTTCTGTCTCATCATTACTAACATCTATTGATTTCTCAATATGTTCCATATCTGTTCATTAATATTTTACTACTTTATATCATAAAAAATCTTTTATAATAATTCAGTATAATATTATTTATTCTTATATAATATATATATATCATAAAAAATCTTTTACAATAATTCAATATAATAACTGAAACACAGGCTTATTATATACCTGTGTGTCTATATATGTAATATAGCATATATGAGCACAGACTTTGAGATGACCCTCCACTCTATCTAATATCACTGATACACTCAAGCACATATATGCTGAAAAGTAAATAATCACCAATAGACCTATTTCATGCTAAAACAGCAATCATCAATTAGTCCAGATTATCATCTCCCACACATATATACTATAAGTGCTCAGATATATATTAAGATAGACAATCTTCCTACTTTAATGGACAGGCTCCAATCTACTACAACCTCCAACTCTTCAACTGTCCATCCAATTGAAAATCTGATGATGGAATGTTCAAAGGTCACCCTGTAGGAAGATTGTCTATCTTAATATATATCTGAGCACTTATAGTATATATGTGTGGGAGATGATAATCTGGACTAACTGATGATTGCTGGCTTAGCATGAAATATATATATTGGTGATTATTTATCTTTTCAGCATATATGTGCTTGAGTGTAATAATTTAATATAATATTATTTATTCTTATATATATATATAATATTATTTATTCTTATATATATATCATAGAGCTGTGTTTTATTTCTACCACTTAGTACATATTATTTTACATTGCATATCTATGTCAGTGTATTTTATTGTAAGATTTAATCTTTAGTCTGCCAATTTATATGCCTAACTCTCCTCTTTAATTTATTTCTATTAATTAATTATTTATTTAATCTAGGTCTTGGTTTACTATCTCATTCCAATCCCTCCCTTTATATACCTAAGCAAATTTATAAAGGTTAATAAGTTATTTTTTTTACATATACCAGTCTAATGGCTTGGACTTTCTTAGAAACTTATGTTTTGTGCCCCTAAAGTTTTCACACCATAAATATATAATGGATTGGACCTGGCTAGCCCCAAAGTTGACAACCATAAATATGTAATGGTCTTTACCTACTGAGATGAGGGGTTTGTATCTTACTATTGTGAGACCTAAGGTCTTTGAGTAGGATACTAAAAATGACATGATGAAGTAATTAACCAATGGTCATGCCTACTTTCAATGGGCTAGCTCTTTATTACACATTAAATTTATACACAATTTAGGCTACTTCATTGATACTTATCCCCCCTTTTGGATTCCACATATGCCTCAGAATTTGAACTGAGATAGAATATTGCAATAAACTCTCTTCAGTGATGAATTTACATTAGATATATATATAATCATATATTTATGTGAGTGATAAATCAATTAGAAAGTTCATTTTATTATTTCACTATATTATTACATACTAAAAAATGTGTGGGTGTGTGTATATGATAATCAATTGATGAGTGGAAAAGAAATGATTCTAGAAAACCATTAACCATTTGATGATTAAATCAACAAAATTTATTTACAAACGAGATAAAACATCAATAATAATAATAATAAAACAATATTTGAAATTGGAAAAACTCTTTTAACAATAAAAAATATTTATATATAAGTGAAAATATCAATTATGTATCCCTATCATATAAATATGTCCATTTATTAATCTTTCTCTATGATAGGCATACATGAATAGATAAGTATTACGTAATAAATAATAACAAAAATCATTAATCCAATATTGCTTCTATTATGAATCAATTAACTATTTAATATATATATATATATATTGTAGGATATTGAGTTCAAACCCTACATAACAAATTCCCAAATGTCTCAGAATGTTGGAGAAATATCTCTTTATTCAACTGATTTTATTAATCAAAGAGAATACAAACTATATTTTGAATATCTATTAGTTAGAATTGGAAAACACGTATAAACAGTTGTCTGTAGACACAGACACAATAAATAAATTTTCTAATTTTGCTTATTAACCTTTCTTAAAGCTAATTTATATTTACTAGATTATAGTATTTTTCTTTAATCTTTGATTCTAATACTTGTTTTATTGATTTTTATAGCTTTTAAATCATTCAGATTATTTTTTTAATAGGCAGGTTTTATATTTGTCTGAAGGTTTGTAATGATGGTATATTATAAGATGTGATATGTTGGACTATTTCCATCTTTTATGAGTGAATGTTGAATGTATAGAAAATTTTAAACTAAACTTTATTTAAACTTTCCAAATACAAACAACTTGTTAGTAATAACACACAAATAGACAATAAGTTAGTAGTTACACAATGTTTTGAGTAGTATTATTCTCCACTCTTCTTCAGGTGTTTCTGGCCTATATGACAGTGACAATATTCACTTAGAAGTTGAACTCGCATCTTTAGATTCTTGAATATCGAATTTAAGGCAAACGCTCTACCAACTGAGCTATTTTGTCAAAGGCAACATATAGTAGAAAATTGATATATTTATATATGAGGATTGGTTCAAATTTTCCTGAGTCCTTCAATTTTTTTTAATAATGAGGCTAATTAGTTTTTTTTATTTTTTCCTAAAAGCAAGATTAATTAGAGGCTTCCATACATTGTGTATTGCCATACTGGGTTGACTTATAGGATTATTTACCATTGTCATATGAGCAGCTTCCTTGAATTTTCTTCTTTATCCAATATCTTTTTATTTTTCCACTTGAGCATATGGTCATTAGTACACACATGATCTGCTATGGTAAACACATCTTTTTTTAACCATTAGTTTGTGCTCATTCAATTGATAAACTGGAAATGGTGAAGAACAAAAACTGCATCTATGAAATACCATGTGAATGTGGAAGAAAATACATTGGTGAGACCTGTTGCCCTGTTGAACAGTGATTGAAGGAGCACAAACTAAAGGTTAAAAGAGAAAAAAAACATGTCTTCCATAGCAGATTATGTGTGTATTAATGACCATATGCTCAAGTGGGAAAATACAAAGATATTAGATAAAGAGAAAAAATGCATAGAAGAAAATTCAAGAAAGCTGCTCATATGACAATGGTAAATAATCCTACAAGTCAACCCAGTGTGGCAATACACAATATATGGAAGCCTCTAATTAATCTTGCTCTTAGGAAAAGCCTCATTATAAAAAAATTGAAGGACCTGGGAGAATTTGAACCAACCCTCATATATAAATATATCAAATTTCTATATGTTGCCTTTGACAAAATAGCTCAGTTGGTAGAGCATTTGCCTTAAATTCGATATTCAAGAATCTAAAGATGCAAGTTCAACTTCTAAGTGAATATTGTCACTGTGCATATAGACCAGCAACACCTGAAGAAGAGTGGAGAATAATACTACTCAAAACATTGTGTAATTACTAACCTGTATTGTCTATTTGTGTGTTATTATTAATAAGTTGTTTGTATTTGGAAAGTTTAAATAAAGTTTAAAATTTTCTATACATTCAACAGTCACTCATAAATGATGGAAATAGTCCAACATATCACAGGTTTTATATGTTTGAATATGTGTGTGCCTGTATTTACAGACATAAACCTAAAAACATTTACAGACACATTTTAAAAGAAAAGATTTTATTTAAATCATTTTTATAATTTTTTTATAAACAGTTATATTATTTAGGATCAATTTGTTTTATTATGTCTGGAAGAGTTAGAGTTTCACTTAACTTTTTCAGATTGAGGTCAAGGGTTAATAAGAGATGAAGGTCACACTTTAGACTTGTGAAAAGGAAGGCTGCTATTAAAGTTTGGTAAAGTCCAGATCAGTCAACAGTTAAATTACCAAGAAATCATATTTGGATTTTTTACCAATAATAAATTTTAAAAAATTGTCAATTTTGAAAATATTTTGATCAGATGGTTTAATTAACTGAAACCATGTGTTTTTGGTAACAAAAATATGTGGAGCTCATGGGATAGACTAACTTATATAAAAGCTGACAATAAGTCTGTTAAAAAAGGAGAAAAAAGAAAACTAGATTGCTTTAGACTTTGTTTTAAAAGTTTCTACCTCAAAATGGTAGGGTAGAAAATATATATTTTGTTGAGAATCCCATTGACTATCCAGAAACCAATGCACACCTGAAGAGTTTGAATCCAAAATATTTAAAACATCTTATAACTGATTGCCAAATAAGAAAGAAGAAACTTATTGTTTCACCTGTGCTGGTAAATCTTAATGGATTTAGAAATAAAATGCTGAAATCTGTGAAACCATGCTATTTCATTTATGCCATTTGCTGAATTTAAATCAAAACAGAATGCTAAAATATATGGAAAGCAGCAAATATCCACGGTCTATTAAAAATAATTATTCTTAGAAGAAATGAAGAAACCATTCCAATACCAAATAGTGCCTATGGAAGCAAATTATTTCACTATCATCATCACAGTAAAAAAATCACAAGCCCAAGCCAAAAATAGGTCTGATCCAGTAAACCACTGTAGTTGGTAATTCTATGTGTGTTACATATTGGTAGGTGGTGGCTGTCAAATTTTAAACCTTCAACAAGCTGACTTTAAAATCATTGACTTTGAAAGTAAAAGAACTGTTAATATGAATTTTAATTACATTTTTATCAGTAACTATTAACAAATCTTTTAATAATAAATCTAGTTATCTTTAAATCTTTGAATCTTAGAATGAAAATCAATTATAGACAATTTTCAGTAATAATAGATATTGCATTATTGGTGAATTATGGGTTCTTAAAGTATTACATGTAACCATTTATGTGGGTATTTTATTTTTATAAAATGTGTTTATTGTATATCGATTCAAAATTATGAAACATGTTGTTTATATTGTATGTAAAAAATAAAAAAAGGGTTCAATAGTTTTTTATTTACACACATGTAGTAATATAATTATGCTTATTTACATGTATATTTATTAAGTACGAGTGTTAAAAAATTGTTAGAAACTTAGCATTAGGAGAGATGGATTTTTTAAAAATAGTTAATGGCCTAGATTGGTAAAAAGGGAGATAGTAATTTGAAGCTGATTTCTTTAAATGATTATCTCTATGATCTGACTAACCTTTTTTTACTCATTTCTCATTTTAATATTGTTTAAATTTATAAAGATGAAAATATATATGTTATATGCAATAGGTGAGTATGTGTATGCATAGTGTTTATTTATTTTTAATGAAATGTTTTTAAGGATATAAAAATTTTATTTATTCACTATAGAAATTAATGCACACACATTACCCTATAATATGAACATTGAGTATGTGTCATTAAGAAAAAGGGGGAAGATCTTTGGTATTATTAATATTATTATTTAAATGTAAACAATTTATCATTATTAATTATATAAATTTTTTATCTGTATTATTAATGATAAATCAGTAATAAATGTTAATTTGTTTTTATTAAAAGAGTCTATATCTTTCTTAAGAGTGCATTGTCTTGTTAATTATGACCATCATCATCACTGGTGAATATTAATCGTTAAGTAATAATTTAAATATATTTTACGTAAATAATTATAAGTTTATAAAAGATGAAATTTTTTGTTGTGAGTTAGTTCTAAAGCTGTGGATGGAAGTATCATTATCATCATCATCATCTCATTAATCAAGTCTAAATAGTATTTAAGTGCCATATGAATAATGGTTTTTATTGTATTTATAATTTGTGACCCATCATTAGGGATAATGACTACCATCGTACTTAACTGAGCTGGTAACACCTATGAGAATATTAAGTGTGGATTTATATTAAAATCTTATAATTTTATTTACACAACTAAAATATGAGGATGTCGATTTTTGTTTTCCCTTTATACAAGGGCATGTATTATAAATAATGTACCATTTGGGTTTGAGACTGGTACATGTAATAAGTAAGTATATGATATTACTTGATCTAGGTTTAGACAGTTTATTGGCACTCAGGTAAAACACATACACATAAGTAAAACTGAAAAAAAGAGAAATAGGAGTTTGATTTTCATTTTTTTCCCAGCTTGATGATATTTAATATTTAATTTATTGATATTTTTAATTAGTTACAAATAGTGCCAGCATGCAATGATGAGTTGAACAGTGTTTTATTAAAAGGGATGATTCTTTGTTGAAAGAATCTATTATTAGAGATAAGTGTAATTTCACTATAATGATTTCACTATAATTTTTTATTCAGTTACAATGGATAGTATTTTCTATTAGTTACAACATATTTTGTAATGATCGGTGAGGAACAAAGCCTCTACTTCTGACCTTTATTTATTTGAATTTAGATATAGCTGTAGTTAGAAAATTATCTTAACCTGAACTAATAATACTTTTTTTTCCAGAGGGTGAATTTATATATTTATAGATGTATCTTATTAGAAGGTCCTTCCCATACAAAGTTTTCCTATGTTCTGAGTCATTCCCCTTTTTAATGAAGTTTTTTCTAGTGGTGGGTCATTCAAAATGTTAGAGAAAGAACTGATCATGAAATACAAATATATATATATCGGTAAACTGAGATAATCCAATCCCTTCCAACTTTAGCTTTCTCTCTGTGTAGATTTCTATGTTTATGGATAACAGCTTTTTTTGTCGTTATCAAGCACCAATCTTGCTAATTAACAAGAATCATAGGATCTACTAATAATTTATCTAACTTAGCCTTTTTTAAATTTATGCCCATCTTAATTAAAGCTAACTCAGGCTCAAGGAATGGTAGCACAATATGCCGTAGAAGAAACGGAGAATGAATCAACTTTCAAAATAAATATTCTCTCACAAGTTCTATTTCTCTTAATTCCCATTAAAATCTGGAATGAACTTTTAAAATCCCTTTTCGACTTTCTGTCTCACTTATTCTACTCTAAATATTTATTGGAGGTACACCAACACATACACTAATGTATTACTAAATTAATATTAAAATACATAAACAATTGTGTAATACAAACAAAAAAAATGAAATGACAGTTTAAATGAGCAATCTATTAATATTTATTATACAAATAAAATGGCATAAATCAGGTATGTGATAAAATATTGTTAGTATTTCTATAGAAAATTATAAATAGAGAGCAATAAATAAAATAATATACATATAAAAGTTTTAGTAATACACGGCTTGATTGGACTGTATTTAAAATTGGAAATGAGACAAAATATATATTTACCAGCATTCATGAATCAGCAACCTATAGATATGTTTCTGAGTGCACTCATTACTTTTAATCCCCAGATTAGCATGGGAAAAACTTGGTATTCATCTTTTCTATCTGGCATTCCAATTATAGAGTCTATCTTCAAGTACTTCTTTTGATTTATTTTTATATAATTTTTAGAGATGATGGACATCATGCACTAGATCCAGTGGCTGTGGCTTCGGATGGCAAGCAATATGATTAGAGCAATAGATATCATAATGGCTTTCATGGCATAGATGGCAAAGAGAGCTGAAATTGAATGTAGACCCTGGCACGATTATAAATTTACCCCATACAATCCATGGAGCTTTCCTTTAGTTTTGTTTTCAGTTTCATAAACAAATTCTGTCCAGTAATGAATGTGGTAAATGACAGTTTATTTCTAGTCACCTCCTTTTACTTTTACTGCCAAATTATTTATTTTGTTTTCATATGTTTGTTGACAAAATTTTTAAGCCTATTTCTTGCTCTTCGGTCAACAAATCAAGATTAATAAATCGAAATTATTTTTCATTAAAATGCGTAAACAAAAGAAAAACTACTTAGTAACATCGATCTTTTTACTTATCTTATTTTGTTTCTTTTTTTGAACTTTTTAGAAATACTTTTTTTTTTTTTTGTTTAATCTAAATTTGGACAAAAGCAGTCGAAAAGAATTTGATTTATAATGGACATTCCACATTTCTTTGCTTCCTTTCCTTAATTAAAAATTATTTAAACAAAGTCCTTAATTAAAAATTATTTAAACAAAGTCCGAATATTTGAAGCAATCCAATCCATTAAACTAGAACTAAATAGCTATTAATTAGGCCCATCTGTTTCTAGAACAATTAGAGAAACCTTTAGCTAATTAATTTGTGGAATCATAACTGTAAAAAGAAACTTTTTTACATGTTTTAAATTCCCTTTTATTTTTATTTTTTAAAACAACATTTATCATCTATACACATGTATGCCAAATAAAACATTAACCCATAACCACCATCATTCTTTATTACCTCAGCAAATACATATGCACTTGCTTGTGTGACCTTTCCAATAAATAAATCATAAAATAAAATAATAGCAAAAAAAATTATATAAAACATATCCTCTTTCTCTTTTTTTGTAACAGGGTTTGAACTCAGTTATAAGTATTGAGTAGATTCCTAGTTTATTTCCAGTATTAGGAATTTCCTATCCTTGGGAGACATCCTTTTCTGTGTATTAGTAAAATAGAAAATGACCAGTCAATCAAGAGTCAAGGGTGTTACTCATCCAAATGGAATAAACACTTATTGGTGAATGTTAGTAAAAACAATATAGTTCTGGCATGTATCAAATATATTTTTTAATATGGAATAGTAGTAAATAAAATCTTACCTCTATTCATATTATATTCAATGTTTATAATTAGAATTCTGTGATAAATATATATAAATATTTTCAGAAGTTTGATGGCTAGTAAAAATCTAAAATTGTTATACTTCGAATTTTCAATATATTAAATATTATATTAACCAATGTATTAGGTTCAAACAGTACTACTTTTGTTTTAATGTGAATTAGACAAATACTGTTACTAAATAGGATATTTTCACGTTGCATTGTTACTTTTAATTGATTGTTGCTTAGGTACATCATAGTTGAAACTGCACTTAGATTATTACATAAAAAATTCAACTATATTTCAGTTTTTACATGTATAAGTTCATGAAAAATCTTTTTAAATTAATATAATGTATAGTGTAAGAATAGAAAGAATGATGACAGGAAATAAAAAAAGAGAAATGCTATTCTGAAGAGTAATGCAGTTTCCCAAAGTATTTTATTTTTATTAAAAATGTATTATTATATAACATTTTTTCATTTCATTTATTTATTGACATGCAAAAATTAATAACTGAGAATATTTATTTCCATTTCACTACATTATCTCTTATACGTGTGGCTGATTTCAGAATAATTTTATTAAATTTTATATTAGATAAGTTGAGCTTTAACAAATCAATTTATAATTCTATAAAAAAAGAATAGTAAATTGATTTTTAATTAATATTTTTATTACTAAATAGTTGATTTTATAATAAAATATTAATTATTTAATTTTAATAACTTCATTTTTAATCTCATTTGTTATATAACTTTTATATAAACTGCTACACCTATGTCAGGATTTACATCGAATAGATTTCAAATTACTGAATGCAAACAAAAAAAACCTTCTTCATCTTCTGTAAACAAAATAATCAAATCCAACTATTTTTTTGCCACACATTTTACAATTTCTCTTTTGGTTTTTCATGAAATCCATTTTTCTCTTTCCCAAACAGTTCTTACTATTATATGTTAGGCCTAACTTTTTAAAAAGAAAATATAATGTATTTAATATCTGTCATAAGCGAATAATTCATATCTCTGGACTACTTTTCATCTTTATTGTTTACATTTCTGAAGTATTCTTTCTTATTATTCGTTCTTAAATAAATAATGTCAGCAGCTTGAATTTAGTGATATTTTATTCATAAAATTAAATATAACTTTATTTGTTTTTTTTTCAAGTCCAACAGACCAATATTGGATAATAATATTCATTATTCCTGAAAATAACAGAATATCATCCAAAAAAATGTTTTAAAATATATTCTTTAAAGAGCTGTTTCTTCTGTAACATTATATTCCACATCAATTTCAGTTCACTATACAAATCCTATATATTTTCGTAAACATTATAACTAAATAACTTAAATTTAGTTCTCTTATCATTTTTAGTGACTCTATATTTTGTCATTTAATGTTACACAAATCCTCATTTTCTTTTTCTAGACTTATTCTATATCCATCAGTTTTATTGTTTAAAAATGATCTAAATTAAAAAATATTTATATTTTATTTATATGCACCTTTAAAACATCATAAACAATAACATTTTCCATCACCTACTTATTAATATTAACATGCTTTATGAATAAAAAACAAACCCCACAATTTCATAATTTTCTGTAACCCAGTAAACTAAATCCATTTATTCTTATAAAATTGAATTTTATTTTTAAATATTAACACATCACATAATTCATTATATCTTCTCATTAAAATTGACATCCTCCCTCTGTTTTTCTTTTTTAATTAATTTAGTTATTTTCAATTATAAATATTTGGTGCTGGCATGTCCAGTATTCTAAATGTATCTTCTTCTACTTGGAATTCATTACTATTTTAAAATAAAAATTTTAGTGTAAAAAATTCGATCAATTTTTATTTTAGATGTAACAATTTAAAATTTCCAGATGCAATAAAAGTTTTATGATAATTTTCTTTTTCTTTTGATTAGTAACTTGATTCATAGTATTTTTCTTATCTTTCAAAGACCCTGATTAAATTACTGATCATCAACCTAATTTCATGATCATCTCAACTAAATTTTCATAATTATATTTGCATAATAGGTGCGGACATATTTTTGATCAGATATTATACATGTGTGTTTTTGACTTTAGAAATTTTTAAAAGTTTTCAAATGCTGGAACAAATTATTCAATACAATTTATTATTGATATTAGAATATTTAAAAATTTTTCCGAAAGTTCATCTTTTGAAATTCTTGAATAACATCTTTAAACTTCTCATTATGCATCTTAATCATGTGTCAGATTATTGTTTATGATAAGTTGATCAAAAATATGTTAAAGAGCAGCACATTATTCTTTTCCCCTGGTAAAATGGTTTTTAAAAATTAAACATATGAGTATATAAATTTTGTTAGATTGATAATCTGTTATGTTGGTGAATTGGAATACAAATATGAATTGGACTTTTTGAAATAGAATATCCAGTTAGCAAAATCTTATATTGGTCAGTGAATGGAGATTTATTTCTTTTTTTAACTGGAAAATCTGAATTCATTAGAAAAATATCATTATATAAAAAATCATAAATGGAAAAAGAGGAGAGAAGAAATAGTTTTTCTCTTATATATAATTAATAAGAATAATATTTATAAATGTAGAAAGCAAAGCAAATTTTTAATATACTATTATTGTCATTTTAATCCTTAAGCTTTAACTATTCCCTTGATACATTGTTCTTAACTTGCTTTTATTTTATTTATGAAAAGCTCTTATTCTTCAATTTGACATGCCAAATACTTACACCAGTCCAATTTTTTTTTTTGAAATTAAATTAATCCCAAAATACTATTCCTTAATAAATGGAAGAGATTAAAATAATTTTTTAAAAACCATACTTTAGAAAACATATCACTTTTTTCATTGATTGTTTTTCTGAAATGTGAGATGGTAATGAGTTAAGAAATGCAATGATAATCAGTTGCTTATTAAAAATCTTCAAAATTTTTTTTTGTTACAAGCATATTGTTTTAGAAATAGTAAATTTTTGTTTTATTTTTTGTAAATCATGATGATTTACAAAAAATAAAACAAAAGTTTACTATTTCTAAAAAAGAATTGTTTATTGAGTTTATAGTGGCAATGAATGGGATAGAAGAATAGATGCATTAATAAAACACAGGGAGTTAAACAGATATAGCACTAGTGTGGAGAATAAAAAGAGTTTAAATATATATAGAAGTAAGCAGAATATTGAGTGCGAGTTAATTTTTGATAATAGCAAGGAAAGTAATTTTCTGTTTATGGCTCAAATAGGATCTTTAGCAACAAGGGAATATACACATATATGGAAAAATATGAGTGATTTAGTCAGAAAGTTATCTAAGGAAAGGCATAGAAAGTATTAGGCATCTATTAATGGAATGTAAATGCCTGCAAGGAAAAAGGATACAATTAATGAAATTGTGGGAAAATAAATATAAGCAAAGTGATTATACAGAAAGTGTGTTCTTGTTTTTTATAATGGATTTGGGAAAAGATAAGGGGGATTTAAATATAAAAGCCATAGAGTTGACAAAGGTTATGTTGTGGTAATGAGATGGAGCAGGATAGTTGAAGAATAAAAAAAAAACTTAGGGAGGGGAAAGGGAAGGTGGTTAACAGGTTTCTTATGACATAGTAACTGAGAGATTCCTGACTCCGAAAAAAGAGAAGCCACAGTGCATCACATCACATCACTGTTAAACAAGAATATTTATATGTATAGAAGGATTAAGTGAAAAATTACAAACACAAAAATGTTGAGATAAGAAATAAATTTATTTTCTAGTGAAACAATATATATATATGAACAGATAAATAAAAATGTTTAAAAAACCCACAATTAATAAAATCATTTTGAATGTTGAGAAATAAAAACTTTTAAATACAACAATAAAACATGTTTCAGTTTACCACCACCCCCCATGTGAATCATAAAAAAGAAATTGTAAAAATCCAAACACCTGTATATGTTATACAAAATGTATTAGATACATTTTTCAAGAAGAGAACATTGCAAATGGATGATAAATCTGTTTATTTCTGACACAATATACTCTTTTTAAGAGAGAAGTTTCTTTGTTGATTTTGCCCTTATTTCAATACCTCTAATACAATTTTGATCTTAAAAGTTATTTCACTAGTGCTACATTTATTTATAAAAACAATTCATTAAGACAATAATAGGCAGTAGTTTATCAATGACACATTGTAATAATCAATATTTTTAGTTTACAAATAAAGATGTTAACAAGAAGACATAACCACAAACGTTTGGCCCACAGTGGATACTATTCCAAATATTAATTCATTTTTTTTTAAAAATAATCTAATAGCTATGATTTTTGATCCACTTAAAAAAGGTAAAAATATGATTTCACAAAAAAAAAAAAAAAGCTTTTTATCGACAGATCAAACCCTGTTGTAATTTTTTTGCAAAATAATATTGAAATAAAGTAATTTTATTTTTAAATACAGAAATATTGTGCATAAGTTATAAAGCCTAAAATATATTAAACATTTATTGATAATTGTTTACATTAACATATTAATAAATTGCTTAGTAACAATTAGTCTTTAAACATTTAATCGATTAATTTAATCTTTGGTAGAATACTAATCAAGTATATAATATGTAATCATAACATTGGTTTTATAAAATTCTAATATATAAATAATTATACTAAATGTTTAATGTATCTCAACAGTTCTATATTATAGTTAAGATTGCTCTGAATTTTAAATTTTTTATTAATGTCAATAATTATAAACATGATTATTTATTATGGCTACCACCAAAAAGAATTTGAGAAAGGTTATTGCATATTTTATTTTTCAAAGGCAATATGCATAAATTTCAAATCAGATTTTATGCAAATAATAATACTTTTTTATTAGAAATCAGTCATATATTATTTAAAGTATTTTAAGAATTTGTGTTATGAAATTAATAAGATCGACTAATTGTATTTCTTAGATTATTAGCTCAATACATTTCTCTGCTTCATGTAAACCCATTAAGAGAACCTACCTCATGTACCATTTTCCTCAAGCAGGATAATATTTATAATTGTATAAAACCTTTTTATAAGTAGGATGCTAAATCAATACAAATCATATATGTTGCAGCCTATAAGACAAAAATAATTCAACCTATGGCAAATACTTTGGAAGTATCCTTATAGTGAATTATTATACATGCTGATATACTAAATTAATTTATAGACTACAATCATTTTGAGATTTTCTTCCATTGTTTAAATAGATATATTTTTCTTGACAAATAATTTTTTCATAAACATTAAAAAGAAAACTACATATATATTAAACATTATAAAGAACTAAAAATTGTTATCATTATTAAAATGTTCAGTCTTGTAAAATCATCTCAAATGTCAGTTGAAAATTAAGCCTCTTTAAATACTTCATGATAAATGTTCCAAGTTCATGCATTCTCATCTTTAGATGCTCCAAGATTAGGAGAGACTATTTCTGATGTATGATTATTAAGAGTAACCACACAGTATTTTGATTGAGGGATGACTGTATCTTTTTGATGCAGTATATTTAATGACTTATCTGGCAATTGCACCCAGTCAGGTAATCTTTCATCACCTAAACTTGAAGTTCCATCTTTATCTTCTGTGGCAGATTTATTAGATGACATATCCTGTAAAGTAATTTGACTATATTCAGGTAACTTTTCATTACTTTGTGTATGAATATTTTCAGATTTATCTAATTCAGGTAAATTTTTGGAGTTTACTAAAAATGTTTCTTCAATATTTGGTAATACAGATATTTCTCCTGAATATGTGTTTAAAGATTTACTGCCATTGATATCAGTTAATTTTTGGCATTGTAATTTAGATTCATCTTCAATTGTTTCTTTCAAATCAGGAGGATAACAATGCATTTCATCAAGAGGATCCATATTACTAGATTTATCTTCAATTGTTTCTTTCAAATGAACAGGATGATAATACATTTCATCAAGGGTGTCCATATTACTGAATTTCTTATTTAAATTTCTGTCATCTGAAGTTAGCTTATAGAGAGCATTGTAAATAATGTTATCAATTATAGGAGCTGAAGTACTTATTAAATGGTTTGTCTTTGGATCTTGCAATTGTATTTGAGATATTAAATAAGCATAATATTTATTGCTGTCAGAAAGATTATCATCTATGATTAATTTATTATTGGCAACCTTTTCACTGAAGTTGTCAGTAGTTGTTACAGATGTGCAATGCTTTTTATAAGAATGTCCATTACTTGTTATAGATAAGCAGAAGTCACTGTCTCCAAAACCACTGTCATTAGAAAACAGATTGGAGCGAAACTTCTTAACCTGAAAAAAATACAAAAAAACAATATATATTTGAATTAAAAAAATCATTGTTTGCTAATACTAATTTAGTTTAAAAACTACTGTAAAATATTTAAAAATATTAGAATGTCTTTAAAAAAAGTGTATATTTTTATCACAGAAATATAGTTTTTGTTTTTTAAATGCAATCTTTTAAAGAAAATTCAAACATAAACTTAAGGGTTCTGTAATATGGTTATTATAACAATTAATAAAACAGTAATTTGCTGATCCAGTTATTTCTCAACCAATAAACAATGTTTAATAAAATATATTAATAAAAATTTAATTATGATATCTCAAAATTTTTATGAGATTTTTAAAAAATGCTTATTTAAGTAATCTTTAACTATAGATTTCTTATAAATCATTTAATGAGTCATTTTAATACAGAGTGGATTAAAATTTGTTTGACGACTCATTTATGATATCAAACAACTTTTTGGAATATTAAATAATCTATTTGGAGTTTCATGAAAAAAATGTAAGTCAAAGTAATTGATATCAGCATTGCTAATTTATCTTTTATAATAATTTCAATTCAAATCAATGATTCTTCACCAGGTGTAGTTAATGCTTTGAAGCAAAAGCTTTGCAATTTACTACTTAGCATTTTCTTCGCAGTTGTCTAATTACTTAAAATGTACTTTAATTTCTGGCCTTACAGTAAATCTTAGGATTACTGAGACCGTAATTGTGCTGGGCTATTGATTTACCTTTACTGAAATTTATGCTTATTAGTACACACTCAGTGGAGACATTCAGTAGAATGACATCACTAATTATTTACTTGTAATATGATCAATTAAGAAAAACACTTTTCCTTATTAAATCAGTATACTGCGTATTTTATTTACTTTTAAGCCTGCTATCGAACTGTTTAGATCACAAAGCTAGTATTCATTTGTAATTAGTATATATTAAAACTTTTAGCATAAATTCTGCATTTTTGTTTATATTTTAGTGATGAAATTACAGACAAGTAAATTCATTGTTATTCATATAACTTTATATCTATATGATCATTAAAAACCTTATCTCTGCTTAAATTACCAGAGATAATTCTATGAAGATGTGTTTCAAATATTCTTTCACCTTTTTATGAATATTTTTAACTTGGATAATAATAATTTATCTCTTTCCATTTTTATCTATGCCTTTGTCCTCTTTTTCATTTTATTTTATTTAGTAAGAAAAACAAAAGATTACTGTATTTGCTTGAAAAAAGAATAGATAATAATTCTTATAAAAAAAATCCTATAAAATTTTTGGTAAAAGATTATCTCTAGACAGATGGATAAATATTGACAATGGACAAGTGTTAGAGAGTTGAATAAATCCATCTATTTATTGAAATATTTATTTACTCCTTATCTATTTACATTAAGTCAGCTAAAAATGATTAACAGTTCAGAATAAGAGGAAAGAGTTCTTTAATATGAATCATGTAACTGCTACATAGTTTTATACAAAAGATAGCCAAATACCAATATGAAACTAAGCATTCTAAGAATTTAAACTATATTACAGAAATAATCTGTGTTCTCTATGGAGTTATATAAATTTTATGGTTTTCAAATATTTTGTAGCTGATTTCCACTTTTTGCTTGATAAATCATTAGAGGTATATTAAAATAATATAATCATTTTTAACTGGAGAGAAATTTATTCTGTAAAGATCTTTGATGTGTTTCATGATATCAATAGCCTTGGATCATCCTAAGATGAAGTCTTCATTGCATATGGGACCCAATTTGGTTTATATCATTAATAATTGTATATATATAATAATAAAGTGATGCTACAAATAATACAATCAATTTTATATTTGATTTTTCCATTTTGATTGATGAAAAATCAGAGTAATCTCTGCAATTAATGAGATATTGGGTAAATTGTATTATATATATATTATAACGATCTGGAGATAGCTACTTAACATAATATGCACTACAGGGAGCCACTAGGCATTTGAACCTAGAAAATTTATATAGTAGGCAGATACGTAAGTAAAAAATAATAATTTTTTTTTTATATATTTTGGTTAACTCCGGATCGTTATAATTGGTTTCCCAATGTGAGCCCATATTAATAAATCATGAGGGCCCTGAGTAAATTTCTTTTTTCAAAATGAAATATTGTTATCTGTTTACAAAAAGTCGTATACTTTAAATCTTATAAAAGCGCTGCTAGAAAGAAATAGCACATATATTAAACACGAGAAAGTATTAATAATTTTAAATTGTATTTTGTTAAAAAGAAAGTCAAAAGTTTGCAATTAATATGTTTTTTTTTTTGTTAATATATATTATGCTTTAACATGTATAGGTGCACACAGCCACGTAAGTTTATGATTGAAATGTGGTACCTTACGATGAGTACTTTTAGGAATAACTTCAGTGTAACCCTATGTATGCATTTCAATCAGTCATAAATAAGTTGGTGGTATTTATAATTGTGCTGCAAATATACACATTTAAACCCATTATTTCTTAAGACATATTTACCTCAGTGCAACCTTCTTAAATAAATAATTTATATAATTCGCTTGTCATGGCATGTGTAAAAATAAAATGTATAAAAAATAGAACTCTTGGGGGGAGGGGGTATAAATGTAGTGGTTCATAGAAAACGGTGGTCAACATTTTTCTTTTTTGTATATAGTCTTTATACTAACCGAATGTTTTGTAAATTTTCGTTAATCGTGTACAGTAATTACTAACCCTAAGCAAAATATTTTTTTTTGTTTATTTTTTTTTTAAGCAAGTTTACTGATATGTAATGGGCACATACGACGTTACATTATTTTTATTTTTATTAAACATAAAAAAAGAAAAGTTCGCAAATAAAAATTTCTTTTTTTTTTAAGAATTAAAAATTGAAATTAAATATCATCTAAACTCAAACATATATATTTAAAATCGCACAAATGAGAAATTAAAAAAAAGAAAAAGTATTTTAAAACTAAATTGTCAGTAAAGATTTAAAGATAAAAATATATTTAAGTTTGTACAAAACAAATTAATTAATGTTATTGAAAAAAAATGGAAATGATTATTTTAATTAGTCCAAGTGAACTAGCCCTTGGGCATTTAAATGTATAAGCAATGGTCAGATAGGAAAACAATAGAAACTAATGGCCAATGAAAGAAATCCATCGGGAAATCGGACCTCAATGGAAGGATCATCATCATCGATGACAATGTCCATTGGATCCTAAATTTACATATAAAAGAAAAAGTTTGGAAATAAAATAGTTAGTGAGTAAAGAAAATTTAAGAGAGGACAGATATGTGTTAAGTCGGAGAGTTGGAGATGAAGGGATTGAAAGACGCACTTTCAATTCCTTCAGTGGTTATAAAAAAGGAAAGAAAAAGAAATGACCAATCGTTTTCTACATTAGGGACCAGCTAAAGTAAAAGACCTCCGGATAAATAAAAAACAACAGCTAACTGGATATCAATATCTTCAGGATGGCATGGGAATTCCCATTCCAAAATTACAAACAACTACAAATTATGGACCTTTTTAAAACTGTAAGAACTTTAGATAATTCATGAACATTAAATTAAAAACTTTCCGTATTTAAAATAATTGCAATAGTATCCTATCTGACCAACTTTATTTATTAATAAGTAATTTTAATTGAATGTATTTCTTTTGTAAAATCATTTCCATTTTTTTTTTTTGTTCTTTTAATTTTTTATTATGATTTCTGTTTTTCGTTAAATTAAATTATATAAATGTTAAACTTAAGTTGGACGTGAATGGCTATATAGATTTGTAAAATTTTATTAGGGGAGGGTAATCTTAGGTTATTCATTCCTTAGTTAAATTAGGTCAATGGATTGGATATATTGGTGTAATTAGTAGATGTAGTACGAGGTTTGCTAAGGGCAGAATCGCTATTATATGGCACACACACTCATTTTGCCTTTGGAAGGAATTATAAGATGGAGACCACAGTTCCTTCCTATGGAGTTTTTTTTTTATTGCTCTTATCATCAGATAGATGTAGTATTCCTATCTGATGATAGGCAATTTCTTATCTGAACCTATAATTGTGCTGTCGTATTCATATTACATTGAACACATCAATATATCAGATGGATTGACGTTGGTTCAACTGCGAACTTTTGGCCTAAGGTTAAATAAGGGATAAAATATTTTCTTTTCAAATGCAATCTATGCATTCTATTCATACTCGACACTTTAAATAAAAATGCATTAAATTTAAGTTGGGTATAGATGCTTGCATGGATTCGTTATTGATTAATTGTGTTTTTGGTTTTCATATTTGCTCAAAATATATAGACATTCAGTATTTATTTCGGATGTCTTTTAAGTTATTGGTGTCTATGCAGCATCTTATGATGAATGCCATTGGGTTTCTTATAAGTTTCCCTCTGCATTTCCATCAATGACTTTATATTTTGATCGTTTATGTTTATTTTGAAATGTTTTTGACCGTGTAATCTATGTAACTGATCTATACTCAACATTTATAAAACAAACTTTTATAAATCCATCTGTGTGAATTTAAAAAAATAAAAATGTAAATTAAAATCTAAAATAAAGTTAAAAATGTAAGTTAAATTTTAAAATGCTAAAGTAAACATACTAAAATAATAATGTTAAATTTTATATATATGTGCATAAATAAATGTTTGTGTGTTAATTACTGGCAGTGGCTTATTTTATTCTTTTTTTAAAAAATATTCTTAGATAAGAATTTATTATAAAATATAAATCTTTGCTGTTCCACTGAGCTAGTGACAATGGGCTAACGACCGGAATCAACCAATAAAAAAAAATTTTTTTTAACCTACGTATCTGCCTATTATATAAATTTTCTAGGTTGAAATGCCTAGTGGTGCCCTGTAGTGCAGATTATGTTAAATCACTAACTCCGGATCATTATAATATATATATATTTTAACACTAGGAATATATGAAAACAGTCAGACTTATAAATCTTGTGGTGTATTTTCCTTTTATTATTTTTTAAAAAAGATCATTAATCATTATTTGATGACAAAACTTAAATTATCCTTTACTCATCTAACATGCATTGCAAATATCAAAGTATTCTTATGAGATAAACCATAGCTTTTAACATCTGATTTTCATATTAAGATCAATACTCAAATTTATTCTAAATATGGCTTGTTTATTTTGATAATGTCAACACAATCAGTTATTCTGATATGAAAATCAGACGTTCAAATCTCTAGCTCATCTACTCAGAACATAATGAGAATAATTTCTTATGCTAGGATACTAAATTAATAATTGATTTTTTTAATCTTACTGCCTCATGACAGTTTTTTCTTTTACATTTATTACATTAATTGTATTTATTGTTTGGACTGTTTTCATCATCTAATATGAGTACAGTATTGAATGTCTTAAAAAAAAATTTAACTTTATTTAAATATTCCAAATACATTCAACTGTACATTGCTAACAGTTGAATGTATTTGGAATATTTAAATAAAGTTAAATTTTTCTAAAGACATTCAATACTCATATTAGATGATGGAAATAATTAAAACAATAAATACAACTAACACTCCATCACCACAAACCTTCAGGAAAACATTTTTTACATTAAGTTTCTTACATAATGATATTTTTTTTTATCATATTGTTTTCTGTCATGTTAATAAAGGGCCTAGTCATCATGAGTTCTTCATGTCATCATTTCTTTATACTATTTGTGATAATAAAAATTTGAATTTGTATAACTATAATTTCATCTTTTTATTACAATTTGTAATTCTAATTTCAATCTTTCTTTTTTTTTTTTTGTTATAATTTGTAGCTTTTTATTCCTTCTGAAATTATCATGGTTTTACTCATTTATAGGTAGCTGCAAATGATAGATAAATAAATCGATAAATAATTGAATGAATGGATTGGAATAATGAAAAAGTGATAGATAGTTACATAGAAGCAATGAAAAATAAATAGAATATTTCAATGATCATTTCAGTCTTTTGTCCTCTGCCATTCATGCATCTACCAAGTTAGACATCCATTTATTATTATTCTCACTATCTATCTTGATCAGCGAATTAAATAAATAAATGGTAAAGGAGAACATAAATGATGGTGTTACTGTATTTATATAAGTGGATGGAAATTTATATTAACTATGCCCATTCATCCATTTATCCACTACAAATCCAAAAATACATTAAGCTAACTGATTTTCATATCTTTTCTCTCTCCATCTATATGTACATTCATTTAGCTATCGATCTCGTGTGTAAAGTGATGAATAGGGACCAATATTTAGAACAATGGATTCATCTATTTATTTCTCTCTTTTTAACTACATGCCTACTTATCTCATCAATTAAATAGTTTTTTAATCTATTTATTGATGAAATGAATTAATATATTTATATATTTTTAGATTATCAGATACATTGCAGAATGAATATGTAGATAGTTGCATGAATACGTCCAGCTATCTATGAATTTCTGAGTAGATTGTGATAAGTATTAATAAGTTTATTGAACTTTATATCTCTTATGTGCTATTTTTTATGTATTTATCAGCACCTACTTTAAGTAATATTATTCGAATATGATTTCTCTAATAATGGTTAAGTATATATGAAATATGGTTTCAAACAATTTTATGTAACACTAAATACATAAAAAATATATAACTAATTAAATTTAATTTACTATTATCAAATTTCGCAATCATCCTATATGAAGAAAAAAAAAAAAAAAATAGAGAGAAAGGCAAATAAAAAAAATAGCATTTTTTCTGGATGAGGAATTACTCCCCATCAGCAAAATTTATTATTTGGGCAATTTAAAAAAATAGAATAAAACATTTTTTTAAATAGACTATAAAAAATAAATGTGATTATAAATTTCCAATAAAAATCCATTTAATCAGAATGAGTAAAATTAAAAGCATTAATAAAGCAAAAATATATACATCTAAACAGATAAATTCACTATATGTTGCCAATTATAAATGTGAATAATTAATGTAAACAATTAATATACAAATAATACCTCGACATGATTATCAGATTTGCCTTGTAAGCTTTTGTCTTTTTTCCAACAGAAGAAACATTTATCACATGATGAGATTTGATCTTCTTTACCTGAGAACTAAAAGTAAGCATATTTTATAGTCATATATCAAAATTTTTATAAATATGTTTGTATTATGAATGTAAAGTATATAAATTTTGTTAGAATCTCTCAATAAATTTCATTTTTACTTGAAAAAGAATCTGGGTAATAATGAAATTCACAGAGCATATAATAATAACAAATATTTTTTTTTGCTATGTAAGAATAGTATGAACTAAGACTGTCTTAGTTCATAAAATGTCATTCTTGTTAAAAAAAATAAAAATTTTGAATTGAAAATAAAAAAAATTACCTTCCACCCTTTTCTAATCAGGATCAAAGAAAGACTTACATTATAAATAGTTGATGGTGATATTTCTTCTGGCATGATCACTGGAGGACATAACCATTTAACACACCTATGTGAAATAAAAATATCTTAACAATATATGACATAGGTAATGCTATTATAAAAGGTCATGTCTGATAATAATAAATATATATTTTAATATAATTGTGGGAATGTAGTCTAATGTACACTATATTTATGTAAATGTTATCTCAAAATCACAATCTAAAATTAATGTATGCCACATATATACACATATTAACTAACACACACTAGAATGCATTATACACAGATTATAGTTATTGATACATTGCTACCAATGCACACTATTACAATTTGCCTAACTAAAAGATAAAATAATAAATCCAATGTCTTCTACTTGATACTATAATTTTTGATTGATTTTTAACATAACTGTTGAATTACCATTGCAAATTAAAAACAATCTTTCACTATTATATTAGTATTAGGAAAGCAAAAGTACATTTTTGATTTTGTCATAGCATGTTTGATTTGAAAATCTGTGGAATGATAAATTATAGAGATTAAGAAAAAATCTGTTGATGGAAATACTTCAGACAATAATTACATTTCTAAATTTTAAACGGATATTCAACTGATACATAATGTAATATTGAGATTAATAAATTAATTAGCTCTCCTCCAGAGATAATTTATATCACTTCCCAGGTAACGGTTAAATGGTAATGCAAAGATTAACCAAAACAGTTTGAGTTATCAAGTTTAGAGAATAGCTTCCAAATATGAGCAATAACCTGCCATATACATTAACTAATGGATCAAAGATTTTTCTGTCTTTGATATTATCAAGAGTGCTGAATTTTGAACAAGGTCATTCAATTTCTGTATGAGATAAACAAACTACTGCAGAAAGTCATATTTTGAAATATTATTATTGATAATGGTTAAAATTTTATATCTTAAGATGATCTAAAATCCTCGGTGATAGTCCTGTGTGCAGCCATGGTGGTAATGTTATTTTTCAGTATTTATTTGATTGCTTACCATCAAATGTGAAAAAGTTCCTAATAGACAACATCATAAGTACTTTTTTTAAATGTTATAAAATTGTGAGTTATTGTTAAAACATTTTATACAACTCATATCTAAATCCAAGATTTATAATAATCTCAGAAAGAAATTTGAATCATCTGGCAAAATATTGTTTACATGTATGGCATGAGTTATCTTAGATCTTTTAAGTAGTCATTTTAATATCAAACAATATTTAGATTTACCATAAATTCTACTAAAATAATGGTAAAAATCATTAACATATAAATATAGGGATTTGAACTCAGACTTTCAAGCACTTGTCAACTATCCATACTATCTCATACCACTGATATACATGTCCATATACATGTAGAAAAGATAAATAATCAACATGTATGTATTATGTGGTCATGTGTATCAGTGGTATGAGATAGTATGGATAGTTGATGGGTGCTTGAAAGTCTGAGTTCAAATCCCCAATATTTACAATTAGGTTCCAGGTATGTGAAGAGTGCCTGTATTTCAAATATTAACATATAAAGTAAAATATTGTTAAAAGCCTAACAAATTTCTATTTTCAAGACTTTATTTACAGATCTAGATAATCAGCTTAAAACATACATAGGAACACATATTTTTTTAATTAGTACAAAGTATTTGTCATTGTTCAATTATTTACTATTATTATAAAAAAGGTAAATTATCAGCATAAATAAAAGATACATTCCATACTTGTTAAAAGTAATGATCACTAATTTGTATATAAAAACTTATATGAGAGAAATGAAGCTTTTAAAGAAATATTTTATTAATTCAACTGATGTAGACTTTATTTAAAAAATGCAGTTAATAAATAACTTAAGTCTGATTAATCCTTACCTTTGAAAATGCAAGTATATCAAAGTTCCAATTACACACAACATTACTCCTGCAAAAGTGATGGTAACAGCTATCCATACAAGATGCAAAACTATAAAATAAAAGCCAAATCTTCATCAGGAAATCGAAAAGGACAAATATCACAATTATTCTTTTAAACTAAAGAGGAAAAAAATATCTAATTACAATGACTATTAATACAGAGCATTGGAAGAATACTGTAAATAGTATTTTGTTTAGGAAATTAAAATGAGTGATTTTTAGTACTACATTCAAATGAGATTATTTCAGCTTAAGTTATAGGTTGAATTGGGTATGATATCAGTTATGAACTATTTAGAGATTCACTGAAGTAGTTGCATCAGAATTTAGAATGTAAGTTTTCACTTGGCCTTGATCATGAGTTGATTCTTAAGGAATTTGAATATGGCTTTTATTTGAAGTAGGGCAAAGGCCTTAAAATGGAAAATCAATTTATATTAGATTAGAGACTTTTTTTGAGAGAGAGAAAATGATAGAATTGTTTTAAATAAATATTTTAAAGTTAAATTAAAGTGGAATTGTAAACAATCATTTTAAATGTCTTATTGTTTGATTAGTTATGATTATTCCATAACTTCTACTCTATTTAAAAGATATATAATTTATGCTTTAGGAAACCTTATTTGTTTTACTATATTGATTCTCTATTAATGAATAACACCATTCCATAGGCAATCTAACATCATCTATGCATTCTATCTAATGATGTTTAGATAGTATTTTTAATAATCAAAGTTCCCTAGTAGTGAAGGTCATTTACCACAATCTAGTTTAAAGATATGGATATGGCTCTACCTTCTAATGCCAATTACTTTACAATAAATGATTCTGGTAGAGAATAAACTATTGCTAATAATGTCCTATTATTTTAGCTTATATTGAATAACTTTAGAATAATGTGTCCTTTTTTAAAAATTATTCAATAATGCAACTAATATTTTGAGATAATTTTTAATATCAATTTTTAAATAACTTTAAATTTTGGTAATTCTAGGCTTCTAAATAAATATCTTTCAATGCAGTAATATGCTGCAAAAAATGTTCACAATAGTTGTACATTTTGCTAATATAACATATACATTTGCATTTATGAAAGATATACAAAGCAACAAAACATACTGGATGTATTTATTAGGTGAGTTAATATTTCTTTTGATGTTCTTACACTTAAATCTTTACTTTGAAATTAAATGAAACAAACTAATATGTGTGGCACTCTTTGTAGCATTTACAATTATTTCAATACTTTCTGGAGAAGATATATTATGTTTTATACAGTGTAATATGTGTTAGCAAAATAAGCTTGCAAAATCACCAAAAATAATTTCTTGCATTTCATTCTTCAACAAAACTATTTTTGTGGGAAGCCAGAAAACTACATTAGTTTAAATTTCAATTTAAGGAATATAAAACAAATTAATTTATTAGAAAAGACCAAAATTTTTGGTATTTTGAGATAAAGATTTATGACGTTGAACAGTTTTGGTTCTTAATAATAGAATTCCATTGTTTTCATTGTGCTGTGTTATTTGCACATTTATGCAAATGTTATTACTTTTAATCCTCTTGAACACCACTACATACATGCTGCTATTTGATATTTTAAGACTTATACCCATACAGTGGGAATATAGTACTTTAAGAATAATAAATTAAGTAACTGAATAAATGAAAATAAGAGGTGAATATGAATTTGGAATATAAAAATAAGAGATTTATGACAAAACCTCAAAAATAAATAAAAAATAGCACCTAAAATTATTAATTTTACCTTTCACTGCCTCACAGAGAATCACTTCTACATATTCATCTGATGGAATGTAGGTTTCAGAGGAGTTGATATTGACTGCTCTTATTTGAAACTTGTATAGGTAAACTTCTCCTGTATGACATGCAATCTTAAGATTCTTTGATGTTTCAAGCAATTGTAGTTTTACCTGTTTTTTCTTTCCATTTTCTTCCCAAGTATAACTAAGCAAATAATAATCTATTGGTCCATTATGTATTTGTGGAGGCCTCCAGTGTAAAGTTAAATTACTTGGATCTGTTCCATGATAAACTTGTAAACTGTGCTGGATATCACTAGGATCTGAAATAAAAAAAAACTATTTATTATACATTATGATTAAATTCTTCTGTAACACGGATAGTAGTTAGCAAATTAGTGTTGAGTAGTTAGTTCACAACACATGCATCTTCTGCCATCATTTATTTAAATTTTACTATGGCTGCTTCTCTAGTTGTTGTATTTTGATTATTAATTTAGTTGTGTGCTGAAATTTAAAAAATAATATTTAATGCAAGTTCTCGTAATTTTAATATATTTACATAATTCATCTGTTTATTCATTAAATTAATCAATTTATTTATTTTTCTATTTTTATTAATTACTTTTAACATATATAATTAACATATTTTATGGTTGTTTGCCACAGATTCTTTTAAAAAAATTAATTGGTTAATTAATTTAATTATTAGAAGCCTCTGTCATCACAAAATTATATAATATCTAATTAGAAAAAAAAACCAATCTAAATGTTGTCAAGCTTTACATCAAAAATACATTTTTAGGTTTATTTAATAAATAGTATTGTACTTATAGGCGAATTTTTAATATAAATATTTCAATGCAATATGTGTAAAATGACATATGGCTGATTTATGCAATTACCAATCAACAACATGGCGATCAATTAATATATATATATATTCCAGAAGTTATTTAGTTTAATCTTCATTCTTCTGAAAACTGCATTTGGTTAAATCATTATTAGAATGGACAACAAAATAACAATTTTTTGTATTCGTTTTACTACAAATACTTTCTAAATACATATATATTGTCTATATTAAACTTAATGTAATTATAAGGAACTCGAACTCAGAATTTCAAGCTTGACATATCTATCCAATCCATCTTATACAACTGATACACATGATTACATACATGTATTCAGTTGTATAAGATGGATTGGATAGATATAGAGAGTTTGAAAGTCTGAGTTTGGGTCCCTTATAATTACAAATACTTTCATGGATATTATTTTACTATTGCTACAATTTTTGTTTAGTTTGTTATTACAATAGACATTTATTGTGAAACTTCTAGCATTTCCTTTAGTTTTATTACAGCCACATTTATTATTGTAAAACCAATGTTAATTTTGTTTCTCATCTCTATACATACACTATAATGGCATTTACTTTCCTGAATGATTAGTAGAATAAAGATGATATGCAATCAGATTCTTAAGATTCTCTTAAAATGATTTTTGTTTTTAATAAATGATAAGAGTCATATTCATTAAATAAAATTATCTAAGATAATGAATTGCATTCTTGACCATAGATCATGTCCCTGTCAAGTAGATGGACTTACTTTCATAACTCTGATAAATAAAGTTAGAAGACAATTTAGGCTTGAATGTTGTTTTAATTTTTCCATAAACGTTCTTCTAAGAGTGAGCAGTAGCTTAACAAATGATATCATATACATGGTTATGAATTGTAATTCAAACCTAAATCGAAAACATTGCGTGTGAAAATATATTTGTAAAATAATATAGGCACTATTGCACCTGACTTCAAAGCTACTTTTACTTAAAAACAAAATAACTCTGCAAGTGCTTTCAAGAGACGTGCTCTCATCTTCATAGCTCTGAGTGAAGTAATTATAAGTAAATTATGCAAAGTTCAAAGGTTAATTACTCCATTTCTTTGAGATCTTGAAGCATGGGTCCTTGTGGTTGATGGTGTTGCAATCCATTGCAATGAAGCAGGCTTCCTTAACTTGCTTAGTAAGATCCATCATGTTATTCCATTTTTGCACTTCATCAAAAACTAACAGAACACCAGTGTGAATCACAAGATGTCATCCTGGTCTGCAAAGAAAGGCATAATGTAAAAAGAAAAGCTAAGGAAGCTTACTTCATTGCGATGGATTGCAATGCCATCAACCACAAGGACACATGCTTCATGATCTCAAATATATGGAGTAATTAACCTTTGAACTTCACATAATTTCCATATAATTACTTCACTCAAAGCTATAAAGATGAGAGCACATCACTTGAAAGCGCTTGCAGAGTAATGTAATTTTATTTTGTTTTTAAGTAAAAAGTAGCTTTGTGCTCTGGTGCAATAGTGCCTATATTATTTTACAAATGGTTATGAATTGTGATTAAAATAAACACTTGGTTATAGATTTGCAATATGCTAGATTGAAGTTATCTTCATTTGATAAACAATTAGTTTATGCTGTACATGTTCAGACTTATGTTTACAAATATAATCCCATAATTTAACCATACCATATTATACTTTGAGATGCATAATATTATGACAACTGTTGTTGAATATAATTGTTGTGATTGATCACAATATGATTATTTTAATCAAATAATTTCTGCTCAGTGGGACACTGAAAAAGAGCATCTAAAAAATTAATGCATAGAAAAAGAGAAGTATACTTCAAATTATCACTCTAGCCTCTTGTTCAGAGATGTTTCCATGTCTATCCTCAATAGCTGTCTACATATTTTTATACTTATTTAAAATTTAATTAAAGATTTTATTATGTTTTAGTTCCAAATTGTATTTAGTCAAATAAGTATTAGAAGTGATAACATATTATGTCCATTGTTTTGGTGGTTCTGATTAATAAAATCATTATTAATAAAATTAAGAATAAATTAATACTTTCTATAAACATTACATTTATTCCAGAGTTTCAATTCAATTTTACGTACTTCATTTCAAAGAAACTATTAAAAGTTTCAGCATCTATAATGAGTCATATGATACATAGTGCATTAGCCAATTATAAATTTATTAATTTTGTAGAATCAAATTTTCAAAAAGGAAAAAAGGTTTTCAGATCGTTGAGACGTTTTAAGCATGAATGGGGAGATAAGTGTTACATTTCTACAAGCATTTGAGTTGATTGTAAAATTGTTGTCATCATAATATTAATTGTGCTAATAATAGAAAGTTTATTTTCCACATGCCATCTTCAGATAAAGACACTCCAAAAGTTATTTAAACAGCATAAGCTTATTATATGTACTGTAACTGCAGTGATATGATTTTTATTTTAAAAAATTTACTGTATTGTTTTCAATACACACATACATGGTATATAAAATACAGATTCTCTTTTAACATGTATAATATATAAATATACCAAAATATAATTATTTTCTCTTTCTGGTATAATTGTAATTTTAAATAAATGTTAAAACATTTAAACCAGAAAAGGCATACATCACTTTAAAAATATTTTTTATTCATGCTGAGCATGCTTACAATACCTTAAGTATCATAATCATAGCTTTTGGTTTTATGCATGTTACATTTTGTTATTATATGTTCTTTCTTGCTATTTGTAAAATTTACATAAAGTGAATAAATTTGTAAAACAAAACAAAATTTAACTTTATGCAAATTTTACAAATAGCAAGCAATACTAAAAACAAAACACTCGCATGCTCAGTATGAATGAAAGATATTTTTAAAATTATGTAAGTCTTTTCTGGTTTAAATGTTTTTTTAAAAATTATAAATATACAAAAATTACAGTAAAAAAGTAAATTTTAGGAATACATTTAGGTATATGTTACTGAGTGTAAAAATAACTCTCAATTTTGTGATGTAATCCAGCATTGCTGATAAGTTCAGATTTAATCCATTTTTTTATGCATAAAGTCTGCTTCCTGTTTTGTCATTTTGTTGATATATATTTGAATGAGCATTTTCTTCCAAAATGATTCAGTTTCAACATAATTATAAAATTGTTTTGGATATCCATTTGCTTAATTGCATTTTTAAATTATAACAGATGACTTGCACTTTTACGTTATAACAGATGACTTGTTATTAGTTAGGTGCGCCCTCTTCAATTATTTGGATCTTTTTTATGTCTGTATCAACTTTCAAATGAACATAGTTACTCCATACTTTAAGCAAATGACTTTGTTACCCGAGTCAGTTTCTAAACTGAGCCCAAAAACTTTCTTATATAATACAAGCATATACACAAAAAAATAGTCTCTGCGCTCAAATCTCTTATTTATAGATTCAATGTCTTATCAGTTTCATCAAAAATATCTTAACATGATTATAACAATTACCATTTTAGGAACACAAATTTAATTTTCTCTTTTTATTATTTCTCTAATACAAATATCTCTTTTTGAATATATGCCTTATTTTGAAAAATATTTATTTTTCTGTTCATTACTACATTGATAACTTTTATTATACTACTTAAGAAACGTACTAATAAATTCTGTGAGATTTTTTAGTGTTTTTATTTTTAGTAAATATTTTATGACATAAAACTGTATCAAACTTTGGGAAAGCAGAGTGAAGAAATGCAAATGATTTGAACTTATTTAGATCACAAAGAAAATATAAGTTTAATGATTGCATAATACATTAGGTTGAAAGATTTTTAACAATGTGAGATTTACTCAGAAAAGTCTAAGATAAGTAAATGATTGTTATAACACTATAACACAGATTCATTACTAAATTTATGATTTTAGATTATTTTATTTGCTTTTTTGAACCATTTATAACTAAAGTAGCATATGAGCCATATGTTGATATAATAGATAAGAGAGTTTAGGAAATTCCCTATATATTTGTAAAAAGTAGTTAAATTATATATAAAGTTATTTGAAAAAATTAAAAACAATCCATTTAATAAATTTAAAATATGTCATATTTTATACATTAATGTGCTTTTTTTAAACTTATATGACCAAGTATTTAGCCAACATTGTTATGCTATAGGACAGTCCAAATGTTTAAAGAATTGCATAAAATTATTTAGTAACATTTGATTAACTTAATAAAGTAAAAAAAAAAAAATAAGAATAAAAAAATAATAATTACAAACTTCTAAATGCCAAACATTAAAGCACTCGTTATAACTTTGTTTCTTAATTTTTAATAACTGATTTTTTAAAAATATTTTATTGTTGTAATTAAGTCAACAAATTGTATGCAAGCATTAATGAAAAATATTGCATTGGTGATCAAGAGGTCAGCGCGACTGCCTTGCACTTGCAGGCAGTTGCCCGGGTTGCGGGTTCATGTCCCGGCCGATGCTATGACACTTTTAAAATAAATAAATAAAATAAAAAAATATTTGAAAAAATCAGGGATCTGATTACAAATTCAAATATTATTGTACTACATTTTAATGCCTTTTAATCTTTATTACATAGAAAATATGAAGTCAAAACCTAAAACAACAACAAAAAATGAAATGCTTAGGGAAAATAATGCAAAACAAAAACAAAAAAGTGACAAAAAATATTATGAATTACTAAATAAACAAAAATAAGAACTTATATTAAAAACTGATAAAATTTTCAAATAAAAATAGCAAATATGTATAAATTAAAATATCTACAAAATTAACAAAATCTTTAATTTTGATTATTAATTTGAAAAAATTAAAAATAGTTAAAAACGTAATGTAAAGTGAGAAATCACATTTAAAATTATGAAATTAAATAAATGAGGAGTCATGATGATGACTCTAGGTCAAAAACTTTCAACAGAAATGTGTATTTTTATTGCAAAAAAGGAGTTAATATTGTGAATAAAATGATAATATGTTTACATCTTAAAACCAATTGTTTGAAAGAAATACTGCCCTGTGTAAGTTTGTGTAGTGGTAAAATGGCAGATTTTTAAGCTAAATGAAATATATAAAAACAATGAAAAAAAATGTCATACTTAATCATTACATTTTTGTTGCTTGAAAAATATATTTCTAATCAAAAATAGTAGTGAAATAATTATTTTATGGAATAATAGAATAAAAACTGAATTTAGTAATTTAAAGTATAGTAAATTAATTAATGTTTACATTAACGTCATTGGACTATCTAGTCATTAATGCCTATGCAAAATAAGAACAACTAAGGAGGCAAAAACATCATCATTGGAAGTTAAGAGTATGAATAACAGAAACCTTATGGTGGTAAAAAGGCAAACAGATTGCATACAATATTGACACTTTAATAAATTAAAGTGAATTAGAAGATTTTAAATTACAAAGAGAGAAGTTAAAAATAAAATGGTGGACAGATCATTGTCAAGATTACCATACAAAAGAGGACGCTAAATACAACTTTTGTGAATGATTGATTGATCATTGTTTTTCCAGCAAAACTAATATAAATAAAACCATTATAAATAAAATTATGTATTTATAATAACAGAATTAATCGTAAATCTATTTATTAAAATAATTACTAATAGATTAATATATATATATACAAATCAATATGTAAATTTTACTGTATTTTGATATATATATATTGATTTGTATATTACATATATTGTGGAACGAATACAGCTATCAAACTTAATTTAATATATATATATATCTGTAATTAATTGAAAAACTGTCTATATGATCTACCAGCTATGAATCAAGGATATAGCACCATTCTCTAATAACTTACTGCCAATATCAGTTGTGACTTCTATTTCAGCAGGATCAGATAATTCAGTTGCATTTTTTATAAAAACACTGATTGTAAAAATATACGTCTTGTAGCCTTCTATTCCTTTATTCATAGAAAGTGAAGTATCCATTACACTCATTGCATTTCCTTTCCTGTTAGACTGAAATTTTTTTCTGTAGATAATATAATAAAGACCAAATTCTCCACCCATGTAATTGGGAGAATCCCAGGATAAAGATATATGGGTTGTATTCTTAAAAATGACAGTAATATTGTTGACAGGATCTAAAACATTTATAAAAAATATTTATATATATATATATTTACAAAATTAATTAGTAGTTAATTGATAAAAATTTTATAATAATAATAATCATGTATAAGATCTTGATTTTCATTTGATAATTAGACCATCTACATGATTATCATTGTCAGACATGAATCCACACCTGCTACCCTTCTAGCAAAAACAAATTGCAGTTACTAAGTACATTTCAACACTTATTCAATTTATTGTTACAGACAATAAAAAATAGGAGAAAAATTAGTCTTAGTCTTAATGATAATCATTTTAATCACCTATGTAAAAGTCACATTACTTCCAGTTAATGACATTAACCATTAATGCTTCAGTGACATTAGTTGGTTCAATTAATAGTCACTAGTGATTATTACTTACCTCATTCATTAGTCCTCTACTACTGCTCACACTACAAATCCAGAATGATGAATTGTCCTCTTTAAAACTTGCAAGTTGATTTTATTAGTAGTCAATCAAGTTAATTCATAATAGCTAATTGACTGTCATTCATAGTCTTCTGATTAAACCGAGACATTATATGCAAGAGTTTTTTCTAAAGTAGGTGTATTATTTTTATACTAGTAACACAACTTATAAAGACATTTTATTGGTTAGGATGAAGATGAAAAAAACAGAAGTGTTTTACTTTCTGACATTTTTTGGTATTTCTGATTTAGAGTGACTAGAAATATTGTATATATTATTTTTGGTACATGGAGATAGAATGAGGTAAACTTTAGCTGAATAAGTAACAATTTCAAAGTGAAAAATACTATTAGTAGTCAAAATGTTAATAGGCTACCTTAGTTTTATTTATTTTATTAATTTTTTTTATATTAGGTATTTAGTTAATAATTTTTTATTGTTAAAAAGTTTTTTTTGTGGGGGGTGTTTGTTGTGGGGGTTTTTTAACCATTTAATTTTAAATTTTTTTTTTGGGGGTTTTTTTTTTTTGAAAAGGTACTTAAGCAGATAATGAACAAAGATTGAAACATAGAATATAAACCTGGGGTATAGAGAGAAAAAAATCTGTATCAAAAAACAATAGTTTAATTATTAATTTATCTAAGTAAAATTTTTAAACTATATTCTTTGCATCTTAGAGAGGATCTACCAATTTTTTTTTGTAATTTAATTTTTATAAAAAAGATATCTTCATAAGAAAAGTAATTATTTTAATAAATAAAATTTTCAAATTTATTTAGATAATGATGAAAGATGTTTCACAAAATCCGATTCACATTTTCATATTAGTTTTTTATCAAAATCTAAAAAAGTTTTTTGATAATATTTAAATAATCAGATTTTTATTTTGCTTATTATTTGTCATGTATGTGTGTCTATGAATATTAAAAGTGAATACTTTAATTATGAATTATATATATATATATATGCTAGTCTCATTAAAATTTATGTAATATAAAATTTATAAAAATAGAGATCACAAACCAGAAGTTATAAATTGATTTCAATTATAAATTAGTATCATAATCATTAATTAGGATTAAGATTTTTCAAAGTTTAGTTGAGTTTCTCTAACTGTAGCTTCCCATTTCCACATTCCATTAATAAATTATATGTGATATCTCTCTGTCTTTTACAATCTCTTGTAATCCAGTTTAACATGTTAATCAATGTCAATGATATTTGTCATTTTTTCATATGCACTTTATGTTTGATCCCTTTTTCTTACTTCCAACTTATATCTTTTCTTATTTTGTTGGATGCATGAAAATTTCTGTTTTGCTCTTCTGGTAAATCTTGAAATAATAAAATATATCTATTAAAATCTTTTTTTTTTAAACACAAAAGTGAAATTTCTTTAAATATAAATAATATTTAATTTATAAAGTGCAAACAGTATTTGAAATTAAACTGAGAGACTAGCTTGGGTATATAGAAAGACAAGTAAAGAGGAGGGTGGATGCCCTCTTCTTGTTAAATTCTCTGTCTTGTATTTGTGATTTGATCGCTATTAATAACACCTTATTAGCTAATAAGCACGAGAGGTTTGCAGTCTCTCGGTTTAATTTTAAGTATAAAATAATTTCTACAAAAATAATTCCATCTAAGTTTAATTCTATGATTAATTTTATTCATGATGACTCCATTTGTGGTAATAATCAACCAAAATTATTATAGTTATTAATATTTTCTAATTCATGAATATCAATTTTCTGAAAAAATCCATGGTGTGAGAAATCGCAGCATTTTCTGAAATTTTGAAGCAGTGTTTGCAAAAGCAACTAGATCACTTTCCAAATCTATGTAAATATTACCAAAATCACACTTTTCTTTATGTTTGCCGTAATATCATATAAATATAATTTATCCAAACTTCAAACACTTTTAGCAAACTTTATTTGTACATACACCTACGTTTCGACTGACCTGCAGTCTTCTTCAGAGCTATGATATAATGAACAAAAAAACAACAACATAAAATATATATATTAAAAACCTGAAATAAATAATCAAACCCAAATAAAACAATTAATATAAAATAAAATGTACTACATAAATGAAAAATAAATATAAATTATACATGTGTATTCTACTTTATACATATATACATTCAAGGACAACTATTAATCTAAATATTATCTATTTTATTATTATTAACAATCTACTAATTATCTGTATTCTTCATAAACTTAAACTTTATGATTAGTAATTAAAATTCTTTTAATTTTAAATCATATTTATTATTTTCTTACTCATTCTTCTTTTAAAATTAATATTTTATATTTATTATTGCTGAATATTTAAAACCCATAAACTTTATAATCTTTACACTTACTAAGGCTATTCTGATCTTCAAAATAAAATAATGAAAAATCGTTTTTTTCAAAAAATTATCTTATACCCTAGCTCCCTCTATTACATATTATTTAAAATAAATATATATCCCCTACAACTCTTTATTTATATATATATATTTACACTTTAACTTTTATTATATAATACTCATAAATTTATATTATACTTCTTTATATGTTTATATATATATAAACCCTACAACTTTATTTACATATATATTTTTTTATTTTATATATTTTAACTTTTATCATTATTTTTATATAATTCTTATAAAAATTTTTTATACTGTTTTATATGTAAATATTATGCTAAGTTTATTAATTTATTTATTTATTATTATTTAATATCTGTAAATATACCCAAATTTATATTCGTATTTAACCTAACCATTTTTTATCATCCCCAACTTATTTATTAACAATTATCTCTTTACATATTTACCTCTATATATCTTATTTAATAACTAAACCAATCTCATCCTAATCCCAGAATCTCTATTAAATTCTGGTTTTATCTTTCTTATTAATATAGCTTCTTTTATTTTCCTTTCTTTAATACTTTTTGTATATATCTTCATTTTTATTGAACTTTGTGTAAATTTACACAAAGTTCAATAAAAATGAAGTTATATACAAAAAGTATTAAAGAAAGGAAAATAAAAGAAGCTATATTAATAAGAAGATAAAACCAGAATTTAATAGAGATTCTGGATTAGGATGAGATTGGTTTAGTTATTAAATAAGATATATAGAGGCAAATATATAAAGAGATAATTGTTAATAAATAAGTTGGGGGTGATAAAAAATGGTTAGGTTAAATACGAATATAAATTTGGGTATATTTACAAATATTAAATAATAATAAATAAATAAATTAATAAACTTAGCATAATATTTACATATAAAACAGTATAAAAATTTTTTATAAGAATTATATAAAAATAATGATAAAAGTTAAAATATATAAAATAAAAAAATATATATGTAAATAAAGTTGTAGGGTTTATATATATAAAAACATATAAAGAAGTATAATATAAATTTATGAGTATTATATAATAAAAGTTAAAGTGTAAAAATATATATATATAAATAAAGAGTTGTAGGGGATATATATTTAGTTTAAATAATATGTAATAGAGGGAGCTAGGGTATAAGATAATTTTTTGAAAAAAACGATTTTTCATTATTTTATTTTGAAGATCAGAATAGCCTTAGTAAGTGTAAAGATTATAAAGTTTATAGGTTTTAAATATTCAGCAATAATAAATATAAAATATTAATTTTAAAAGAAGAATGAGTAAGAAAATAATAAATATGATTTAAAATTAAAAGAATTTTAATTACTAATCATAAAGTTTAAGTTTATGAAGAATACAGATAATTAGTAGATTGTTAATAATAATAAAATAGATAATATTTAGATTAATAATTGTCCTTGAATGTATATATGTATAAAGTAGAATACACATGTATAATTTATATTTATTTTTCATTTATGTAGTACATTTTATTTTATATTAATTGTTTTATTTGGGTTTGAGTATTTATTTCAGGTTTTTAATATATATATTTTATGTTTTTTTTTTTTGTTCATTATATCATAGCTCTGAAGAAGACTGCAGGTCAGTCGAAACGTAGGTGTATGTACAAATAAAGTTTGCTAAAAGTGTTTGAAGTTTGGATAAATTATATTTATACAAATCTATGTAACTTGAAAAAGTATTCATTTGTTTTAATCCTCAAAATATTTATTATAAAACTTCAGGTAAACAATTTTAAAAACAAGAATTTGTCCTCTCTTATCAAAGTTAAACTTCTTAGTATAATCATGTCAACTAATTACTACTGTTGTATTCTGATAAATATTTTTCAGAATATGATAATAATCAAAGACTTGACTTCTGTGGAAATGCTTATAAAATTAATTGTTTTTTTCATAATCTATAAATCAAAAGGATAATGGCAGTTCATATTTATTAGCCCCTTTTTTATGATTTCTAATTATTTTGATTCATTTATTGTTTTAAAACCACTTTTAAATCCGGTTTCTGTTTTTGTTGGTGAGAATTCAAAGTTTAGTAGATGAGTTGCAATTATTTTGGTAAAGACTTTTTAAAGAAGTGATAGAAGACTGAGAGGTCTATAATTTCTATTATCTTTTTTTTTTTTATCAATTTTCTTAGATATCAACATTACTATTATTGCATTATTTTAATCATCTCATTACATTTAATGTATATTTTTTGACTATTTCTTTATTTTTTACCTGTTTCTTTTAAGATATCAGTATCACATCCATTATTTTCTGAAACTTCACTCTTCTTTAATCATTCTTTAGTTAAAAAATTTGACAATTCAGAAAATATATAATGAAGTAATGATTGGTATAATGCTTTGAAACATTGCTTGGCTTATATTTATGACTGTGTACTTTTTAAAGCATTGACTAAGTTAGTATTTATAATTCTTGAATGGATTAGTAATATTAAAAAAGACACTTGGAATGATATATATATATAAAAGGTACATGAAAAATTATCTGATAGTAACATCTTAAAATAAAAATTAAAAATATTTGAGAAGGATTATCATAATATCAGCTAATAAATAGTGATGTAAAGAATGAAAGAAACAAATCACTGTGTAACAGAATTCAAAGGTATAATGGGATTTGTGATGTAAAAAAACAACAAACACAGAATAAAATTTGAAAAAGATAGATATCTAAATTAGTCATTCCGATAATGGAAGAATGACCTTAACAGTTCCAGAACAATATTGAATCCTAATTATAACTTTCTTGAAGTTACAACATTGCATAAAATATAGATATTTATTATTAATCACTCAACTTAATACAAAACTACTTAATATTATATAACTTTGCTTTCGCTAAAAACGAAAATAATTTCAAGTTGAAGAAAGTTGTGTTTTTAACACTATTATATAATATATCTCTATCTAAATGCTAAAACACTACATATTACATTATACTAAAGTCATTATTGATAATAATATTAAAGATTAGGATTTTCTACTGCCAATACAACATAGTGCTTTTAAATATTATAGAAACCAGCCAAAAACAGATTGTAAATAAATGAATAAATAAAAATAAAAATAAATACCTGACTATTGCTGATGAAGAAAATCAAATATTTAACCCAATTTGCAAGACAGAATTGTGTAGGTTTAAGGTGATTATTAATTAGAAAAATTAAAAGAAGAAAAATGGAATAAAAAGAATGGTTGTACAAATACAAGACATTAAATTTTCACAAATAAATTATTAATACCTTGGGAAATTATATAAAATTTTGCAAAAAATAAGTGAAATGTTTTTTCCCTAGATTAATAAAGTTATATTAATGGAATGCAGAGATTATGGACATTAGAAACAAAAAATGGATGAAATAAAAAGAAATGTAAAATAATATATTTAAACTATATTATTATATTAAAAGAAGTGGAATCTTTACTTTGAGTGAAATAGAAAGATCAAAAAAGAGTATGATAAAAAAAGTAAAAACATTTTTTTAAAATTATAAATTGATGAATCTTACTGCATCTTTTAGAACAGTTATAGGTTATTGGTTTTAGTGATAAAGATTTTGGATTGAAATTCAATTTCTAATTAATGTCACATGGGCAATTAATTACATGATTATGATTTGGTCATGAATAAAAAAATAGATTCATAGACAATGAAAAATATTTCCTAAACATGTTATTAATATATTTAGAAACTAGAGAACTTTATGCATATGCTGTACCACCAAGAACATCTTACCTTACTAATACATTTTTGAAAGCAGTTACTTTTCTGGCATCAACTTTAAAATAATGTATTGTAATAATGTATGATCAGTACGTATTAGACAGAACAGTGATAAAATATCCTCATACTTAAATAAAATGCCCTAGGCTAAAAAAATTAGGATTCTTTGAAATTCAGGCTAATACACAAATACTTCACCCAGCTTTAAATTTAAAGTGTTCACTGATATGTCAAAAAGAAAATATAATTTTTTTAATATTATATTATCTGGTAATTAAGCTCTAAACTAAATGAAAACAACTGCTTTTTGATGTGTATATTTTAATCATGAAAAGCAAAATAGCAACATAAACTACCATTTTCAATTTCCCTTAGCTGGCAATAGATAGTCTCATATACAACACAGCTACATATATATTAATGTAAAAAAATACTAAAGTTTAAATATTAAAACTTTAATAAGATTTATTTTACCAAGTATACTTATAAATATATATATATATATCAAAATATTAATATATAACAAACTAACCAAAGGAAATACATATAAAAACAAAAAAAGACTTATAAATCCAATAAATAATATCATATTTCAACCAGAGGACTGGTTTTCATCAGAAAGTAAAAAATATACAGTAAAATGGCGATAATCAAAAATTACATATATATATATTCTAATCAATACAATTACCACTTGGTTTTGTTTTTATTTCAGATAGGAAAGTGAAGACAGATCCAGTTTGAAGAGTATGATAACTTTTAAGTAAATAGGTTTTAAATGATGTCAGGTTTTTAAACCAACAACTTTCACTGCAAGACTTTTCTACAAAACAAAAATGCAATTAAGTTACATATATGAAAAATAATTATTTAACAATTCAAATGTAAATAGATTTATACCTATACATTTTTCCTGTCTCTCCTCAGCATCACAAATTTTAACCATTGAATTCCTAATCAATGCTTTATCACATGCAGAAAAAGTCCAGTTTATAAAAATTTCTTGAGAATATCTGATATATTCTACTTTTTGTAAATCCGTTTGCATATCTGAAAACACAATTCTACAGATGATACAAATGATAGCATATTTTCATAATAAAATATTTTTCTCTTTAATAAAGATTCACTCCATAAAAATCATAGATAAAATAAAATAAATTATCTTGATCTTGGCAGGAGGTTGAAAATATTATTACACACTGTATGTATTTGACTAAACATAACGTAATGCTATATAATAAAGAAAACGAAGTTCTTTCGTATGTACTTTCATCGACACACACTTTTTTCACAGCAATGTATATATATAAGTTTAATTTTCGGAAAATGTAAAATCTTCGGGTTTAAAAAAATATCAAATCTAATTAATCATACTTATTAATTGGAAATCAGATTTTTTCTCTTCTGATAAATAATATATTTGAGGAATTTTCAAGTAATATATACATACATTCTTACAATGTTATCCATCATAGAAAAACTAAAAAGAAACTAATTAAAATTCGAAAAAATTACCTGAAAAAGTGAACATTTTGTTTGTCTATTATTTACTTTGCAGTTTTCACATAACTGCACAAGACATTTATAGTCTATTATATATATATATATTATTGCACATAATATATAAACTAGGTAAGTGCAGGAATAAGCTAGCAACAATTAGGCGGAATTTAACATCATATTTATGAGATTAATATCTATTATAGTTTGAGTAATTCAAACAATTTTAAATATAAATCCACAGTGTTGTTATAGATTATTTGTATGAGTTAAAAATTTATCTCATAATTTTTGATATAAAATTGAATAAGGAATGCAAATAATCAAGAAAAATCATTTTGTGATAGAATGTTTACATTAGAACATTGCTCATTGCTATCTATAACAAAAAGTAATTTATATTTATTATATAGTGAATGACTTGAAAATTCATATGATATATGACATTAAATAGCAGAAAAAATATAGCATCATTATTGGCCAGTTTATGTTTATTAAAAGTCATTTGATGTTATACATCACATGAAAATTTTATTTACTTGCCATGACTAAAACTTTTATTATATTTTCCTGAATAGAACATCAATCCATTATAATAGTTATTTATTTCCTAATCATTCTATTCCATCTTTTAATAAATTTGGCTGAATTTTTGATTTTGTTGTTAATAATAATTTTTAATGATATCCTCACCCAAGCTTGAACATGAGTGGTGCTTACTTTTTCAACTGCTCTTAATAAGTAGCAATTCCATATATTCCTTAAATTGTAGCTTCAGAATAAGAAAAGAGATTTATTATTCTTTACATTGAATATCTTATGGTGCAATGGTAGAGTATTTTAATTTCATAACTAAAACCCCTGAGTTCAAATTTACATTGAACAAACTTGAAATTTTTTCAATAAGCAACTCAACTTCATATTAGTTTGTTATTGATTATATAAATATTATTAGCCAGAAAGAAAACATGGATGGAAAATTGTTCAAAAACCCACTTAGCAATTGACAGATCTGTTAAATATTGTCTTTTTCTTCACTTTTTCTTCATGAGATACTGTTGTAAAAGATTTGTCATGATAAATATTATTTAAAAAACATTTTTATTTTTTTATTTATAATGAAACTGTTAATCCTGTTTTACAGTGAAGGTGATGAGTGCATAAAGTTATTAAATTTTATGATAAAATCAATTTAATTTTGTTCAATGTTTTGCTTACACTGAATTGACAATTTGACTCAACACACTTCTTAATATACTAATAATATAAATTTTGATATGGTATCAATCATAACTTAGTTAATTATAAACAATATGTGTGAATGTGGTTTGCACATTGATAACTTTTTAGTCCACATAAGTGTATTATAGTTGTTCTGACAAATAACCTTTTAATTTGATGAATATATTGTATTCCTATCTCAATTGTATGTTCTAATGAAAATTTGTAGCTATATAAGCACTTAAACCTTATTTAATGTAGATAAAATTATCATTACATAGAACCATTCAACTCACATATAATCTCTTTCTAGGTCTTTTAAAATGCTTGGAATTCAGTTCGAATTTCAAGTGCCCATCTATTGCCATCTCTTCAAGGGGTATATGCAGCTGAATTACATTTCACCTCTTAAACATTAAGTAAGGTCAGAGATGCCTTTCTTATATTTCCATCCATATATTTAACTTTCAATTTCTTATTATTATTCTCAACATATATCTCTTCATACTTCAGTGAGTTTCGAAATCTTGATATTACTTTAATTCATGTCCAAAAATCTCAGATTCATATTTAAATATATTCATTAAAAACCATCTTTGTCAAATGCATAGATGATATTTTTTCCAAAATATTGAGATATTTCAATTAAAAAACATTCAAAGTTTAATTACAGGATTAATTTTATCTATTAGATTTTCTGCATTAATATGATTAAGAAAGTTAATTTCTTCTAGTCTATTATTATAAATCATTTTATTTTTGATATATATAACCTTACATTAGGTTTTTCATCACTAATTTTAATTCTAATTTTTTAGTTTTATCTGAAATCTCTTGTATAATTTCTTGAAGCCTTAAAGCAAAAAAAAAAAAAAAATACAACAACTTCATTTTCAAACCCCAAATGACTTTAGTATTTATTGTTTCAATTTCTCATTTAATTTCTCAAAACACTTTTTTGTAAAATGTTTGTAAAATATTTTGATGAGAATGAATTGCTCTGCAAAAATTCTCTATCAATGTTAATTTTCTTTGTGTTACAATATCTACTAGTTATTGCTGTTGCATTTGATAAATATTCTTCAGAATTTAACAATGTCTTGGATCTATGTTTTAATATTCAAAAGCTTTTTCCAGTCATCACTGAAATGCTTAAAAATTCAAAAGCCTTTTCATAACCCACAAATTCAAAACATAATGATAATTTATTTTTACTGATCCTTTCTATACTTTTTCTTACTATTTGTTTGTAATCAGTTGTGCTTTAACCTCTTTTAAAGTCCTCTTTTTCATTTGTCAGTTGCAATCTAACATTTTATGTTTAAAAAAATTTAATTGAATGATATATTTATTGATTCATAAAAAATTTGGAGCATAGAAAATAATCAAGTAAGATTTCAAGCCGTCCTTCTTGAGTACCTTAGTGTGCTTTTCTAATCCTTCACTAAGCCATGCAAGGCAAAATAATTAAATTGTGTATACTTTGGGAATTCACTAAAAAGTTTGAGCATTGGAAATAACAAAACTGAGTTGAAATTGATGAACCATGACCTCTGATGTCTATTTCTCACACTTCACAAGATCATGCAGCGCAATTTTTTATTAATGAGTTCTGATAATTTTAGTAAAGACTTATATCAGATTCACAGAAGTTTGATAGGTTTGTAATTTCTAACAACTTTTTTTCCTCTTGTGTTAAATATCAATATCATTATCGCATTTTTCCTATCATTTGATATATTTTTATTATTTAGGCGTTCACTATATATATTTGCCATTATGTCTCTATTTTCCATTGTTTCTTTTTAAATATTTACTAATTTTATCATTTTTGGAGCTTTTTCCATTTCTCATAGATTTATTGCATGCCTCACATTTTAATTAGAAGACTTGGAATTGCAAAAACTTGTGTGTCTATGTTGAATGCTTGTTTTTATATTACTATAAAGGTTTTTTTTTTTTTTTTGTAAAATTCTATTACACATAAACGATAGCATTCAAGTTATCTTCATATTGAAACAATTTTCCTTTACATATTAAGATGTTTTACACTTTTCAAACTTTTGTTCTTTTCTATATATTTCTTTACGATTTAACAATTATAGTTATGCCACCAATATCTGTTTACATATCATTTTAAAGAATTAGAGATATTTAATTCTTCTAATGGATAATTTGTAAGTATTTCTAAATTTCTTTTATTCTTCATAGATTGATGCTTCACTTGAAATTTACAAATGAATTGCTGTTTGTTTGTATGGTTTATATGTACTTTACTATGGTTTATATGTACTTTAATATATATTTTTATTGATCTTATTCAAGTCTGAGGTATTTCAGTCTGCAAATATTTTAAATTGATTTCAAATTCTAGTTTAAATTCATCAGCATGCTTATGATCAAAGTGATATGTACAATTAAAAGTATCTTTTTAGAAACTTAGAACTTTTGAACATTGTTTAAACATGTATCTTACATCTTGTAAATTGATAACTACTTTCCACAGTGAATCTACTAAATGCATTGTAATGATAAAAATTGTATATTATTATGATTTACCTTCATTTAGATGCTTACATTTAAATTTTATCAAAAAAAAAAAAAAGAATTCAAAATTTAAATTTTTTTGTCTGGAAACTTCTCTAGACCATGACCCTTTTCATTTCTTTTTAAAGCTGAATTTCCCTATAGCACTTTTAGATTTTGATTTGACTTTTTGTTTTGATTTGGTCAAAAGCATTATGTACAACTATATAAAAAGAATATACTTCTTTAATCACAATAAAAACATGATGAGAACCCTAAAATATCCTGTTTTAGTATCTTTCAGTTGAATAATTAATTTTGTCCCTCTTTATGGTACAGCATCAATCTTCTCAATATTGTAACTCTAATTTGTATTTGGGATAAATCCTGTTTTATTGTATTTCCAATATTTGTGTTTTTATAGTAGCATGCCCACTTTTCCAATTATGCAACTTTTCATTTTTTCTATTAACTTAACATAATCCCTTAAAGCCTTATTTAATAAGAGAGTTATTCTTCCAGTTTATGCACTCTTATTTCATTTAAAAATAATCTGAAATTATAGATATCTAAATAAAAGATCATAATCATATATATTTTAAAACAATACATACAAAGTGATATCATAACTATCTTGCAGTAGTAAAATTCTTTGCATCATCTTTCTTAAATAATATTTACATATTATGATCAATTAGCAATTAGATAGGAAATCCAAATATCATCTTTCCAAAATTTATCAATAGCACAAAGACATAATGCAACTGAGTAAAAAAACAAAAGATTTGATTATATAGATAAAAGACTAGAAGTAGTTTTAGTTAAATGAGAATTGATATATTTCAAAAGTATTGTTATTACTACAGGTTGTGAATTTTTACAAAAATTGATATTCTGGAAATACTTTTTCAAACTATAGGAAGTTAGAAATGTCTACTAATTTTATCAAATATGGAATACAATCAGATTATAAGTTAATTAATCTTATCAAATTTCTCTTACTAAATGATTAATGTAGTCATTGAGAACATTTAGCATAGTTCTTCACTTGTTCTAGAAAGAGTTTCCTTCTCTAAATTTATATGCTTACAACAAACACATATATTTATACTTATCAAATTCCAGATACAGAGAATCAATAGTGTTTTCCATAATATCACAATAAACTATGATTATGGAGCAACAAGAACTTTGAAAGCGCTTAGTCTGTAGAAATTATAATATAAAAAAGCCTACAAATTATTATATAAAAGTTTCACTGCAATGCAGCAGCATATTATTAATTAAAAGAAGTATTGTGACAATATTATTAAACCTACTTCAGTATGTTAATGAAGACCAGAAGAAATTGACTAACTTAGACAGTAACAGAGAATAAATATAAGAACATGATATATCTTCTTTTAATCCAAAGAATTAATCTCTTAACACATGAATTTTGTTTTATATAAACAAATACAACTAGAAAACTTAAATAAAACTATAAATTACTATATAGAAAAAATGTTATAATTTACATTTAACATTATTGATATTTTTACAAAACAAAAATTATTTTCATTATTATATAAATCTATGTAATAGAACATAATGATGTAAATTACAAAACCTACCTTGTAATGTTTTATTAGGACATTGTAACATTTTTGTGTTCCAATGATCAGGAATTTTATTTGATAGTGACATCTGCTGAATATTTTCAATCTCATGTGGAAAGAAAAATGTAGACAATTTGGAATTCCAGATCAAAATATATTGAGAAGATGACCCAACAAAAAAAACATTTTCTGAAATATATATATTTATAATAACAATAAAAATTAATAATAATATAATACAAGTTCAAATATAAAAGTTATTACATTTATTTATTCAAGAGCCTGCATTAGGAATATTAATTCATCCTATTTCAGAGAAACCTAACATAAGTATGAAAAGTCAATGAATATGACACCTTCAAAGAACTTTTTTATATTGGAATTCAGCAATGAATAAAATTGTATTTACACACACACAATCTATCCTTCATTACATTATCCAAACTAATGATCTGATATTCAAACACTTTAATCCAAATATAAAAGTTGCCAATAAGCTAGCTATTATATATAATAGTAAATTATTTATTTATTTTTGAGTAATTTTACAGAAGATTATTATCACTAATGTAGGTTGGAAATTATGAGATTTTTCAATTGGCATATATCAAACTTTTTCCTGGGTTTCCAATTAAAGTGTAAACAGTCCTTAGAATCCTTCTCATTCAGCAAGATAGATATCTAAGCTTTATAATGAACTTAACAAAAGTTGTTGAATTTATTTCTATTTTGACTGCATTAAATCTAAAAGGCATCTCATAAAAAGGTTTTGATTTGATATGTGTTTATACTTATATAAATTCAGCTAAGAAATTATATACTTATCCCATTGTTTAGATGTACCCATCTCAAAAACATTACTGATTTAAAGATATGTCTCAGATTCCCTACAAGATAAATGATATGATATATGATGTGTATAATAATTAATTTTAATGAGTAATGTGAAGATTTATTATTTACACTGATTAGCATGTTGAAATATAAGAGAAATCTGGGTAGTCATGATATGCCTTTGCCTTAATTGAGGTTTTATTAAAGACAAGCTTAAATTACTTCAATTTTTATCTTTAACTATTATTACTTTATCAGAAAATTATACTTAGTATTTTTCATAGAGGAATTTATTTCAACAATTATTACATCTGATTGGCGGTCATATAAGCATTTTAAGGCACAGTTGACAATGGTTTCAGCCTTTCATGTTATTATTATATAATCTGCTTGCACTTAATAAATTTAATATATCTCCATTTGTTACTATCAATTCATTGGATTAGAAAATTTACTTCATAGTAAATCGAAAAATTTCATGTTGTTTATTTATAATATAATATTTAGTGAATTAAATGTGAAGATGTTTAAAGCTTCACGCTCTTAGGTCAAAATGCTTGAGGCTGGCTTATTTATATATAAATTTAAGTATAAAGGAAGATGGAACTATCTTTTTCTTGTAAAATCTCTTCCTTGTGTTTTGACTTGAGAGTACCCTGTGCAGTCATTATTACATCTGATTGGGTGGCATATAAGCATTTTAAAGGCACATCTGACAAAGGTTTCAGCCTTTCATGTTATTATTAACAATTTTTTGTACAAATATTAAGCTTTTTTTTTAAAAAAAAAAAAAAATAATCTATACTAAAGCAGTTTTGTCATGTTTTGGGTAACAATTTTATTTTTTTTCTACTAATTGAAATAGGCGTCATATCTATTTTATGGTTGTCATGCAGACTCACATGAGGAATTGATTGAAAGTAATTGTTAGGCAGAATAATAAAAGTAGGTTTGAAATGTTTTAAAGGATATTAAATAAAATAGTATTTTTAATATAAATTTAAAAATAATATTATAATAAATTAGTTTTATTATTAATATCTTATGTAAATCACAAAGATTAAATTCTTTTCATATAATTATGTAATACTTGAATAACTTGAGTTAGCAAGCTAATATGAAATAATATGCCAAAACAAAATTAGATTAATGACACTAAGCTAGCTTTTGGCCAATTTTTACCCGAATCATAGTGCAGAATAACAAACCCAATTGTACTACCAATTGAGTGGTGTTATTCTGCACTGAGATTGAGGTGAAAATTTGCTAAAGCTAGCTTAGTGCTATTAATCTAATTTTGTTTTGGCATACTTTTTCATACCAACTTGCTAACTCATTATTCGATTATTAATATCTTAAAGATTTAAAATTAAAAAATATGTTATAGAAAAATGCTAAATGTTTTTTTGTAATCAATAGCTAAAAAATTGAGAAATTAAAAAAGCGGTTTTAAAAAAAAGTAATTACCATTACAAGTGTCTCTGTTTAAATATGGATAATTAGAATCTATAAAATATACTAAAAAGTATTATTAGAAAATAAAAGGTGTAATATTTGTTTCACGTTATAATATATCTCTAATATAGGCTTAGATTAGCTCAAGAGGATAATAAATGTACAGTAATAGAAGCATTGTACATAGATAAATACAGCATGTGGGCATATAAAAATTTATGTAAAAAAATAAGAGAATTGTCGAAGAATTTAAAAAAAAACTCAATACTTTAATCATTTTAATTTCAGATTAAATGTATAAATGTTTATTACAAATATGATCAAGTATTGCCTGACATGAGATTTAGACCTTTACATTAATCAATGATCATGTTGTATGCTTTTATAAGTATAAATCTTTTTATATTAATATGATTATTTATGAGCTTTTGTTTATAGTTAAGCATAGTTTTTATATCCAATATATAAGGGATTAACAAGTAAAAAAAAATTATCAGTTGTGGATCTGAAAACTGAACTACTTCTATGAATAATGAGTTTTATAAATACTATTTTATAAGAGATAGTATTCAAAGACTGACTACTTTTTGAATTATTATTAGTTTAATGAAGATACATATGTAGTTATTTAATATGTTTTCCCAAATTTACTCTGTATGTGTACTAAGACAAACTTTATAATATATATAAAGTGTAAAATGCTCAAGTCTAAATGGGTTTATAAGTAATCATTAAAAACCTGCCAACATTTAGACAATCCCAATAATAACAATCAACAATCTCAAACTGTTGTCAAGGCAGCCTCCTTTATTGTTAAAAGGTTGCCTTGACAACAGTTTAAGATTGTTGATAGTTATTGATATTGGGATTGTCTAAGTATTGACTGTTTTTTAATGATTATATATGTGTGCGTCATCTGTGAATTTAAATGTAATTAAGTAAAAGGATTATATTTTTAGCAATCATTGGTAAGTAGAATTTTATTCTAGATGCATTAAAATTATGATGAATTTGTTAATGGCAATCAATGGTTGATCGTTTCATATCATTATATTATATACTACGATTTATATGTTTAATAATTATAAAGATTGATTAGGTACAAATATTGGGCATTTTTGAATAAGTTTGAATGCTGTAATTTGTTAGCTATTTGTCTTTCTACATATGATGTGCAATATCATTTAAAATATAATTTAGAAATAAAACTATTCAAGAAATAATATTGCTTATTATTAAAATTTAATAAGGATAGTTAGATAAAATGTTAATTATTTAAAAAGGAATAGAATTTTATTTAGAAGAATTTAAAATGATTAATAATAGCTTTTGTTAAATATGATAGCTCATTTTATGCTTTATAAATGCAACTAAGAAATAAATCAAGTTTTCTTAAGAATGGAAATAAGGAATTGTATACACTGAAAATAATGCTATTACTAATCTATACATAAATTATTTATTTTTAGTCATTTAAATATTGTGAGATTCCAATTTGTTATATTTGAAAGATTGTTAGATCAGAAAATCAAATCCAAGAGTAATTGAAATGATCATTGATTTGGTCAGGTATTATAAGTTGAGGACAAAATGTTAGTCAGATTAATCAATGAAATACATGAAGGGTTAATGTAAAGACTAAAAACATGAAATTTATAATAAATCATACTAGTCCAAAAAGAGGACATGTTCCTGAACATTCTCTGACTGTATCCACCAATTATGCCCAGATTTTGATGATGATTATGAGCTCAATCCTAAAGAATTGAATAAGTATATCATTAATCTAGGGTTATTATGCTTATCCTATGATGTCAAGACACATACTAGAATTTTTAAAGGCATAATTACAAGTATACTTGGTCAATACATTGTTCACTATTATACAATATATATATATGAAAAAGAAAATGCTATGGAATATTTCAAATATTATATATATAAAGATCTAGAAAAAGACCATAGGAAAGTGCCTCTGGAATGATGTGGAAAAGAGAGGCTAGAAATCAGAGAAGAGTAATTGAACTTGAAGAAACATTCATCCTGCAGTGGATTAATAATGATTGAAAATGATATATATATATATATATGCAATCATATATTAAAAATACTTTATTACCGACTATAGAAGAAATGTCAATTTTGGTACATAGATTTATAATTTCTTTCGTTTTATCCATCATAAACAATTGAATCTGGAAATATAGTTAAATGTTCAAGGATTTCTAATCTAATAAAAAATATTTATGTATTTATTATTATTCAAATGGAAGTCAATCTCTGCTAATGTGCTATTTCTTAAATATTATAAATCTCTGCATGCACTCTCCCACCAGTAAGACCAGGGCTTGAGTCTATTTTGTGTTTCTGATGTTATAATCAAATATTCAATTGTACAAATATATTTAACCCATCGCAGGAGAAAGACAGTGTCTCATTTTTAACTACTATTTAACCCATCACAGGAGAAAGATAGTCTCATTGTTAACCACAGAGGTGGTTAAAAATGAGACACTGTCTTTCTCCTGTGATGGGTTAAATATATTTGTACAATTGAATATTTGATTATAACATCAGGCACACAATAGACTCAAACCCTGATTTAAGCATGGTCTGTAAGAGTTGGTGTATATAGAATGTACAATCTAAACTTAAGTGATTCACTTAAGTTTTTTTAAAATTCTTATCAGGAGAGTGCATGGAGATTTATAATATTTAAGAAATAGCGCATTATCGGAGATTGACTTCGTTTTAATAATTTCAAATTTTTCAGCACTTTATAATAATAGATCTATATATTTATTAATAAAATGATTTTTATGAATGAGTACATACTAAGATGTATATATTTGTAATTTTAAATTATGTACAATATATCAATAAACACATTATGTATTATTTGAATGATTGTGATTCATGTATGACTGAAAACATCTAGTTGACCAAAATTCAGATTAGAAATGATTAGCACCCCCCCCCCCCAAAGAAATCTGTTAGTATAATGTTTGAATGAAAATATTAATTATAATATCTAAAAATATATACTATAATCATCTACAGCTAGCTACAAGCATTAAATACTAGCATCATATATGACAGTGATAATAACAGCATTTTTAATTCTAAATCCTCAGTAAATAAAGGATTAAGTTCTATTTGAGAGATGAGTATGTACATTTCTTTATATTTAATCTCAAATATTTTAGTACAAAAAATAAAAGAAAAAAGGCAGTGAAACAATTTGATAAAAATGATGAACTCTGCAATAGAATTTTTAACAAAATTTGATTTTTAAAAATGCAGAGTTTCAGAATATTATTACTAAAAACATTAATATTTTTTTTTATTTTCTCTATTTCCAATTTTGATTAATTATCAACTGATTTCTTTCCTGTGTTTTTCAAAAAACAGACATTGACAATGTTGTGAAAGGGTTTAATTAAGCCGTTTATTGATAAACACCTTATAGAGTTGGATGGAAGTTAATTAAGTTTAATATGCTATAAAAGGTTGTGCTAGTAAATTTAGAGAGGAATATGTTTTAGCCAAGGACATTTGGGAGCAGAATATATTCTTGTTGGCAGAGTGTAAACTAGAATATTTTTTTTATTGTGAATACCATCTGAATCATGTATATACATGCTAAAAAATTGGAATACTATAAAAATGTGTTATTGTTCAAATACATTATGGCTTCATGTATATATTATTTAAATTATATCAGAATGATTTGCTAAAAACTCTTATGATTCATCATTGACCATATGATACTCAACAGAAAAAAAATAATGTGTCTGGCTTGTATATAAAAATGACCTAGCATAAAAAAAAACTTAATTGCTCTATCCTTGTTCTATCATATGTAAATATATACATGGTCCTTATTCAAGTGAGAAGAAAAAAATCTACTGAGGCTTAATGATGACTAGGCAAACTATGAGATATTCACATATATAATTCCAATCACTGAAAATATACTGTGAGCCATTTTGTTAATTTGCAAAATCCCATGATTCAAATTGGTTAGTTACAATCCCATCAAAAATTGCATAGGAGTAATGAATGTGATAAGAATTCATTTAAACTCCATTGACAAATGAAAAATAAGAAAAAAAATCATCCTGAAGATTATAATTGAATGATCAAATCATTTGTTTTTTATATCTACTTTTTGCTGTCAAAAGTCAAACAAAGACTAAGAATAATTATTTATATTCTCATTCTATTGCATAGACATATAAACTTTTTTCTCAGTTATTAATATCATTATGCACATATGTAATTCAATCTTGATGGAGTATCTGGGGTAATAATTTATATATTAGTACATGTATTTATCTAATTTATAAAAAAATCATTACCTAATGGTGCAGATGCCGTGACAAGAGAGATAACATGCAAATTATTGCTGGAAAAAAACTTATTGTTTTATATATATATATATTATTGTTTTATATATATATATATAGTTTTATTTATTTTGCATTTCATCAAGTTAACTGAGTAGTGAAACATTTCTAGTGAGTTTCATAAATCCCAAAGCTATCATTTAATGCTAACAGGACTTTGATAAAGGATATAAATTCAATGACACCATTCTGGATCTTTAATAACATAAGCATCCAGAGCTAATAAATATTTTAGCCATCTTAGATATCATGGGTTATATTCACATAATGAGCAAGAAATATTACTGCTTTGGAGTTAACATTTTCATTAATAAGCTTTAAACTCATAATGTCTCCCAGTATGCTAATCTTAAGTTATGAGTGGACCAGTAAGCTATTATCTTGGAGGAGTTATATTTATGCCCAAGGGTAGTACAGTCATAGTCTCCTAGTAAGAGTTGTGTTACTATATATATATATTTTCATGGATAAATGAGGACTCATATTATTATTTTCAGGCGACTCCATGTAATAAAATTAAAATAGCTAAATGGCTGGTGTTTTAGTACAATAAAGTGTTCTTCTCAGAGCTTTTTCTATCATAAGAATGTGTGTGACATTTAAAATTATTTTCTTTTATTATTTTCTCCTAATACTCAAATTCTATTGATTAACAAGTTTTAATAACTGTTGTAGCTGTCTGGATAAGTTTTCAAATGCTGGGTTTTGCTATGCCTTTCATCTGGGCATTCCGATTATATAAATTGTATACTTACATTTATAAAGCTATCTATATTAAAAAAGATGTTACAACATAGTTGATTTTTAAATTCTAGATTACAATGCTTGCTCGTCTAAAAATAGAAATCAACCACTTTCACTTCTTACAAGTACCTTTTTATATTATTCATTTAATTCATTTTGAAATTTTCATTTTGGCAGTAAATATTATTTACCCTTTTTAGAATATCACTCCATTGTTAATTGTATTCACACTATAACCAATATGATATAATGCCCATTTCATTTCACATTGTACAATTTAATTTATCATCATTGTTTCCCTAAAGATATATTTTCCCATTTCATTTTCTATTTTGTCCAATGTTGTCAACAATTTTTAAATATAACATACTGCATTATTTTCTTAAGAGAGGTTAGACACAACTGATTTTTTCAATAAGATATAATTTATGCTGTATTTTTGGGGCTTTTATTATCAACTCCTTATTATGAGCAAATAGTTCTATTTCTTAATCTATTTTTTTTTTAATTCTTAAACATTTTTATTTAATTTAGAATTACTGTTTATTTGTAAGGATTAAATCTTGTAATAGATTTTTAATATACTTTTATTGAACAGATTTTCTTCAAATTTTGTACAAATGTCACATATTGATGACAATGCAATATTTCAGATTATTCATTTCAACAGTGATGACAAATTCATTTTAAACTGTGACAAAATTAGTTCAGCAACTTTGCAATAATGTGCAATAGATAATAAAATATTTGTTAAAATGTTTTTATTAAATCTCTTGAGTAATTCATTAAAATGTGTTTGCAATCAATTAAAAGAGAAAGACAAAAAAATGAAAGATGGAATTTTAATTTTATGTGATTGTTTAATTAAAACCTGCTTTTTTAAAAAAACAACAACAACAAAAAAAAACACCACCTTCATAAATAAATAAAATATTGTAAATAATTTTTAATATGCATAAATTTAATTTCAAACACTGGAAATATGAAAACATAATTTAGAATAACACATTTTAAATTTGAATACTGTTACAAAAAGTCAATTCAAAATATCCAAAAAATAAAAAATAATTATATAAAATTTATTAAAAAAAATGCTTTTGGTAATGCCCTAAAAACCAAAACATAATTTTTCAAGCATAATGAAACTTGGAATAAAAATACCAGTTGTCCATAAATTAATTAATACAATCACAATTTTTTAAAAAGTAATTAGATTAATTAATTATTGCTTGCCACATATTATTATTTCAAGTTAAATATGGCAACCAAAATTGTAGTTAAAGAAAATAAAATATCTTTTTTAAATTAAATATTCTTTATACATATATTATTTCTTTTATTATAAAATCCATTTTTTGAGGTATGTTCTATTTTATTATGTTTAATCTGCAAATAAATATATTGCACCAATTTTATCAAAACTGTATTCCATTCATTTACAAATTTATTAATTACTAATACCTTCTGTCATATGCTTTTCATTATTTAAAGAAGATATATTTTCTAATCTCTAATTTAAGTCATTATGATCCTTTATTTTCCCATCATTCCCAAATTCTTCTCATGTTTTTTTTTAATACTATATTTTGAATTTTTTATTCTAGATCTATAAAAATACATGAGAAAAGTTGTATATAATTAATAAAGTTGTTACAAGACTATAATTTCACAAATCTACTATTTTCTTGTTTCTATTTAAAACCCAATTCACTCTTGTAATTTTTAAACTGTATGGAATATACCATTTACAATCCTAATGGAATAATTTTGTACAAATTTAAAGATATTTTTCTAATTTTAAAACAACTTCATTTTCCAGTTCATCTAAATCTCTAAACTCCGTCCTTTGTAATCTTTTAAAAAGCAGCATTAATTTTCTTCTTTTGAAATGACAATTCCATAACTGTTAACATTAGATTTAAATTTTTCTTTCTTTAAATTCTAATATTTTGAAGTATTTATATGTATATTTCCATTTCTGTCTAAACTATGTATTTTTTTTTGCTATCAATTTAATATTTTATCAGACCTGTTACTAGAAAAGTTTTCACAAATCTCTACCTGCAAATGATATGTAAAGTTATTCCTTTAAAACATCACATGTTCACCATTTTTCTTCTTTCCACAAGCTATTAAAATAGTAGCAACTCTTTCATTACAGTAATGTCAACCAGTGCAAGCTATAGTAATCAATGGTTGGCAAAAAATGTAAGCATTTAATTTTTTATTTAATGCATACTCATCCAATATCTTTAGAATAGTTTTTATCTTAGATCTATATAGCTATACAGACAAATTACCTTGCATTAAAACATTGTTTTTACTTTCTGCTCATTGCTTTATAGTTGACTAATTAATTAAAAGGTAGTTACTGGTCAAATGCATTTAATTCAAAGATTTAGGTACCTTGTTTTTAAATCCAAGGCTTTTCATTGATGACAGTCATAAGTTAAAAATTAGTCTGGGCATATTGGATGAGTAAGTATTAAATAGGGATTTAAATGCACAAACCTTTTAATATCTATTGTTTACTATATCTTGCATCAGGTGACATTGAGATTTGCTAATAATTTAAAAGTTATTCTTTCTTGTTCAAGGGTCTAAATTTTAAAATAATCAAGTAATTAATTACCTTATAATATAAAAATGAATATACTATTTTAGATCACTTAGCATTCACATTTTTGCATGATGGGTTATTTTATTAGCTTGATAATAATTATAAGTAAAAATGAGTCAAATTAACAATATGAAATTGAATATTTGCTTATTTATAATTATATCATGAAAATACAAATATTGTTTGAGTATTTTTTTATGTTAATTATATTAAATTTTAAACACATTACATCTGAAAATTGATGGTGAATGATCACTAATATGTCTACTTGGTAAATACCTTTGGTCTCCTCGCTGGTGTTCATAAATGGAAATTTGTAAGATAATGATAATGTTGTCAAAATTGGCACATTTACAGAGATTTCACCCTCAGAATCCTGATAAAAGATATTAAGATAATTCAATTAAAAGTACTAGATATTATAAACAACTACTAAAAAAAACATATTATGTAGAATATGTGATATGTTGAATCTGTGTGTCTGTGATATTATGAATAAGAAATTCATAGTGATGTATATCATCAATGTAAGTTATTTCATGATCTTTGATACTTAAAGATTTTGAATATTAATTAAAATAAATGTGTGCTTTATCACTTGCATTATATATATTTTTAAGCTCTTATTTATGAATTTAATTTTTCCCTTCAGATTTGCTTCTAAATATAATAATATAAATAATATTTTCTACTATTTATTTGAGAATTAAGTAAAAGTTATTTTATTTACTGCCAAAATTCTAAATTACTGATTATTTTAGTAATTTATTATCTCGTAATTTTTTGATAAGAAAAAACAAATATTTGACATATCAGTGCTAATATTGTATAGGATACTTTTTATTATGAGCAGAATAAAATCCTTTAATTTATTAAAATTAAATTAATAACTTCTGTCATTGGAATAAAAACAATTGACCGATTTGGCAACTAATAGTTTGATATCTAAAGTGGATTTATTTACTTTATAAAATGATCAGACTTAATGAGCAAAATATGTATTTTATGCTTGGTACTATGTTTAGATATAAAAAATAAAATAACAACTGAGAGTATTAACTTTATCTCAATATAACAAAGCAAATTATGTGATGATAAGACAAGCAAGCAAGAAATAAAAAATATTCAGCAATTTAAAGTAGTTTAATTAGTCTATAGTTGATTTTTTAAAATATAAAATAATCTTCAATAATTTGTACGAAATTTTCAATTTACATTAAAAATGACTTCATATATGTTATATAGTATTATTTATTAACAAGATATTTAATTATTACTTAAAACAACATTTTAAAATTAATTCCACATTAATTACCAAAATTACAATTTATAATTAAAATATATACTATTTTATTTTGATATACAAATACATAAAAATTGCTAAATAAAATTTATTTATCTTAAACAATACATTTCTTTAATAGAATATTAATTAGTTAAATAATTACCAACATTTTCAAACATTATTTATTCACTAGAAAAAAGTCATCTCTTCATGTTTAATTTAATTTCTCCGATTCTACCTTCTTTTTTCTATATCACACAATTAAACTTACTTATTGCATTTATCCATATTATTGTCTCTAGATCTTTTACAATTTATACCAATCTAATTTAAAACTTCAGAGTATTCTTCTAATATCTTTTCTAGTAATATATGCAGTCTAACTCCATTACAATCTTTTAATTATATCAGTGATACTGTTTGTTCTCATTCACATGTGTTTTATTTTTGATATTTTTTCTTTTTCTTAACATCATTATCTCTAATTTTTGAGTGAACTGAAGTTTCTGTATTAACCTTCTATTAAATGTCCAAATTTCAAATCAATAAATACAAAGTGGTAAAACACCTATATTAAGACATTTTTCCAAACATGTAAGCATATTTTATTTTGATAGTAAATTATTTTTAGTAAAAATAAATCCAAGATTAATTCTGGTTAATTTCATTCATTATGTTGCAATCTGTATTATTCATCTGACAAAGGCATTCGTGGTAATTAATTTCTTCAAATTCATGTTTATGGATCTTTACATTTGTCTTCTAAGAAAATATATCAAGCTTTCCTTTAATCATTTTAGCATTTATCTTCATTTCAATTGTTTTTATTTTCATCTGATATCTTTTGCAACAATAATCTAAAATCTTGAAGATTGTTTGTAAAAATAACCATATTATCTGAGAAATGTAGACTATTTACTAAATTTTCATTTACAATACTTCTTTAGCCTTTCAATTTAATACAAAAATACTTTTTTGCAAAAATACTTCTTGCAAAAATGTTGTAAAAAGATTGCAGATATAGAATTATTTTGTTATACACTCTTATGCTAATTTTAGTACCACTATGTGATCTAATCATAGTTAAAAAAAATTGATAAATAATTCTTCAGAATAGCACAATATTTTCAGTATATCTTTATTCACCATGAAAATTATTACAAAATTAAATGCATTTTCATAATTAACAAATTTAAAGCATAATGGCAATTATGTTTATTAGTCATTTCTATAACTTATTTCAATTCTTGGATGTGATCCATGTACTTAAACTTCTTTCAAATCCAGTTTATTTTTTGGTTGGTTACAATCCAAAGTTAACCATAGATCTGTTGTAATTGTTTTGAAAAAAATGTTGTATAGACCTGTTCAAAGACTGATAGATCTGTAATTTCTAAAATCTTTTTAATTGTTTTTTTTTTTTTAAATATCAATGTTACTATTAAGTTCTTTTAATTTTATGGTACATCTTTATCATTAGGCATTTGGAATACAGGTGCTTCTTTTAAAATATCAATAATAAAACCACTATATTGTGAAGCTTTTAAAATTTTCATAGATTTAGTTTTACCTTCACTCCTTCATTTAAAATACTTGGAAATTCAGAAAAATGTAGTAATTGAAGGAAATATTTTGTTTTCATTCTTTATTATACCATACTTTTTTATCACACTCTTCAACACATTTCATAATGCCATCTCTCTTTTAAAAATAGTTTCAATTTTCTTGTTATTGGTAAATCAATTATGGACAAACCTTTTTATCCAATTAGTTATAATTTTTCTCACAACTGGAATAAGCTTCTTGGTGATGCTATAAATCTTTCCTTATTGAATACTAAATGGCTTAAGACTATTTCTATATCATTTTTTAATGTTTCATACATAAGAGAAATTTCAATATTATTGTTTAAATGGCACAATAAATTTCTGAAACAGCATTATTTTTTGATTGAAAGTAAAATGCCTGCAATTCCTTATAATTTCATAGCATTGGGACATTGTGCAAAACTTTAATTCTATTTGGGTTTTTTTTTGTGTGTGTGTTAACATGAAATGATAATTTCCTAATAACTTAAATTTTTTGGACATTTAAATATTGTTGCCTGCACCCATTTTCACTCTCATCCCTTCAAATTGCTTATAAACTTTTAATAATATATTAGAAAAACTCTTTTCAATTTGCAACATTCAAAATGTCATTGAAGTATGGAAGTATTCTTTTCATCTACTGAAATAATATCCACTTTCTTTTGAAAAATGTTGAAGGCTATAATAATCCCATAGATCAAGCTACTATACTTGTATTGTTTTTTAATGGATAATAGTGGTAAAAATTTAAACTGTTTCCTATAAGACTAGTATCTGATAGAAAACTGTATGTATTTCATAAATGCCAAAAATTTCCAAAAATTATTTATTGAATGATTGGTGTGCCATACAGTTATTGAATCAAAATATAAACAACTTAGTTCATTTATTTCTAAATTTCATATTTTTACAAAATTCTTCTTCATCATCATCATCATCATAATAATAATAATAATAATAATTATTATTATTATTATTATTATTATTATTATTATTATTATTATTATTATTTCTAAATAAGCTAAATACAAGTGAATGATATGTATTTAGAAGATCACAAGTTGAATGAAATTTAATAGTAAAAAAATTAATAGTAATCAAAACAAAATTTTGAAAATAAATTTATAAAATCAACATAAATTGATATTGTTTAATGAATTTTTTGCTGTTGTACATTGGATACCAAATGTTTTATATCTGGTTCATATTTTATCATTTTTAATAATGTTCACTCTAACCAGATTTATCTGACATTCTATTTCTTGAACTATTATTAATTAAGTTCATTTCAGAAAACAGTAAATCATGTGCATATGTTGAGGACAAAATTGAGAATATGATAGTGATTAATTTTTTAAACAATTAAATATTTCAGGAACAGCATGCCCAATAATCGATCATTTTCAATTGTTTCTAACTTATTTCTCAAATTGACAAAATTTTGTGCTTATATATTGGACTATTTTCATCATCTAATTTGAGTATTGAATATCTTTAGAAAAATTTAACTTTATTTAAATATTCCAAATACCTTCAGCTGTTAGTAATAGGACACATATTAGTATTATTCTCTCTTCTTCTTTAGGTGTTGCTGGACTGATCAATGGCAGTACTAGCATGGAAATCGATCTGGACCCTTGTATTCTTAAGTATTGAATTTTAAAGTAACACTCTAATTAAATGATCCATCCTGCCAAAGGCAAGAGTCAGTAGAAATTTCATATACTTATCTATGAGGTTCCTCTTGATTTCTCCACTTTTTCCTAAGAGCAAAGTTGATTAGTGGTTTCCATACATTAAGTATAGTCACCCTAAAATACTTATGGTATTCTTTGCCATTGTCATGGGAACAACTTCCTTAAATTTTCTTCTTTGTACCTTTTCTATTCAATATTTTTGTATTTAAATAAAGTTAAATTTTTCTAAAGACATTCAATACTCTTATGATGAAAGTAGTCTAATATATCAATACAGCTAAAACACCATCATCACAAACCTTCAGGAAGACAAAATTTTGTTTCCATATAGAACTGAATTGAAAATCAATTAATTGTATTTCCATATCTTCCAAATTGAGCCATTGGAACATTTCTAAACTAAGACTATATCCATTGATATCATGGCTGGATATCAAATAAATTTTAATGTATCTGCAAATTGTCTGAACTGTGTAAATCTTGAAGAAAATTTGTCAATTATTGATTGAATAACAGCACAAAACTATTTGGACAATTTTATTTGATCTGGCTTCTCAAGGATTCTAAATCAATCAAGAGTTTTTTTTATATTTGAAAAATATTTGAAAGTATAAGAAATAACAGCATGATTGAAAATTTGTAATTTAGCTTCAAATGCTTTGAACAAATCAAACATGAAAACAACTGTTTTATTATACCCATTTAGTTTCACATTTAATTCATTTAAATGTGAACACATATCAGTAAAAAACATTAATTTCTAAAGCTACTCAACATCCATTAATTGATTATATTTTTCAATGATTTTCAAAACATTCAACAGATCTTTGAAGAACTTTTCCTATCATTGGACTTTGTTGTTTACAAGTAAACCATTGTTTACTGACTTCACTAAATAAGTTTAGAATTTTTCGTTTATTTAAAATATGTACAGGTATAAAATTTACTAATTTAGTCACAACATTAACAACATCATCCAGTGACTTAAAGCTGGCCATCGCCCATAAAACCTGTTGATGTATAATGCAATAAAAACCCAAAATTTAATGTCCAATACAATCAATAAATAAACTGAGAAAAACATTTTCTTTTTCCATCATGCTTCAAGCACCATCTATAGTTATTGATACAATTTTGCCAACTTCTATTTATTTTTCAGCAAGTATACTTAAAACTTCATTGCAAATGTCTATTCCTTTTGTTGTTATTATTATTAATGAGGTTAAACTGATCAATTCTTCTTTGATATTATTCTTAACACAGCAAATAAAAATAGCCAAATGAGCTAATCCAGTAATGCCCATGCTTTCATCAAGGCAGATAGAACTTAAACTAAAAGGTTTTATATCTCTTTTTTGTTAGTAAGTTATATATATTGTTGAACCATTTACAGAATTCTTTCTTTAACCAAATTTTTAGCCAATATTAAATCTTTTACTCTCTGAATATTTTTTTCCCCAAAATCTTCAAAAAGAACTGGTACCATTTCATCCATGCTTTTTTCATATATTCCCCATCATTAAAAGGTTTCTCATATTTGGCAATTACATTTCAGACAAAGCAAATCTATCAATAGTTATATCTAAATGATTTTCAATAAATTTCATTAAAGATATTGATTGAATATTTATATTTTTAAATGCTCAGGAAATATATTATCTTTGTTTGTTCTTACTTTTTTCTAGAAACGATTTGTGATTGGTCTCATAATGCTATTTTACCGATGATGTTCTCAATATAATTGTTCCTGAACATAAAATGCATACTACCTTGTTGCTTTGTTAATCGCTCCATATTCTTCAGTCCATCAATTTTGGATTTCCCTACTGCTTAATAACTTTTGCTTTTTATTTTTACTAGTCATATTAATAAAATAGTAACAAATATATTTAAATGAAAATTAAGTGAACTTTAATAATGTTATAAATCAAAGATTTATTATACGTTACATTACATTATTATCTTTATATTTCACTTTTACAGCAAAACCATTAGCAAGAAAGAACACGTTTTATTTTTTCCCTAACAACTAACTACATATGTATTGCTTACCAACTATGTTGGTATATAAATTATTTTTAAGTATTGATCATGTGGTTTTGTTACTATGTTTGCGATTTCGATTATTTTGAAAAATAGATGGCGTTAACCAGGTTTAAACCACAGAGGCTAAACTCAACATATAGTAGAGCCACTCACCAAAAAAGATTATGACAGAAAAACATTTTACTACTTTTACTTTACGATTTGAAAGATTTACTTCAAAGGATTAGAAAATATTTTATTGAGTTTACTTCATAGTTTTATTGTGATCATTTGACAGATTTATGGAATATGATATCACTTTATTTGATTTACTTGCGTATCATTCTCACATACATTTTTTTAAATTTTTTTATTTATTGTTTCTTATCCGAGTTCAATAGTAAATTGAATTCTAAGCAGTTATGTGTTAGCCTGAGCGGTGACGAAAATGTTTTAGTAATACCGTGTAATGATTTATTATATATATATAAAATGACTGAAATATTTTTTGTTAGATTTGAACAATTTTTTGCTAAAAAGAAAGGAAGTGGTTGTGTGGAGAGGTCATGATGTGGGGGAGATGGCTGTTTCAGATAGCGAAGTTTTGGGTAGGCATAAAAAGAGAGATTTTTTTTTTTTAAATTTCAATGAAGTTCATAGCAGATAAAAATATCTAAATGAAATATTTTAAATACAAAGATTAGGAGCAGTTTTAAGGGAAATAATATCTTTCTACATACACACTTCCTTTCTTTTTAATCGAAAAGTGTTCAAACCTAGCAGTAAATATTTCAATCCGTTCTTTTTTTTATTTTTAAATAAACATATACAAAAAACTATTACTGGCTGTAAACATCCATTAGTATACTTCAGAAAACTATATATGTTAAATTAAATATTCTCAATAATTTTCAATCATTTCTTTTATATATATATATAAAATAAATTATTACTCTACTTTAAAACGTAAAATTAGCCGCAAAAGCAACATTTTCATCTCACACAGACTAATACATAAGTACCGAATTTCTAATATAATATTATATTTACTTATTTCACTTTTACTTTGGTTTACAATAAATTTTTATTAGTACAGTTTTTAGAATAACAACAAAAAAAATGATGAATAATTTATTTCAAAGCATAGAAAATTATGATCTGTAAATAGTTAGCATGCCAATAAAGGGTTTATACGTGCAATCTCTAGCTTGCAAGCCATGGGTTCACGATGACGATTTTAGGCAATTAACATTATATAAATTCAAATACAGTGTTATCAATAATCTTAGAATTACTGCTGTCAACATCCTTCTTAATGTATCCTTAAACAGTATGAATCATAAAGGATGTTTGTAAACTATTAATTTCTCTACGATAAACTTTTTTAAATTCATCTATTTATTTCCTATGTTGAGAAAACTAGTCAAATTTTATTGTTAATAAATTAAGAATCATAATTATCAATAACTTACATGTATAAAAACCTTCACAATTGTAGAGGCTTGCTAACATCTATGAATTTGTTTTTATATTTTATAATATTAAAGTTTTATTTTAAAAGAAACAATAAAATTTGCTATGAATATGAAAAGTTTCAGCACCATTAATTTGTTAAGTTTGGGCAATTAACGTATTATCAGTGGAGAAATATTAAACTCCATTGATAGTCAAGCATACAATTCAAAGATTTAGATTTTAAAAAAAGTTGAAACTAACCAAATAATTTTAATTTTTATAGTGAGATCTTGTGAATAAGGCACTGTTAATTGCAAGTATAATTCTTATACTAAAAAAAAAAAAAAAGTGAAACGTTCATATAAAATCAAAGTTGAAAATTGTAACGTATAACAAGTTTTTAAAAATATCTATCTTATAAAAGTAACTACTAGTGAATAAATATTTTTAGAAAAAGATAAATTTATAACCTCATTTTGCTTAATGGAAAGAGGAATTTTAACTATTAAATCATATCAGAATTGAATCATTTGGAACTTGGTTCAAATAAATTTAAATGCATCAGTATAGCACAGATTGTCAAAAATCAAAGAGACCATACATTGTTATTATGTTATCAATATAAGGTTGCTTTTTCTCTGCATTAACCAATATTCAATGGATTCTATATTCTAGTTAAGTGGCTTACCTTGGTAATACCAAATATACATATTAAAAAATATTCACTAATTCATAAATACATTTTAGAATTAGTTTTTTTCACTTAAATTTCCAAATGAAAGTATTTACATGTGAAGCCTCTAAATATTAATGATCAATATACTATCTTCACTTCACTAAGTTTATGGCTGACTTAATAACTAACATACTTAATCTTTTATTAAATATATAAAAAGTTAAGATTGGAAAAATCTTATGATTACTAAAGAGTTTTATCTTTAAAATGTTTTTTTTCTTTTTTTCTTAAATGTTTTTAAGCATGGAAATCTTAAGACAATATAATAATGAAATTTTTATGAAAAACATCTAAGGTTGTACCTAAACAACTTAACAAAAGTTTCTTAATAAATTATTTAAAAATAAATTCTAAATAGATAAAAAAATGTCACAAAATCATATTTACACAGAAGTTCCATATCAAATTTTGTCTATTGGTGAAAACCAAAAACATTACTAAAAATATTACAAACTGGTGTTGAGAAAATCTTGTGATTTTGAGCTCTAAAATGAATAGGTTGAACATATACTTCATTCATAAATCTGAAATGAGGCTTTACCTCTCATCATTATGATATTCAAAGAAACATTTAAATAATTATAAATTTATTACAAAAAAATAGGAAAAAATGAGACTTTGGACAGTGATTTGTAACAGCATATTGATGTAAAACTGGAAGGGTGAATGAAATCTGAAATTTTTAATAGAATCAAAAATTTCAAAACTACATAAGAATGTCTATTAACATAACCAATTATGTAAATAACACATCAGAGATATATTATATAATATTATACAATAAAACTAATTGTAACTATCCCTTCTCCAAATTTACCTTTGATAGGTATTAACTACTATTAATATATATATATTGGAATAGATATTCACCATCTAATATATTAATGAAATAAATAAATAATTATATATATATAAAACAAAACATTATTAATAAGATCATTATATTAGTTCATTTATCTCTTTAATGAGACATAAGATAAATCCAATGCAAATATGGTTATACAATAATAAAATATAAGGACATAATATTAGTCCTCAACACAAGATCAAAAAGATTGAGAAACAGTTATTTATAGCAATAATAATAATAATAATAATAATAATAATAATAATAATAAAATGTGAATAATTAATGAATTATTATAAAAAATAAAATATGTAAATAATTAATGAAGTTATAAAAAATAAGAATGATTAATATAATAATAATCATAAATCTAGTTAATTAATTATTATTTAAAAATTTAATATACAAAATATATTAAATAATATTGCTTAGCATATTTAACAACAGTTTAAAAAAATCATGCGCAAGCTGGAATGCTGAAACAAAAGGAAAAAATTTAGCATCAATTAGGATTCTTATTTTTCTTTCTAATAAGAGATCAACTTTATGGTACATTAACAATAGTAGACATATGAAGGTCATTATCTCCTCTTTCTTCACCAGCTGCATTTAAAATGTGTTGAAGGATAATCTAAGTTTTTCATGAATCTCTCTCATTCAGCTACATTACAAATGTCTAACTTTCAGTATAAAACCAATTGGAAATTTGAATATAAATTCTACCTCTTAACTAGTAATTTGGATACTCATTTATAAAGAACTGGGCCTGAAAATTAAAGAAAAATCATATGATAAACAATGTGCACTATAAAAATGTAACAATGATTGTAAAAAAATGTTTTATTCTTTTTATTTAAGATAGCTAGTATAAAAAAAACATTTTGTTATAAATAATTTAAAAAAAAAAAATCAAGTAGTTGACTACAAAATAATATTAATAAAAAAATAACACATATGTAAAACTTCATAAATATATTATATTTTAATAAAATTATATTTTAATTAAATTAAAGAATTACTGAATACTAATTTTATTTTCAAATTAAATAATATATATATAAGACATTGAAGGTGGAGTAGATATATTTCTATTATCAAAATTTTTAAAAGTTTCTCAATGAATTATACCTGATATCACAATATAAAGATAATATTGATTTTATGACATTTAATATATTAAAAATAATTGTTTACACATTTCATCCGTACAATTTATTTGTATTTATGGGTAGCAATATAGCTACCAGGGAAAATATTTTAATTTGCAATACAAATATAAAAATATTTGAGAAATGAATCTGTTAAAATTTATGACAATATCTCTGCCCAACATTTTAAATGACACGTTGGCATATAATATATTACACATAAAATACAATGTAATAGCTCTAAACAAGATTTTTCCATAAATGCCACAAGGGAAAGCATTTAAAAATCTCTATGTAGAATTATCCCTATCCCCAAACCAATTTCAAGCTACTGACTATCCACAGTGAGGTCCTGGGATATTCATATACTAGATCTAAAATACCAGCCCAAGCTCAGTATTTATCTAATACTTAACTATTAAGTAGAAAGTCTGAAATTTTCAGACATCTATATGTCTTCAAATCTAGATATCTAATTTAAATAGCTATATGGGAAACTTCAGCTATACCATATATCAATAGCTTTAGAAATATAACATTGCAAAAGCTCTCTCTTGCAGCAATTATAAGAAAAGCTTGTTTAGAACTATTAGCATGCTCATTATATTACATTTGTAATACAAGCTTATTAAATTAAGTCATGATGTATGGCTTGATTTTGTTACTATTATAGTTTGGCTTTCAAGGCTTTGGTGATGTTATATTGCTGAGGCTATTAATATATGGTGTAGCTGAAGTTTGTTCAGACCCATATAACTTTAAATTAGATAGTTGGATTTGAAGACATATAGATGTTGGAAATTTTCAGATTTTCTACTTAATAGTTGAATATTAGATAAATGCTAAGCTTGAGTTGGTGGTATTTTAGATCTAGTGTCTGAATATCCTAACACCTCACTGAGGATATCCAGTAGTTTGAAACAGATTTGGGGATAGGGGTAATTCTAGCTAGATATTTTTAAATGCTTTCTCTTGTGGCATTTATCGGAAAAGCTTATTTAGAGCTATTAGCACACTCATTATATTACATTTGTAATACAAACTTATTAAGTTAAGCCATGTGATGTATGATGATTTTTTCTATTGCTATAAAATACAATATGAGTGGTGAATGTTTAAAATGTATGAATCAATATGCAATTCTTTGCCATGATGTGAATCTATATTATGTAAGAGTTATGGTATATTTTTCACTCACATCAATTTATTTAACACAAACAATTACTTTATTTATTAATTTTAGGTCAAATTAATAGAAAACATGCATTAGTTATATTATGAACTATGTATATTCTAAATATTTAATTATTTATTAATAGATTTATTTATAGTTCATTATTTATTTTTTTATATTAATTACATTTATGTATATAAATTCAGTTTTTTTTATTACTGGTTCTCATTTTAGTTCCTAACTTTTAATTTAGACATTTCAATTAGTACATTTTAATTCATCTATTCATTTAATTACATATCTTAATTTATAGATTATAAGACATAAATAATAATTATTAATTATCAAGTATTTTGTAATACATTATGAATATTAATTCTGCTAAAATAGTAATTAAATCCCATCTTAAGATTTTATTTCCAATGTATTGGGCATTTTGGGATTACTGATAGCTCTTTTTAAAGTGTGGATGTATTTTATTACACTACTGTAAATATTTTCATTCCAGATGTTTTGTAAATCACTCCTATAATTTACATATATAGAAGACTCAATCAATATATGTTTTTTGCAACTTATTATTTTTGGTAACAAAATCAATTCTCTCTGTTTTATATCATCTATTTTCTTCAAATCATATTATGGATATTGCTTACAAATTGATTCTTCTTGTTCTTTAGATGCCATTCTACAATAGAAATTAACTCCAAACTTTCTTCTTTTACTAAATCATTAAGTTTTTTTTCTATTTCTCAAAATTTATCCTTTTTATACATTTAAAAATCTAACCCATAAATATTTATTTATTGTATTTTTAATGCATTATTTTTTCCTATTTTATTTGCAATTTTCTTTCATTCCATTATATAATTTAATTATCCATCTTATTCCTCAAACATAGTTTTTCAAAAAAAAAGCAAGCATGATTTTATATATGTTCCAATCCTAAAAACTGTATGTTCACATTTGTACATTATTTTTCTAATCAGTCATTAACCATATTTTATTTAAATCTTTTCCATTATTAACCTTTTGTAATGTAGTAACTATCACAAATGATTTAAATGCATTTAATAGTCCTCTAAAATTATTGTTCATTTTTTCTAAAATCTTTTTACTTAATCCATTTGATGCTCTCATATTACTATTCTTACTAAGCTCTTTTACCCACAATTTTGATTTCTTAATTCTCATTCTACATATGCAAACTCTAAAATATTCATTTCTATTTGTAATTGTTAATCTATCCTTATGTATCTAAATAAAAAATGTCCAATTTTTATTTTTAAAATTATATTGTTTAATATAACAGATTCCTTGAATCCATTTTAGATATAATTTTTTGCAATTTATTTTTAGCAGCAAAATCCTTTGTGCTCCCAAATCTATGAGATTGTAATCTTACCAAAATAAATCAAGTAACTATTTGTAATATAAGAAATTGAAAATTATACAGACTTATTTGAAAGTGTCTGTGTAAATGTTCCAAGTGTCTAGTAAAATTATTCAAGTTTAATAAACCTTTTCTGGAAAAAATGATAGTTCAAATGTATCAGTATATGTCTTTTTAAAAAACTCCTGACATGAAAACTTAATTGACAGCTCTCAAAATATTAACATCTTTAAAATAAACATCACATCAAAAACAAGTTAGGGATTACCTCATTTTTTTATATCCAAAAAGTAGTGCCTAATCCTAGACAAAACATCAAAATTAATAAAATTTATGTTTATTGAAAAAGCATTTAAATATGATGTGCATATACATCATAGAAAATTCTATTGTAAATTAGGATAAAACTGACATAATGTAGAACTGATTTGAATCTTACTTATATTAAGTAAATTTTTCTTGCTTATTTTAAAATACAAAAGATGAAATATATACAATTATGAAAATATTCTCTGTTAGAATATCTCAACAGCCATATCTGTATTTAGAAACATAAGGTCTTAAAAAACTTATGTTGCCTGATTCAGACTATATGTTTCTAAATACATGTAACATCATAAAAGTACATGCTAATATTGGTTTGTATTCATTTAATATATATATATATTAAATCTAAAATTTTACCAAAATCCTTACACAACCATAAATCATGATTTTATTAAAAAAGTGGTATTTAATAATAATGTTTATAGTAGTGATTTGGATGATAAGAATTTTGTTGGTAAGGGTGATGATTATATGTCTTTACCATTTAAAGCATCAATATATAATTTGGTTTATAGGAATAGTCATTTATTAGGTGGAATGAAGGTTGCATGGAGGAAAGGTTCTGATTTGAATTCGTTACTTAATGGTTCAAAGCAGTCTATTGATAGTAGGTCTATTCCTGGTATTGTTTATAAAATTCCATGTAGTTGTGGTAAATTTTATGTAGGCCAGAGTAAATTTAGCCTTAATGAAAGGATTAAGGTTCATATAAGTAGAGTTAAACATAGGTATCTTAACTCAGCTTTATATATTCATGAATTGAATACAAGTCATAGAATATTGTTTAACAATGCTTCGGTTATTTTTTATGAAAAGAATGAGTTGAAAAGGAGAATAAAGGAGACTTTGATGATAAAACTCCTTGATTCTGAGGCTATCAATCTTATGAAGACTTCTTTTGATATTAAGGAAGGTGGGTTTTGAAATGAATTATGGGAAGGTTTGTTTGTTTGTATATATATATGTTTTCCTTTAGTTTGATTTTCATTTGAGAAGGACTATTTGTAGTAGATGAAACCATGGTTGTGTAAGGATTTTGGTAAAATTTTGGATTTAATCTAGTATTGTATTGTTTTATGATTTTGAATTTTTATTTTGCTAGTATAGTGTTAGGCAGTTATAGTAACAATAGATGAGTTTGACCCAAATCAAAGATATATAATGATATATTCAATACTTCCATAAATTTTGATTCAAATAAATGTGAAAGTTGAGTGATTAATAAAATTTGAATAAAATGATTCATTTGAAATATATAATAATATTAATCAATTGGTGATAATGATAGTAATTTTAAAGTACAAATAGCCCTAAAAATATTTTGTTTTTCAGTTTTAATAAAAATAAATCTCAAACACACCAAACCCTCTAAAAAGAAAATTTACTTTTGAGTAACTTTTAAATGAATTAACATCCTCAGTTACAAATTCTCATCACAATCCCTGCATGTTTGTCAGTGAATTGCATGATTTCAAGAGGATTGTGGATTTTAACTAGCATATATGTGTTAAAAGCATAATTTTTGAATTGATTTTCAAATACAAACTAAATAAATTAATAAAAACAATAACATCATTTATTAACACTGAATAAATAAAAATATTGTGTATATTTAGTACACAAAAATATTAAATATTATAATAATAAAATAGATTTTAAATTTCAGATTAGGTTTAAGTGCAAGGCTTTATAATATTGATAATGATAAGATCTTACTATGTTAAATATTGAAAGAGTCACAAACTATGTTTTTTGCAGATACTGGTTTTTTAATATTTTACAGTTGTCTTCACTAGTTCCTCTGATGATGGTAGTTCTTTACCATGAACACTGGTGATGTTAGAGAGTAAATACAGCAATGTTGGTGATGGGTAGTTTGTACAGCATTGTCCAGTTAATTCTTCATGCATTATAGAGACATTGCGCAGGATGATTTAGCATCAGTTTCTGGATGTGATTGCATTTTCTGGGCATATGGCTGATGTGGTTTTTTTTTTGCCTAGCCACATATTGTAGATGCTAGATATAATCATTGTACAGGCTGGTAGGACTGGAGTATTGAAAAATGCTTCCAAAAAATCTAAGTAAAATATGGCTATTCAAGTTACAGAAGAAAATACTTATAAATAGCAGTTTATTGTCTCTTTGGCATGGATCACTGCAACACTGCTTCAACAGTAGATTGGACTGGAATGCAAAGCAATATAGAATATGAATGCCTAGCTGCTGGTTTCAGACCTATTTATATCTATTTGATGCTGTTAAAACAATGTATTTTCAAACAACACATACATCATCAGCTAAAGAAATTCTGACCCTTGTGTCATTGCAACAATATATTTTTTGAAAAATAGTTTCATCATTTATTGCAAACATGTTAAGGAAATTTACAATTAATATTATATTTTGATGTATAAATATATAAAAAAGAAAAAAAAAAAAGGTTTTTATCTTTCTCTCTTTCTTTATCTACATTATTAGTTAATAAAGGAAGGAAAAAAATTGTTCCAACCTTATTATAGTGTGATATTTATTTAATTCCAAAATTTTAATATTAGATTCAAATCTACTATCAGATTTACTATAGAAATTAACAAGTTGTTTAATTAAAACCTCTATTTAAAAGACTGGTTAAACTGGATTTAAAATGCTCTAGATTTTTAAAAACTATGTAATTCACATTTTTTGTGTATTAAAAGCATTTTTGTAATTCATCATTTGATTTCTCACATATTCTAAAGCAATTTTATAAAACATTTAATAATTTACATAATTTTTTTCTTCTTAATCTTTAGGCAGTTTATTCAAGTGACATATATATACATGTACATATAAACACACAGCAGCCCAAATATTTATTAGTCAATATATATGACTTTTTATTCAGCAGTTTTTTTTTTTTTTTGTGTAGCTTTGTAATATAAGCACATTCAAGCCGCTCATAGAATTGTTATAGTTACAATATATATATATTACTTAAATAATAAGTGTAATAATGCTCAATGCTAAATGGAGTTGTAAGAAATCCAAAAACAAAACAAAACATTCAACCCTTAGACAATCCCAATATCACTCAACAAAACTGTTGATTGTTATTGTCTAAATATTGACTGGTTTTTAATAATATATATTGTGATGATAACTCCCATCGTAATTATTTAAAAATATATATATTATTCAATGTTTGACTATAGACTCTAATTCTATGTGTCATTATTTTATATAGAGAGTAAGCAATTGCTTTGTTTAAACAAAGCATTCTTGTAGTTAATATTTTTTTCAAAATAATCTTTATTTGCACAAAAAGTAAAATATACATTGTAAAATAGAGTTCACGTTTACGATCATGACTGAAACATTAAAGACTAATTAGTTATTAAATTAGATGATGATTACAAGATTAAAAATAAACTTTTATGTTATGTTACTTATCAGAGGTGATCTAATTTGGCATATAAATCCAATGGTGTATAAAGTTTGAGTGTCATGAATAAATAATATACATGGCTATTGCTAAATATTTAATTGACTCCATGTTTTCTCAGCAGATCACACTTTCTTTAGCTTTATATAATAACTTTAAGAAAATGTCTTCAATAGGACCGGTCAACTCATTATCAAATAATACCTTACATCTAATCTTTCATATGATAAAATTTATGAAATGTGAGATAACAAAAAAATTATAAATCTGATGATTATAAACAAGTCAGTTATAAATAATAATAGTAATAAAAAAGAGTCATTGTTCATAAGAAATAAATATTTATTCTGTATTGTTATTTTTTTATATACAAAGTATTTCTTGAAGTTATTGTATTAATTTAAATTTTTAAATAAATACGATAATATTTTGTAGTAAATTTGTTTCAATATATTTTTTTATTAGTATTTTTTAAAAAAACCTAATCGGAGTTGAATTTCTTAAATTACAACAATGAGTTTGTATTTCACATGCTGTTAGGATCATTGTCTAGTTAGGGAAACGTGGGTTTTTTTTTAACTTTCTTACCAGATAGCATCTAACAGAAAAGCATTCGTCCTTTTATTTCTCTTCATTGATAAGAATGAAAATTTATTTAAGTTATTGATGAATAAAGAGATGGAGTGCTAAAAGAGAAAATAAACTTCGAATCCTATAGCTTCCCCTAGCAGTCAGCATGTTATTCCATGGAGGCAATTCAGAAACAAAGACAGTAAAAGTTTACAACAGTATTGGATACCAATAAATGAATCACCATTTTCGTATTCAATGAGGATCAGTTCACTTTCAAATTTCATCGTATCTATTGGAAATGTTATCAATTTCCCAAGCTTTTGGTAATTAATGGAAATCCAAGAAGAGTAGCAGTGCAGAAGAAGCTATTAAAGACATTTTCTTTTTTTGTTAAAAAAAAAAAGAAAAGAATCTATACATGTATACCACAATTTATGTGCAGTCTAAAAAAAAAAAACCAAAAAAAAAAGTTTATAATTCAATTGTAAGTCAATAAATGCATTTTTTTTTTTTTTTGACAATACTGCAAAAGAAGGTAACTTTATGAGATAATTAATGATTTATCATTATTAATAGTTATTTTTGTTTTATAAACAGACAGAATTGTAAACTAATTAACAAATTTAGCTATACATGCTTAATGTTATGATAAGGATTACTAACAACTAATATTTATCTTTGTATTATTAATATACAATTTTGTTTGGTAACCGATTTTGGAGACTGTTGAATTAGTATAATATATTTTTTAAGACATAAGTAGTGTAAAGAAAACTAATTGAAGTGAGATAATAATAAATCAGATAAGATATTCGTAATGTATTGTGAACCTTGGTCATACTTTTAGTATTAAGATATGCATGTCCCTTTTCATAAATGAGGGATTAATCGAATTATTGTATAAGTTACAATTTTAGGTATTTGAGTATTAACTAAGCTATGACATACTACACAACCCACCGGTAGATAGCATAGACGATGAACCAAAGCAATGGCATGGCAACTGAAACATTGGCGCGACTAATCGATAGGAGTGGTGAAGTTGGCTTCATGGTCACCTTCGAGATTTTGGAGTACTGCAGTGAATTCTGGGTAAATATCTGTCTTTTATCTGCTAGCATTGGCAGACGTTCAACATGTCTCCTTGTTTGGTATTAACTATGCTATGCCGATTATAATAATTATTTTTGATAATATTTTACTGTAATAAATTATGACTAATTATTGCATTTCTTATTGGAGTAAATTATTACTGCTGTTCTGAAAATAAATGTGTCTCATCTTTGGACTGAAAATTTAATCTGACAAAAAAATTCTAATGATTAGTTCATTTTTTTTTGTTTCGGGTTCAAATGATTAGTTAAATATCCCTACAAAAAATTGTAATGATTATTTATAATATTCATTTTTAATATTTTTTTTTTATCGTTTTCATTAAAAATTGTTTTGATTATTTATAATATTCATTTTTGATACTAATTTTTTATCGTAGTAAATTATTAGTTATTATTTCGCAATGGCTTCTAGTCTGAAAATATATATGATTAGTTAATTTTTTTTGTTTTCGGGGTCAAATGATTAGTTAAATATCATTAAAAATTGGGTAATGATTATTTATAATATTCATTTTTTTTTTTTTTATCATTTTCAGGGTCAAATGATTAGTTAAATATCGTTAAAAATTATAATGATTCTTTATAATATTCATTTTTTGATAATTTTTTTTTCGTAGTAAATTATTAGTTATTATTTTTTTGCAATGACCAAACATGGCAACGTTCGAAGTCTCCTTCTTTGCTATTAACTATGCTATGACATACTACCCCAAAGGCATACTATTCTAATCCTGTGATCTTCAAGGTGACTTCTCCACATGATCTGTGGGCAAACTTTATCGATTAAGTTTGTTCGCAAATCACTAGGAGACATTATCTTAAAGATCATAAGATTAGAATAGTATGCCTTCAGTGTAGTATGTCATAGCTTAGTTAATACTCAAGATAGAAGTAATGATTTAATCAGTCATCTGGAAACATGTTTCATCAATAAATAATAATAATATTGATTTAACCCTAATCCTTATCGTTCTATTGTCTTGCATATTTAACATAACATTGTAAATCGCTAGATCTATAGTTGATGATATCTTGACATTTTAAAAAGAAGTATACTGTAATTATTATTAAAATATAAATTTTATAATAAGGAAGTTCTTAAAATTTGATAAAATTAATTGGACTTAGTATTTATTTGATAAAATAATCTACTTGCTGAACTAATACATTTAGTCACTTAAATATTGATTACTTATCTTAACTAATATTCTCTGAGAAAATAAATAAATAAATAAATATTATAGACTCATAAATTTTATTTATCCTGGAGTGCAATAAAATTTTCCGTTCATTCCAAGGTGAATTGATTAAATGTTGTCTTGTAATATTATAATACATATAATATATATATATATGCTATTGATTCATGTTAATGATAAGAAACTTAGTTTAGATAAACAGTATTCTGTGAAACTGGCATTTTGATTGAAGTAATATGATAAAGAATATATTATTCCTTTATACAAACATATATGACATTTCATCATTGATATTAAAAAGTCAAAGATGATAATAGATATTTGATTGTATATCATGTTCTATATATTGATTTAGATATACAGCTATGTCCAGATTAGTTTCTTATGCCTATTAATAACCATTTACCATTATATAATTTAATAATTGAACTTCTGAAACATATTTCTTTAAAAATATATGATTAAATAACTTGGCTTCATAACCAAGTTTTCATTGATGCCCAGTTACTATTATAATATATATAATGTGTTCTAATTTACTTTTACAATAGGCTAAAAGAGAACATCTAAATGCACGTATTATTAATATTATAAAATATAACTCTGCAATAATATGAATTGTGTAGTTAGTCATGTCATGTGCACAATTCATTCATCTGGTAAAGTTTATATAAATAGAATTAAATTTATATATGATTACAATATGTTTATATATTTGTATATTAACTGTGAACACAACAAATTATTATTTGTTACTTTCATAAAAATAACATGTTCTTTGCAAATACATATAAATTACAATTTATTAAAACTGAATTAATTATAACTCCTTCTTAACATTTAATAATGATGTGTCTACTCTTCATACTTTTTAATAAAGCAAGTAAAATCTGCTCAATATAAGTAAGGTTTAAATTTATAATGATTTATGGTTAATATTAATAAGGCATATAGATCAAAGTATTTTACTGAAAGCACTATTAGCAATTATACTGCACTTCAAACGTTCATTGGTGAAGTTAAAAAAATCATAGTTAAATATCAGGCTTAGTGCTTTCGAAGTCTTACCTCATATTCATAACCGAAGAATTAGAAATGGTGTGATGTTGTTGACGTTTGCTAATGTATAAAAATTAATCTTCATATGCAAATAATTTTATTATCAAAAGATCAATCAGCTCGATCACTTCTTAGAGATAGAGAAATACGTGTCTTTTCTATTAATGATGTGTGGATTGTTTATGATGCAGTATGCCTCCTTTATTTTTCTTTTGTAGTCATTTCTCTTAGTACACACAATCTGAGAGTTGGAAGGTTCAGACTTGGGACTGGCTGCTTTTTAGTGTTCTAAAAATATTTAAGTGTTGTTGTTAGTATTTTGAGCTCTCTTGTATGTATACATAAGCTGAATAGCTCTATTATTAACAGTGGCTTTCACTTCACCATAATACATGGTACTGCAGCCTACTTGTGGGTATAAGATCTTATACACAACTTGAGGTGTCAAGCTAGGATCAATTTTGTCTTTGGAATTATTAATTAGTCTATTTGTGTTGGGGGTGTATGAAAACCAACCTTAAATTCTTTTGACAATGTTTTTACAAGTTGTTTAGCTACTTTTAGGAATGTATGGAATCACTATTTGTGATTTGTTTCCTGTTACATGATTAGCAGTTAATTTTTATTAAACTGTTCAATCTTTTCGATTATAGTTCTATGTTTGAAGCCTACATGTAATAGGTCTTTGATGTAACTTGATATGTTGGCCTTATCATCTGTCTCATATTTACACAAATGCTGATTTCTATTTAAAAATGTATTAAGACCTGCAAAATTGTGTGAATTAGGTGAGTTAGAGCTTGGGTTTTAAGTTTATGTTGTTATGTGTATAATTCAAGGAAATTATAGTTTTCCAGATATAAGATGGTGATCCAATATATCATAAGCACCTTTGAAATAAATTTTAAATATCATATTTCTGTAAAGATATTTTCTTTAGATTATCCTCTGAAGCTTTTGAGATTTCAATATATTTTTTTTATTAAGACAAAAATGACATAATGAGATATAAGAAAATGCTTAACTATTTCTTATATTCAAAAAAAGTAATACAAACATTCCAAGTAGAATAGTCTCTCATAAAGAAGGATAATTGGAAAACTTGTTACATTCATTTTATTCTTGGCTTTTATAAAAAACAACAACAATTATCTATGTTATTTGTGACTGCATTAGTTTTAGTATATTTAGTTACCCAGACTGCTAAATGGGGCTCTAAGCAAGCAATCAAAACTGTTAAACTAATTTATGCTGTTCATTATCAAATTAAGCTTAGTAATATGTCTATAATCAATATTACATTTTTATTTCCTGCAAATTTCTAAGACAAGTATATACTTATATTACTAAACTAGTTTTAAAATTTGTCCAGTTCTACCCATGTCAGTATTTGCTATTGAATGTATTTTTTTGACATTTTGCAGGAAAACAGACTTCAATATTTCTTTTATCATCAGCTTTTTTGAAGTAAAGTATATAAATTTGGAAAAATGATTATTTAAAAGTCTAAAACTAATTTTTTAACTAGGATAATATAAATGGAATCTTTTTTAAATTTTTTTTTGAATATTTATTCCTCAATTAGAAAATAAAATAGACTTTATTAGAATGTGATTTCCTTAGATAGGATGATACTGAAAGCTATTAGAGAAATTTGTTTTAACAAGATATTTTACTTTTATTTGTATTGTATTCAGAATAATGTATCACTCAGGTCATATTTTTTCCCTCAGTGGCTGTCAGAATAAAAACAAACTATACATTTGTTGAAAATTAGTGTTTTAAGAAAGCAAGAAATTCTTTAGCTGGATAATTTATATTCTATTTTTACTATCACTTTTCTAAAAAAAAAAAAAAAAAGGATACACTGAAGATGTTCTCCCATTACATTTGAAATGATTATTGCCATATATTGAATTTTTTTCTAAGACTTCCATCTAAACTTTGGAAGACTACAGGATAAATATTCATTTAATCATTCTATTCTTAATTATTAAAATTGGTGAACATAAAAATCAAAATGTAAAAGCAGAGGAGTTATATTAGATCATGAGGAAACACTTTTTTCATCACTCTTTTGAATAAATGTTAGAAAATTAAAAACATTCTAAAGCTAAGTGTATCTGAAAGATAAGTCATCAATAATAAGTAAGAAAGAGTTTTTTTTGAGAAAATTTTTATTACTACTGGAATTAAAAAGTCTTCATTCAGTTTATTAATTAAGCCTTTCTTTCTATTAGAGATGATTCATAAAGTTTTACAAGACAAAAAATAGCCAAACTATGTTAATTAAACTTAGCTGGTCTTTAAATTAACTTACCTTCCAAAAAAAATTAATAGGCCAATTCTTGTCGGCATTATAAATTATAGGAAGATCAGGTTCAAAAATTTTAGGTACTAAAAAATATAAACATTTTATATATATTGTAATGATATAAACATAGAGTAAAAGAATCATAGCAAAAGTTATCAAAACATTATTTTAATGTACATAGAAATAAGTAAAATTCAGCTTCTGAAGCCATTAAAAATAATATGTAATAGTATATGAACTCATCAGCAGTTACTATCAAGAGTCTATAGTCATCCTTTATGTCTGGAACTAAATGAGAAACTAAAACTTGAGGTTAAACAGCAACTATGTAATGTTGCACTCATGACAAATCATAAATCAATATTTCATCTATATATTCCATATTTGAATGTTAAAATATCATTAATAATAATCATAAAATGCTGAAATCATGATATCAATGCTGATCATCATCAATACTAAGGACCATCAACTGTCATAAGAGTATTAGCCATCCATAAAATAACCATAAAATCTATAAGGTATTGTATCTGAACATTAAAGATGAGTTTTATTACTTTAGCTGTAAATACATAACCCTCCAGGGAGCCATTTAGATGCTGCACATATACATCTACACACATATAAAAATACTATTATGTCTGTATTAACATTGGGATTACAAAAAACCTAGTGAATGCAAACTAGAAAAAATGGACACATATAATACTTAATTTATTGTAATATTAAATAACTTAAAATAATGATTAATACATTCATTATTTAGCAATAATTAATTATAATTATTGCTAAAATGAGAATCCTGTTAAACATTCTAAATATAAATAAATTATTCTGATTTTTAATATTTAAAAAAAAAACAACAACAATACAATAGATTGAAACTCAAGAAATCAAATCTACAAATATATTAATAGTATGTATATATAAGCATACAATATTTAATGTTTTTATAGTTAAATTATATAAAGTAGTTTTTGGGTTAAACCATGTATTATTTTTGATTACTTCTCAATGAAACAGCATTCACCATTGTCAAGGCTAACTTTTCAAAGAAGAAAATCATTAGATCTTGAGCAGTGATGAGATTGAGTGTGAGGTAAAGAATGAGATTAAAATAGTTGAGCATTCAGAATATGTGGAATAACAAAATGTTTGGTTTAAATAAAAGTGTTAACACAATGTATTCCAGCCTTATGGAGATCACATTTTATCTCTTCTAATATATACTTGAAATCAATTAATGGTGAAACTGAAGAAAAAAAATTTGTTCATCCACATTCTGAATACTCAATTACTTCATGCTCAATCTCATTCTTTACTTCACACTCAATCTCGTTACTACTTGAGATGTAATGATTTTTCTTTGAAAAGTTAATCTTGACAATGGTGGATGCTATTTCGTTGAAACGTTGGAAAGTCATCAAAAATAATACGTGGTTTAACCCAAACTATTATTTTATTTAAAGTACATAGATGTGAATACATTATAAAACACTTAATAGTATTCAATTTTAATAAAATACAAATAAATGTTAAACGTAAATATAATACTCACTCATACAGATTTGTACTAATATATAAATAAAATAATCCAAGTATTGATTTTAAATTATCTTTATCTTAAAAATCAAATTCTTTTTTTTTGTTGTTGTAAATAAATATTCTTAAGATAAAGAGACATTGCTTATCATTGAAAGTCCTCTCAATTCCTTTACTTTAACTTTTAATTTTCTCCTGCAGATTTTAAGAAAATTATCTCAGTGGCTGACTTTTTCTTACTTTCATAAATATATAAATTGCAGGCATGGATAGTATATATGTTAGAGACATTGTTGGTTCTATATACATATATAAAATAGAATATACAAATATTAAATCACCCCACATGGTTAAGAAATCCAGTACCGCCCTCTGTGAACTAATATATCATTAAAATTCGTATTTCAAAATAGCCAGCTCAAAATGATACAACTTTAAACTGGATTTCTTAACTATGTGGGGTGTTTAATATTTGTATATTTATTTCAGTATAAGGTTATGCAGTGGGATTATTTTCTAAAACAGAATATGTACAAATATAACACTGTAGTTTCTCAAAATTAGAAGGTGCTTTTGATATAAACTGCCAATGTGACTTATCCTAATAAATAAGATAAATATTGATGGTCAGTTCACAATTTGAAAAAATAAATATATAGGAAAATGGTCTAGTACACAGATATGGGCTTTGGATAATACCAAAGGAAAGATGAGCATTTGCATTTCTAGAAGTTTAACCTTGACCAACATTAAACTAACCGCTGTCTTTCTAAGAGCTCTCCAAATTAAATAGTAATCAGTTTATGTAAATCACTATTTATAGTAATGTAAACAAATTAAAAAAAACAGGTTAATTAATTATTTTTCAACTTAACTAATAAAATTGAGATACCTTATAGATTAATATGATTATTTTATTGATGGCTAATACCCTTATGATAGTTGATGGCCCTTAGTATTGATGATGATCAGCATTAATATCATGATTCTAGCATTTTATGTTTATAATTAATAATGATATTTTAATATTTAAATATGAATATATAAACTATGCACCTAGATGCGATAATAGGGATCTCTACAAATCTTAACATAAGATTAACTACTTTAAAAAACAAGAGTGGCGTCTTATCTTTGACCTATTTTTTAATTATATAGGTGAATCTAAAACATTTTGATTTGAGAGTGTGAAGCTACTTCACTGATTAAGTCCACAATTTCTATACAAGCTATCGTATGCAAAATCTTTCGATTTACGAGTCAGTGTAAAGCTCTTATAATTATAAATCTTTCAAGACAATTTAAAGTTGTAATTAATAATTTGTTAAGCTCATATGAGTATGCGCTTAACAAATTATAAATTTTTTAATTAAAAATATCAGATTATCAAAATAACTACAATTAATGTTCATTGTAAAGAATAAACATTTTCGTTTTATTCAAAGCTAATTTTCTTTATTTGTTATATTAAAATATTTTATATTTTGTCAAACTCAAAAAGTTAAATAAAATTATTTTTTTAATCTTTGATTTTAAATACTTTACGCTACTTTAAAAATATCACTGCTTAATCAATTTTGAAGCCATTTCATATTTTATTTTAAATAGTTATATGTAAATTTTATCTGTGTTCATTTCTACTTTTTTTTCTCATGTGTCATAGCATTGGCCGGGAACCTGCAAACCCAGGACAACTGCTTGTAAGGCAACTGCGCGGACAGCTCAACCACCAACGCTTGACTCAATTCTACTTTTTCTTTCAAAATTTAAATTAATGTGCACACACACACTCTACATTATGGCTATAAGATTAATTCATCTCAATATATATATATACATGAAAATATTTTCAGTGCATATCAATATCTGAAATAAATAATCAAATTACTCAAACATTAAGAAATTTTCACATACGCCCTCTGTGAAATAAATATTAAGAATCTGTATCTCAAAACAGATAATTCAAAAAGGTACCATTTTGAATTATAGGCGCAAAGATATTAAATATTGAAACATGGACTAATTCAACAAAGAGAATGAAATAAATTAGGAATAATCTTTAAACATTTGAGGTGATTTGACACTATATATATAACAAATTTTCTAAAACAAATATTGAACTCTACAACGATTTTTAATTAAAATATAACAAAATAAAAAAAAGTGTCTAAAAAAGCTATCTAGATCGTGAAAAGTTGAGAATAATGACTGCTAAAATCTAATAAAGATAGAAATTTAACAAAAAATCATGATAAAGAAAACAATAGTAATGAAAATATACTAATGAAATGCAAAAAACAGTGCAAGTAAGAGAACTAATAATAGTCTTTGTAGATAATGAAGATTGTAGATGGTGCCTTTTGAAATGTGTACACACAAATAGTGTCTGCATGTGTCCTGGTGCATTTTTAATCTGAAATTTTTTTTTGCAAATGGTAATATAATGAGAAAATTGTTTATGAGGAATACACTTCAAGAAAATATTCCAGTCAATGGGAGAAGAAATCTTAACTCTTTATCATTAAATCAATTATTACTATTGAGAAAAAGATGAGATAGTTTTATTGATAGAAATCCTGAAAAAAATTGAAAGATATTTAAAAAATCTGGTTGTATTTCAAATGTATGTAATGCTTATTGATAATACATGAAGAATTAAAAATTAGTTGTATGATCATAGAGGCTATTTTTATATGAATTTAAAAGATGAAAATAATATATAATTCTACAAAACTTGTACTGTTCAAGTTAATATGAAAAGGCAAAGATAACATTAAAATAAGCCTTAAAAGCACTAAGCTAACTTTCAGCAGATTACTGCCACAATCTTAGTGTTGAATGAAATTGCATCAGTAAAATATATATATATATATAATGGTGAAGACTAAGCATCACCTTTGGAATGGACTATTGAAAAAGAAGATCCAGGGATAAAGTTTCTGGATATATATATCTAGGGAAACAGGTGAGCTTGACTATAAGATAAATGTGAAACTAATCCAAGTAAGACATGCCATCCATCCTAAGTGTACCGCTCCATTTGAACATAAATTGGAAGGCCTGAAAGGTTTTTTTTTACATAGAAACAAGAAGTTATGCAAATATGAGGTTGACAGAAAAATCAATATTAAGTTGTATATTAAGGATTTAACAGATATTGGAGATAACCACTAAACATCACATGATCACTTTCTCTTATATTAGCACATAGTTGTTGTAAACAAAGGCAAAACTCTCCATACAGTAGTGCCACCGTGTGCCAACCAGAGTAATCAATGGATGCCAGAAGACTTGTGCATAAATCCCTATATAGTACCTACTCATCCAATATCCCCAGACTAGTTTCTGGCTTGTGGACATCATCAGTGAGGAGCTTTGGATCTGAGAGCACTATACCTAGATCTTAGGATCTAATGCAACCCTCTACCAGCCACTTTTTAACTCTACAAAATTATGAGAATGAAATTGAAAAAAAAAAACAATAATATTTTCAATCTAAGCTCAATAGCTTATATAGTCATATGGATCTGAACTCAATTCAGCACCCCTACATTTTGGTGTCTTTGGCTCTTAAAGTGATCATGTCATGTTTAGAGAATTAACACCAATCCTGCCTAATAGGATAGTGGTGGCTATGGCTGTTTAAGAGCCAAAGACACCAAAATGTATGGGTGCTGAATTGAGTTCAGACCCATATGACTATATAAGCTATTCAGCTTAGATTGAAAATATTATTGTGTTTTCAATTTCATTCTCATAGTTTTGTAGTAAAGTAGAGTTAAAAGGTGGCTGCTGGAGGGTTGCATTAGATCCTAAAATCTAGGTGCAGTGCTCTCAGATCCAAGGCTCCTCACTGATAATGGCCACAAGCCAGAAAATAGTCTGGGGATGGGTAGACACTAGATAGGGATTTTATGCACAAGCCTTCTGGCATCCATTTATTACTCTGTTTGGCACAGGGTGGCACTACTGTATGGAGAGTTTTGCCATTGTATATTGGAGATAACTAAAATAAATTAATAAAAACAGTTGGAAAATGTTATTATAACATTAACAAAGTTTCAGACAATAATAACCAAGTTAAGCCATGACTAAGCCTGTCTTACATCCCTTGTCTTGCAACGAATCTTGTACAGACACATTCAGAGTTGGCTTCAGATCATTTACCTCACTCAACAACCTTTTAACAAAACAAAAGACATAATTCCTTTTGAACATGCTCCCAGGATTGTAAATAAAATATACACCCTGCCCCAGTCTGTAGCTCAGTGTATTACAGAAAATCTTGCACTGAATGAGAGTCACCCAGCATATGTATTTATATAATAAAGCCAAGTTAAGTCATGAATAAAAATTAATCATTTGGGCTGGCTGCAAGACATACCTTTTCTCCTTCCAATGTTAGAACAATATGTGCAGAGAAAGATGACAGAAAAAAAAAATAAAGATTCTTGGGCTATTGTAAAGGACCCTCATTTGACCAATAGAAAAGATTCCTGTGTCCCATTATTAAAAAACAGGAACATCTAATTTATATACTCAGCCTTGTTTACATATTAGTCTTCACCACTATATATATATTCAACACTATTATTCTGCCAGAAATCTTCTGGAAGCTACCTCAGTGCTTTTAAGATATTTTAGTGTACTTACCCTTTCATGTTAACTTGGAGCAGTACAAGTTTGTAGATTTACATAATTTTATGAAAAGTGTTTATTTCTACTTTTTCTTTACTTTATATATATATATATATATATATGCACACATAATATACATGTATAATAAAAACAAAGTTCATACCTAAAATGATGTACTCATCAATTTTGCTAAAGATCTGACAGTTAACAGAATGAATAGCAATCTCTAATCTTGAGATAGATAAAGAATTCAGCCATAGGACTATAAGTGTACAAAATACCATAAACACCAAGAGGACTACCCCAATCGAGACACTATAAGCTACTACATTCCTTGATAATGATAAATGCAAACATCTTTGCAAAGACCTCTCTTGTGGAGGAGCTGAAAAATACAAAACTATGCCCTGATTTTTTTAAATCTTATGGGCTGGGAAATATAGAATTACACCTTGCTCCTTTTCTTTAGAGATGTAGAGGCTATTATCTTAACTGTTCCGTGATTAACCATATTAAATACAAAAAATGGGTTGGAGCATATTCTTTAGAGATGTAGAGGCTGGAATCATGGTAGGATTATCTTAAATGCTCCATGATTAACTATATGAAATACAAAAAATGGATTGGAGCATATAAACAAGATAGAATATCTCATGGAATTGCATGAAAACATTGCATCCTCAAGTCAATGTCAAAAATCTCCATCCATCATCAAAACTGAAAATACAGCTAGACACATTTCAACAATCAACATATAATCCAATCTCCAAAATCATTTGTTTTCTATTTAACTCTAAACATGAACCTCTTTAAACATACATGAAAACTATTATTTTATAATTTAAAATCATCATCAGTACTCTTGTCACCTATTTCACAGTAATTTTTTCCAATTAATTCTGCATAAAATGCATGTTTTTCTTTTCTTTCTCAGTTGTGGTTTGAGATCAAGTTGATAATTTTGAAGTGATGATCATCATCCTTACATTGTGCACCCATCTATAATGATTGACACAATACATGATTACCATCGGACCTCAGGCATCTATTTGTAATGGTATGGGGGATCAGGGTGGAAATGATGGTGGTTGTACCTGGGGTGATGGCAAATCATCATCATTCCCAAGTAAATTAATTTAAAATTTACAAAAAAGTATAATATTATTAAAATAAGATTTCATCATAAAAATATATAAGTAATTTTCCATATTTATGAGCATAAAATCTCTCTGAGAAATCAGCCAGCTAGATCAAAAGAGATCAATTAAAAGTATCATTAATATATGTCATCCAGCATTATAAGTCGAAGTAGTATGAGTAATGCTCCAAATAACCAGTAATGACCATTAATCATCATGAATGAGCTATCAAAAGATATCAACTGTCCTTCTTGTAGCTGGATTTGAACAATAAAAATATATATATATCAACAGTCAATCTGGTGACTGGATTGAAAATGGGTCTTCTGTAGACCAGGTTCACTACTAAGTCATTGTCAGCTATGGGCAATTATTTAACCATTAATTTGGAGGCACAAACTAAGTGTTCATCTAACAGATTACATAATAATTAAAAAATGAGAAAAACAATAATGCTGGGACATTAAACATGCTGATAATCATCAATACTCTGGCCACTTAGTGCCATTAATGTACTGGCCAACTATAAACTTAATTTCTAAGGCTAAACTAAAATGAAAGGTAGGGCATGGGCTTTATAGAATATATCCTTAGCACCAACCAGAATGTTATCAAGCATCATCATGATCATCTAGATGTCCATAAGCCCTCAAATACATCTCCATTTATATATCAGCCATTATACATGAATCTAGCTCAGGAAAACACAAATTCAAGTACTTTTATAGTGACAAAGAGATGATGCAGTACAATTTTTAACAATTGAATTCAAGTTTATTAATAACAATATTAAAAAATGATATCAAGGTCTCTAGAAAGAAGCCTTCTGATTTTGATTAACATAGAATAATAAAAAAATTATCACATTTGTGATTTACAAAATTATTATACAAAATTCAAATTATTACATTATGATTTACATGATTAATACATTAGGTTTACTTAAAATCCATTCAGCACATAGGCATGTGGCTAGATATAAAATGAACATGTTTGAATTGACTTTAATAATAGTAAAAAAATGATTAAAATTTACATATCAGGACCTAGTTGACACTCCTTTATATATATATGCACACAGAATACAGTATAATTTAGAAATGGACACATTTAAATTGTCCTATAATCAAACAAGATTAAACTTTTTAAGTTACTATATGTAAAATATATAATTGTTAATTAGAGAAGATATTAATTAGTATTAAAGTTTATCAGCTTAACGTTTTCGAGGATCCATGCCTCATATTCATAGCCTTCATAAAATGTATAATAAAATATGCAAATACAAATATTCAAATAAGCTAGTATTACGTAGCCCATTTCTTTGAGATCTCGAAGCAAGTATTTTTTCTATTAATTGCATGGATGTTTCCATTAATGTAAAATGCCTCCTTTATTTTTCTTTTGTGATCACTTGATTCTGGTGATTTCCATATAACACACACACATATATATGTGTATGTACAGCTGCACATTTTACTATTACATGAATACATATTTAAATTTGTCAAAATAATAGAATTATTAAATTTTTATATCACATAATTTAACATATATGTTTGTGCACATTGAAATTTATGTGCATGCTATCATTTGTACCATATATTTAGTTTGACACAATATAAAAGTTATTAAAAGTTATCTTTTTTTTCCTTAAAATATAAATTCCTTGACCAGATCATTGTTGATTAATTACTCTAAAAAGATTTGTTTTTTCATCAGGTTACTCTTAACTAATTATAGTTTTTTTCTCTTTAAAAAAAAGTATAGTCAATTTTATAACAGGTTACTTTTGATTGTTGATTAATTAATTATCAACACTTAAATTAATCTAAAAGATTTTCTATTTGATTTTAATTCAAACAAAATTATCATTGTGCTATTTTTTTAAAAAAAAATATTTTAAAATAATATTCTTCTATATATGTCTCAGATCACAGGTTGCTTCCCTAAAAGATTTTAAAATATCTTTTAACTATTAATTCTGACTCTTAGATTTTTTAAATCCAAGCAGAGTTATTTATTTGCATTACTCTTTTTAAAAAAATATAGTTTAAACAATTTAAGATAATATTGTCCTATATTATATCTCTAATTTTTAAAATGTTATTTCAGACCAAAGAATATTGAAATAAAATAGCACTGTATATACACATGACATATTTATCTGTGGTTCCCTGCATAAATAGATAAACAGCAGCAAAGGTATATCAATTCCTTCAAGCTTTCTTTTGGTGAGCTTGGATAAATATCATCAGAGGAGTATAGTCCAGGCAATTGTCACTATTGGGAAAGTATAATCATTAATGCTAGCATTCAATGAGCTCCCTTTTGTTTAGAGCTTGACAAACTGTCTTGGTTTGATAGATTTCAAGCAAGCAACTGTCCTCAGCATAAATCTGTAACTATAAATTTCATCATAAAGAAGTGGGTCATTTCCTCAATGTAAATTCAAACTCCACCATTGAAATGTAGAAGAGCTGTTTCCTTACATTCTTATATCCTCATGGTAGCTCTGTATAACTCTGGAAACCAGCTTTGCAGCTAGCTATTTTCCTATAGCTACCAACTACTGCAGCTAACTGCTACCCACTGCTTCTCAAAAGTTTAAACCAGAATGTTCAAAACTGAAAACCAGACTGTTTCAAATAACAAGCCAGAGTAAAATATTTTTTATTCAATCATTTTATAGTCTAGGGGTTATAACAACACATTACAGACTTTTCAATCTGTCTAATCTTGATTAAAAACAATTTTAATCAAAAGCTACTTATATATATATTGTAACAGTCAAGTTTGTACATTCACTAACAGAATTCAGAATCCAAGCAAAAGAGACCGAAGCTGACCAGACTAGGATTGTAACATCCTGAGTCTGACCACACTTCAACTTATAAGCCAGGATTTCAAGACTCAAGACCCTACGAATGACCATCTTGAAATTACACATAGTATACCTCTTTCCTCACGGCCGACATAGGTCACGGAGAAGCAGTGAGACTTATAAACTAAAGAAAGGTTCTTAATTGACTAAAATATATCACTAATCTAATTTAACTTAATGTATATTTTTCACATATATAGACTATAAATAGTAATTAGAATTAGATTGAATTAGATCAATAACAAGACAGAGAACGAAATACATTAAATTAATTATATATTTATTTACAATTGGCATGGAATTGATAAGTTTTAAACATTTCAGCGTCGAATGTATGCAAACATTGGGTGGATAAGAGAACACATTCTCTTTTTATATACAATTCAAAATAGCTTTAGATAAATAATTTCATTTAATTTTCATACATGGGTTTAACATAAGCCCATATTATGAATTGCTTTACAACTGATACATATTTAATTACTATGTTATGTCTATAAATCTAGTTAAGCCAAATCCTATTACATTTGTGGCTGGTATATAAATAATTATATTGAACTTTGATCATGAATTCATTTACTAAATATACAATATGACTTAATAATGAGCGCATAAACCAGCTCCAGTAATGATCGATCGAACATGGCTTTCGAGAGAAAATTTCAGAATGCTGAAAGCATTATGTTAAGGTGGGAGAGTTGGCTGAAATAAGATTTTACCAATGCACTATGGCACAGGTAAACAATAATAGGAAAATTCGCTCTGCAGATGGATGAAATAACTTCAGGGTTCTTGCAACAAATGCCGATACCCTGTAACCGATCGCAATGCTGCGTGAAAAGGAACATAGTGTTCAGGAATGGTAAGGGACTTATGTGCTAACCTGGCCTTGGCTCAGGCTTTGCTACTGCTCTACCCTATAAGAGAAGATGTGCTGGAAATGCTGTGACTCCATCTTGAGATACGTATATTATGTATAGCAGCAAAATGAGAATAATTTTATAAAATAATATATCACATCCGCCAAGCAAAGAATAGTATATTTCATACTATGAAATATGAGTTAATAGCATATTAGCTCTATCATATTGGGACTGACTCTTGTGTAGCCTGATAATAATGTCTATGCTACTAAAGGGAATATTAATACATCTGTATTTTGACATGCTCGATCTATTAAGTTACTTATAGATAGTAAATATTTAAGGAGGGAAAGTATATTTCTATGGACTTAAGAATTTAAATGTCAAATATACTTATAAATATGATCAATGCTAAATTTAATTCTAAATAAAACTATAAGGTTGTTTTTAATTGGTTGATTAAAAGAGCCACATTTCACATATTAAATCATTTAAATAATAAAAAAATAGGATTTCGAAACAGCGCAGAAGATTGACGCTATAACCAAATTACATGAAGATTTTCACATAATATCTTCTTAAAAAATACATGAAATTATGTGCCCACTGTTTCAAAATATTGGCATATAAAATATAATAAGCATTTAAAATAAGTAAAGAAATATAGACACAACCGCAGTGATATAACTTTAAACTAAATAATTTACTTTGAAGTGAATGGAAAATATAAATAAGTCAGATTATTTAAACTTTAACACATTAAATTTTGATAGCAATTGACATATTTAAAATATTAACTAAATGGATTTAAGTTTTGGGTACATATTAGTTTTATAATTATTTTAAAAAGAGAGTTAGCTAACTTATATAGATATATTTACATTTACACAGAGCTCTGCAGTTTGAAAAATAAAATGGTATCGGTATTATTTATCTGGATTGCAAGTTCTTGGCTGTATGTTTGGTGATTTTGACTGAGCGGCTGGTGGCATCATCTTTCCCATTATGTTAGGCTTGTCTCTTCTATCAGCATGATGGTGGTTTAGGCATTTCAATGACAGAAATCCCGTTCTCCCACAGAGTAACAGCAACAAGATGCCCATTTTTAGACGGACATGTTAAACATTAACAATTGTGAAGACTGGCAGCAATTCTCACTAACAATATGGCTGTCTATCGTTAAAAATACAGAGTATTTATATCTTTTCCTTATCGGAATCTATCGCCTCAAGACTCACTCATTAAATATTTTTCCAATTTATAATCCAGATCTTAGATAACTTATGTTAGAAACATTCCATAAGCTATTATTATAATTAAGATTTTTCATTGCAAACAATTGTCCAATTTAGATTTTAAAATAACTTAATCTTATCTAAGGAGATTTTAATTAGTAAATTTTGAACTAGTTTTACTTTTTACGAATTCCAGGTGTGGTCGTTAATGACACTTGTTTACAACCAGAAATCTTTTTAATTACTTGACCAGCTTTTATTTTTATCTTACATTAAAAACAACCTTTTAACATTTTTTTAAAATGAAAACATTTTTAACATATTTATTTAAAATAATTTACAAACATATTTTGATATAGCTTTTAAATATATTTTCGAGAAACTTTTCCCTGAAATATATTTAAAACAAGAAATCTTTTAACAATTTTTAAAGATATTCAATATTATTTTTAGATAACGGTTTTTAATATTTTAAATCATGTCTTTTTTCTATATAGCACAGATTATATATCCACATACGAAATTACAATATTAAACAACAAAATGAATAATTTACTCTTAACTTAAATAATATAACAAACATTTTTAGAAATATTAAATAAATTTAGTATGCTATAATTTTACTAATCCTATCTAACTATAGCGTTGGTTCGCATGCAAATATATAATACTGGTTAGACAGACATGAGCGAATTTTAAATTTATTAACATTTAAATAGGTTCGAACTTAGCACAGATGAGTGTGTCATTAGGTATGATGGTGAAACGATAGGGGCTTAGAAAGTTATCATTTCAATATATATATATACATGTGCACACACAACTATGTTGTGGTGTGCCATGTAACTCAACAGGTTACAATATGTATTGAACCAATCGAAGTCTAATCATCATCGATGCTTCATGTGTCACCATCTACACTAACCTCCTAGGGGTCTGCAATTTAGACCCTGCTATAAATATATGCTATTCGCTCACACACTGTATGCCGAATCATTCTAAAGATTAGTGAAATTAATCTTTGTTTAGTAAAAATGAAACAGTAGTTTGAGCGATGCGTATATATATTTTGACTAAAGCAATAATTTTATTGCTGGAAAATACATTTGTAATTATTTTTATATCTGTGTGCATTTAATGTAACAACAAAGAAAAAAATGGGGAAGGCTTGAAATACTGAAATTATCTTTGGTCAAATCGTTGTCTATAATTAAAATTTATAAATCTTAATTACAATCAAAAAAAACAAATTGTTTATCAGTTGTTTTCAAATCTTTCAAAACAGTTAAAAATGGTATTTCAGGCCTTATCAACTGAAAGTATTTTGCTAGTTAAATGTTGCTTTTTTTTAAAGGGATTACAGAGATAAGGTTGGTAGATGAGATTGCATTCTGGGCAGTATTAAAATGTTATAAAAGGGACCACAGAACAAAGGAAGTCAGTTCAGTTTACCTTCAGGTCGTAGTTAAGTTCAGAGGAGTTTAGTCAGTTGAGTTAATTACTTCTAAGAAGCCAATGCAACTTCTGCGCGATGAATTTTGAGTAGTGGAATCTAGCATCTTTTTCTTCTTCTCTTGAAGAACTGTCTGCCTACAAGTGCCATGTTCCATCAGGCCGACCATACAACATGATTGCTTCCGACTGCTGATTGCTAATGACGCCGCCATGCTGTTTTTTTTCTTAGGTAACCTTTTAACATAGAACTGCCTTTATAAGTCAATACTTTTGTAATCTATAGTTCAACCGTCATGTCTTAATATATATATTGTTTTATAAGCTTCTGTTAATTTTGCTTTTAAACTCTCTCTCAGTAATCTTTTATTAATATCATGTATTTTAACTTACCTTTCACGCTTAATTAAATTATATATAAATGTGTGTGATTCCATTAAGATTTCATATACTTTGTTTAATGTATAGATATAATTTATTTTCTTTAATGTGCCAAAATCGCTAAATTCGCGAGTAAGGGGGGGAATAATTGTTTTACTTGGGAAAAGGGTGGGCTTTATTTAAAACTTATCAATAGAGTTTTGGTCTATATTAAATAGAAATTGCTCGCGAGTTTGGTTTCATTTTAAATTCGTTACTCTTAAAGTAAATTAAAAACTTTTACTGTGGATGAATTTTGCTTTAATTTTCTATTTTAAAAAGATCGTGAACTTTCTTATAATTAATCCATTCCTTTTTGCTGGTGCCTGAAGGGCAAATTCCACCAGTTAATACGTATTTGGGAATCGATTCTTTAAATATAAATGTGGTTAGTTTAATAATATTGTAAATAGAGGCGTTATTATTCATTATGATTAGATAAATGACTCAGAATTGGAAACAGATTATTGCGCGAGAGGTTAGACCATTTTCAAACTTTAAATGATATTATAAAATTATAGAAACGCTGCTGGCATATGTTTTCTTTTCTGATATTTTTTCTTTCCATTTCTTGATCGTTTTATTATTGGGGACGTCGAAAGCATGAAGCTCCCGTCCTTCTTTTCAAAATCGTTCCTAACCAGAGACGCTACTCTCTGTTGAATGTAAAGTTTAAGAGGATTATGTGCTGCAGATGGCAGTACATAATGATCTGGGGTCTCATTCTCAGCCTCTACTTTGATATCGCTCCGCCAGAAGGTGCGGACATATCCAATCTAAGTTCATTTCAAAGTATTCTTTTAAATGATGAAATATCCACAATCGCCTTGAGGCCTTATTTTCATTATTGTATGCTAGTACCGTTACTTTGCTTATTAACTTGATCAGTTGTCTAATCTTAGTAAAGTCGCAATGATGTGTTAAAGATAAAGATTCATTTCGTAAAATACGTTCAGTATGTTGATCTAAAAACTGCTTTTCTTTAAAAAGCTTTATCGATTCCCAGAGACGTAAATCAATTTGTATAATTCATTCTCGTAAATATCGCGCATTGTTTGTTCCTTATGTATACTTAGTCTAGAGACACTATGTCCAAACAATGCCTATCAAACATATGTGATGATTTTAAGATTGTAAATAAATGATTGAGACCGTACATTTATATTGATTTGTCAAAATGATTAATGTTAAATTATCGTGTATCTTTCTGTAATCCGAATCTGTTCTGATCTTGTAGATTGTTTGTACATCCACAACATTTTATTTGTAAACACTTGTAAATTGACATATTAACCCCGCACAACTTATAACACATTCTATAAAATGGTATTTATTCAATTATTGATGTAATGGGGATTTTATGAAACAAATCCCAAGTTTTCAAAATGTATAAGATCCCTCCAAGCGTGAAACAATTTTGTAACATATATATGCGTTTTCTACATTTATTAAATATATATATTCATGTAAATCCTGGCTTGTTTTGAATTATTAGTTTATAGTTAATATTTAGAACTATTTTCGTTGGCTAAGAGCTTAGCATTAATAAATAAGTATAATAAATGTAATTCCTGGGCTACTCCGACCTCGATCATCATCATCAGTCTGATCTTATGCTCCACCGCTCTGCTTATGGGCACGGATTTAAAGTAATTTTACTGTGTCATCAGAATTGTTGTTCATTGGGTCAGAGATTCGAAGAATAGGCAAATAGGTTAGAATTCAGGATTGTTCCAGACCTGTGTATCTCGAGCATGATCGGATTCGAGGTACTTTTGCTTAGGATTTGGAACCTTGTTAAGTGAGCACACTGTTTTGACCGGTACAGTGGATTTTTTTTTCCGGGCTTGGCTGCCCAAGTGGGGCTTCGATATAAACACCCACATACCCTGAGTACTGAATTCTGTTTATATGTATGTTTTAAAAAAAGGTTGTAAGAGATCATTGATGATAGATATGTATATTTCCTTCCTACCCGAGTTTGTTTTCCGATTTTATATATATAAAATGTGAAAAATTTGTATGAAAACCAATGTCCATGTGTTGCAACCATAAATGTAAATGGTTTTTGTGGTATCTGGTTGTGCAACTATAGAAAAATATTGTATTCTATGTTTACAGCCACAAATGTAAAAATCTTGTCTTAAAAATGAAAAAAATTTTCGATACCCATGTGTTTCACCCATAAGTGATTTTTTTTCCTGTATCTGGTTTTACAAATATATAAAATATGTTTCTTAAATTATATATGCAAAAATGAAAATGTTTATAAATAAAACCCATGTACTTCAACCGTAAATGATAAACCTTGAAATTATAACAAGGTATATGTCATATTTAGTGTATTTTCTGTACATTATATATGTAATAGAGTTTATAATGTGTAACAAATACTTAGTTATATTTACTAGTTGAGTAGCCCAGATGTATTTGGAATTGTTTTTTTTTTTTTTTATATCCTGTTGGCTGGCGCCATATAAATGTGCCAACAGTAATATAATAACTACATGTCAAAATGAGTTCAAACCAGGATGTTAGGGGTTGAGAGAGAGTTTAATTATTGTCCACTATTTTGCTATGTATAATTATCATGAGCAGAACATTATATTGTAGAAACAAATCACTAATTTTTTTTTTTGTAAGAGTCTATTATAGGTGCAGAAAAACAACCAAAAGTCAAGCAGCAAGGCAGTTTGAATTCAGATCATACACATACATGTGATGATCAAATATTTTTTCCTGTTATCAGCAGCAGTCGGCAGCAACAAAAAAAATGGCAAAAGGAAGACAGTTGAAGAGAGGAGGGAGAGAGAGGTGTATATCCTGTATAAAATAAAAGAAGAAAGAAACAAGCCTTAATTTTCAAATAATTAGAAGGGACAATAAGTCTAAAGCAAAATATTAAAATATATTTCACAGAGACATTTAAAATTGACTATCTTTCAAAAGAAAAATAAAAGTGAATTAACGAAGAAATATAAAAAGGAAGTCAGAAAGTATAGCAACCAAAATTTCATGCTTAAAGAGTTTTTCAAAAAAAAAAGTAGAAGGGAATTCTAGTAAACAAAATGAGGCATCAGGAACTACCCATCACTGCACCATTTATGCAGATCCAGATCTTCCGTGGTGAACCACAGGAGAGTCCACAGGTACATATGGAAAATCTGAAGGTGATGTGTTCACTATATGCACTGAGCAATAGAGAACAAATGGCCATAGCTAGCCAGCATTTGGAAGCAACCGCTAAAGACTGGTGGCGATCATTGACACACAAACCAACAGATCTTGAAGAGTACTGCCGGGCACTATGCAAGATTTTTTGGAGCGAAGAAAGACAGGAGTATATTTTGCGCACTATAACCAATGAAAAATTCCCAACTAATCACCAAGAAACATATGCACAATTCTTTTTAAAGCAAGCCGCAAGACTCAGATCTCTACCAGATATCACATGGTCAGAATCACATATTATCCATACCATACGACAGAACATGCCGATGAAGATGCAGGAAATGATGATCATAAGCCGGATCAACAAAATAAATGAAATGGCTGAGTTTTTGGTTTCAATAGACTATGGATTTAGTAATCCAGAAACAGATGGAACCCCAACATTGAACCCAGAACAAGGGAAGGGGGACATACAGGAATGCCCAGAATATTTAAAGAAACAATGGAATCAGTTTAAACCAGATGGTAGCCAGATGACTAACATAATATGGGAAAAAGAAAACGTGGAGAATGTTACAACCACAAGCTTGTGTCCTATTATTGAAGTGATGATAGAATCCACCAAGGTATTAGCGCTAGTGGATTCAGGAAGCCAAGCATCGATCGTATCAAAGGCATGGATTAAAAGTGTAGAGAGAGAATGGGAAATCATGCAATTGCCAACACGTCCCATCCAGTTGACCTTAGCTAATGAGAAAAAAAACATGAGCGAGAACAGTCAAATCTGGCTAGAGGTGAAGATCAATGAGAGATTGATGGGCCATACTTTCTTGATTGTATCTGGACTGATCTATGATATGGTGTTGGGTTCCGACTTTCTAACCCAAAATCATGGAATTATCGATTATTTCGGAAGAAAATGCCTGTTCGACAATGAATCAACACATTTCAAAGTGACCCACCAAGCCGTACCTGAGAAGCAGAGCTGCTTGATCCAGCCTGTTGATTCCGCATTGATTGAAAAAAAGGTCCATGACTCAGCTATTACAGAGTCCAAAGATAAAAGAAGTATCCAAAGCATATTAGAAAATTATGCTCAGGTGTTTGCCCAGACTCCTGGAAAAATAAAGGGGTATACTCATAGAATTCGAGTGAAGGAGGAATCGTACACCCAATCCAAAACATACCCCATCCCATTCCAGTACCGGGATGAGGTGGAAAAGCAGATTCAACAGATGATCGAGTGGGACATTATTGAGCGGAGCCCATCTCCCTATAACAATCCGTTAGTTGTGGTGAAAAAAAAATGGAGATTTGCGGCTATGTTTGGACGCACGAAAATTAAACAGCATGACCATCCCTGAGAGAGACATCCCGCCACCGGTCCAGGAGGTATTTGTCCAGTTGGCAGGGAAGATGATCTTTTCTACCTTAGACCTTACCGCCAGTTATTGGCAGATGGCCCTAGATCCTCGTGACCGAAAGTATACCGCGTTTCGGTATGGAGGACATACCCATGTGTTTAAGCGAGTTCCCTTTGGACTCATTAATAGTGGGGCAGGTCTAATGCGATGTTTAAAACAAGTCCTATCCAAAGAGGTACAGAAAAATATGGTCTGCTATGTGGACGATATAGTAATTGCATCAAAAAACATCACTGAACATTTGAAATGCCTTGAACAATTTTTCCATGAATGTGCCCAAGAAAACATAACTATTAACTTGGAAAAGAGTCGCTTTGCGGTAAAAGAAATTACATTCCTTGGGCATGTTGTAACTGAGGACGGGGTCAAAGTCCACCCTGACAAAGTAGAAGCCATCGAGCACTTCCCCAAACCAAAAACTCGGAAACAAGTCCGATCTTTCTTGGGACTTTGTAACTTCTATCACCGGTTTTACCCAAATTTTGCTCATGAGACAGGAAAGCTGATAGAGTTACTAAAGAAAGATCATAAATGGGAATGGACCGAAGCCCATGACAAGGATTTTGAGAACATAAAAAAAATTTTCTTCAAGCTGTAATGTTGTGTCATCCTGATTTTACAAGGACCTTTTACGTCCAGACTGATAGTAGCAAGCAGGGATTGGGGGCTGTGTTATTCCAAATTAATGAAGAAGGAAAGCATCAGGTGCTCTATTTTTGTAGCCGCTCCTTAAAGGGAGCCGAAGTACACTATACCACCACGGAACAAGAAACCCTAGCAATCGTTTGGGCGTGCCAGAAATTCCGTCAATTTCTCCTGGGGTCTGATGTGGTCATAGTAACCGATCACAAATGTTTGGAATTCTTGAATAAGAGTTTCCTTACAAATGATCGATTGATCCGGTGGAGCCTGGCCCTCCAACAGTTTCAATACAGAGTGGCTTACTGCCCAGGACGTGAGAACATTGTGGCAGATATCCTAAGCCGCCATCCTGTACCTGCCAGTATCCAAAATCCTCAGCTGAATGACCAGACCCTCAGAATCATGGCCACAACCACGAAGACCCCTATGGAAACCGATTTGACAAATCTACGATATTGGCAAGATGACCAATATGCTAACATTATCTCCAACCTGGGAACCAATCACCTAATGTGTACAAACAAAAGAAATGCACGGCGATACTCCCAATTCCGTTTAAAAGATGGAATCCTCCAATGTAAGACCAAAGACATGGAGAGCCCATGGAAAATCATGACACCAAATAAGATTAGGATGCAACTGATTGAACATGTCCACAAAACCTTGGGACATTATGGGCCACGGAAAACTGAGGAAGCCTTGAGACGTCAATTTTACTGGCCAGGTATGTACACACAGATCCTCACAGTGTTACGGAAATGTGCAATGTGTGCCCGGACTAAGTTTCCGAACAAGTCTTACGCTGGAACTATGAAACCCATAACTGCATCAAGGCCCAATGAGTTAATTGCAATCGACCACTATGGCCCATTGCCCAAATTTAGAAATTTCCAATATTTACTCGTGACCTATGATGTTTTTTCCAAATATGTACGAGCGTATCCTGTCCGGGCTGCAGACTCAAGGAATACGATTCGGACCCTCCAAGATAAACAATTCCCTGAGGTGGGAAAACCTAATTCTATTCTATCAGATCATGGTTCAGCCTTCACCTCTAGGGAATGGAAGGGCTGGCTTTTGAAGCAACAAGTCACTCATCGGTTGACATCGATTAGGAATCCCCAATCTAACCCATGCGAAAGAGTCATGAGAGAACTCAATCATCTCTTTCGCACCTACATATCAACCAACCACCGGGATTGGGTAAATAAAACTCCAGAAATAGTTAACTGTATAAACCAGATGATAAATGAGTCTACCGGTTTTACGCCCGAACGCCTTCATTATGGGAAGCCATGTCGCAACTTATTTCCAAACCTGGTGCCACTAGATGAAATAGTTATTGACCCTATTCGTGACCAAGAAGCTGCTAGAAGACGGTTGGCCCAGGCAGCCGAAAATCGCATAAAGAGGGGACGGATGCAATGTCACCAATTTCAGGAAGGGGATCAAGTATGGTTGAGATCCCCCAAGACTAGCAGTGTAGTAAAAAAGGAATTTAAAAAATTTTTTCCCTTGTATAGTGGACCATATCTTGTTCGGAAGAGATGTCATGAAAATGCTTTTCTATTGGAAGGAGAAAATGGGTTTAGTGGCATCTATAATGCACGACAATTGAAACCCTACACACCACCCAATCCTCATACCAAATATTTCAGTTGATAGAGAAAAAAATTGCAGTAAAATATCAAAATGAAAGATTCTTCTCCATACTAGAAACGTGAGTCATATAAGGCAGTTTTTTTTTTTTTGTCAACAAGAAGCAAATTTTTCAGGCTCATTTATTAAGGTTGTTTTTCTCACCAATATTATATTAGACTCCAACTAAGGTTTTTTTTTTTATTGATTTTTTTTTGTTTATCATTTTAAGTGGGGAAGAATGAACCAATCGATGTCTAATCATCATCGATGCTTCATGTGTCACCATCTACACTAACCTCCTAGGGGTCCGCAATTTAGACCCTGCTATAAATATATGCTATTCGCTCACACACTGTATGCCGAATCATTCTAAAGATTAGTGAAATTAATCTTTGTTTAGTAAAAATGAAACAGTAGTTTGAGCGATGCGTATATATATTTTGACTAAAGCAATAATTTTATTGCTGGAAAATACATTTGTAATTATTTTTATATCTGTGTGCATTTAATGTAACAACAAAGAAAAAAATGGGGAAGGCTTGAAATACTGAAATTATCTTTGGTCAAATCGTTGTCTATAATTAAAATTTATAAATCTTAATTACAATCAAAAAAAACAAATTGTTTATCAGTTGTTTTCAAATCTTTCAAAACAGTTAAAAATGGTATTTCAGGCCTTATCAACTGAAAGTATTTTGCTAATTAAATGTTGCTTTTTTTTTAAAGGGATTACAGAGATAAGGTTGGTAGATGAGATTGCATTCTGGGCAGTATTAAAATGTTATAAAAGGGACCACAGAACAAAGGAAGTCAGTTCAGTTTACCTTCAGGTCGTAGTTAAGTTCAGAGGAGTTTAGTCAGTTGAGTTAATTACTTCTAAGAAGCCAATGCAAGTTCTGCGCGATGAATTTTGAGTAGTGGAATCTAGCACCTTTTTCTTCTTCTCTCGAAGAACTGTCTGCCTACAAGTGCCATGTTCCATCTGGCCGACCATACAACATGATTGCTTCCGACTGCTGATTGCTAATGACGCCGCCATGCTGTTTTTTTTCTTAGGTAACCTTTTAACATAGAACTGCTTTTATAAGTCAATACTTTTGTAATCTATAGTTCAACCGTCATGTCTTAATATATATATTGTTTTATAAGCTTCTGTTAATTTTGCTTTTAAACTCTCTCTCAGTAATCTTTTATTAATATCATGTATTTTAACTTACCTTTCACGCTTAATTAAATTATATATAAATGTGTGTGATTCCATTAAGATTTCATATACTTTGTTTAATGTATAGATATAATTTATTTTCTTTAATGTGCCAAAATCGCTAAATTCGCGAGTAAGGGGGGAATAATTGTTTTACTTGGGAAAAGGGTGGGCTTTATTTAAAACTTATCAATAGAGTTTTGGTCTATATTAAATAGAAATTGCTCGCGAGTTTGGTTTCATTTTAAATTCGTTACTCTTAAAGTAAATTAAAAACTTTTACTGTGGATGAATTTTGCTTTAATTTTCTATTTTAAAAAGATCGTGAACTTTCTTATAATTAATCCATTCCTTTTTGCTGGTGCCTGAAGGGCAAATTCCACCAGTTAATACGTATTTGGGAATCGATTCTTTAAATATAAATGTGGTTAGTTTAATAATATTGTAAATAGAAGCGTTATTATTCATTATGATTAGATAAATGACTCAGAATTGGAAACAGATTATTGCGCGAGAGGTTAGACCATTTTCAAACTTTAAATGATATTATAAAATTATAGAAACGCTGCTGGCATATGTTTTCTTTTCTGATATTTTATCTTTCCATTTCTTGATCGTTTTATTATTGGGGACGTCGAAAGCATGAAGCTCCCATCCTTCTTTTCAAAATCGTTCCTAACCAGAGACGCTACTCTCTGTTGAATGTAAAGTTTAAGAGGATTATGTGCTGCAGATGGCAGTACATAATGATCTGGGGTCTCATTCTCAGCCTCTACTTTGATATCGCTCCGCCAGAAGGTGCGGACATATCCAATCTAAGTTCATTTCAAAGTATTCTTTTAAATGATGAAATATCCACAATCGCCTTGAGGCCTTATTTTCGTTATTGTATGCTAGTACCGTTACTTTGCTTATTAACTTAGTCAGTTGTCTAATCTTAGTAAAGTCGCAATGATGTGTTAAAGATAAAGATTCATTTCATAAAATACGTTCAGTATGTTGATCTAAAAACTGCTTTTCTTTAAAAAGCTTTATCGATTCCCAGAGACGTAAATCAATTTGTATAATTCATTCTCGTAAATATCGCGCATTGTTTGTTCCTTATGTATACTTAGTCTAGAGACGCTATGTCCAAACAATGCCTATCAAACATATGTGATGATTTTAAGATTGTAAATAAATGATTGAGACCGTACATTTATATTGATTTGTCAAAATGATTAATGTTAAATTATCGTGTATCTTTCTGTAATCCGAATCTGTTCCGATCTTGTAGATTGTTTGTACATCCACAACATTTTATTTGTAAACACTTGTAAATTGACATATTAACCCCGCACAACTTATAACACATTCTATAAAATGGTATTTATTCAATTATTGATGTAATGGGGATTTTATGAAACAAATCCCAAGTTTTCAAAATGTATAAGATCCCTCCAAGCGTGAAACAATTTTGTAACATATATATGCGTTTTCTACATTTATTAAATATATATATTCATGTAAATCCTGGTTTGTTTTGAATTATTAGTTTATAGTTAATATTTAGAACTATTTTCGTTGGCTAAGAGCTTAGCATTAATAAATAAGTATAATAAATGTAATTCCTGGGCTACTCCGACCTCGATCATCATCATCAGTCTGATCTTATGCTCCACCGCTCTGCTTATGGGCACAGATTTAAAGTAATTTTACTGTGTCATCAGAATTGTTGTTCATTGGGTCAGAGATTCGAAGAATAGGCAAATAGGTTAGAATTCAGGATTGTTCCAGACCTGTGTATCTCGAGCATGATCGGATTCGAGGTACTTTTGCTTAGGATTTGGAACCTTGTTAAGTGAGCACACTGTTTTGACCGGTACAGTATATATAAATTTATTAAAATCCAGTTCATAACTAATATTTCTGTTTTTAACTAATATCTCAGTGAGACTTTGAATTTATACTCAATACATATTCTTTAAATGCTTGATAAATAAAAAAAAAATCACATTATCAAGAATATGATGCAAGATTGTAAGAATATATTTAGAGCATGTTTGTAATTAAAAATAGCTATTTTTATTGGTTAAATTTCTCAAAATTATGCCATTCTGATATAAACTTAAAATTACATCAGTATCAATTTTATTTTTACAATTTTCAATTTAATATCTTCAATACAGTGGAAAGAAAATAGCTGATTATCAATAACTACAAAAGATGAATTCATGCCCCTAAAAAATTGAATATTTAAAACTGCTTTGGGTGTGAGTAGTAGAAGCTTTAAAAATATTTGTGTCCAAGTACTATGCTGCCAACTCTTAGTGTAATATATACATAAAATTCTATACTTTAAAGAACATATCGCTGGCTATGGTTTTTAAAGTTGAATGTTGATAAAATTTTGCTGATTTGTTTGGTTCCTATGAACAAGACTTTACAGACTTTTGCTATATTATAAAGTAGCTCTTTTTCTTTAGTATATGCATTCCTATCCTTACATTATCAGGAATTCTTAAATTTATATTTGAACACATTTTTATAAAACAATATAATGATAATAAAGCAACTTTGTAAAATTTCACTCAGAAATCTCTTTTCTATTATTTTTTTTATTAACATAATCATTTATGATAAACCTTTATTAAAAATAAAAGAACTTCATGGTGGAATGGTAGCATGCAAATCTGCCATGATCATGATTAGAGTTTGAATCAGGCCAGAGTAAATTTGAATTTTTTTGTCAATAAGCTTAGTATTTCTATTTCCAGCAACCTAACCATAACTAATCCATATAACAATCTAATATTGGTCAATAACTGGTTATAAAGCTAATCTGAGCTAAATGATAAAACAATAATGAAATAACAATTAAACTCTCACCAGATAGAAATTCCGAATACATCATTTGTATAAAAATATTATTAAAATGTTTTGCCTTGCAATCGATTAATCTATTTATCTTTATCCATGATAATCAAGATGTGATAAATTAAAAAATCTTGGAAACATAAATCAATTTATTCCTTTCCAAAACTGATTTACATTTTTATATCCTTACATCTAACCTTATATGTCCATGAATTATACATATATAGATGTAAATAAACTGAAAATGCCAAACAGCATTTGTGGTCAAAAGTTTTGAAATTAAATATATATATATATAATAATTTTTTGGTTAAACCATGATTAGTTTTGATTAATTCCCAACATTTCAATAAAATAGCATCCACCATTGTCAAGGTTAACCGTAAAAACTGTTAGATTTCACATAACATGATGAAGTGTGAGAAAAAATTAGATTGAATGTGAAGTAATTGAGCATTCAGAATATGTGACTTAACAAAATGTTTATTTTCTTCAGTTCCACCATTAATTGATTTCAAGTTTATATTAGAAGAAAGCGATAAAATAAATGGTCTCAGTAAGGCTGGGATATGTTGTGTTTCATCAGCTCTATTTATACTAGTTGGTCTTTTTAATATTTCAATTAGCTCCCTCATGGTTCTCAAAACATACTTTTCCAAATTAGAAAGTATTTTAGTATTATGATTTGCTTTATTTAAACCAGTTGGTCTTTTTAATATTTCAATCAACTCCCTAATGGTTCTTAAATCATATTTTTCCAAATTTGCAAGTATTTTAGTATTGTGATTTAGTATTATGATTTTGATAATACTAAAATACTTGCTAATTTGGAAAAGTATGTTTTGAGAACCATTAGGGAACCAATTGAAATATTAAAAAGACCAACTAGTATAAATAGAACTGATGAAACACAACATATCCCAGCCTTACTGAGACCATTTAGTTTATCTCTTTCTTCTAATATAAACTTCAAATCAATTAATGGTGAAACTGAAGAAAATAAACATTTTCTTAATCCACATATTCAGAATGCTCAATGACTTAATGCTCAATCTCATTTTTTACCTCATACTCAGCCTCATTACTATTTGAGATTTAATAGTTTTTCTTTGAAAAGTTAACTTTGACAATGGCAGATGCTATTTCATTGAAATATTGGGAGTTAAACAAAACCAACCACATGGTTTAACCCCAAAACTATTCTATGCATAAATATAACTGTGAAAACATGAAACATTATATATATATATATATATATATATATAATTAAAACAAGTCATACATTTTGTAACTTGCTTTTAAGCTTGCATTTTATGATCACGAGATGCTATATTACAGAGGCTATTACTATACGGTGAAACTGAGCTGGATTCAGATCCATATAGCTATCTGGTTTGTAAGGCTGGATTTGAAGACATTTATATGTCTGAAAAGTTCATGTTTTCAAATTGATAGAAACATGTTTTATAAATGCTAGGTTTTGAGTTACTATTTTAGATCTAGTTTCTAGAGACCCAGCACTCCACTGAGGTGAGCCACAATCTCAAAACCAATTGGTCTGGAAATAGGGACCCCCGATAGAGATTTTGAATTCTCTCTATTTCAGCACTTATAAAAATTTTGTTATTTTTTTTTTTTTTTTTTTTTTTTTTTTTCTCCTAATAAAAAAAAAAAAAAAATATATAAATAATATAAAAAAAAAATTTTTTTAACTTTTTTTTTTAAATTCCCCAATTTAAATTTAACCAATATTTTCCTTTATCCTTTTTCAAAAAATAATTTTTGTCAACTCTATAACCTTTATATCTAAATCCCCCTTATCTTTTCCCAAACCTACATAAAAACCAATAATTCACTTTCTGTATAATCACTCTTTTCATATTTATTTTTCCACAACTTCATTATATGTACCCTTTCTGTTTTCAAACATTTACATTCAATTAACAAATCCTAATATTTTCAATTCCTTCCTTACATAATTTACAAAATAAATCACCCATATTTTTCCATTTACATGTATATTCTTTTGTACTAAAGATCCCTTCGACTTTAAACAATAAACTACTTTCCTTACTATTATCATATATTAACTCACACCTAATATTCTGTTTATTTCTATATATTTTAAACTCTTTTACTCTCCATACTATTTCTCCATCTCTCTAACTCCCTAGTCTTTATTAATAAATCTATTCTTTTATCCCATTCCTTCTCTATAACCTCAATAATCCTCTTAACACAATCATCCCATCTTTTGACAAATATACTATATAAATTCTTTATCCCCCCCCCCCCTAAAGCTTGATTAGAGCTATTAGTAAGCTCCATCTAGTGATCATAAAATGCAAGCTTAAAAGCAAGTTATGAAATTTATGACTTGTTTTAGTTATTATAAGTGTACCTTTGAAGGCTTTTGCAATGCTATATTGTAGAGGCTATTACTATATGATAAAACTGAGCTGAATTCAGACCCATATATCTATCTGGTTTGTAAGGCTGGATTTGAAGACATTTATGTATCTGAAAAGTTCATGCTTTCAAATTGATAGAAACGTGTTTTATAAGTGCTGACTTTTGAACTACTATTTTAGATCTAGTTTCTAGAGTCCTAGCACTCCACTGAGGTGAGTCACAAGTTCGAAACCAATTGGTCTGGAGATAGGGATCCCTGATAGAGATTTTGAATTCTTTCACTTTCGGCACTTATAAAATAAAGCTTGGTTAGAGCTATTGGTAAGCTCCATCTAGTGATCATATATATATATGTTCTTGATATATTGTTTCATTTGTAAACACCTTGAAGTAATATCTCAATTTTATAGACCATTGTATCATGTTATAAATTTCTTAGATATCAAAGGATCAAAAAATTGTCCAACCTCTGCAAAACATTGCATCTTATATAATTATTGCAATCAAAGTGTTAAAAATGAGATATTGTCTCAAGCCTTATAAAATTGATTATGAGTTTAATAACTCAGAAGTGCCATATTTCACCTGGCTGATAAATTAATTTTACTCTGAATTATCAGTAGTATGTTTATAAACATCAGTTTTCTGGAACAGGTAGACTTATTCTATTATTGATCCTTTGTTGAACATTTGTAGTGTTTTAAATTCATAGCCTGGGAAGAGTGATGAACAAAGGTTCATATATATATATATATATATATATATATATATATGGATTCTATCTTTAATGTTAAAAGAAGGTTGCCTTGTAATAGTTTGAAATTCTTGATTGTTATCTATATTGGGATTTCTAAGTGTTGACTGATTTCTAATGATTATATATATATATATAATCAAAACTATCCCAAATCTAAAATTAAACCAGACCAGCATAAAAATAATATTAAAACACAACCTAAAAATAAAAAAAGATTGCATATATTTTTGTTAAAAAAGAGATTAAAGAAATATTAAAATGTTAAAAAATAAATGTGTAAAAATAAATCTTAGTAGAAATCGAAAATAAAAAGATTAATTAACTAATCTGAAATGCTAATAAAATGTAAACCAGCTCATAAAAGTGATAGTATATTAATCTAATAAAAAGATTAGATTAAAACAAATGTAAAAATAAATTAGATAAAATGAAATGTAAAAATAATTAAAAAACAGACTTAAGTTACAATCAAAATTTAAAATAATGATAAAAAATTAAAACAATGAGAGAGGAAGAGTATAAAAAGTCACATCTGCTATTATTATTCAGTTCAGACTGAATGCAGACTCAGAATTTTTCATTGAGAATCCAAACAACCAGAGATCCAGATATTTGGAAACTATAAATACAGTAGTAAGCCAATCAATTACTGCTGCAGTCAACATCAATTCAAAAGCCATGGAACTAGCAACATGCATTTCTAGATGAAGGTTCAACTGGGCTTCCTACCCAAAGTCCTACCAAAATTGGTTGTGCTACTTTAACCCTCACTGGAAACAGATGCCAAAATGATGAAATAAATGCTGTTGCAATGCAAAACAAGCCCTGAAACCATTGACGGAGATCAAAAAGCCAAACAGTTTTAAACTGACAATCATGAAAACCTAGGTAAATATATTTTGATACTTGTCTATAGACACTTTGTATTTATTTTAAATAAACTGAACTTGACAAAGGACTATTAAAAAATTTAGCCTGAAACTAAACATTCATATTTCTTTATGTAAATATTACATTGTTATATTAGATGAAATATGTCTGTGCATGAATAAATAATGTTTGGTTAATTATTATTTGGTCTATTCTCTCTCTTCACACTGTGTCACTATTAATTTAAGAATATAGTTATTTGTGTATGTTAAGTTAAATGTGTTGGACCCTGGTACAGAGTATGAGCTAGCCTGGGATATTTCAAGTGCTGGAATGTGTGCCTGCCATCCAAAACATGTCAACTATATAATGTATGGTTGGCTGGCACCTGAGTTTGATTCTCAAAACAAGTAAAATGCTTTGGATGGCAGGGGTTTGTTCTAGCAGTTGAAGTGAGCCATGGTCAGGAAATGTTATGCTTTGTATAGGTCAATCTGGCTGTGGGTATTATTGATGGTTATGCTATCAATGATATTCTCCCCTCTGCTTGAAGGGCCATTCCATTTCCATAATATTAAACATATAAAATAATAATTACTTTTAACACTAAAGATAGAATCCATATATATATATATATATATATGAACCTTTGTTCATCACTCTTCCCCAGGCTATGAATTTAAAGCACTACAAATGTTCAACAAAGGATCAATAATAGAATAAGTCTACCTGTTCCAGAAAACTGATGTTTATAAACATACTACTGATAATTCAGAGTAAAATTAATTTATCAGCCAGGTGAAATATGGCACTTCTGAGTTATTAAACTCATAATCAATTTTATAAGGCTTGAGACAATATCTCGTTTTTAACACTTTGATTGCAATAATTATATAAGATGCAATGTGTTAACTTTAAATTAAACATAACTCAACACATTTTTAAACAAAGGGAGTAAATCACTCTTCTCCATGATTAAAAAACATTAAATGTTGAATAGAAATCAAAAATAGAATAAATCCACCTAATCTTGAAGTTCTGATACTTATAATAATATTTTTGTCAACAGTGTTGGTAATTCAGAGTGAAATTAATTTATCTTATTACAATCAAGGTGTTAAAGGTGAGATGCTATTTCAAATTGTGCATAATTGATTGTGAATTTAATAACTCTTAAGTGTCATATTCCATCTGGCTGATAAATTGATTTCACTCTGAATTACCAACAATTTTGACAAAGGTATAATTATATACCTCAGAGCTTCTAAGAATAGGTGAGTTCATTTGTTTCACTCTATTAATAATCCTTTGTTCAATATTTAAAGTGCTTTTAATTCATAACCTGTGGGGGGGTTATTCCCTTTGTTTATATGCATAGAGCTATGTTTAATCTAAAGTTTATATACATACTGATGAAAAAAACATATATCACATGACCTATATAGCTTGCATTACCAATATGTAATAAATAAAAAACACACTAATAGCTCTAAATAAGCTTTTTTTTATTTTTACGCTAAATGCCATAAGAGAAAGCATTTGAAATCTTTATCTTGGATTGTCCCCATTCCCAGACTGGTTTCGAGCTTAAGGCTCTCTTCGGATTTCAAATGGTTGATTATGCCATTCATCATTAAAAAAAATAAGCTTATTTAGAGCTGTTAGCATGCACTTTATTTATTATATATATAAATGGGTGGAGTGTTTTATGAGGATGTGTGGATTTGTAGGTAAATAGGTGGGTAGTTAGTTAGGTCAGCAAGTCAATTGATCAATAGATAAATTAATAGGTAGCTAGGTTTATAGATCAATCATTAGTTAAGTCAGTAGGCAGGAAGATTAATAAATTGGTAGATAGGCAGACACAGACAGACTCAGATCGACCACCAGAAAGACAGATAATAGGGATAGAAAGATAGGGACAGATAGAGACAGACATTTAGACAGCCAGATAAATATATAGATATGACTTAAAAATAAATATTGTTTGTAAATAAAAAGATAAGTACTTAGAAAAGAACATTCTGTTTCTTAATATTTATAAAATGAGTAAAGTGAAGCAGAAATTGTCTTTTAGAAAAAGATATTTGGAATTTTGAAAAAAAAAAAAAGTTCACTTAAATAATAGTAAAAAACTAGGTCAAGAATGAAATGCAAAATATCTTAAGATTAATGTTAAACATAACAAAGCAATACTCACATTTTCCTTTAATTGCCATTAACCCAACAGAGTCACCTTTGCAAAAGCACTCGAGATTATAGTCAAGATTATCTGCATTGTTCAATGTTATACTTATTGTGAAATTATTTTTAACAACTGTCAAATCACTTGATACACGCTCTTTATTTAATGTCCAATATATGTCTCTCCAATTGCTTACAACACATGAAGATGCATTTACTGAGCAGGTAGCATTGAAGCTATCGGGAACATTAATACCTGAAAAAAATAAAATTTACATTTGGTTTGCATATTATGAAACCAAAAGTCTTTATGGTTTTAAATCAGTTCTACATTACTGATGTTCTATGCTAATTTACAACACAGGGAAGTTAAAGATTTTTCAAATGAAATAAAATGATTGCATAATCGAAAATCTGAAAGCATACTTCAATAGAAATTTATAAAATAATAAGTGATTCTAAACTATCTAACTATATTATTTTATTAAAAGTTACTAACATTTCCTTCCACAGCTTGATGAAACATGAGATATAAGAAGAGCCAATTAATTGATTAAAATGATTTTATTCTTATTACGATTTTACATTTTTAAATTTTTCAATCAGTAATAAATGCATTTTGATATTATAATTTTTAACAATATATATATATATGTTCATAGAGAGAGAAGATGTATCTTATTATGCCATATAATATTCTTTTGGTGCCGATATAGTATGCGCTTGACATTTTATAACTCGCCCCAAAAGTGATAAATCACATGGATTATCAACATGTGGTTTCAAAAAAAAGGCGGTTACAAAATTACAAATTTCATCATTAATTAAAAAATCAAAATGCAAAGTTTGCAATTGTCATTGAGTATTTAAAAATTAAAATCCCAATTTTGATCAATATTTAACATTTAATAAAAAATTAAAATCAAATAAAATGGACAAATACTTTGAATTATATAAATCTCACAAAAATCAAAATGCAATTTGTTATCAGCCTATAATGGAAATCAAAAGGCAATTTACTGTTGTCTATTTTAAAAAAAAAACCTAGTTAACCTACTTTTCATTAATATGCCAAAAGATTATAACTTATAAAATATGAAATATATCATATTATTTTTATAAATAATAGGATTTTAGTTTTTTCTTGTCAAAAATTATTTGTTCCCTAACTTGAAGGTTTTTTATTTTTTTTAAAAAGTAATATAAATTCTATAATTTTATTAATATTGTTTTTAGTAGTTAGCTAATACATATTTAAGTGGTATATGTACTTGGGTTGACCAAAAACTAGTTTAAGATTTTTTTTTCAATACTTTATTTCTTAACTAGAAGATAAAGAACAAAGATTAATTTAAATTGGCTAGATGATTACAAATACATTAAATTTAAAAATAAAGTACAATTGTTATATAATATGATCTTAATGAGTAGTACGCTTGTTGATAATCAATGCCATTTTCCGCTTGATTATGTCAGTGCGGATTTTGGGTGAGTTATAAAATTCAAAATGGCATTGAACGCATACTAAATCGGCACTGTTCTTTTTTAATCCTTACTATATGTTTAAAATTTTGTATTACTATAACAATATGTAATACTGAAAATATCTTCCTTAGTAGAAAAAAATGTTTTATATGTTGGTACCATCATCTGACAGATATGTTCTCATCATAATTTTTTTTTACTGTAAGGTATTATTATACAGAGAATTTCTAAATGTTATTTTCATCCACTGAATAGTTACAAAAACAGTCATGCTATAAAAACTTACATAGTGATTAAACAGATAATTAAAAAAAAAAAACACTTTCTATTTCTAGCAATAATTTAATAGGTTATAAAACAATGTACAATAAACAGTGTAATATAGCATAAATTATAAGCAGCCATTATATATTATTATTATCAAACTCTATTAGGTAAAATGTATGCATACAATAAGATTGGGATGGTTCTGTATAAATAAGTACTTTGATTTTTTTAACTTTTGGATGACCATACTATCTGAGTAAATAGAGAAATCTGTCTTAAATTTTTTTGATAATATGCTAATTTTTAAGAGTTCTCTGGCTCTCTATTCGAAATATTATCTTTTTCACACTTTTCAACTTCATCTTTTTAACTTCATCTGTTCATAAGTAAATCTTTATCAGATTAATTTGTAAATGTTTACAAATTGCATATTAATTAATTCTTTTTACTTGTTGACAAACAATTTAATCCTATATTCTTTTATTTTTTAAAATCACATTATTCAATAGTCTGCTTTCTATATCACAAATCAACACTATTGTATTGTTAATATTTCTACTTTAATACAGAGAAATATTTTGTCTTGGCTCATAAGAACTATATATTTTATTTTTTATATTACATATTAACATTATTATATTGTTAATATTTCTATTTTAACATAGAAAAATATTTTCTCTCTGCTCATAAGACAGTCTTTTATACATTTTGATGTCATGTTTTATTGTCTACTCCTTTTTATGTTTTGAGAATATTTCTGATTGATGTGACAATGTGCTGTCTCTACAGAATTTGTTTATATGTATAATATTTTATTTCTGACACTTCATTTTAGCATATTTATTTTCTAGTGGATATCTAACTATAGTCTTGATTTTGTTTTTCTTTACCTCCAAATTTTTCAATTTTTTCTAATATTTTGTTTCTAATGGTTTGCCTGTTATTGCTTTATAAATTACATAATCAGAGTTTTAAATAATTTGAAATATGGAAAGACATTCTAGGAGTAAGAAGGAAGTATTAAAGAAGAAATGCATCGGTGAAAAATAAACGAACTCTACTGACTTCACTTTAAAATCTAAATGAAATGCAAATGGGCTGAACAATGTTGTCTAAAATGATATAGATAAACAACTAAAGTCTCAAATTGGATTCTTAAAATAGTAGTGTGAGATGAATGGATAAATTGAGAAAGTTTGTTGGAGTGATATGAAAAAAGAGATTTTGTATAAGATAAGCTGAATAAACTTACAGAGAATTTCATTCTGTTCACAATTATTGTTAATGATGATATATACATCATTTTTTCTTATAAGTGACACTTTTAAATATTTTGAATTTATATATGTTTCAGTGAAAAAATTGGACTTATAACTTTAATATCTTCTTGATGATATTATTTTTTTATTTATTGGATTGATGTTCACTCTGATTCATACCATCTCCTCTTAAAATATAAATTATTTTGGAAATAAATTACAAATATACAGTGAGCATCCAGTAATATTGAAAAAGCATAATTTTAAAATGGATTCATAAAATCATCATATAAATTGTTATCTAAGGCATAGCAGTAAAAATAAACCAACTTTTATATTTTTATAACTGAAGAATTGGAATGACAAATAATAAATTAAAACATTAAAAAATTAAAGATGGCATTTATTTAAAATTCTAAATACAGAAATTATAAATATAATACAAATAAAAATTAGTTGATTTACAAAAAAAAAAATCAATTTACTAAATTATATAAAGGCTGTAGATAGAACCCTAAAACTATTAAAAATATACTTTTTGATTCTAATAATCTACATTAAATAATAACAATTCTATGCAAAATGATTAAAATGATGATAGTAACAATAGTTCAAATAAGAAATGAATCAGACTTTTATATTATCTCAAAATTTATAATACAATAATAAAAATAAAAAGTACAATAAGCATATTAATATTTGATTGTCAAATAGTGAATAAATTAATAGGTAATTTAAAAATAAAAACTGATACACAAAAATGAATCATAGGGGTAGAATTAACTGAGCTTTGCAAAATGATTTACTATGGTCCTATAGGAAAACCAAGATAAAAAACAAAGAACATTACTATGCAATTAATAGATGATAAACCTTCTTTATACATTCATCACTTAACATATGAGCATAAAGGTTTAACCTTTGAATTACATTTATAAAACATGTTACATTAAGCATAATTTAAATAATTGTATGATTATTTATAAAACTTCAATAAATTTAGTTAACTGGTCAATTGGAAATGAATGGAAAATTATATAAGATAGCTATAGTGTATATATTATTTATTCTGTATATTGTTGTTATATAGTCAATTCCTTGAAATTATATTGCATCTCTATATAAAGTTTTTATTTTGTTTTACTAAAGTTTTATTTTGAAATTGTTATTTTACTTCAGTTGTAGAACACTAGAGGACATGCTATCTGCAATAATTGGTTAATGTCAAATAGATGATTATCATTTGAAAAGGGCATAAAACCATGTGCTGAAAATACTTTTTGTGTATAATTATTATTAATATATATATATATTTATAGCTGTTATATATGATTTTGATTATTTACTATAATAAATTTTACATTTGAGGGAATTCATCAATATTTTTTTTTAAACAATTCAAAACAAAGCAAAACTCTCCATATAATAGTGTGATGCCAAAAGGCTTATGCATAAAATCCCTATCTAGTGCCTACTCATCCAATATCCCCAGACTGGTTTCTGGTTTGTAGCCTTCATCACTGAGGAGCCTTGGATCTGAGAGCACTGCACCTAGATCTTAGGCTCTAATGCAACCTTCCAGCACCCACCTTTTAACTCTATTTAACTACAAAACTATGAGAATGAAATTGAAAACACAATTAATATTTTCAATCCAAGCTCAATAGCTTATATAGTCATATAGGTCTGAAGTCAATTCAGCATCCATACATTTTGTGTCTTTGGCTCTTTAACAACCATAGTCACTACTATTCTATTAGGCAGGATTGGTGTTAAACCACTAAACATCACATGATCACTATCTCATACTAGCACATAATTGTTATTAAACAATTCAAAACAAAGCAAAACTCTCCATATAGTAGTGCCATCTTGTGCTAACAAGAGCAATCAATAGATGCCAGAAGGCTTATGCATAAAATCCCTATCTAGTGCCTACTCATCCAATATCCCCAGTCTAGTTTTTGACTTGTGGCCTTCATCAGTGAGGAGTCTTGGATCTAAGAGCACTGCACCTAGATCTTAGGATCTAATGCAACCCTCCAGAACCCACCTTTTAACTCTATTTAACTACAAAACTATGAGAATGAAATTAAAAACAAGCCAGAAACTAGTCTGGGGATATTGGATGAGTAGGCACTAGATAGGGATTTTATGCATAAGCTTTCTGGCATCCATTCATTGTTCTTGTTAGCACAAGATGGCACTACCATATGGAGAGTTTTTGCTTTGTTTTGAATTGCTTAATAACAATTATGTGCTAGTATGAGATAGTGATCATGTGATGTTTAGTGGTTTAACATCAATCCTGCATAATAGGATAGTGGTGGCTATGGTTGTTAAAAAGCCAAAGACATTGAAATGTATGGGTGCTGAATTGACTTCAGACCCATATGACTATATAAGCTATTGAGCTTGGATTGAAAATATTAATTGTGTTTTCAATTTCATTCTCATGTTTTTGTAATAAAATAGAGTTAAAAGGTGGGTGCTGGAGGGTTGCATTAGATCCTAAGATCTAGGTGCAGTGCTCTCAGATCCAAGGCTCCTCACTGATGAAGGCCACAAGCCAGAAACTAGTCTGGGGATATTGGATGAGTAAGCACTAGATAGGAATTTTATGCATAAGCCTTCTGGCATCCACCGATTGCTCTTGTTAGCACAAGATGGCACTACTATATGGAGAGTTTTGCTTTGTTTTGAATTGTTTAATAACAATTATGTGCTAGTATGAGATAGTGATCATGTGATGTTTAGTGGTTTAATTTTTTTTTCTTGCATATCAAAGCAGAAAAATTTAAATTTGTAAATTATACCTATTATTATTAAAGAGGAAAATGTACCAGATGAAAATAAATAAATAATATCTTAAGCTTAAAAAATAAATACCTTACAAGAGAGGCAGAAAAAAAAATTAATATGCTGTTTGAGAATGAAGATGAAATTGATCTCAGAGTAAAAATCCGTATTACATACTTCAAATAAAGTTAGATTAAGAAAGGTATGATATATGTTATCATATGCACAATTGACTATAACAAAGCTATCACACAAAACAGTCTTTAAAAACAAATCTAATTGCATTTCACTATATATATATATAAAACTTAAAACTAAACTAGTGAATAACAATCAAAATTACCTCAAAATCAAAACTAAAACAGTCTATCCAGAAAAAATAAACTCTAAAACACAACCAATAGTCTTGCTGCTACAATTAGACTTTTCAAGTGTAAAGATGTATAACATAACAAATTTACACTCAATATTACCCATACTTCCCAATTACATCCCACACATTCTTAATATTAAAATATCTTTTAAAGAAATTAATTGCTTCAGAATAATCAATTTTTAATACTAAAGATTTTTTATTTCTTCTTATTATTTCATTTTATTTTATTAGTTTTGATGAGGCTAAGGTTGTCTTCTTTGAAAGAAATGAAATAAAAAGAAAAATTAAAGAATCTTTATTATGAACAATTTATGATTCTAAAGCAATTAACTTGTTTAAAAATTCTTTTAATAATAAAAGAGTGTGGGATATAATTGGAAATAATGAATATAAATTTGTTATGTTGTAGTTCTTTATCCTTGAGAAATATGCTTGTAGCAGTAAAACCATTAATTGTGTTTTAAAGTTTATTTTATTTGGCTAGTCTGGTTTAGTTTTAAATTTTGGGTAATTTTGATTATATATATAATAATGGAATAAAAATGTGATCATGAAAGAATGGTCCTGGTTTAATAAAGCCCCATAAATTGCAGCACCATTTGTAATGGAATAAAAAGTTGCCCAACAGGTCTTAGAAAACATTTTATTACTGACATAAAAAATGATGATGAAATAACTTTTACTACTATCCTTAAAGTTAGAGTGTCATTTACAATAGAATAAAATACAATATGAATATGGGATCCATTTATAACAAATCAGATATAAAACCATAATAGAGTGATCCTGTTTAATTATGCCCTGCAAAATACAGCATCATTTATAATACAATATTTTTACACAGAGAGAGACCTCTAATATAGCCCCAATTATTTAGGTAGCATCTGTAACATATCATAAACATGCAATGAAATAATAACTCTAATATAATCCAAATAAAATATAGCTCAGTCATTGGTCACCCTATGTAACAGAATGAAAATGATTCCTTAAGTTGGGCATCATTTCTAACTGAATAAAATATAATTCAAATAAAAATAATATTAATTTTATAATACTCTGTAAATAATATTGTTCATGACAGAATAAATATAATATGCTAAACTAAATAAATACCAATCAATAAATAATTATTCAGTACTTAATATAATTCATTACTTATTCATATATCAAACTGTCAATTATACTAAACAAAATAGGAATACCAATCTCTATTATAACATTGTGGATTCAAATAGCATTTAGAATAAATAGAAAACTAACAAGATCTTCACTTCATATAGTCTAAATACAATCCTTACTTAGTATGAATGAAACTAAATCAGTTAGATGAAATGTCACTGTCTCAAAACAATGACATATGCTTAAGATAGATTTCATTTATAATCTAATGAAACCAATAATAAATCATTAATCAACCAAGTTCTAATATATCCAACTAATCAAACATTACTTATAAAAACATAAACTTATACTAAAATTTAATGATATTTACATGCAAATAAAATAATCTATGAATAATTAAGATAAGTTTTAAAATGTCTTATAAGTTTACAATGTTCATAATATCTAAAAGATATATGGACCAATAATTAATTTCAAATTCTATTCTAATAAAATAATAAATAATGTTAACTTGTCCATGCTATATCTTTATATTAATTTATTATTACTAATCACCCTATTTATAACAAGATAAAAGACAATAAAATAACAAATAATAAATTATACTAATTCAGCAATGCTATATTTTTATATAGACATTACTCTTGTTAATTAATCTAGTTGTAATAAAAGGATATGCCTAATAATGATATAATATCAATGAACCTATTAGATAATCTTGAATCTGTAATATCCAATCACATCAGTTTATAAAAAACAGATTTCTTTTGGATATTTACTTAAGTAGAATTAACTAATCATATATCAATTTATTTTAAATTTCCTATAATTCTATTATTAAAACTGTATTTTTTAAAAGTCAAAACATATAAAAATATTATTAGCATTTCTTATAATCAAGTAAGAATATTAAAATTTAATAGTTAATTTGATTGATGATCCAACTCAAGTAAATTTAAATATAATTAAAACAAACATTCTGACTTATGTCAGAACAAAATATATTACCATCAGCTTTATAATTAAATAAGATTAACATCTTAATGATCAACTACAAACTTAATACAATAATTACATAAGCAACAATAATTTAGATAAATATATAAATATTTAATTATGGTTATTGTATAAGGTTTATATCTAGTAAGATAATAATCATAGAACTCAATATAAAAAATAATATAATATAATCATGTTTATTTATTAATACTGGAATTTGATTTCTGGATTATGTCAACCAGCCAATAATCAAACAAGTTTATTTAATTTAAGTAAATTCAAATTTATTAATAATTAAATATGAATTATATGATTAAAAATATGTATATATAATGAATAAATTATAAAAATCAATATATACATACAATTTAATTGAATATACACTAAATTATTAATTTACATTAATTTGATATCTACATATCTAATTGACTATCAATCTCCAATTATTTAATAATACTAAATATATATGCATATGTATCACAAACATGTAGGACATTCCTACTTTCTAAAATATGAGTTTGAAATATATCTTCTTATATATATATATATATAAAGATGAATCTAGTTCTTGGTAAAAATTTAAGAAAATAAAATAAAGTTAGTACTTATTCTGATAAAATCTTTTTAAATTCCCACTATGAATGATATGGTGAAGCTAAATTTTTAAAATCAATAAATAAAAAAAATGAATATTCTGAAATATTGAAATAACAATTAATATACCACAAAATATAAGTTTAAACTTAAGAAAAATGTACCTCTCTTACATTTTGGTGTGCAAATAAACCACTAATTAATTTAAAATTATATATTATTTGTCCATAAATAATTTTACATTTTAAATGAAAATATATAAAAGTATATAGATATCAATACTATTAATAAATATAAATAAACAACCTTGAATAAAAGTCTTTACATCCTGTTATTCCCAGTATTGCATCATAGTTCCAATGTCTATATTTTCAACTACAAAGCCAATAGTATGTCTTTATTCCAGAGAAGATCATATATATGTGAGAACTTTAAATTCAAAGTACATTTTCTCAATTCCGTATTTTATATATATATATATTAAAATAATTCCTTTAAATGTTAAATATTTGTTTTATATGATGTTACACGCATAAGCATTATTTTATATTTATGATTATATAAAGAGAGATTCTTTTATAAGCAAGTATTATTTTAAAATAATATAAATAAATAAATATATATTAGTTTTTATCTATAGTGATATGATGGAAATTAAAGTAATTCATATCTCATAAAAATTTTATCAATCAATCTAATAAAATCACACAATCAAGTAAATATGACTTTTGAATACATTCTGATGTTTGTATTCCATCTTTAAAACCACACATAATATCCATTTCAAAAGATAGAATATTCTGATGGTTTATGTAATGAAGCAATTTTGATTAATTTTCTTTTTATAATAAATTTGTCATTTTCCTGTAAATTCCATCAATAAATTACTCCAGTCCATGGAACAGATAAAATAATTTTTTTCCCATTCATTTTATTTTATGAATTATATTTTTAGGTTAAATAAAAAAAATCATATAAAGAAATTTGTATCACGCTTCAGTTTAAAACCAAGACAAGAGAGAAAAGTTTTTGTTCAAAATTTTCAGTCCTATTTATAAGATTTCCTTATTGATGTCAGAGTAACCATAGTAACCATCTATATTCACTCATTAAGCTATTTCTGGTACTGTTTGTCTAATAAAAATTGTGTTATTCAACTAATAAAAATAAATATTTTATAAATATTCCATAAAATAAAATTTACATTTTTACTAAAGCAATCCTTTTTTTCATATATATCTACTAGCGTAATATTAAACAAATAAAAAAAAACCCCAAATATATTTGAAATATTAAACATTTATTTATACTATTTATAATTTACTATCGTGAATGCAGTAACAAAAATGAAACATATAAAAATAATTTCATCCAAAACTTTATTCTTCACACATTTAACTTACAAAACAATTAATATTAAATAAGTTTATATTATTGTTGTCATAGTAACACAGGTAATACTTCATAATATAACATATCCATTATCCAAAAATCAATTGAATGAAGGGAAAAAAATATAACTGACATTTTGCCTTAGTGAAATACACCTCCAATTTCATTATGCACAATATATATATATATGGATGATATGTTGTCTTAAATTATCTTTATAAAAAATCTTTTGCCATCATTGACACTATGAGAAATATCTAGTATTTTTATCCTAAAAAAAATCTTATGCCCCCTAAATAAGAAATCTAATGACATGTTGTCCTCATGAAATATCTATTGGTATCACATTGACTTCAAACTAATCTAATAGCACCATATTGATCTCATGTGGAATATTATGGTTTGTCATTGTTCACAAGTGATATTATTCAGGACTAAAACCTAGAACTAAAAAGTAAATATACATATAATATTAGCTGCTTAAATGCATTCATTGATTTTGAATACCTTATGAGATAAATTCACATAAAAGCATGTTGTTTAGATTCTAAGAAATGTGTATTAAATTTAATCCAAGGATGGATAGCATTTATTGATTAAGGTTTAAATATAGTAATCTTGCTCTCTCTCTATATAAATTATTTGATTTATAATTTAAAATGAGAAAATGTATTATTATTATGATAATCAAAAAAAAGTGCAAATCAATTTACTTGCAGGGTGGGGGGGGGTGACTGTCCTACAAATGGATTATTTAATTAGCACACAGTGGAATCTAGTGGGGTTTTTTCCTAGGCAGAAAGACAAGAAACTTTTATTTGATATTAGAATCAAGTGATCTGGGTTGTACATTTAGAATGTTTTTCTAGGCAGAATCTGAAATATTGCTTATCTCCTGTATCTGAAAATTGAGCATTTCAGTGTCAATAATCAAAAGTGTGTAGTTAATTTCTCTTTAGCTTCAGATATGCTACTTCATCTGGTAGTTTTGGTTCACAATGTCTCTTTACTATTTGCAATGTGTCTTTGCTTGCCAGCCACATTAGCATTGTTATATTTAGATTTTCATCCTCTATCTTGTTTATTAGCACATATTTCTCTATATTCTCTCTATATATGCACCAACTCACTGCTTTTTTGACATCAAATTTCTTTATAACATTACTTTGTAAACCCACTGTATTAGAATTGTCTATTTTATACATAGGGTATTGCTTAATCTTTGAGTCATTATTTGAACCAACATAATATTATTTTTCACAAGTTCTGACATCAACTATGGCAGTCTGCTGTTGATTACAAGTTCTTCTGTTGACTGCATCTGGGGGTATCGCAATATATGACTGAGTCATATTCTTAATCATATTCTTAATAATAAACAATAATAACACAGTTAAAACTTAACAAGAGTTTATTTAGTCATAACAAATAATATATATATATATATTGTGCCAAGGCCAATTTGGCACATGTATATAAAATAATTTTGTCTAAAAAATTATTAAAATAAAAAAAAAAATCTTTTATAAAAGAGTTTGAAATAAAAGATTAAAAGTGGGAAGGGGTTTTTTTAAAGTCAAAATAAAAGTGTTATAAAAGAAAGTAAAGTTTTTCTTAATTAGTACTCATAAAAATAAGTAATTCAAAATTTAAAAAAATATAAATATCTTTTCATTCAAGCTTATTATAATAAATTATATATGTGCATGCGAGTGTAAATAAATGTATGCGTGTTAGAATAATATTAAAAAAAAAATATGTAAATCAAAGTTAAAAAAAATTATATTTGGAAAACACAGCAATGGCTATTAAGTCAAATAAAGATTTTAAAAAAACCACACCAGCGGTGGGCTACTAATTAAAGATATAAAAAAACAATACGTTTATGAAAGCTACTACTAATTAAACAATCGTCAAAAACACATTGTCATAGGATTAATTACCAATGGAATTCGACAACAGATATTTGCCAGAGGATATTACATGGACAACATGTTGCAGGTATAAATAGACTTTTTTTTATTGGACAATGAATTGAGAGAGTTTTTTCAGTCTAGTTTGCAGTGACAGTCTGGTTTCAGTTGAGATAACAGTGCATTTCTATTATGTATCCAGAAACAAAAATGCATTGTTGAGCAGCTTTTGGAAATATATGCTCATGCTTCAGCCTTTTTAGTCCAACAAGATCATCAAAATCTGCCTGAGAAATAATGTCTGCATAACAACTCAGAAATCCTCCGTCAAACGTTCAACTGTCTTCAAGAATAAGACCAATGGATTCGCACAAAATCTCTTCAAGAAATGTCCAAATCTAACCGGTTAGATATACTCCATCAGAAGCAGCAGAAACAGCCAACAACAAGCAAAATCCACGTTCCAAAAATCCTAGGTAAACATTTATTTATTATCATTTATACGTAGTAGCCACCACTGTAAATCATCAATCCTACCGAGTAAAGTAATTTGAACTCTTAAGCATGCATAAAATGAACTATTGATGTGCTTGTGTGGGAATGTGGGATAATTTAACGATGTCACATATTATTTATGCTTTTCACCAGATATATGTTATAATGTGTTAATTTAAAAATGTGCGTGTATTAAATTAGATTATCAAGATGTTTAAATTTAGTAAATTAATGTTGGTTAATAAATTATCTTTAAAACTTAATTAATTTTTGATTAAAATAAATTGTCTTTAAACTTAAACTTTATTTGTCGGTCAATTCTTTTTACCAACCTTTTATTAATTCTTTCCACCACCAATTTTGTATAATTTGTTATTGAATTAAAATTAGACTGAGCTAGTTTTAGGGAATGTTTCGAGTGCTGGATTATGAGCCTACTGCCCGAATACGTTAGTCATCAAGACTAGCTGCGCCCCGGGGTTTACTCCAAAACAAATAAAGTATTTGGATAGTAGGGGTTTGAATCTAGCAGCCGAGATGGGCCATTGTTGATAGTTAAAGCTATCAATAAGATCTCCCATTTTGCTTGAAAGTGCCGGTTTGTTCACGTAACATTTATAAGATTATAAATGTATTACGAAGGAGTTTGAAACCGGCCAAAACTTATATATACATATAAGTAAGTGGTTTCTGTGGTTCGACCCGGTACAATATATATATATATAATTGAACAAAAACAAAACATTAATTTTCCTTGAGAAGATAACCTATGTACGTAAAACATCTTCAACAATGTATGTGTAAATATTTCCACACAAACATGTTTAACCAATATATATTTCTGTATCCATTTTCCAAAGCTTTTTGCATTTACGCACCACACTTAACTATAGCTGCAATTTTATATTGAGTGACTTCTGCATAATTTAATTAATTAGCATGTATTTAACAGAGTTCAGTAAATACTAAAATATGTAAATTTTCTAAAATGAATACAGTGAGAGATGACTCATCTATGTGTTAAACAACTAAACATCATTGGCAGCACTACATAAGGAGAGTTTAGCCTCTGTGTGTGTCTTCTATGTGTTGTGTAATAATAAATACATCAGTAAATATTTTTATTTACAATAAACCTGTATAACCCAGATGCAAATATATGCATACAGCCTGTAACTGGCAAATGGATAATTAAATAATCTTTAGCATAAATGTTAATAGTAATTTTTTTGACTTACTTGTGAATATTTAAAATGAATTTATTATACAATATTATCATTACAAATGATTTTAAAGAAATTAGTTTTTAAATATAAACAGATTAACTACCATTATGTATAGAAATTAATAGTTTCAATTAATGAAAAAGAAAGTTTTGGTAAACAAAGTAAAAATTATTAGTTTATTATTTATTTTTATAAGAAAAACAATTTAGATTTACTTTACTTAAATTGTTTTTTTGAAACTATTTGTCGATGATTTTATTCAAATGACAAACGAATTTTCAATTTCAAATTTTATATACCTCTTCTTTTTTTAACTTGTTTAGATAAAAAGTCACCATATTGAATTTTTAAAGAATTAATTTGAAACACAATTTTCGCAATAACTTCTGCTTTAAACAAGAAGAAAATAAGACTAAGAAAAATAGTAATTACCATTTAAAAAGTAAGGGAAAAAAAGAATTTCAATATCCTAAAAAATTATTACTTTATTGTTTATAATTTTTACTTTATTGTTTATAATTTTTAATTTATAATAGCCAAGTTACTAAGTTACATTTTCATTGATAATTTCATTATATTTTTCATAAAATTCTGATTCAATATATATAACTTTTTACTTGAAATAATTCATAACTTCAATACTTTATTTTTTTCTTTCTTTTTTTTTTTTCATGTGTCATAGCATCGGCCGGCACGCGAACCCACAACCGTCTGCAATCAACTACTTACTTGCAAGGCAGTTGCGATGACCTCTCGGCTATCCCAAAAATCAAAAATTTTCTAGGCATGCATAAGAAAAAAAATTTTCTAATAAAAAAATAAAAAATAAATATTATTCAAACAATAATCATTGTAAAATATTATGAAATTATCTTTAACAAATTATACTAAATCACTAAACATCACCGTTTTAAATTATAATAAATAAAAAATTTAACCAGCATGACACTCTACAAAAAAATGGAAGATGTGTCTCTGTGTGTGTGGAGGGGGGGGGGCAATAAACTGTCAACTAATAATACTTGAGTGCTACGAATACATTAAAGAAGTCAAAAGACATATAATTTAAAATTCCAATTAAAATTATCATGGTAATTTATATGTATATGCACATCATAAAACTGGTATGCATATTTCTATGCATCATGCACATCCTGCTAATAGTTATAAAAATTTGATGGCCTGAAAAACATAATGCACTGCAGGTGTGAACTCTAAATTTCGTATTTCATGCATAAAATTATTTTGAATTTAGACTTTTGATAAACCATCCTTGCTAAAAACATCTTAATATGGAACAATCATTGCCAATACACAAGACAAGGCTACCAAAATAATATTCATTGAAATGACAAAAACAGTTTATAAATTTAGAATCTGTAAGAATTTTTCATTTCAAGAGAGAGTCAAAGATTTTTTGTAAAGAAAAATATGTAGGTATATATAATTCCTTTTTTATATATAATTTCACAATTTAGAATTAAATATGTATTTTATTTTTTACTAAAATAGGTAAATATTAAAAAAAGCACTGTCTTTACATTTTAATTCTTTAATGGTATATGTATTGCAACATACCTGATCACATTATCTAAAATATAAATGCAGAATATTAAATATATTATTTCATATTGATTATTGTTATTAATAAAAAAAATAGCACCTTCAAGATATTCTGTTGAATCAAAAATGAAGCTGACACAGAATACTAATTTACTTTGGACAGGTCTATAATGAGACTAATTTTATATATGCTACTTTTATTGTCATTAAAATGCAGACACTAATAAATTTATTGAACTTTTTGAGAATCATTATATCTGCAAAAGAAGGTTGGCTTAAACTTATATCAGAGTTTCAAATGTATCTCAACTGAACTGCATAATTCTTGTATGAAATTTCTAATACCAGTGTCATATTTATTGATTTCATCAATAATATTGATTTCATCAATAATTTTACTACATATTTTCTTATCAAATAATACATAAACATTTAAAATTGAATATTCATACATAATGAATCACTTCAAACCTTGAGCCTTCATAAAATTGCCCATACTCATCTGTCGTTCCTTTATATATTATGTGGCATAATAATAATTTATCAGGATGAAGGGCTGACGACTGCTAATTTCAGCTGGTACATGTTGTCTACTTTTGCTCATCCTTTGACTGGTAATAAAGCTTCTTGGTCTTCTGAGGATAAATTAAAATTAAGTGATTCATTTGGATTGCTGGATGACAAACTTTTTTAGGAATGCAAAGACCTACAAATCAATTTTTTTCATTATAAAATCCATGTAGTGTTTTTTACATACAGTTTAATATAGTGAGAAAAAAAATTAAATAAAGGTATTAACAAAAAAATTAATAAAAAAAAAACTTTTCTCAGAGGAAATATGACATATACCAATCAAAAGAGAAAAAAAGAGCACAGATTGACAATATTAACACATGATTAGTCCACGCAGTTTTCCTATAATTTTAAAATGAATACAAAGAAATAAAAATTTCAAAAAATGAGTTTGTGTAACATGGTTACAACTTATTTTAAAATAAGCTTAAACTTTCTCTTATATAATAACAATCAACCCTCAAGTTATCAACCATCTTAGCCTGTAGTCAAAGTAATTTCCTTTAACAATAAAGATGGTACCACCATTATCTATGATCTGATATGTTTATATAAACACTAAAGACTGCAACATGACCAAGAAGTGTAAGAATAATAATGCAAAGAAGCTTAAACCACAAATCTCATTAATCAGGCAAATATAACCTAATCTGAAAGCAGACTAATAAATAATCAATTATAACTTTCAGTATTAAAGCATTGAGTAATTTGGCTTTATTGTCTTAGTAAGCATATATTTTTTTATGTACCATAATTATAGATTTTGATTTCTGAATGTTGTGGCTCAATATGTTATTAGTAGATAATTCTCTATGAAGGCAAATTGAAATAAAACAGACTAATAAGCAATACATTCCAACTGATCATCCTTAATAAAAGCTTTTTTCATTATTTTAATACAATCTATTAATATGATCAATACTTCCATCTCAATAATGAGCTTTCAGCAGTTAGTTATGAGTAATATTTTCCCAAAAATTGTTTGCATTATTGTAAATTGTTTTAAAAATTGTCAACAATTGTGAGATGACTATTAGAAAACATATCTTTTAGATCAGATTAAAAATTGTCTTGGAGAACTGCGCAATTATGTCAACCAAATAAAAATTTAATTTATAAATTACTACATGATCATGACATCCAGAATGGTTTGTGATAAGATGTTAGGTGTAAAGTTGGGATAAAATAAATGCTGCTTTTGATATTAATGTCAAAATCAGGTATACTAAAATTTATATCAGCAATTTCTGATAATATATTTTTTTATGTACTTTTCAATGGATGTAAATGCAAAAAATTCCATAGTTCTTAATTTGTAATAATTATTGTTAAAACAATTAGATTAAACATTTTTTTGTGAGGGGGAGAAAAACAGAATTGAAAATAAAATGATATTCCTTATAAAGTTGGCTGTCAATGCAAATTCAATATTGCATAGTTAAGCATTGCTTAGATGACAATTTTAGCTTCATATCAGATAGAGATGTGGTAGTTTGGTTTCAGAATTATAACTACTTACTGGTTAAACAGATAATGAATCCTTTTAATGGCAGTTTAGAAAATTAATTAATAATTTTGACTTTCTTTTGTAGCTTTGCCTTGAAAAGATCTGAAAACAAAGCTAAACAATTGTGAATATTATCAAAAACATTGATGTTTAGAAAAAAAACATCAAAATAAATTATACATCAATAGTATTTCCATAGTATGACTTTATATTTTGAGAATTTCTTTAGGACTATGTATACTACATTTTTATACTACTGAGAATGTCTCTAATTTATATATATATATATAATTTTCATATTGACAAAATGGCTATCTTTAACAATTATCACAACAAACATTTCTTAGTTCAATCTTTTATATATCCCCATCTTTTAAAGTCAGTATAATCATTCTCCTATATAAATAAAAAAAGATAAAAAAATATGGCTGACTATATTACTGTAATTTAAAACTTTTTTTCATATTTTATTTATGAAAGATCTCTGTCTGCAGACTAATTAAGATGACCGATAGCAGATAACTACATCCAAATGATAGTCATGGTTAATGATACTTTACTCCATTCTGTTAACATGACAGAGACAGGTGTTTCACTTTAGTTCCATTCTGATTAAAAACTCTGATCATCCTTTACAACAACAAAATATTTTTTATCCAGATATAAAAATATGTTTCTAAATATAAGTCATTTGATAATTAGTGTGCAACTAATTATTAAATATTCATTATGATTAATAACAAATAAGCATGGACACTTTAACTTCAAAAAAAAAAAAAAGGTAAAAATTTGAAAATAAATTTGACAATTATATAAACCAATCCCCAAAACACAAATATACCCACATTTATAATAGGCAATTCATTAAATCATTTATTTAATATTTTATGATTCCATCTTATTCTGCAATCAACTTCTTTCCTGAAAGTTTTCAATATATTTCCTAATTATAAATACCTAGCCAATAAAAAACAATCTATATAGATCCTTTAGTGTGATTTTTAAACACTAATTGTAAATAAGATTTATCTCGTCCATAAAAATCATGTACGGATTCATAATAATTTAAAGAAGTGAGTTATGATTCACCCAGTATATATATCTAATTCAATGAAAATGAGTTTATATAATAATAGATTCACCTTCACTTCATCCAGAAAGCTATGAAAAATGGATTGCACTTGTGATCCTGTCACAGTATGTGTTCTCAGAACACATACTGTGACAGGATATAAACAAAATTGTACTTATATATTATTAACATTGTCAGAGATCCATTTTATATTTGCATATAATTTGAAAATATATAGTAGTAACTAGCCATCTACAAATTGACAAAAAAAAAAAATAGAAAATATAATAATCCAGAAATGTCCACATTTATAGACAATGTGGCTTGGTAGTCAAGGGGTTATACCTATAATATAAATTAAATGTGCTGCACACTCAAATGAATTGTCATATTAAAAAAAGAAAGAGAAAAAACATACAAAAATCAATAATTCTCTGCACATTGTTCATAATAATAATAGTTTGAATCAAAACAGTAACTAAATCCAAAACCAATGATTCCTATTCTGAAGTATATGTATAATCAAAGTTACAATCAGAACATTTAAGGAATGTAAAAAATGCATAGTGACAGATATTTTTTTTAATAAAATCTATGAAATATGTAGTAGAATTCATTGCATTTTTTTTGGTTTTATATGTTTATATGCATTATTTGTTCATTTCATATAGCAATTTTAGTTACAGATTAATAGAAAATTGAAATAACAACTCTAATAATAACAGTTATTTTTCTAATATAAAAGATAAAATTTATGGAAATAGCTACCTTGGGAAACTTTGCTGGTGAAGAGATATTTAATTTATTTTTGCTGTAGTCTATCATCTATATTTTAATCGTGATTAATCGTCATTCTTTTAATAAAAGCAAATTCAATACAAAGCTTATATATATCTAACTCTAGATTGAATAGATTTCCAAATAAGCAAAAATATAATTAATAAACAATTTCCCAAAACATTGGAAACCTTTATTCCAAATATATTTTAATACTTTTCTGGAACTTATATCTAAAAACAACCTTACTTTTTCTATAATTATAATGAATATTTATAAAATATAAATAACTGATTTGAAATAAATTTCTTTATAATATAATTAAATTGTACTTAGCCTAATATCAAATGAAAAAAAATTAAATGAATTGATTTATCTAATAAATTTTAACATTTACATTTTTTTTTTAATCAGAGCTGCAAATCCTTTTATACTTTGGAGTTATGTTTTTTAGAACAAATTAAAAATTATTATATTATTGATTATTTCAAAAATCTATAGTTATTGTTTTAGCAAATAAATAAATGAATTTATATTTTTTATTGAAAAAGTATTCTATACTCTAGACAATTATCTATTTTATTTATTATGTATTCTAATTCTGATCCAAATAATTGACTTATAGATTTTTGAACTGTAGCTTTCAATTAGTAAGTTATTCTATACATGTCCAAGAACTTCTTCATTTAATTAACCTGCAATTTATTAGACTATAGAATATGCTGAAACTATTTCTAAAGAATAGATAAGAAGTCCTTTAACAGGTCAATTTTCTAGAATAATTTAATTCTGTAATTACATCATTTGAAACAGCATAAAGTTAATTCCCTTTTACTTTTAAAATTAACTTTTATTAGGTCTTAAATTGGTTTTATAAGATTAACATATTGGACAGTTTGGAAAAAAAATATTAGTTAATACTATATCTGGATAAATATAAGATTTATGTGATTTGCAATTTAATCATATTAAATAGTGAAACAGACAGAAAAAGAAATTGTAAAAATGTTTATAGTAATTAGAAATATATTAGAAAAATGCCCACAATATATACCTATAGTATGTGTGTCTATTGATATTTTTGAAATGAATCCATTAGCTAATAGCTTAGTTTTACAAAGGAAAGGTAAAAGTAATGAGGCTTCATGTGGCATAATAGATATTGGAGGGGAGCAGATGCCTTATCTCTGTTTTTGATTTTAGATATCTGATTGTAAAACAGGTAAGGCATTTTTTTGGATGTAGAGTTAAAACAAAAATGGCATCTCAAGACCCAAAAGTTTGATAATAAAGATTATGGCTCTAATGGGGGGGGGGGGTAGAAATAATGCTTCGTGCTATTTATGAGGTTGGTGACTGATTAAATTAAAAACCCCCCCCCCAGCCAAAAATTTAACCTAAAAAAAAAACAAAAAAACCAAACCAAAAAACCACAAACAAAATGCAACTAACCCCAGAACAAAAGGAGACCAAACGAACAACAAAACAACATTTAACGTAGAAAAAAAAAAAAAACAGAAACCCAACCCATACAAAATACAAACAAACAAAAAAAATATAAAAAAAAAAAAAAACAAACACACACATAACACACAAAAAGAACCAATCCAAGTAGGATTTCCTAACCACATTTCCTCACAAAAAAAAAACATAAAAAGACAGCCCTATCCACACCTTTCTAAAAATATAAAATAAAAACCCACCAAAAATGTTTTCATTCATATAATGTATTTAAATCAAGAAATAAAGTTAAATTTTCCTCTTCCATATATAAACATTTCAACTAATTTTTCCACGGGCAATTCACTTGCTAACTTCAAAACTCTGTTTTTATAAAACACCCACAAAACACATCTTGGTTTTCGGCATAAACGGCAAAACATTTACTTTCTTACGCGCCCCCACAATAATATTTTCAATCCAAGCTCAATTTAAGACTCATAGTTTTGTAGTTAAGTAGAGATAAAAGGTGGCTGCTGGAGGGTTGAATTAGATCCTAAGATCTAGGTGCAGTGTTCTCAGATCCAAGGCTTCTCACTAAAAAAGGCCACAAGCCAGAAACTAGTCTGGGAATATTGGATGAGTAGGCACTAGATGGGGATTTTATGCACAAGCCTTTTGGCATCCATTGATTTCTCTGGCTTGCACTGAGTGACAATACATATAGAGAGTTTTGCCTTTTTAAAATTATTTTACTCTACTAATAAATGATTTTTAAATATAAATCACATAATAACATTAATAGTTTTATCACCAATACATTCTACAATCTTTTTTCCATGCAATCTCTATAATAAGTGATGGACTGCCTTTATAACAGATTGTAAATTAAATGATTATTAAGCTTTGGCTATCATGTGCTATGTATATACTGTGATATATATAAATGTGTGTAACATAGTTATGGATAATGAAACATTATTGCAATTAAACACTCAGTCCCTCAGATATTTGCTACAATATTATTTGGAGTAGATCACTATCCCAAAACATACTATATATTTTTAAATAAAATATCAATTATGAAAGAAGAAAAAAGACCTTCTTCTTATATATGACTGTGTGCACATGTAATGACCATTACCATTAGAAATATTTGTTTGAGAATGTACAGCATACACATGTAATCTAGTACATGTAAGTGGTGAATTATGTTAATGCTATATAAAATCTTTTATAAAAAATCTTGTTTGCAATACTCTACATTCTAGTTAATCTAATATAATTTTGGAATATGTATGCATACTTCATCAGACAACAACAAAAAAATTATCCGATGGACAGTTAATGAATAAGAATTGAAATATTATTTGCATTTAAACAAAATAAAATGTATCGCTATTTAAAATCTATTTAAGTTAATTAAAACATTTTTTAAAGCAAACTGTAACATAGTGAAAAAATTAATTACTTATTTTGGTGTCTGAAAGATTAGTAAAACGGATTATCTATATTAAAAAAAAGTTATAACAAATGATTTTGAAACCCTTCACGGCATAGTGTTTACCTCATCTGCCTAAGATTCGAGTCCACATTAGTACAAAGTTTAGAAATTCTTCCACATGCCAAGTAGGCTTAGAAAGTATCTTTCAGATAGCCAATTTACATAGATAACATATCTAGCCGTATAAAATTATTCAATAAATTAGTGCTTACCAATAAGCATTTTGGAAAGTAAAGCTCCCAGAATTAATATACATTAGTCAAATGAATGATGATCTATTGATTATAAAAATAAGATATGATTGTAATATGATGCAATTTTTATCAATAAAGGAATGAGTGTGCAAATGGTAAATGAGAAGGGGGTTTGAATTCCAATGGGATATGAGCCCATAATTTATTATTTTATTTATTTTATTTCAAATTTAGGTAACACGATAAATTTATAAATTATCAATGTTTGTTGAATGGGAGATTTTGAAAACTTTAGTTAATCACACTTCATTAAAAAATAATAATAATAATCTACTATTAGAGATAACATTAAAGTAAGAAAGTGCACTTTGATGATCCCATTGTTAATCAATTAGATGTGAGCAGAGGTAAAGCTGGAATGATGTTTATAATAACTTATGTTTTGGGGAAGGTACTTTTAAAGTGAAAATATTTCATAATAATATTAAAATAAAGAACGCACTGAGAAATGAATAATTTTAAATTTCATTACTAAATGTAATGCTTTCTATAAAATGAAAATAAGCACACTATATTAAAACTGATTTAAGAAGTAAACTTATTTCTGTTTTAATATTTTGAACTATTATTTATGTTGCACCTACAAATTAATGACTTTGTGTTGAAATAATCATGATAAACATTTATAATTTAAAGTAACAAGAATTCATTAAAATTTATAGTATGAGAAATAGATTCATTCTATCTTTTCACAAAGACTATATTGTGTTTGGGAGTGAGAGTATTCATTTATAATTAAAAAATCTACAAAACGCATGTGCATTAGCTTAATGCTGATTATTAATATTACAGTATGATAAATTCTTTTTCTGAAGGAAGATTGAGTAAATAAGAAAGTACTATGATTATAATTAACATAATTTATTCTAGCAATTAAATATTTACAGCACTATTATAAACTTTAATATATTCATTTTTTCCAAGTAGAACAATAAAGTTCATTTCCCACAAAACTTATCACCTGCTGTGTAAATTTAAATAAAAGATGGAAATTATTTATGTATGATTTTTAAAATACCTAAATAAAGAAATTATGAAAGAAATGGAAAAAAAAGCTCTGCATTATAAATGAGGGTGAAAAAAAATGATTGCATGTTTTATTGTCTAGATAAGAAGAACGTTAAGTACGCATTTCTTAAACAGTAATTGAATAAAGTGATTAATTAAAAGTCACCTATCTGAAAATTAAAAACCTGAAATTTCTCTGGAATATGAAAAAATTATCAAATTTTATCAGGCCTTAATTCAAACAACAAGATTTGAAATTGTCAATCAGAGTGCTAATTATTGTGCCACTAAACCCTTTTTTTCTCTTTGTATAAATATATAATTTTAAATGCACTGAAGTTCTGAAAAAAGAATTGTGTAATATGTTTGGACTATGGAGTAAAAAAGTAAGATAGAAGAAATTCATTCATGATCTTAAGGAGAAAAATAGTAACGAGAATTTACAAAATATAGCAAGAAATAGAAAGGCTTAGAAAAAATAGCGTATGCTGATATATGAGTATTGTCTTTTAGAGACAGCTAATTTTAATCTAATGTATAGAGTTGATAAATTTAATGATTTGAAAGTTGCTGCAAAGTATATCCATATTAAAGAAGAAAATTTTTAGAAAAATATATAATTCCAAGCAACAATATCATCTTGTAAAATTAACTGAGATTCAAAGAAATATTAATTAAAACAGTATATCTTCAAGCTTTCAAGCCAAAATGCTTAAGACTGGCTTATATATATATAAAGTTAAGTAGAGAGAAGGTTGGTATCATCATTTTCTTATCAAAATCTCTGTCATGTGTCAAGGCCTGGTCGTTCTTAAAACCGCTGTTTAAAATCTGATTGGCTGTCTGAGAGATAACAGTAGGCTCATGTGAAAGACTAGCAATCTTTCAATTATTACTAATTTAATAACATGCGATTTAGACAAATGTTATTTAAAACAGTATATTATTTACAAAGTTTTTATTGTTTAACATTATCTAGTTATAAAGAAGTATTAACCAACAGAGTATATGCTAACATCTATTAGATGCTATTGTGCCATTTAATACTTTAGACACAAAAAAATTTAAATGTTACATATATATATAAGTACATGTGTACATATTGTAACCACATAGTTAAAATTTAAAAAGTTAAATTGTTTTTCATATTACTAAGTTAATGAATTTACCAGTCAAGGAAATCAAACAGGAATAATGTTTAAAAAAAAAAAAAGTAACAATCTTAACCAAACAACTTTGAATTAAAAAAAAAGAATCTGTTTTATGGTGATTCAAGAACTTGGTTGTCTTAGTCTTTGTTTAGTTAATCCAGAGAATGGATCATATATACATACATATTTCATCAGCAGACAATAATAAAGGTTCTCCAACAAGACAGAAGTCTCTGAAATATTAGTAAAAATTTATGAATTGGCTTATGGGAAAATGCTTTCATATTTCTATAAGACATTTTAATACATAACACTCTTCCATTATAATCTGATTTTTTCAGAAAGTAGTTACTTTTACATGACAAATGATATTCTAACAAGAAATTAAAAATCTAAGGCTTCAAATTTATTCAGGCTATTAAGTCCTTATTTCCTTATCACCTTACTTTGTTCAATTGCAAGTGGATGCAAAACATCTTTTGTTTACAGATAAGTTACTCTAGCTACATAACCAACTTCTTGGGAATTCTGACACACTGTATTACTGATTTTAGAACCTAATATTAACGTGACCAAAATAATTATAAAAATAGTAAGAAAATCAAGTCATACATCATATGATTTAATTTAATAAGCTTGTATTTAAAAATGTAAATATAATAAGTGTGCTAATAGCTCAAAACAATTATCTCTATCCCCAAACCAGTTTCAAGTTGATGGTTCTCCTCCGTGAGGTGCTAGTGTCTGAATATCCTAGTGCCTCATGGAGAAGAGCCATCAGCTCGAAACTGGTTTGGGGATAGGGATAATTCTAGATATATATATAAACTTGTTTAGAGCTATTAGCATGCTCATTATATTTAATTATAAAAATCTCCAAACTATTATTGCACTGGAATATTTCTGCATATATTATATAGATTATAAATAAAATGAATTTTATAATTATGTAAATGCAAAAAGATTCATTAATTAGTTACCTTAATTTTAATATACTGTACTCTAGAATAAAATCTACATATTAATAATTTGCAAGTATGAACTAAAAAAAAAAAAAGAATGAAGATCTGCATGTGTGAAAGATGAAACATTCAATTAGAGGATTAATAATAGACTACCCTTATTTCTTATGGAATTCCAAATTATGCATTTCTTATTTCTACCTGTTTATTATAGTTAAAAAATTGTTTACTAAACTTGTGTTAATTTATTTTAAAGTTTTAAACCAATACGACTCTCATCTAGTCTCATCAAGCCAGAAAGAATAAAATTATTAAAATCAAGAAATAAAATACACATTGTGCGATGAATAATCTAATATAAATAAATGGCAAATGATAGAAACCAAATTCAAATTTATCGAAGAATTTATATTAGATGGTATTTCATGCTCTTAACAATTCGTGGACACGTATTTATTATAATCCACTTCTAATATACAGATGTAAATAAATTTATCAAAAAGAAGCATATTTAATAAATAATGGCAAATGTCAGAGAATGATTATTTTTCAACAAAATACTGGACTATAGAAAGATGTTAAAATGTAAAATATCAAAAATTAACTAGTCAATAAAAATAAACAAATTACATCAAATTCGGAATTAAAACCTAGACAAAATTTAAAAACTAAAATTTCACAAACAATTTTGTGAAATTTAAGTTTAAATTCTGACTAGTTTTTTCAATTCTGAAATTTGGTATAATTTGTTTACATTTAAATTAGTATATCAGATCCGATAGCTCAATATATTTTCAAGTTAACATCTTCAGACAGTATTAAATTAATTATCAAACAGAAATTAAATAAAGTACTATGCTAAATTTCAACGAGTTACAAGATCATAAAAAATAATTTCCTTTATTATCTAAATTAATTGAAACATTAGAAATAACTTACAATTTTCTCCCTGGGGGAATCGTTGTGTTAGAAAAATACAATAAAACAGTTGTAAAGTCAAGAAAAAGGAACGCTTTCTATTCATTTCCACTATATAAAATGCGATTTCCACTAGATTCAATTACTAAATTTTAAGATATATTTCCATGAAACGTAATTAGGTGTTACGACCGATACTTGATAGAAGTTTCCGATATAACTAAAAAATTACTTCATATCCTGACTGCTGTAGATTTTTTTTTTTTTAATCCGTGGATAAAGTTAATTTTTATCTCCAAAAGAAGAAATTTTATTTATATCATTAAAACTAATTCGAATAATTATTTCTTAAAAAATTTAGTTTTTGGCAAGTCAAATCAATTGATTTTAAAAACTTTTAACTAACTCTAGGAACAATTAATAATTAATTTAATAAAACGCCATAAAAATTAACTTTTGCATTATTCATTACAGTACTTGATTTATATGTTTGATAGAAAATTAAGAAAAATGTTGACAGAGAAGTAAAACAATTTGTAATAAAAATATATATCGGCTAGTATTATTTTATGAAAATGGGTCTATAAATTTGCAATACGCGCTTCCGGTCAACATTTCAACAGAAATTGAAAATAGTTTTCCGTATATATATCCTTTCGTATAAACTTTTTTGAAATTTATACTTTATTAATAACAATCGTTTTTTATATTTTTTAAGTAGTAGTAGTTCTTGCTTTTTATAGACATTTAGAAGGAAATCTAAAGCTTCTGGCGCTGTAACCTAGTTATCCTTGTTATCCAAAACTTATACACAAGGAAATGATAATAAATATTATTAATTAAAATGTTAGTCTATTTTTAATAAAATCAAGGCTTAAACTTGTTTTGATATTAAAACCACGTACCATTATTTAAATATCCAACTCATTTACTTTTATTACATTTTTTTTTTTTACTTGTCAACAGAATATCCAAAAAAAAAAAAGATGAAAAATTCACTGATCAATAAATTAATCTTGTTAGTGATTGAAGATTTTTCATCATCATTATAATATCTATTATAATGGTGATAATAATAATGTTATGTTATAGTACGATTAATATTAAGAAAAATACGTGTGAAACTGCGTGTACTCCATAAGTTAAAGTGTTAAATAATTACATGTGAAAGTAAACGAGTTGATTTAATAAAAACGAAAATTAGAAATTACAAATGGTTTTTCATATATATATTTTATAAAAAGCAAGGTGTAAAATAAGATGGAAGATCCGAAATAATAAGTAATTAAATGAAGGATTAAAAATGTAAAGAACAATTTAATTAATTAGTTCAGAAATAATCCCAGAATACTTTTGCGAATAAAATTGTTAAGGATTAAACAATAGAACAAAAAGTAGATACAATCTAGCGGGAAAAAGTCAAGTCAGCGTCAGTCCTATTTTTCTGAGAGACTTATGTGTAGCGTGAATTTCAGAACAGGACCAACGATGGGAGGAGAACCAGATATTCGGGTCTGAAGGTAATGAAGACCGACCTAGGGTAATTATACAGACTATACCTGTCTTATTATTATTTTGATTGCTACAAGCATATGCAATAAATTAAAATGACTAAAAAATATTTGCAATATTGTAAAGAAGCGTTCAACGTAAAATCTAGGCGAAAAGAAACTCATAAAAATGAAAGAACCTGGTCAAGTAATAAAATAGCACTGAAATCGCTCAGAAAACTTGAATTGATTTTTAAATTAATATGGATATATTATATAGGTCAAAGTAGAATTACAATATTCAACAAGTATAGAGCAATTAAATTTTTAGAGTGGACAAGCATAGCACCTATTAATAAAATCATTGAGAGAGATTATTAAGAATTCAAATGTGTTTCAATTTCTGATGTGAAATCATTATCACTTTAAACTTCTTGATTGGATCAACTTAGACATCTCTTTTGGCAATATTCCAGTCATCAATCATTATGCACACTAAAATCTGATTGTTGAATAAATAAGTAATATATCCATAATTACTAGTTCATGTTAAACTATGCAGTGCTGAAGATTGGAATGTTATAAAGATACTAACTATCAGAATATATTCAAGTTACAATGGTATTGGATTACACCTATTAATTTTATTCTGGTTTTCTTATTTTTATTGTCAATATTACAATAGAATTTGATATTTTCACAGATTTGGTAATGCCATATAGTGTTAATTATAAATTTATAATTATACATATAAATGTAATGCATAATTTATAGAACATGATTAGTTTTAGATTTTTATGGGAGATGCCACTGTTTCACCCTGAATTAAGATATTTTTGCAGTAAATTTTAGTGATAACAGTCATGATCTATAGTTATAATTTTTGAGTTTTATTTAAGAGTTGTTTTCTCACTAATATATTGTCTCATTTTTTAATCAATGTATAGATTAATTTTTAGCTTCTGTTCTGGACTTAGTTAGGATAATAAACTTTTTTTTTTCATCTTTTTGCTTGTGATTGTGTTAAATGTTAATGTCCACATAGAATTAATTATCTGAGATGTTGATTTTACTTTTTAATTGAATTTGATAACAAACAGTTTTTAACCGAATAAATAAGTTTGCATGTTTTCAGTTAGTATATTATTCATGCCTGTGTAAGGAGTCATTCTATCTAATAATATTATAGGCTGGCATGTTTGACATAATTGAAATAACTTTTTCTAAATGTTTTTGTGTCTTACATAATTTTTCCAGCTTATTTATTACTTTCAGAATAACTGAGGTCATATAAAAATCTATTTCAGCAGAATGAATGTGAATATTATTTTATTATTTCCTTATTGAATTTTATGAATAACGAACAGATGGGATGGCAAATACCTAAGTCAATTAAATAAAGCATCAATGAGGTTATGTGATTAATGTCATGTCTAAACCAAATTTCTTCAAATTTTAAAGCAATAGCTGCTTTTGTTTTTTAGCTAACATATTTTGTTCTCCAAGAATTACATTCAAATATATAGATACACTTTCTATTCAGTACACCTGACCATCATAATAAGCATGAGTGCACATTTCATTATGAAAACTTTTGAGTAGTCATAAACAATAATGAATAGCATAGTACTGCTACTTTCTTGTGAAAAAATTATTCTAGTACTTTACACTATGTTTCTACTTTAAATTAAGAATTGCTTTTGAGCATCCACTGTAATTGATATAGTATGATAGGTTTTTTTTTGAACCAATGAGTTTGAAAGCTCTTTAATTTTTATGCCTTATCTACTAATAATATGAGAATTATTCCTTGAGTTAATCATATTGACAAAGCTATGATGCAAGCATTTATTTAAATTATGCAAGAGCAATTTTGCTTAGGTTATTACTTGTACCTTTGCTTCTGATGATGTATTTTAAAATGGTATGTTGCTAGAAAATTAAACCTATAGATGAATCAATTTGTTTGTTAGCAAAAAATAAGTGATATTTTGAAAAGTGAAAGATAAACTGTAGAGTTAATCATTTTTAATTTCCACTGCTAAGACTAGTGCCTTTCTATGAATTTGATCAGTTATTTTTTTATAATATTGTGAGATGGTTTTGGTGGAATATTAACAATATCCACAAAGAAAATTCAAAAATACATTTATTTGGGTGATATTGATGATAATATTAGTAGTTTTTTTTTACTGAAAGCTGCATGTTGGTGAACTAATAGAAAATATTAAAACATGATAGTGAGTTTAGAAGAATGAGTGAAATCCAAATAAAGATTTATAATAAATTATTAAATGTAATAATTAGAACTAGCATCTCTTTATATTAATTTACAATAAATAACATTAAATGTTATTGTAGCTAATGTGCTTAATGATTTCTCTTTACTCATCAAGATTGCATCTATGATCTCCACAAATGCCAATTCTTCACATATCTTAATATAAAAATAAATGTCAATCATCTAAATAGTCAGCTAATTGGTTTAGTATTTTATTGATTTCCAATTGGAATAGAAATCTGTATATTTGGGAATTTTTAAATTTACTTACAACCATATGACTTTCTCAATGCTCTGGAATTTTTGATAAAAAAATATAATATTCTTAAAAAATAATAAAAAGGGATATAATACATATGTATATGCTCTAAAATTTTACATAGAAGTACTATAGAAAAATTTGGCAAAACAATAATTTTATTAGTTGTACATTACTTCAGAATGATATAAAACATATAAATTATACATTTATATATACTAAGTGGAATCATTTTCATCTGCCATCAAACATTAATCATAATGATTATATTTTTATAAACTATGTATCATATGTCATGCACATTTTTCTTCTTCTGTATATATGTTAATACTTAGGTATAATTTGTTATTAATAAAGTTTATTTTATAAATAAAAAAGTTTACTGAGTTGCTGATGTTGCTTATATAATTCTGGTATACCGAATCAATTATACTCTCTTAAATTTCTTGATTAAAGCTATGACAAGAAAATGAAATATTAGTTTTATTTCCAAACTTCATCAAAAAAGGTTTGTATGTAAATGAAATCAATAATATGCAAAAGGAGATAAGTGACTCTCACTCTTGTTGGAAGAAATAAAAGAAAAAAAAGAATTAACTGTCAAATTAAAAATTATACAAGGAGTGTAAATCTTTAACTATTTTGATTTATCAAAAGTTATGAAAATATTCATTATATTCAGATATTCTTTTAGTATAGAGGATAGAGCAAAGCAAGTAGCACATAAGCTCTTAATCTTCAGTGTACTATCCAGTATTTTCCACATAAACTATGAAAAACTGCTAGAAAGAAAAAGAATCAGAATCTTGGAGATAAATTTCCAAGAATAATAAAATATGAACACTTTGTGTAATTATATTCAATGTTTGAGTGATAATAATTAAAACAAGAAAGATATTCAAAGGAAAAAGACTTTCACCACAATGGTAAAATAGTCTAAAGAAAATAAATTTAATGTTTTATATTGTTTTTAAATATTCAAGATGAATAAATAGACATATTGAACTATAAAAAATATAGAATAAAAACTGAAATTTGAGATTGTCAAGTAGGACAGTATATTTTGTTCATGAATGAAACTATTTTAATGAAAGTTATCTTGAAACAAATTATATTTTTTTATATATACCTATGGGAGAAATTATAATGAACATCAGAGAGATAAAAGATTTGAACAATTTGTCCTGATATCAAATTTGAGAAGTATTCAAGAAGTAATTCCACAAATAATACTCCATTACAATATTTTAAATACATGTATAGTATGTATACTTTAAGCTAGAGGTAATTTGAACCTAGAATTTAAGATTTCCTTTAATTGTTCACTTCATGGAGTGAATGACTAAAGAGAGCTTGAAAGTCTGGGTTAAATCCCCTCTAATTAATACTCTATAGATTTATTTTTTATTAATAAATTATTTCATTATTTATTAATTTGTTGGATTGTCATTTTATGCAAATACTAAACCAAGTCTAATTTATAATACTTTTCTATTTTCTAAAAATATACAAGTTAATTATATCTAATTAGCACACTGTCATAATATCTTTTGTTTCATATAAAACATGCTAATAATTATATAACATCAGTGCCACACACATGACTTGTCAGGAAGAAAATCCCCTATAGTTCTGTGAATACGTTCCTTGATGCGTGAGGTTTGGAATGTACCATTGTAGAAGCAAATTGTTCTTAATACCTGTATTGTGGTGATTTAAATTTCAAATCCAAACACTATTTAATTTTACTGTTATATGATTGTTGTTTATTTAATTAATAGACTACTCTAAAACTATCATTTGCTTCTCATTTTTGAATATCTGCATCACCAGTTGCTGCTCTGTGCATAGTTATTATTCCATAAATTGGTGCCAACAATGTGTTGAGCCCGAAGATCCTCTTCTGATAAAGAAGGCTGGAAGACAAATGTGTGTGGTATATTTATGTACAAATTAAAAGGAGTGTCCTTGTTAAAAAACTGAAATTAAAAGGCAATCTTAAAGTTATATGAGGGAATATCTGGATAATGTTGTGCTGGAGTAGAGAATGATGTGCTATTAAACATAAAATAATAAAAAAAACAAAGTGAAAATTGTTAAATATTTATATAAAAAAACTAATGTTAACATATCTGAAGAAAAAAAATAGTGAACAATAAATAATTGTGGATTCACCTAGTACTATAAAAGTACAACCAGTGAAGACTGAACTAGTGATTGAAAATAAAAAGTTGATTGTATCAATGGCAGAAAAGGAAAATTCAACTGTGCCAATACCAGAAGAACAAAAGCCAGTAGCAGTTGCATTCATGTTGAAAATGTTGATTGCAATAATAAATAAAAACCAAGAAGAATTGAAAAAAAAATAGGGGAAAAATTGATCAAAAAAGATAAAAAATTAGAAAAATGCAAGACAAAATGCTAGCAGCAATAAACCAAAATCAAGAAAATATGGATCAAAACTAAAAAGAAATGCAGATAGAAATCAAAGAAATGTGTAATGAAATGAAAGAAGTGTATGTTCAAATTAAAGAAGAAATGAAAGAAAAATTTCAAGATGTAAAAGATAAAATAATCACACTGAAGCAAGAGATAACAAAGCAAAGAAATGAACAGGTCCAGGAAAAAATAGAGTCTATAGAGAAGTTGTTATACTTGGATGTTCAAGACATGGTACAAGGAAACCATTAAGACCCACCAAAAGACAAGTTCAAGAAATAGTTTAACCATGGGTGAGAGATTATAAAGGCTAGAAGTGAAAGATAAACAAAAGCCAGAGTGACTTCAAATGAAGGATTTTACATTAAAAGAAAAAATATCTATAATAGAAATTTTACATATAAAATTAAGTGTGGTAATGAAAGTCATCACTGAACTACTTGAGTTTAAATGTGGATCACTTTTGTAAAGATTATAATGAAGACAAAGTTCTCATCTGGGCATCTAAAAAAATAATGTTACATGTAAAAAAATGTCAGATTTCATTGTTTAAGAAATGTTTTGAGATTTTTATCTCTAGGCAAAAAAATGAAATCACTTTACTGAATATTGATAAGGAAGAACATTTTAAGGAAGTTAAAAATAACTAACATTCAATATTATAAAGCCTATAAAAGAAAATGGCTAAACAATAAGAGACAAAATGAATAAAGGTCTTTAAAACTAGTCTGAGTTTAAACCAATGGATTCTTACAGGCATATTGTTAAATGCTGCAATTGATGAACCATAAACTAAAACTCGAAAGAAGAGCAAGATGAAAGTAAAACTTCTAATGAAGGTTGAAGAAAATAATAAATGAATTATGAAAGATATCTCCAGCAATAAACAAATACATTGAGATAAAACTTAAGTTTACAAAAATAAAGGCTGTTTTATTTCCTGGCAACCCCGAATCTGTTTGAAAAGAATAATGATCATGAATAAAAGAAAGTACAATGGTTTGTAAAAATAAATAGAATGCCAAACCTGAATATGTCAATCCGAAAAATGATTTGAACCTAGGAAGAACAACTTAAAAATATTATATAATTAATATTAAAATTTATCAGTTTGTGGAAAAACAAGATGTACAAATTATTGAGCCATTAATAGTATACCAATACCTGCTCATAAAGAAAGCAAGAATGTATCTAATTATGAAATTTAATTTGACAAAAATGTCAAGAAGATAATTGCACTTAAATTAATTGAGTATTGTTATTAAGAAGAGACATTGTGTGTTTCACATTTCCATTCTCTCCTTGTATGGGAGGGGATATGTAATCATTGTCATAGTGATGTCAAAGTTACCTTGTGATTATAATTTTGAAAATAACATGTGCGTGCTTACTTACTCGTGTACAAAATGGAAATAAATAAATGATGAAATATCCATGCACAAAAAATAATTATGTGAATAAAGATTTTTTTAATTTAGTAAATAATTAATTTTCATTTAATTAGAAAGCAAATTACTTTATAAATTCATTGAGGAGACAATTCCAAAAAATTATAAATAAAGTAAAAAAGTTTTGTATGTAAATGAAATTGATAGTATGTAAAAGAGATAAGTGACTCTCTCACTTTGTTGGAAGAAACAGAAGAAAAATAATTAACTATCAAGTTAAAAATTATACAAGGAGTGTCAATTTTTTAATTACTTTGATTTATTAACAGTTATGAAAATATTTATTGTATTCAGATATTCTTTTAATATAGAGCATTAGACCAAAACAATAAATACAACAACTTTTCTTCTCAGCGTATATTGTCCAGTGTTTTCTCTATCAACTATGAGAAGACCAGGACACATAAGTGCATAGCAGCTGTGACAAACATGAACACACAACCTCAAGCTTCAGGTTATAATACAGATTCAACATCACAAATTCTAATTGGTAGACATAACAAAAATGAGGATCAATCAAGATTTAAGCGCTGTACATCTGAAGATGAAGAAGAAATGGAAAACCAGCAAAGTTCCAAAACTCCATATCAGGCAGAAACACAAACAACTCAGCTAGTTCAAAAGAATGATAGGATGATTACTCACAATAATTCACAGCAGACAACACAAAATGAAGATTTCGGAAAAGTACATGATAACAAGACATCATCTACTTAACTTGTGAAAATCAAACAAATAATGGTACTTTAAAGAGAAAAATTGTCGATTCCTTAAGCTCACAGCCTGATGAGGAGGACAATTCACATACAGACTCAAATGTCGAAGAACTTGAATTTTCAAATGTAAACAAAGCTTCAGATTCAAAAACGAAAAAGTATAAAAAAAGATCCAAGCTCAGTCAGGACAAGGCAAGGGAAGAACTTAATGTGTCACAAGAAATGGTAGTGGCAGACTCCTACCATAATACAAATACCCACTTAACTCAACTTAAAGCATTACCAGTGGTAACTGAGAACAAAGTTGACTGCTCATCCAATCATCCCAATACACAAGTTGATTCAGACTCTGAACTTACAATCAAGCATATTAACTGAAAAACTGATTACGGAGGACTAATCCAGTGATAATAGCATATCTTTTTTTCTGTCCATTGTCCTGCTAATGCTGTTAAAAATTGGAGGGATGAACGTCAGGGGCCTCAACTCCCTTGACTACGCACTGACCAACAAAAAATGGCTAGATAAGGTTAACATACACATAGTTTGCCTGTCTGAAACCAAATTACATGAACATTCAAATCGCAAAATTAATCAGATTCTCAATCAATACGGCATACTTCAATACACACCTTCTGCCACAGCCTCCTTGGAAGTAGCTTTTTTGATTAATAAAAAAATAAACTACAGCAATTGTAGGACACTCTGCCTGAGTAAAGATTTATTAGTTATAAGTTTAACAATAGGCTGGAAACCCATAATACTCATTTATCTATATATTAAAAATGAACCGAATATTGTTTTATCTACAATTAACAGAATAAATGCCTTGCTTTCTTCAGTGGTGGTTCCTGTTATATGCTTTGGTGATTTTAATATGGGCTACCACCAGTTCAATATGAAATACCTTCATCTCCTTAACAGGGTTCTGTTGTGTGGAGAGGGCTTTTTTCCTCCAAACTCCTTCTCTTTCTACACCCTCCATAAAAGGACTCTAATTGATTTACTGTATTATGCCCCAGAATTTCCACTATGACATTGAAGCTAAGCTGCAATATGTTCCATTCTCCGATCACTTGGCATTAATTATATCACTCCACCTTGATACATCAGACCCACCATCAACACAACATATGACAACCATTAGACTACTAAACAAAGCCAATACTCCAGAATGGCTGTTCTCAGAAATTTATATATTGTTCAATAAAATTCAAATCTTGTCGCTCTCACCACTTCATGCATGGTCTGCTTTCATTGGAATATTGAGCTCTCTGATAGACACCTGCACAAAAAGACCAAAGGTCCAAACCAATTAATAAAACAGGGATCAAATTGAATACAGAATAGCTCAATTATCCTCCACCAATGCCCAGACTGTGGAGATCATGGAATTAAAAGGTCAATACCATGAAAAGCAGAGGATGCTAGGTCAATATATTGCAACAAAAAAACAAAAATCTTCCTGGCTGGTCAGCACAATTGGACCAGGAGTTATATCCATTGGGCAATTGGTGAAGCCAAGCGTCCTACTCCCTCCATCATCACAATCAATAACATCAATTATGGAGGGCCATCCATGCTTGATAAAATTCATGAACATTTCAAAGCAAAATTGCAGAGCATCAATTTTGAAATAGGAGATACTTGGGATGAGATGTTGCAGAGTGAAGACTATAACATCACGGAGGACCAGATTGTACAGAAATTGCTTGAGTGTTCAGATCACACCCATCCTGGACTGCATGAAATAACATGTTCTGTTCTTCTGCATCTTAAATATTTTACTGCTCCAATTGTACATAGGCTCATAAATGTACTTGCTGGTGAATTCCAGATCATTACTGACCTCTACCCCATAGCATTAGTTCCCTACATGAAAAATCAGTTAAATCCTTCAGATCTCTCAAATATTAGACCCATATCTATGGCCCCATTACTGATCAAAATGATTGAGGCCATAGTCAAAGACAAAATACAGCAACAATTGCTCACATGAATTTCAACAAACCAATTTGCCAGAAAAGGATCTATCCAATCCACGCGGTACAGCACTTCATACTTCTGGTTGAATTTGTTAGGCAGCACAGGAAGTCCATGCCAATTGCGATACAATTGGATTTTACATCAGCTTTTGACTCTGTGCTGCCAGCAAAACTCTTGCAAACTCTCAAAAACTATGCAGTCCCACAGGTGTATATAAAAATAATTGACAATCTCATTCTAAACAGGTCTATTTTCACATTTCTAGATGGAAAACTTGCCTCTGGATTTAAATCACATCTTTCAATTCTCCAGGGCTCTCCTCTTAGTACCCTCTGTTTTATAACCTACATTGACCCCCTGCTTAATGAAATTGAGAAAAGTCCCAGGAATTTACATACCGGCATTGAGAAAACAAATTCATCACATCGCCTATGTGGATGATGTTACTGTCTTTCTGCCATCAACAAAACTCCTTCCACAGTTGCAACAGATACTGGATAAATATGCAATTCAATATAACCTTCATACTAACTGGATAAATATGCAATTCAATATAACCTTCATACTAACTATCAGAAATCCTCAATTTGGAAAATTAACAAGGGAACCATCATACCCTCAGCATTCACATCAAAACCACAAAAATTTCTGGGCTTTCCCATTGCACTGTCTTCAATTGCCATGAGAAAGCAAATACAACAAGACATTTTGGAAAAGACCAGGCATACAGTCAAGTCATTGTCCTCAATTTTGCTATCACTTCCAGGAAAGGTAACTCTGTTGAACATGATCATTTTCCCCAGGATCAGCTACTACCTTCTGATAATTAAGCCAACCAATGCCTTTCAGGCCAGCATAAATTCCATCTGTTTTTGGCTTTTTTGGAAAGGTAAGGTTGTAGCCATAAGCATAGCAAAAATGCATAGTCCCAGGGAACTTGGTGGACTAGGGCTCCATTCAATTTCCACCTTGTATGCTTAACGAGCCATCAATGTGCTTAGAATAGTTCATTTGAAATTGGCCAAAATCAATATTAGCTTTTCCTTTATGCCTACTGACACTCCTCCTCCATAAGTAAATGAAATACCCTCACAGCTAACAATGTCAACAGAATGCTCAATTTTACAGAACAAACCTTGCAGAACAAAAAGACCTATTGGGATGTATACAAATTAATATATCCCACCCCAACTACAATACAATTTAAACTAGAAATAAACAACAAACAACTCATACAAAAGGCTAAATGCTGGTTTTTAGAACCGAAATATATAGACTTTCTTATCAAGTTCAATCTTTCATCTTTGCCCACCAATCATTTTCTCATATTCAGAAGAGATTTTGCAAAGCTGGACCCCATATGCAATCTGTGCAAATCTGAGGATGAAACAATCCAGCATATCTTTTACTCCTGTTTATTTCTGTCACCACTATGCTCCTTAATAATAAATAGCATCCCAACAGAAAAACAAGATGTCCTAACAATTAAAAGAGCCATTAAAATTGGAAATTTCTCTGCAATGACTTGCCACCTTCTTGCTCTTTGCATTCTGGTTAATAAGATGCAAATTTGTCTTCAACCAGGTTACACAAAACATGACCCAGATCTATGTAGAGTGTATCAAAGGAATTGAGGAAAGAGACAAACTGTTAGCTCCAGACACATTATTTCAGGACACTTGGAACAAGATAACTCTACCACGCAATTAGAGAAGACCCTATCACTTTCAAGCATAAATGTAAAAATAACAAAGGAAGCAAGCATGTAAATTATACTAATGTATCCATTCTAAACTATAACTCAATGTATTTGTTATAATTGTCCATGAATAAATTTAATTCTAAAAAAAAAAAACTATGAGAAGCTGCAAGAAGGAAAAGAAAAAGAACCTTGCAGGAAAATTGCAAAGAAAGCATTGTGTTTATTTCAAGCAAAATAAAATATATTTGTAAAATAATATAGGCACTATGCACCTGACCGCAAAGCTACTTTTTACTTAAAAATAAAATAAAATATATTATTCTGCAAGCGCTTTCAAGAGATGTGCTTTCATCTTCATAGTTCTGAGTGAAGTAATTATATGCAAATTATGCAAAGTTCAAGGCTAATTACTCCATTTCTTTGAGATCACGAAGCATGTGTCCTTGCGGTTGATGGCATTGCAATCTACCGCAATGAAGCAGGTCTCCTTAACTTTTTTTTTACATTGTTCCTTTCTCTGCAGACCAGGTTAACATCTTGTGATTCATAGTGGTGTCCTGTAGTGTCTGATGAAGTGCAAAAATGGAATAATGTGATGGATCTGACTGAGCTTTAATGTATGCATATTTGTGTTGTATTAATCTGGTTTCTATTACTGCCTTGGTTTCCCCATAATATGAGGCTCTACAATTTGCACGAGTACATGCAATATTAAAAATGGCCACAGATGTTTGAGCCAGTGTTAGTTTATCTTTCGTGTTGTTAAGTTATCTGTTAGAACTGGGGGGGGGGGGTATGTAAAGTTAGTTGAAACTGTCTATTAAAAATTGTATAAAATTTCTTATGTAAATTAGGAATGTATGGTGGCAGCAGCCTGTGAGTATCCAAATTGTGCATATTGTTGGTTACTTTATTGTTGAAATGTATGATCATTCTGTCGATCAGCCCATGTTTGGACCCCATCTTCAATAAGTCTTCCCTGTATAATATTAGATTTGACTTCTTGTCTGCTTGTAACTTACACAGCTGTTGATTTCTGTGCAGAAAAGATGTTAGCCCAGCTAATTTATGGCTGGTAGGCGTAATGGAACTGGGTTGGATATGGCCTATTACTTTGAATGGTGTCACAAAAATTTTGTATGTCAAGTGTGTGTGTTCTCTTTGAACCAGCACATCTAGATATTTTACTTGCTTGTTAATATCTTCCCATTCCATATTTAAAATCAAGAGAGAGCTGTTCTGGAGTTCATTTTTGATTTCATTAATGACATCAGTGTTGGCAACTATAAACAGATCATCCATATATCTAGTGTAGATTTTAAAATCTGATAAATTTTCATATTTTGTCAAGATCTGTTACATGTATCTCTATTCAATGTTTGAGTGACAATAATAATTAAACAAGGAAAGATATTTAAAGAAAGAAGACTTAACACACAATGGTAAAATAATCTAAAAAAAAAATGTTGTTTTATTTAGCTTTTGAATATTCAAGATCAATAAAAGATATATTAAACTATAAAAAATATAGAATGAAAACTGAAATTTGAGATTGTCAAGTAGGATAGATATTTTGTTCATGAATGAAACTATTTCAATGAGTTATATTGAAACAAATTATAATTTTTTTATATACACATATAAGAGAAGTTATAACAAACAGAGATAAAAGATTTGAACTTTTGTTCTGATATCTAATTTGAGAAGTACTCAAGAGGGAATTTACAAATAATACACAATTGATTGATTTTTTATTAATAAATTATTTTATTTATTAATTTGTTATATTATTTGATGCATATACTAAAGCAAGTATAGTTTATAATAGTTTTCCATTTACAAAAATACATGATAGTATAAGTGCTTTAACATGCTGAAGAAGAAGCTGTCAGTAGTAACAAAAACAATTAAATTAAATTAATCTATTCCTAGTACTTTTGAGGTTTTGCCTCATATTCATGGCCAAAATAGGTTATAATCCATACGAGTTAATTATATCTAATTAACACTGTCATAATACCTTTTGTTTTATATAACACATGACAATAATTATATATTAGTCCCACACATATGATTTACAAAAAGAAGCCCCCATAGCTCTGAGAATATATCTCCCGATGTGCAAAATTTAATGTGTGGTTGTAGAAGAAAATGGTTGTTAATACTGAAGTGGTGCATATCTGCAGGCAGATATGCTTGCTTCATGTTTACTTGAATTTACCTATCCTATCCTATCATATATATATATATTATAACGGTCAAGTAAATGATGTGTCTTACCGTATCTGCACTATAGGGCACCACTATGCTACTTGAACCTAGAAAATTTAGAGTAGGCAGATATGCGCTGTTAAAGATCCAACTTTTACACATATATTTTATTCCAACCATCAGCCCTTGCCACTAGCTCAGTGAGACGCAGAGATTTATAAAATTTGAATTCTTATCTAAAAATATTTTCAATATAAAAAAAATAAAAGAAGCCACTGCCAGTAAGAACACACACAAACATTTTATTAGACATATATAAGATTTAGAATTATTATTTTAGTCTAACTTTTACTTTAGCATTTAATTTACATTTTTTAACTTTTTATTTTAGAATTTAATTTACGTTTTAACTTTTATTTATAAGTTCGCACAGATGAATTTAATATTTTATTAGAGGGTCGAGTATGAATAGACTACATAGATTGCATTTGAAAAGAAAATATTCTATCTCTTATTTAACCTTAGGACAAAAGTTCGCAGTCAAACCAACGTCAATCCATCTGATACATTGATGTATTCAATGCAGCATGAATATGACAGCATCAATACCATACTGTCAGGAATGTACATCTGAACAGCATGGTTATAGAAGACATTGACTCTCGTCCAGTACAGGAATACTACATCTGTCTGGCGAGAAGAACAATAAAAAAAAAACTCCATAGGAAGGGACTGCATTTTCTGTCTTACTATCCCATTTCATAGGCTAAAAAGAGCTGATCCAAGGAGCAGGGAATACCATCTGCTTCCGATGGTCAGTGAGACATAAAACTTATTTTGCCCAAGTGTGGCATATAATAGGATCCTGCACATAGCAAATCTCATGCTACATTTAATCGATTAACCCAATTTAACTATGAAACAAATAACCTAAGATTAACCCTCCCTTAATTAATTAATATAACTTTACAAATCTATGCAGCCATTCATGCCCGACTTAAATTTAGCATTTATATAATTTATTTTAAAGAAAAAAAATCATAATAAAAACTTAAAAGAACAGAAAAAATAAATTAATGGAAAAAATGCAATTTATTTTAAAGAAAAAAAATCATAATAAAAACTTAAAAGAACAGAAAAAATAAATTAATGGAAATGATTTACAAAAAATAATACATTCAATAAAATAATTATTAATAACTACTGATTAAGTTTGGTCAGATAGGAATTTCTATTGCAATAATTTAAATACTGGGAAAGTTTATACTTAGGGTTCATTAATTAACTAATGTTCTTACAGTTTTAACATACTGGAAAAGTTTCTTTTTTAGAATTAAAGTTCATTAGTTAGAGTTCTTACTGTTTTAAAAATCCATGCTTAACAGTTGCTTGCAATTTGGAGCCAGCGTTAATTCCCCCGATGTCATGTGGTCCTCAATATAGGAAAACGATTGGTCATTCCTCTTTTTTTTCCTTTTAAAAAAACTGAAGGAATTGAAGAGTGTGTCTTTTCATACCTTCTCCTTCAACTCTCCCCGCACTAACACATATAGCATCTCTGCTGTCACATCTCTATCTTCTCTCCCAGTTCTTTCTTCACTAAAATTTATTTCCAAACTTTTTCTTTTATATTAGAATTTTGGATTTAGTGGACATTACGTCATGACAATGGTGATGGTCTTTTCATTGAGGTCCATTTCCTGAGGGATTTCTTTTATTGGCTATTAGTTTCTATTGTTTTTTCTCTTCTATCTGACCTTTAGTTATACATTTTGAAATGCCCAAGGGCTAGTTTACTTTTAACTAATTAAAATAATCATTTCCACTTTATACAATATAATTAATTAAATTTGTACATTCTTTTTAATGATATATTTTTATCTTTAAATCTTTTTAAGTTTTTGTTGAAAATTTAGTTTTAAAACTTTTTTCTTTTAATAATTTTTCATCTGTGTGATTTTATATATATATAAAGTTTAGATGACTTTTAACTTTCAATTTTTAATTCTTAAAAAAAAAAAGTTTTTATATGTGAACTTTTCTTTTTACTATCAAAATTTTTAAAATAAATAATGTAATGGTGTGTGTGCCCGTTACAATATACATAATTTATTAATATCCACACATATTAGTAACATGCATGTGTATGCATTTACAATCTTACATCATTTTTAAAGCTAAAGGATGATTGTTTAAGTCATGCAATGAATTATTAGTCCCATTCCAAAATTGGATGCAATGAATTAAAATATTATTTGGTGCAAATTTTTGATTTCTTGAATGCCTCTTCTGTGACTTCCCGCATTCACTTCCAATCCTTTGCTAATTTCTCATAAAGTGCCAGGCTAGGTGGACTATTCAAAGTGATTAATTCAACTGAGAAAAGTCATTAATTCTTTGAAGCTTTCTATATTGCATGGATATTCTCAGTGACGTTTTTTCCTTTTGCTAGAAATAAGTATGCTAAAAATCTACATTCCCAGATACACTTATCTGCATTAAATCTGAAATGAAAAACGTAGCCAGCTTGTACAATATTATAAAAAAAATGGATTTGTGATTGTAAATAAACACTTTAAATTATATACATGGAAAGCTCCAGGTGATAAAGAATATTATCAATTTGATTATATATTAATTCAGGACAGATACAAGAATACTATTAAGAGTTTGCATACTTTGCCTGATGCTGATATAAACTCAGATCATAATTTGGTTATGATTAAATTAATGTTAAGTTTAAAAAGAATATAAAGAGGGAAAAGATATGTAAAATGAAACTTAGATAAATTGAGAGATATGAAGAAAGGAAAATTTGGTTTAATATGTGAAAATACAATAAAAAGGATTCTTAAAAATGAAGAATACATTAATAATTCTAATAAGTGTTAGTATATTAAATAAGAATTATTAAAAACAACAAAAAATAAAATAGGAACTATTTGGTTATAAAAATTTAGACAAACTTACATAATGAAAGGTATGTTAGAAAAGATGGAAAGTATGGAAAAGATAAAAAATGTCAATATTGAGAAAAAGAACATAAAGAAAATTAATAAAGAGCTAAAAATAAAAACAGATTTAGCAAAAGAAATATAGAAATTCTTCAACAGGTAAAAAGATATAACTTGGTATTTGATAGGACTAAGAATGTGGCTTGTAAAAAAAAAAGACATGGTTAGTAAGTGAATTGGATAAGAATGGATAGAGATTAACTGATAGCAGTGATATATTAAAAAGATGGAAAGAATATCTTCAGTATCTATTTAGAAAATAAAATAATTCAATTAATTATGAACTTGAAAATGAAAAAAGATATTGAAGTAGATGATAAAAGTATGGAGACATTGACAGATGAAGAAATAAAGTTGATTGCACAAATGAAAAATGGCAAGACTTGCATTTCATGCAATACCTATAGAATTTTTGAAAGAAGTGGGAGAATTTACTATTATGGAAATAGTTGGACTTTGCGATTTGATATGTAATAGTGGAGTTTCACCTAAAGAATTTTTAAAAAGAAGAAAGATGTTTAATGTGAAAAGCACAGGATAATAAGTTCATTATTTCATGCTTCTAAAGTTTTATTGGAAATTTTAACTCAAAAAAAATTCTTGGGAAGGTAGAATATTATATAGGGAAAGAACAGTCTGGTTTTCAGAGAGGGAAAAGTACAAGAGATGCTATTGGTATTGTTAGAACAATTGCAGAGATATATTGAAAAAGATAAAGAAATTGGTATATGTTTTGTGGACTTGAAAAAAACATTTGAGAGAATAATCTGGAATAAACTTATGACCATAATATTAAAAAATAAAGGAGTATTTTGGAAAGTGAGATGGTATACTGGGTAAATGGTAAGAATTAAATCGAAGAATAAAGATTGATGAAGTGAATGTAGACAGAGGAGTTAGACAAGGATGCTGTATGCTACCTGTTCTTAATATTTATTTAGAAAACATGTTAAATAACTATTTAAACTGTGGAAAAGCAAATGTTGGAGGTAAAATAATAAAATGTATAATATTTACAGATGATATAACTTCAGCTTTAGAATATATTGAATAAATTGGAAGGATGTATAGATTATGAAATGAAGATTAGTGCTGAGAAAACCAAGTGTTTATGGATAGGGAGGAATGCAAAAATTGAAATACATGATAACATAGTTTAACACAGATAAAGGGATTTAGATATTTGAATGAGTGAGGATAGATGAAGTGAAAATGAAATTAAAAAAATAGCATCTACTAAGAGAAAGAAAATATTTTGTGGATCTTTGAAGAGAAAATTAAGGAAAAGATTAATTAAATGCTATGTGTGAAGTGTGGAATTGTACGGTTGTGAAATGTGGACAATGAGTAATAAAATTAGGAAAACATTGGAAGCCTTTGATATATGGTTATGAAGAAAAAATGGAAAAAACAGTTGGATGAATAAAATAACAAATGAAGAAGTTTAGGAAAGAATAAATAAAGAGAGATTGATTGAGGAAATTAGAAATGGAAAAAAAAAACTTAATTGACATAAAAGTATGTTTAATGATTTTTTTTTGAGGGGTTGGTGAATGGAAATAAGAATGTAAAAATTGATATTATTTAATGATATAAGAGATGGTAAGGCTTACATTGAAATGAAGAGTTAGGTGATGAAGAGTACAGAATGGAAAAATAGATGAATTGATGATGTGACTACTCTCTGAACCTGTATTGGGACAGAATAATATTGATGATAGGTTATCAAATTTTTCATATTCATTCATGATTCTATATTTCACTGATATTGGTGACTTTGCCTTCATTAAAATGTCATCAAAGACCTGTTCATGAGACAGAATAGTTTTGATGATCAAATTTGATATCATTTGTGACTTTATCAGTGATTTTGCTTTGTCTAAATTATCAAAATATGGGATTGCACCTTCCAATCCATTTGAGCAAAGGCATCTTTGTTGATTCATCACTAACAGACATCTGATGAAATGTAGCTTTGAAGTCTAATTTATGTGAATTGTGGTGCCCTTTCTAGTATACCTAATACATATTTATCTTGCATTAGAAACAAGATAGGTATTATTGAAATTTTTACGCAGTAATTCCTATTCCAAGTTTCAGTGAGAATTATCACAAGTTTGTGACTCAATTCCATTAGCATTTCTTCAACTTTTGAACAAAGATAGACATATTTTCACTAAGGTTGAATATATTTTTCTCTATTCATTTTCAAATAGTGAAAAAAAATGTTACTAATTTTTTTCTTAATAACCTTTTCGATATGAAAAATTTAAAACATCAATAAATTAATCAAACTTAATATATGATAGTGTATATGTTGCCCTGTACTATGTATAGCTGTATAATTTTAATTTGGTTTTTAATAGATATTATCACTACCCTCTCTATTTGAATTTGATTCAGCATTCATATTTTGAGATCTCGTTTTATTTAAAAGGTCTTTGATAGGCATCAAAATAAATTTCCAATTGTTCTGTATTATTAATGTAACTCCTGATTTGCTACCAATTTCCAAACAACTGATCAAAAATTTTAATATTAGCATTATTAGCTTGAATTTTATGCAGAGCATATTTTTAAGACGATTTATTTGCATTTTGAGGTTTTTGACATTATCTATTTCTACATGCTTTGGATAATTTTTCTGAGTCTGTAACATATGCATTATCTATCTTCCATTTATAATCTTTGATTATATGCTCTCTCTTCAACATGTAGATGGTAAAACGTTTAACGTTTGAAAAATTTAATCTTTTATTGCTTTGACACAACATTTATCTGAAATTCTTTACTGATAAAGTATTATTTTAAGTACATATGTAGTCTTATTGTTTTTCTATAAAATACCTATTGGCAGTTAATAATTGGCCAAAAATGATGTCAGCTATCATCCCTAAAAATTTAAATAGATTTTCATGATAGATTTCTTGACAATCCCTTAATTGTCAATGATGTCTAGATTGTAGATGATTCTGTTTGTTTTGGACTAAGTGAATGCCCAATTTCTCAATTATCATTGCATAAAGTAAATTTTCAAATATCACCAGATTGTAGAGATTAATTCTACCTATCATTGTATAGAAACCTTACTATCATTATCTTCATTTTTAATTATGAATTGCCTTTGTATACATATGCCTCCAGATCATTTACATTAAATTTATCAATATAATTCAGCAACCCAAGCAGCATTTCATGATCATTAGCTTATTTACATCTTAGGCTTGACTACAATATCAAACTACTCAGTCATTTGCTGTTCAGTTGTTAGTGTCTTTGATTTAAAAAATAACTGTATCAATTTATTATGATTATATTGTAATAATTATACTTGTAGATTTCCAGTGTTGTCAGAATGTACAAAGTGAAATAAACAATTTCAAAATAACATTTAAATGTTTTATTAGATAAATTGAACTTTAACAAATTAATTTATAACTGTATAAAAAAATAATTTGTTAAATAAAAAAAAAATACAGGAAATTGATTGTCAATTAATACCTTCAAAAGTCCATTACCCTTCTCTGCTTGACATGCTTAACATTGCCAGACCTAAATCTCCCAGTGGTTGTTGACCCTACTGATACTCCACTCACAAGTAAGTGGATAAGGGAGATCTGGAAACAATTCAGTATAGCTGTGAATCCCAGCCAACTAGCTCTTGACACTAAAAAGTCTTTCTGGACTGTCTACAAATTAAGTTATCAGGATCAATCCCTGATTCAAAATGCATGGGGCTTTCCAACAAGCCTTGATCCAAAAGCTGAATCACTGGTATGTTGAATCCAAACACATCAACTTTTTTATCAAACTCAACCTGGTCTCTCTTCCTACCAGTTACTTTCTGGTGGCCAGAAGGGGTTCCACAAATACTGGACCCAGTGCCAGCTCTGCCACTCAACTGACGAGACCATAGACCACCTACTATACATGTGCTCCACCTTTGCTCCTATCAGGAACTTCATCATTGACAGTTTCACTAGACATCAGAGATGCCCCGTCAATTCAAAACATGATCAAACAGGGAACCTATGCATCCATCAGACTGTTCATCTTTCTAGCTTTCACCTTATGGTTAACCAGATGAACATTCTAATAACACTCAACTTCAGATTTACATCAAGCTACTCTTACAGGCCAAAGCCAGAGATTCAGCCCTTTCATCTCAACTCCTACAGTGACACTTGGGAAGATTGTTTCCAAATGAATAACCCACTATGAAATATTGATGGCTCCTTATTGAACTTAAATCTAAAATAAATAGATGCCCTGACTTCATCATGCAACCTGTATCATGATCATGCCTCCAAAAGACAGACAATGAAATCACATTTCTACAACGAGAAATGGAACAACCTATGTCACATCAAACAAAACTGCACAAATAGTGAGCTATGGGCACTGATAACTCTCATCACAACCACAGATGGACTGTACCCCCAAACCCAGGGCCTTGTTTTTTATCTGAGTTCATCTCAGTCACTCAGAATGTCGCTTTAATCTTTTCTCCACCTTTCAGAATACTGAACTCCTCTAAACCAGGTCGCTTTATGATGTAATGCACCGACTAAAAAACAATGACTAAACGGATACATAGCACCTCCACTGATGGACTCATCACTAATTAGACTGTTTATCCATGTACTCAGGACTTTTCAGTATATGTTCCTTATTTTTTTGGCCTACATTATTTAAATAAAATGTAAACCTTTTCAGTGTACAAAGAACATTTCATGTTTGAATAAAATATTTAAAAAAAAAAAAATAATACTTTTGGTAGTAAATAGTTTTTTAATAATCTATTATGTGATTTTAATAACTTCATTTCAGTCTCATTGGTCATATGACCTTCAGTCAAATTGCAACAGGATATACATTTAATATCTCTCAAACTATCAAAACAAAACAAAAAACTGCAGCTTGTCATTTTCTTCAAACAGTCATCAAATCCAAATCTTTTGCCAGCCACACATATGTTGCCAACAAATATTATTCAATTTCTTTTTTAGTTTTTTATATAAACTATTATCCCCTTTCTCAAACAGATTTCATTAGGCCTAGAGTAGCACTTCTTTTCCATAAAATTTGACGAAATTCATATCTGTCATAAACAATTAATGCATATTTTTGGCTACATTTTTTATTTTATTCCAATTACCTTAAATATTGTTTCCTATATTTCTCCTTAAATAAAGAGCATCATTGTCTACAAGTTCTGTATTCATCTAGCTTGCAATTTATTGATATATGACTTCATTTTTTAAAATTCAAATCCAACACATCTGCATTGAAGAATACTATTCTTCATTTTTTAAAGAAAAAAAACCAGTATAATTCATAAAACGGTTTTTATAATACACTCTTTTTCAATATCTTCTAAGTGTATCTCCTGAGAAAATATTTTATGTCAATTACAATTCACTAAATATTTCGTAAACCAAATTAAAATTAAATAACATTTCTGCCTTAGATCTACTTTACTTATCACCTTTAGTGACTCTGCAATCTCAAATTTCATATTACACAATTCCCACATTTTCTTTTTTTTTTAGACTCTTCCTTACTATTCTGTCATTAGTTTCTTTTAACTAGAATATCTGAATCAAATAACGCTTCCTTATCTATTTTATCTAGTCTATAAAAAAATTCGAAATATTTTTCTTCACTTACTAATATTAATATGCTTTTTAAATATTCTGTAACTTAATAAGCAAAATCTATTTCATCTTACAAAAGTGAAGTTTTGTTTTTGAATCAATCGATCAAATCTTCTCATTATAATTTTTAGTTCCACCTCTTTTCTCTCCTTCTCTAATAAATTTAGTTTTTTTTCCAGTATTTTTTTATATATATATATGCAATCTAATGTATTTACATCTTATTACTGTTTCAAAAATAAATTTTAATGCAAAATAAATTCTATTAATTTTTATAATGTTACAATTTTAAAAACAATTCTGGATAACATAAAAGTTTTTCTTTTTTTCTCTTTTGTTCAGTAAGTTGGCTAATTTTATTTTTTTTATCTTTCAGGGGCTGTGCCTCAATTCCTGATCATTATCACAATTTAATGATCGTTTAGGCAAAGTTTTTGTTAGCATATACAATTTAAATAATAGATAAGACAATTCATTAGTGATGTATGATTACCCTGTTGTGCCCATAGCTTGTGATTTAAATCTGAATTAGATACTTTTTCAAGTGCAGTCCAGTTAGCTATCTGATACTGGCCAGTAAATGGAGAATAATCTTTTTTTTAATCAGAGAATCTGAATTCACTTGATTAATACCATTGCAAAAAAAAAAATAATTGTAAATTAGAAAGCAAAGCAAATTTCTAGCATGTTAGTTTATTAACTGTTAAATTTTAATTGTCCTAATATGGCAGAATAAAAGATTTATTATTATCACTGTTGAAAAATCTGTTGCAACTGATATGAAAACTAATGATAAATAAAATTTGATGCTGACTCCAATTTTGTTTTCTAACAATATATCTTATTAAATAATCACATATACAGAATTTTGTTTTCTGTTATTGTAACAGTAGTCTTTGGATTTGTTTATGAGTGTTGTTTTTGATAAGGGTTGATTTTAAAAAAACATTAACTTCATTATAATACCTAAATTCTCAAATCTATTCTTGTGTTTATTTTATTTATTGAAAAGACCTATTCTTTAACCTAACATACCAAATGCTTCTAATATATTATCCAATTTTTTTTTGAAAGGAAATTAATATAAAAATATTATTCATTGATAAATGGAAGAAATTAAAAGAATTTCTTAAAAACCATATTTTATAATAAAACCTTTCTCTGTTATATTGATGGGCTTTCTTGAGAATGAGATAGTAAAGGGTTAGAAAATACAATGGAAAATCACTTAATGATGATCAGTTCTTTATTAAGAATCTTTGAAAGGTCCTCTTTGTTAGAAGCATATTATTTCCAAAATATTTAAGATTTAAGCTTTAATTTCATTCTTTGTGAAATATCATGCGATATACTAGTGGATTCATTCATCTTTGAAGGCATCAATGTTAAGGGTTTGTTCACATAGGCTATTATCAGGAGTTCTAAATGATATTATTTCTGCATAGTTACTTGATAGTGTCCTTTTTATGCTATTAAAAAGAACACAGCTATTGTTATTTTTTGGATGATATTTCAAAAAGAACAATAAAAAAACAACTAATCTTTAGATTTTCCCCCCATTTTAATAGGTCTCACATTTACATAAAACAAGTTCTATTTGTTTAATCACTTTTCTAAGAGACTAAATTTTAAAACAAAAATCATTTAACATACATTAGGTAGTCACTTTTCTAAGAGACTGCACTTACTCATAAACATAAAAATCATCTAACATACGTTAGGTTGCAAAAACAAAGTAATTGATGGAGATATGAGTTCTTTCTCCATTTTATTTGATAAGTTTTCACATTCTGAATCTTTAATGTTTGTAAAGGAAAAACTTTTTTTTTCTTATAGTTTGAATTTTGTGTGAACCTTCATAATTTCCAAAGCATTCTTTTGCGGATTCATCATATAGTGATCAGAATTAGTTTGGTATATATTTGTAAGAGTGCCCTCTAAGTAAACATTGTGAAACACCATAGTAAACACAATCGACTCCAGCCAATAATATTATTTATCTCTGTAATGATACTCATATTTTCACTTACTAAAGATACAAATTAATTATCAACTAATTATTGAGAATTATAATTTATCTACAAACTTTGCTGTTTTATATTCCTTAAAATAATATTTTATTTATGTGAACTAAGCAAATACAGAATATGCAGATGGATTGAGAATTAGAAAACATTTAATTTTATTGCTACTTCCTGTACTTCTTGATATACAGACAATTTAGGTATTACCCCAGAGAGCAAAAGGATTAAAGTTTATAAAAGCTTAGCGAAAAAATTCACTTATCATGTTATTTTTGCTTCAGTACGAAGTAGCAGCTATTTTTGGAATGCTATCCAAAAATTCTACCTCTGAAAGTTAGTAAAGTGAAAGTAAACTATAATCGTATCAGATTATCTTAATTTAGATTAGAATTTTATTATAACCTTAACAAATCTATATACAAATAATATATTGATATTAGAACAATAATTATGCTAAAATAATAAAATATATTTATTTTTTTAATAAGTATAATTTTATGTACAGCTCATATGTACACACACATATTTGATATATTTAAATTATGTATTAACTATTGATATGTTAGTTTGGTATTAAATATGTTATAACCACAACAAAAATTTGGCTAAGACTTTCCATTTCATTACAAATTTATTTTCAATTAATCTTAAATAATTTTGCTCAATTCCAGATTGATTATAGCAAGTTGTTAGGCAATTAGATGATAACCTATAAAACTAAGACAGTTGTAATTAAAGAATGTATTGAAAATAGCTAAAATCTTATCTCTGCAGTGATTATCCTATATTCATATATGGACATTGCATTATTATTAACTGACATTAATAATAACAATAAAACAGGCAAAACTCACTATACATATTGGTCATGTGATGTTTATTGGCTTAATAACAATAAACTTGAATAGCAGTGGAAACACAGCTTGCTTTTAATTTGAGCAAATTAACCATTAGTAAATCAGGGTAATTACAATGTTTTAATTTTTGATCATCTCCCATTTTGTTTAAAGCTAGTTATAATGATTTCTTACACATATATATTTGTGACCTTCCTTACTGATTCAATCACATCTAACATAGCTCTATCAGAAATATATAATTCTTTTTGGTAAAGACTTACATTGATACCATTTAATAATAAATAAAAAAAACTTAATTTTCAGATTGTAATCAAGTTTAATATTTTTTTCAAAATATCCAACAACTATTACTAAATAAATGTCAAACTATTTAAAAGATAAAGTTACTAGGTTAATTTGAATTGGTAGTCATCAATGTACTGACAATATAAGGGAAATGTGTATATTTTTTATGAGTTCATGATTTATTAAGTTTTGATCTTTATATAACTAAAGATCTTTGATTTCTATAACATGTTTGAATATACACATATATAACCTTAATAAAAGTATTTATTTCTGTTCTAGGCTGATGAATGAAGATAAAATTTTCAAATCTAACTGATTATGTAAACTATATTACATTATTTTTTTGACAGATCTGTAGATGTCAGAATCGGTCAAATGATTTGAAAGTACTGTTAAAATAAAAATGTTTGTATATACAGAAGAATAAGTTTATCTTAAGTGAGTAAAAAAATACATGCACTCAAATGTTGAGATAATAAATAAATTTATTTTATCATACAACAAAATGTTTTTTTAGCAAACATATAACTAAAATGTTTGTTCTTTCATATGTCAAATGCATTGATCAGGAAACGAACCCGGGCTAGCTGCTTTCATTGTGTGTTCAACATAGGATTAAGAAACAACAACTGTTACATACAAAAATGAGACAGATGCTTCAGTTTAATGCCAAAAAGAGTCACAAAAAGGAAATAATGAAAAAGACTTGTATATATTATAAAAAATATGTTGGAAAGAGAACAAAAGCACTGCAAAGGAATGATAATCTGTTGACCTTTGGTAGAAGGTATACTTTTTAAAAACAGATATCTGGCCTTATTTTAGTACCTCAAATGTAATTTGAAACTGAAAATTTACTTCATTAGGGTTGTACTTATCTAAAGATAATTCATTAATATAACAAAAGGCAATAGTTAAGTATCAATCACACATTTTAATAAACAATGTTCTCAATCTCTTTTTATAATTGTTAATAACAAGACGCAATAGAATTGTTTGAATCATAGTAGAGATTATTCCAAATATTAATTCAAAGTTTTTTCTATGAATAGCCATAATTTTTTATGTATTTAAAAGAAAATAATAATTACATAAAATATGACTTCCCAAACAATCAAAAACTTCTTCCTTGAAAGATTAATGGAAATCCTCAATATGTTTTTTTTTTAAAAAAAAAAGACAAATTGAAATAAATTTATTTTGTATACAGAAACATTCATTTCTCATAATAATATTGTATATAAATTATAATGACTTTAAAACATGTTAAACATTTCTTGATAATTGTTTAGACTGTTTGAACTACTACTAAAATATTTGGTAATTAATAGTCTTTTATTTAATGGACTAATTTAATCTTTGATGGAGTGTATAATGATGATTTAATTTGATGCATTCACAATATTGGTTTAAAAAAATTCCAAAATATATATAATTATTCAAAAATTCTTAATGTACCTCATCAGTTCTTATCATAGACACCTAATGTCTTATTATGATAACTGTTAACATGATTGTTCATTGTTTATGTCATTAGAGAGAATTTCAAAAAGGATGCTGCATAAATATTTACATAGTTTTTCAGAGTATCTAAAAAATCATGATGTAGATTCTATATAAATAATAATCCCATTTTTATTAGAAATCACTTGGAAATTATTTAAAGTATTTACATGAAATTATATTATGATAACTACAAGCTGGTTATTGCTATGTCTTGAGGCTATAAAACATTTCTGGATTTTTTATACAGTCACTAAAACAAAACATTCCATTTTCCTCAAACGGTGTATCATGGTAATTGTATAAAATTATTCTAACACTCAACAACACAACACAAAGGCAAACAGTTTGTACTGCAACATTTAACAGAAATAAATTCAAACCATGGGAGAGTAAACATTTACTATGTTAAATCTAAAAAAAACTCATAAATTATTTGTCAAAAAGATCAACTCTTTTCACATACTCTTGATAAAATTTATAAGTTCAGGCTTCCTCATCTTCATATATTCCAAGATTAGATGAACCTATTTCTGAAATATTATTACTGAGAGCAACTATACAATATCCTGATTGAGTGACTGCTGTATCATTTTGATCCACTATATTTAATGATGCCCCTGTTAATTGTTGCTGGAGATAATAAGGGAGTTGTTCACTACTGAGAGTTTCATCTTGGTCTTCTGTGGCAAATTTGTTATGTGACACATCCTGCCAATCAATTTGGCTATACTCAGGCATCCTTTCTTTATTTTGCATCTGAATAATTTCAGAATCATTTGATTCAGGTAAATGTTCATAGCTGCATGAAAGTGTTTCTTCAATATTTGGCAATATCCTTGTTTCTCTAGAAACTTTGTCTAAAGATTTGTTGAAACTGCTATCAGATATTTGACTATGTAATATAGATTCATCTTCTATTATTTCTTTGTCCACATTACTATAATTATCATCTGAACTTAGAATATAAAAAGGATTGCAAATAATGTTATCAATTATAGAATCTGAGATACTTATTGAATGGTGTGGCATCACTTCTTGCGAAGGCACTAAATAACCGTAATGCTTTTCAGAATTGTCTTCTGTGATTATTTTATTATTGGCAAATTTTTTACTGACATTACTAGCACTTGATACAGATGAGTAATGCTTTTTATCAGTGTGTTCAGTACTTGATATAAATGAGCATAACTCATTATCTTCAAAACCACTATCATTAGAAAATACTCTGGGACGTAAATCTTTAACCTGCAAAAATACAAAAAAAAAAAATATTTGAATAAGAAAAACCACTGTTTACTTTTACTAAATTAGTTTAAGAACTATTTTAAAATATTAAGAAAAATTAGAATATTTTAAGAAAAAAACTGTATATTTTCATTATAGAAATGTATTGTAGTTTATATAGTAAATTGGGAATGAAATTATAGCAAAAATGATTTTTTATTAAAATGAATGAAAAGTAAAAATAAACTCATAGTCCTTATGACAATTTAATAAAATAATAATTTGTAAACCCAATCACTCCTCATCAAAAAAATTTAAGAATTAACTGCAATAAATAACTGTAGAATATATTAATAAGTCTTAATTCTGATCTCTCAATATTATTTTGAAATCTTTACTTAGACATTTAAATCATTTAATAATTCATTTTAAGTCATTTTAATACAAAATTACTAAAATTTGTATAATTCATTTGGGTTTCATTAAAAAAAATATGCTGGAGTAAATCATCTTAACATTGTCCACATAATAATTTCAGGTCAAAAATGAGTTGTTGTTCACAAATATAGCTAGTGTTTGGGAACAAAAATCATTCATTGTGCAATTTTTAAAGTAAGTTTATCATATCTTTTGTGATAACCCAAGACATTAATTATGAAGACTAGTGCTTCACTTGCTCTAATTTATGCATATTAGTATGAACTTAACGAAACAATTCAGTAAACCAACATCACTCCATTATTTATTTATAATATGATTGAGAACACTTTCCATTATTGATTGACCAGTTTTTTTTATTTTTTCTTGAGCCTATTACTAGTCAGATTATCTAGATAATAATCATCCTTAATTGGTTTATATTACAATTTTTAATATAAAACCAATAATTTTGCATTTTTTTATATTCTAGTGATGCTTTTACAGAGTTAAGATAAATTGCAATGTTATTAATATAACTTTATATTTAGGTGGTCATTAAAAATCTCACCCCTGCTTAAATTAACAGACTATATTCCATGAAGATAAGTTTTTAAAATATTCTTTTACCTTTTATGTATATTTTTAGCTTGTTAATAACAATTTATCTTTTTTCCATTTTACTCGGTGCCAATCTGCTTTCTTTCATTTTATTTTATTTAATAAAAAAACATATTACCGTATCTGGCTTGCAAAAAGAATATATTACAATGTTCATAAAAAAATAAACATAAAAAAATGTAGTAAAATGTTTTATCTAGACCAAGATTGAGTAAACTTTTTAACATGAAAAACTATTTTATTTATCCCCCCCCTCCCATAAAAAGGTCCCAAGGATAGAAGTGAAAGTAAATTTCTGAGTGGCTGTAAATATATTTTGAACATTTGATTTAGTAATAAAATAGAATCTGTATACACTCTGACAAAAACAAAAATTCTCTTAAAATTAAACAAACGAAAACGAAAAAATTAATATTTCTCAAATTTCTAATATTTAAATATTCATCATATACAATAATTACTATTTTATAATAAAGCTGAATTCAAAATACTGTTATAAAGCACATTTTCCCTCTTCTAAAATCATCAAAATATTTACAAAATACAAGAGGAAATAAAAAATGTGATTATATTTATCATGATAAAAAGAGCCCTGGGAATTGGAATCAAACTCCACATGTAACTTGTGAAAAATTTTGAAGATAGAAACCAATCTGTTTTACACCCATTTGAACTCATATCATGTAAAAAATTAATAGTCCGAACAGATTAATTTATACAACAATTACATCATATAATATTTTTAATCCAACATTGAGATCATAATCGTCTTTGTAAATAAGAACTTTTAAAAGAAATTATGCTGTTATCCTTATAGTAACATTCTATTATCATTATAAATGAATCTAAATTTACCTAAAATTTATTTAAAAAATTTTTTCTTCTTTATTTCCCCAATAAGATACTTATGTAAAGCTTAAAAGGGTCTTCTCATCCCTCAACGTTATTTTTGTTTCTTCACTAAAAAAATTATTTTAACATTTAATTTAAGAAAGTATTGCACCCATTTATCCATTCACTCCAATCTTAATTTATAAAACAAATGATTATGCCATCTTTGCATAATCATAAATACTATAGCCATTTAATTATCATTGAGTAGACATTACCCTTTATATATTCAGACAGCTATGTTTTTGATAACAGATGAAACAATTTTTTCTGAATTCCTAAAACTAATATATATTATATATTCAAATTTACATTATCATTTTTATGCTTTAAAATTCATTACCTTAATCGTTTTATATTTTTAATAAATAAATATACATATATTATTACTAAACCAATAATAAATAGTGTGCCAACCCTTGGTCTAGGCATATGGGTAAATATAGAGAATAGATAAATGACAAAATTGAATGAATCAATAGATTTATCTATCCATTAATAAATTTAATATTCCTTATCTGTTTATAATAAGTCAGAAAAGGTACAGGAAAAAGTTGAATAGAGTTTTTCAATAGAAGTGATGTGCCTGCTAGAGAATTTCAAATAAAGAATCACAATTACCAACATGAAGTTAAGGATTTTAAGAATTTAAACCTTATTACAAAAATGACAGATTTCCTATATAGTGATTATACGAACTTCATATTTTTCAAATATTTTGTAGCTGAATTCCACTGTTTGTTTTAATATATCATTAAAGTAAAATAATTTAATCATTTTTTAATTAGAGAGATTATTCTGCAGATGGTATATCTGATATTTGAGATGCTCTATGATTGTCAACATCATATAATTTTTTTAATTCAATAGCTTTGAATCATCCTATGATGAAGTCTGCTTTGCATATGAAGAAAATTTGATATGTATTATTTGGAACAAAGAAACTTTACAAATCATAGTCAGTTTTCTATTTTACTTTATTCATTGTAAATTAATGAAAAATCAGAGTAATCTAAGAAGAAGATGTGATTTGGGCTTAATTTTATAAATAAAATTAAATCTTTAACATTAGGAATATATAAAATCAATTAGATTTATAAATCTTGTGGTGCATTTTCCATTTACTTTTGTTAAAAAAGATCATTAATCATTATTTGGTGTGAAGACTTACACTATCTTTCACTTCCAAAACATACATCTTGAATACCAACCTACTTTCATGAAATGAAACATAAATTTTAATATCTGCTTTTCATATTATATCAATCCAATATTAATGTATCGTAAATATGACTTCTTTGTTTGAAATGTTTATACATATACATAAGCAATTAATTATTCTGATAAAAAAATCAGATGTTCAAATCCCTAGTTCATCTGATAGGGATAGGTTATTTAAAATGAAAGTATAATGAACGAAATATTTATGTTGGGATATTAACATTAATAACTGCTTTTTTATCTTACTGCCTCATGATACACATTTTTTCTTCTATATTTATTACATTATGTTTCTTACATAAATTCTTTTTCTGCTTTTTCCATTTTTTATCTTATTGTTTTATTTCATAATAATAAAGAGCCTAGTCATCATGAGCCTATTATGCACACCATTTCTTTATACTGTTTGTGACAATGAAAATATGTATTTGCATATTTCTATCATTTCATTACAAACACAATAATTCTAATTCCAATCTTTTTGCTCTTTGTAACTTTATTGCTTTTTGTTTTTTCTGGAATTATTATGGTTACACTCATTAATAAACAGCAGCTAATGATGGCTAAATAAATAAGTGGACACATAATTGGGATAATGAATTAAAATAATGAAATGTGATAGATAGTTAGACAGAAGCAATGAAAAATAAGTAGAACTATTTACTGATTATTTCACTTTTCATCCACTGCCATTCATGCATTTATTAAATTACGCATCCATTTTTAATTCATTCCTTTCTCCATCTGCCTAGATTAATAAATAAAATAAATCAGTGGATAAATAAGAACATAGATGAATATATCACTGCATTTAGATAATTGAAAGGAAAATTATATTATTTATTCATTTATCCATATGTCTATATACTATGTATCCATTAATTCATTAAGTTATCAGCTATTTTCCTTTCTAAAGTTCTATCTATTTTTCTCTATCAATCTATACACACATTCACATTCCTATGTATTCAATCGTGGATAGAGATAAATACTTAGAAAGATTATTTTTTTATATTTGTAGATAGTATATTAGATATAGATATATTGTTACAGATATATTGCCAAATGCATGCTAGATATAAAGTATGTTGATAAATATTGCATGAATACACCCAATTGTCTATAAATTGATGAGCAGATACATGATAAAGATTGATAAGTCCAATGAAATATCATATCTATTATGTGCTATTTTTCTTTATATCTGCATTGATTTTAACAAAATATTAGTTGGATATGTTTTTCCTATTATTGATTAAGTCTATAGCAAATATTATTTCAAACAATTAATACCAAATACATACAAATATATTCAATTAAATATATTTATTTAATATTATGAAATTTAGCAATACTCCTACATGAAAAAAAAAAAAACAGAGAAAACAAAAAAAATACTGAGCACTTTTATCATAACAAAATTTACCTTTTATTCAGATTAAAGAATAGTGCAGTATTTACTTATCTAAATTTGATTACAAAACCTGATGGATTAATATGAGTTATTTTTAAAAATTGTTGACATTGTAGTTTCAAATTACTTTTAGTGATATTTATGCATTAGACCTACTGTATTAACAATGACAGCACAAACAAATATCTAAATAGAAACTAAATTAACCAGGTTTACAATGTAGTAAAAAAATAATTACTTTTTTTTATGTGAATATTAAATAAAGTTCTGATCTGAGAAAGTTGTTAATCAAAATGCTGATTTCGCTTCTAATTTTAGGTTTTAAAGAAAAGGACACTTTCATTTGCATGACATAAAATACTTCAGTCTATAAACAGAGCAAAACTCTCCATACAGTATTGCCACCTGTGCTAAACAGAGTAATCAATGGATGCCAGAAGGCTTGTGCATAAAATCCCTATCTAGTGCCTACTCATCCAATATCCCCAGACTAGTTTCTGGCTTGTGGCCTTCGTCAGTGAGGAGCTTTGTATCTGAGAGCACTGCATCTAGATCTTAGGATCTAATGCAACCCTCTAGCAACCACCTTTTATCTCTACTTAACTACTAAACTATGAGAATGAAATTGAAAACACAAAAAATATTTTCAATCTAAGCTCAATAGCTTAAATAGTCATATGGGTCTGAACTCAGTTCAGCACCCATACATTTTGGTGTCTTTGGCTCTTTTACAACCATAGCCACCACTATCCTATTAGGCAGGATTGGTGTTAAACCATTAAGCATCACATGATCACTTTTCCTATACTAGCACATTAATTGTTGATAAACAGAGCAAAACTCTCCATACAGTATTGCCACCTGTGCTAAACAGAGTAATCAATGGATGCCAGAAGGCTTGTGCATAAAATCCCTATCTAGTGCCTACTCATCCAATATCCCCAGACTAGTTTCTGGCTTGTGGCCTTCGTCAGTGAGGAGCTTTGTATCTGAGAGCACTGCATCTAGATCTTAGGATCTAATGCAACCCTCTAGCAACCACCTTTTATCTCTACTTAACTACTAAACTATGAGAATGAAATTTTAACACCAATCCTGCCTAATAGGATAGTGGTGGCTATGGTTGTAAAAAGAGCCAAAGACACCAAAATGTATGGGTGCTGAACTGAGTTCAGACCCATATGACTATTTAAGCTATTGAGCTTAGATTGAAAATATTTTTTGTGTTTTCAATTTCATTCTCATAGTTTAGTAGTTAAGTAGAGATAAAAGGTGGTTGCTAGAGGGTTGCATTAGATCCTAAGATCTAGATGCAGTGCTCTCAGATCCAAAGCTCCTCACTGACGAAGGCCACAAGCCAGAAACTAGTCTGGGGATATTGGATGAGTAGGCACTAGATAGGGATTTTATGCACAAGCCTTCTGGCATCCATTGATTACTCTGTTTAGCACAGGTGGCAATACTGTATGGAGAGTTTTGCTCTGTTTATCAACAATTAATGTGCTAGTATAGGAAAAGTGATCATGTGATGCTTAATGGTTTAACACCAATCCTGCCTAATAGGATAGTGGTGGCTATGGTTGTAAAAGAGCCAAAGACACCAAAATGTATGGGTGCTGAACTGAGTTCAGACCCATATGACTATTTAAGCTATTGAGCTTAGATTGAAAATATTTTTTGTGTTTTCAATTTCATTCTCATAGTTTAGTAGTTAAGTAGAGATAAAAGGTGGTTGCTAGAGGGTTGCATTAGATCCTAAGATCTAGATGCAGTGCTCTCAGATCCAAAGCTCCTCACTGACGAAGGCCACAAGCCAGAAACTAGTCTGGGGATATTGGATGAGTAGGCACTAGATAGGGATTTTATGCACAAGCCTTCTGGCATCCATTGATTACTCTGTTTAGCACAGGTGGCAATACTGTATGGAGAGTTTTGCTCTGTTTATCAACAATTAATGTGCTAGTATAGGAAAAGTGATCATGTGATGCTTAATGGTTTAACACCAATCCTGCCTAATAGGATAGTGGTGGCTATGGTTGTAAAAGAGCCAAAGACACCAAAATGTATGGGTGCTGAACTGAGTTCAGACCCATATGACTATTTAAGCTATTGAGCTTAGATTGAAAATATTTTTTGTGTTTTCAATTTCATTCTCATAGTTTAGTAGTTAAGTAGAGATAAAAGGTGGTTGCTAGAGGGTTGCATTAGATCCTAAGATCTAGATGCAGTGCTCTCAGATCCAAAGCTCCTCACTGACGAAGGCCACAAGCCAGAAACTAGTCTGGGGATATTGGATGAGTAGGCACTAGATAGGGATTTTATGCACAAGCCTTCTGGCATCCATTGATTACTCTGTTTAGCACAGGTGGCAATACTGTATGGAGAGTTTTGCTCTGTTTATCAACAATTAATGTGCTAGTATAGGAAAAGTGATCATGTGATGCTTAATGGTTTAACACCAATCCTGCCTAATAGGATAGTGGTGGCTATGGTTGTAAAAGAGCCAAAGACACCAAAATGTATGGGTGCTGAACTGAGTTCAGACCCATATGACTATTTAAGCTATTGAGCTTAGATTGAAAATATTTTTGGTGTTTTCAACTTCATTCTCATAGTTTAGTAGTTAAGTAGAGATAAAAGGTGGTTGCTAGAGGGTTGCATTAGATCCTAAGATCTAGATGCAGTGCTCTCAGATACAAAGCTCCTCACTGACGAAGGCCACAAGCCAGAAACTAGTCTGGGGATATTGGATGAGTAGGCACTAGATAGGGATTTTATGCACAAGCCTTCTGGCATCTATTGATTACTCTGTTTAGCACAGGTGGCAATACTGTATGGAGAGTTTTGCTCTGTTTATCAACAATTAATGTGCTAGTATAGGAAAAGTGATCATGTGATGCTTAATGGTTTAACACCAATCCTGCCTAATAGGATAGTGGTGGCTATGGTTGTAAAAGAGCCAAAGACACCAAAATGTATGGGTGCTGAACTGAGTTCAGACCCATATGACTATTTAAGCTATTGAGCTTAGATTGAAAATATTTTTTGTGTTTTCAATTTCATTCTCATAGTTTAGTAGTTAAGTAGAGATAAAAGGTGGTTGCTAGAGGGTTGCATTAGATCCTAAGATCTAGATGCAGTGCTCTCAGATACAAAGCTCCTCACTGACGAAGGCCACAAGCCAGAAACTAGTCTGGGGATATTGGATGAGTAGGCACTAGATAGGGATTTTATGCACAAGCCTTCTGGCATCCATTGATTACTCTGTTTAGCACAGGTGGCAATACTGTATGGAGAGTTTTGCTCTGTTTATCAACAATTAATGTGCTAGTATAGGAAAAGTGATCATGTGATGCTTAATGGTTTAACTTCAGTCTATGCCAGTAATTGTAACAAACAATTATTTTCTTTTAGTTTTATTGGAATAAATTTATATTTCTAAAAGTTTAGTTGTTTGTCCACTAAATAATGTTTCAGCTCATCATTTTGTGCTATGAAAAATGAGTGTTGAAGTTTGTCAGAAGATCCTGTGCAGGCGTTATAAGATCGAAAGTAGATAGTTATTGCTGAATTAATACATATGTGATAGTTTACAGCAGATCTAATATATAAGTATCCTTTAAAATACTATTAAACAAATGTTAACTGTAAAGTTATCAGATAAAGTTATTTTTTAAACAAATTGTTCTTTATGAAAATAATTATTATTAAAATTTTAACTATCAATCTTGATTAATTCATGGTATAAATTAAGCAATGTTTTATTAATATTACATTGTAAGATATTACTTAGGATATAGTATAGAAGAACTCTGACATCCTTTCGATTTTGTTCCAAGTGATCTAAGAGGAAAGATAACCTCTGCATTAATGATATTTTATGACCTGTCAGTTCATGAATATAAAAAACTGAGTTTTGATATTTATGTTTAACTATCTGACCTATATAAATTTTATGGCAACTACAAGTTATCATATAAACTACCTCATGAATAGATTTGCAATCAATTGACTATTTTGAACTATTTAGTAATGAATTTAAATTTAAGCCTTTCTTCCAGGCCCCTTTCATACCACCTAATAAAAAACTATTTTAAAAATCCTTTTACTAATTGATGCTTTATTAGGCATCATAAAAGTGGCCTGGAAGACATGCCTAAATTTAAATTCATTACTAAATAATTCAAAACAATCAATTGATTACAAATCTATTCCTGGAGTAGTTTATAAGATATCTCATAGTTGTCATAAATTTTATATAGGTCAGAGTAAATTAAATCTTAATGAAAAAGTTAAAGTTCATAAGAGTAGAGTTAAAAATAGATATTAAAACTCAGTTTTGCATATTCATGAATTAAATACAGGTCATATCTTTTATGAAAAAAATAAATTGAAAAGAAACTTTGATGATGTTTTTTGAATCTGAGGGCATAAATCTCATAAAGACATCCTTCGATGTAAAAAACAGTTGGTTGATGAAATAAATGATGGGAAGACTTTTGTTTTGTTTATAGATGTTGTATGTTTAACTCCAAAAGATTAATAGATGAAACCACAGTTGTGTAAGGATTTTAGTAAAATTTTATTGTTTTGACTAGTATTGTAATGTTACATGAATTTCTATTTTATTTTTAATTGCTAATATAGCATTTTTTGAAATTGATTTTAATAGTATTAGTTATTAAAAACAATACTATTATGAATCAAAAGAAAAATTTGACTGGAATACATTTTTGTGTGTATAGATTCTTCATCACAGAATAACAACCAGCTAACAGACTATGGATATTATAAACAATAGTCTAATAAATATAAAGAAAAAATGCTCTTTTTGTTCTTAAATTAAAAAAAATGTTTCTCTTACTCCCTATCAATAGTGATTTAAACAAACAATACAGGAAGCAATCTTTACTGTCTGTTTTTGTCAATGTCTATTAATATTTTGAACAGTTTTTAGGAAGAAAATTAAATAACTTATAATATGGTAATTTAGAAAAAAAATACTGCAACTTCAGCATTTTCATTTTACAATTATTATAGTTTTAAAATTATATAATGCAATTATTAAAAATAATAGATTGATAAAAACTGAATATATAAAATGCAAAAGATACTATAGTTAAGTGGTGTTATAATTCCAACACCTATCTAATAATACCAAATTATTATAATAAGATATATATAATTTTATTTTATTTAATAATTTCTTTAATTATATTTACTATTTTCTTTGGATAGTATATATATAAAGGTGAAGTAGAGGATGGAATAGCTTAGGTGTACTTCTTTTTTCCCTTTCTTTTCCATAAGTTAAAAATATGTTGCTAACCATTTATCTCAATTAATTATAATTATGTCCTTCAACTTGTGGGATGTTATTAAAACTAGTATTAGGAGAGGTCATTTTCATTTTCTAAGAATTTTATGGGTAATATGAGAAAGGGAAAGACAAAACCTGTTTACTGCAGTTTATGAAATAGCCAGAATTGCAAAATAAACAAATCAGAAAGTAAAAAATGGTTTTTGTAATCATGGTAAAGCTCACATTCAACTATTTGGTTTTTTTATTTATCTTTATTTTTTTTCAGGAAGTTAGAATAATCATACATGTTTGTAAGTGAGTGGTAATAAATTTATATATTTTATAGACAAAAAAATGGAGAAAATTTGATAAGTAAATATATAAAGTTACCTATCTGATATATATGTGTATGCTTAAATGCACATACATATATAGGTATAAACTTAATGAGAAAATCTAATAAGGTTAATAAATTTAAATTTTTTAAAAGACTGAGTCTTTTAAAATTCTTTAATTTATTAACCTTATTAGATTTTCTCATTGAGTTTATACCTATATATATATATGCATTTAAGCATACACATACATATCACTATCCAATGATTTATTTATCAGTCTACTTAGACTGAAGCTGAGAACAAAAAAGAGTTCATGGATTATATATTCTCAGGAATAAATAAATCTCTGAAGCATTAGGGTAGACTAGAACAATTCTATAAGTCTAAGTTATCCTTTAATCACACATAAGTAGAGTATAATATTGTAATTCTCAGACTATTCAATTCATTTAATCAGAATGAGTAAAATTATAAGCCCAGCAATAAATAAAATAGAACTGTGTAAATTTAAAAATGTAAATTCACATGTTCTTCTAATTTTAAATGTGGTTAATTAATGTAAACAATGAATAACCTAATTATACCTCCACATGTGTATCAGATTTGCTTTGCAAGCTTTTATCCTTCTTCCAACATGAGAGACAACATTTAACACATGATGAGATTTGGCGTCTTTCATCTGAGAACTAAAAATAAAAAGCATATCAAAGTAAAAAGTATATATTTTATATGCATTTGTCAAAATTTTTAAAAATATATTTGTGTTTATTATGAGTGGAAAATATATCAATTTTGTTAAAATCCTATGAAAGATTTCATTTTCATGAAGCAATAATGACATTCACTGTGCATGTAATAATATCAAGTATTCTTTTGCCATGAAAGAATAATGTGAAGTAAGTCTAGTTATAGTTCTTCAGAAAATATCATTTTTGTTAAAACTAAATTTTAAAATTGCAAATAGTCTCCATCTTCCTGTAATTAAAATCAAAGAAAGACTTACTTTATAAACAATTGATGGTGATATGTCTTCTGGCATAATCACTGGAGGACACAACCACATAACACACCTATAAGATAAAAAAAAGTCTTAAATATTCATTATTCAACATTTGGTAAGAGAATATTTTAATATAATTGTGGGAATGTAACCATCAACACTACATTTACATAAGTGTCAGCTCATAAGCATAATCTAAAAGTAATGGATGTTACACATATACATAAATCATATTATCTAACATGATGTATAATAGCATATATAGATTAAAAGTTAGTGGAACATTGCAAAGAATGCAAATTATTAAAATTTTACCTAAAAAGATAAACTTATAAATATAATATCTTCTACTTGCTATTATAGTTTTTGACTGTTTTTAAACACAGCTGATAAATTACAGCTACAAATTAAAAAACATATCCTTCAGTAATATCTTAATATTAGGAAAGCATAAATAAAATTCTTGATCTTTGTATAGCTGGTTTGATTTGAAAATCTTAGGAATAAGTTATAGAGATTAAGGAAAATCCTGTTGATGGAAGTACTTTCAATAGTAATAATATTTCTGAATTGTAAAGGAGTAAACAATTAATATTCCTTAGAAATAGCTTTTATCACTTCCCAGATGAAAATTAGATAGTAAAGCAAAGATTAATCAGTTTTAAGTTATCAAGTTCAGAGAATAGTTTCCAAATATGAGCAATGACTGGTCTCTTATTTATATTAACTGAAGGATCAGTGTTTTATCTAAGACTCAGATATTACCAAGAGTGCATGAGATATAAAAAGTACATCAAGTCACATTCATTGTTATGTTGATTCTTATAGTTGAAATTTCATATCATGGACTAGTTTGTGCATTTGTGTAGGAGCCCCTTAATGCAATAATAATAAAAATGTTATTTTTTGGTAATTTTTTGATTGCCTTTCATCAAACATGAAAAGGAACTTAATGGAAAACATAAGTATCTTTTTAAATGTGTAGAATTATGAGTTATTATTCAAGATTTGTATAATCTCATGTTTAAACCAATGGCTATATACAAAAAAACTTGTTCATTTGTTAAGATATCGTTCACATGTATAAAATGAGTACATCACTTTGATAACAAACAATAATGAGATTTACCATGACTTCTAAAATAATGTTAAAAATCATTAATATATAAACAAAAAAGTTGATATAGTAAAAAAGTTGGTAAAAGCTGTTGTGTATGTTAGGATATGCATTCCATCTGGGTCACAGTTAAATAAACAAACATAAATTACAAATAAAAATGAGTTTATTGTACTCTTAATAAATATGTATATATAAATAGGCAAAGAAAATATAAATCTTTAATTGAAACAATAGGTAAAGGAATTATAAATCTTTAATTGAAACAATCTCTAACATAAACTTTTCTTGTAGTGTATACATTACTTCTCTATACACATACTTGATAAGAAAAAAAAATCTACATCTGATTTTCTAAGCTTTGGCACACATGCTTATTTCAGGCTATTATAACTTTATTACTGTATGCATTCTATCTATATATAGGGTAATTTGCATATAAAATTTAAGTTCAGTGCATGCTAATTTATTGAATACTTTGCTAAAGTAAAAAAATTATGTAAGTAATGTGCAGTAATTATTTTCTGTAATAAACTTTATTTTAACAATATCATAAATATATTGTGCCAGGCATTATCAAATGTCCATGCACAAAATCTGCTGTAAAGAATATTACAGCAGATACATTTATGAATTTGCAGATATTAAGCACAACAAATATATAAATGTGCTATATAAGTAGTGGAGGTGGTCTGAGCATTAAAATACCCACACACACCAATTTAAATAATATGAAATTGACATAGAAAATATTGTAGAGTAAACTCATGTATTTTTTGGTTTTATATTTCCTTTTTGTATATGTTTTATGATATGTTATTTTATGTATTTGGCTTTCTCTGAAAAATTCAAATAGAGAAAAGCAATTGTTCCAATATAATTGTACATTTTTTTTTTTAATTACTTTTCTAAAAACTAATTTTATTCGGTAAACCAAGAATGTTAATTGCTTTTGCAAAACTGATCAAAAGCAAAATGTTTGATAATACTATAATTAAACTGTTATCGTTTTTTAAAAAAATTCTTTTGAATTGATTTTGTGAGCAAGTGGTCTGAGTAATCAGTAAAGGAATGTTATAATCTAAATGATAAGATAAATTGAAAGGATTGGCTGATTCATGCTTCTCGGAGGGCTAGTGGGATTGATATAGTTTGGTCAGGGCAGTGAGATTTTTTTTTTTTCTTTGGCGTCGTTCTGGGCATGTCAGGCACTTGTTTGGCTCCAGAATTCTTCAAGCAACCAACTACTTAGAGATTAATTTATGAACAGGACTACTGCTGACATTTTCTAAGAAACCCATTATACAGTTCTTTTAAGAACTAATGATTTCTTAAAGATTTAATGAACCAGTCAAATAGCAAGTGAACATTTAATAGAAAAATATTATCATATACAAACAGAGGAAAATATGGAGCAATCTACCAGAGAGTCCAGTGAAATGACCGTGGGGTAAACAACCAGCCGGTGCACTGCCCTTTCTCTGTCCCAAGCCGCCAAGATGTGCCCACGCCAGTTCCACCTAAACAAACCCCCTTCCCACAAAATAGATGAAACCCTCACCGCACAGCCAGTTGACTTGAAGCCCACTCTGAGCCCGCAGGAGAAGAATGAAGATGCAGATATAAGTTTGTTTTAAGATATTTTATTAATATTGAAATAATTAACTTTGATACTTCCGATTAAATATAACATTATTTTTTTTATTATTATTAATCATTTAAAAAAAAGAGAGAGAGAGTTGTCTCTCGCATATGTATATTGAATTTACGGTTATTGCGGGCATAAATGATAAAGCTTTATTTAAATCTTTTAAGTCAATTTTTCTATTTCAAATTCTAGTATTTTCAACAAAGGTTGCAATGAGATTTTTTTTTTTTGTTGCTATTCGTTTTGCTCTTGTTGTTATTCCTGAAATTCATCATATATACATGTATAGGAATTTATCTTTGGCAAAACGGAAATAGATACAGTACCTTATGGTGAGTACAGTATAGTATCTGAGCCAATGCAAACTAGTGACTTGTTGGGAATACGAAATTAGTGAAATATTTCATTGTGCAAATATACGTATGCATAGGTTTTTTTTTTTTGCTATCAATAAAAGGGTTTTAAAGTTATCAGTAAAAGCGTATGCCTGTATGACCGAAAATCTCATATCTGCATATCAAATCACACAAATTAAAATTGATTTCTATTGGGTAAAAAGAGCTCAGACCACTTCCATTGCTTATAAACATTGTAAATAGCTTTAGGGAATTTATTATTTTTTCTTATTTAAAATTGTATTTTATCTATTTCAACGCCTCGAATATATATATCATCACTAGTATGAAACGGTGGTGGGTATTTGGGATTAAATAAATATTTAAGCGTAATATTAAACTTGTTTCGTTTTCATATCATTATTTATATTGATAAAAATGTGTTCTTTCCTTATCAACCACGTAACTGTAATAATCATTTAACTTACTCATTTGAAGACCCTAGATGTAGAGTGACTTGAGCTAGCCACACATCACTCTACCGGGGTGTTAAATCTTATTCTTATGCTCCGCTGAACATATGGTATTATACATCCTTCTGGGAGGGTGAAAAATTCATTTTTTAATTCTTTATAGAAGTGGCGCGCAAAAGTCTATTTTGTAAATAGATTTTTCAAAGGTGTGTACTTGCCATTGTTCTAAATACTCGGGCATTCAAATAAGATATCAACTAAAGGGTGTTTTTTAACTGGAAGATTCCTGTCAATCCACTCTTTCTATCAATTTAGCTGGAGGTACCAATATACATGAGTACAGACAACCGGCTAGATTGATATCCATTTCTTTACCTGTTGAATCTTGGTCACTTCATGCTCAGTGCAAGATTAGGAAAAGAATTCCACAGGGAGTATGGTCCGGTACAATATATATATATATCAGCGCTCTTATTATATATATATCAATATACATATTTCAATTTCTCTCCTCAGTCTACAAAAATAATTTTTATTTACAAACAATAATATTGCAGTGTTCTAGGTTTTTTGGATTCTCAAACAGGTCTAAAGAGAAGAAATTCTTTTTTCTCCTCTTGCTTGGCAATTTTCTCTTCTTTATATGAAGACTGTTTTGAAAATGACAAATTCACTTCTGGCAAAATCTTTAATTCATTTAATGAATCATTTTTCTTGAACAATTGCTTCTCATTAATTAAATTTAAGTCCAGCAGCGCTTATTCTGTATCAGCACTTCACTCTTCTTTTAGTAAAGTAGTATTATTTAACAATCAGTTAGCTCTAAAACTTTTTTCTAATCATTCCAAATAGTGAATTCTCAAACGATTTATGTATTTCCTCCTTTCTATCATTTGTAGTTTGGAATTCTCTTGTCTTGAAACAATGCTGGTTATTACTCCAGAAACCATTTTCTCTTTAACATATTGTGTATCCAATGATATCACAACTCTATAGCTTTCTTTGTACAAGTCAATTTGCCTCAATGGGCTATTATTAGACATTAGTGTGGACAGGTGAAGTCAGCATCTTTGGCACAATAAATATATCAGCCAATTTCTTTTTAATCAATGTACATTGAGTGAAATGTTGATGAAACATAGTGTTAGTTAAAATTTCATTATTACTTTATGAAACTTTTTTAGTACCTGTTTCAAATGCTGAACTGCTTTCATTGCCAAATCATTACATTCTGGGTTATACAAGGGTGTTAACACATGGTGAATTCTCTTAGTTATTAAAAAGTCTTTAAATGTATCTGATGTGAAATCAGTTTCACTATCTGAAATAATAATTTTGGGTAACCATAATATGTGAAAATTTCATTTAAAGTTTTTCATGATGTTTTTCACAGTTGTACCCCTTTGTATTTTGTCCATTTTGAGTAAACTTCTATGAGTATCAGGAACATATTTTATAATAAACCAGCATGATCTATATGAAGTTATTCTCATACTTTATTTGCTTTACTTTAAGATACTAACTTCTTTGGAAGCATCATAGCAATAGACTGACAGTCTTTACAACACTTTACTCTATGAATAATTTCACTGTTCAAATTCTTGCTGTCTCTTTTACTGATCAAGACTTCTCCTCTGTCATTTGCAATGCCATTGTAAATCATCTGTATTCTTTTTACTCTAATTCCTAGATGCTGTAATACCATAACCATAGTTTTGATTTGGCCTTTAGTTTAGCCAATACCATTATTTTATCTCATATTTCAATCTCAATTCCATTTATATCCTTCACCTTTTCCATAATGATGCTCCTTCTCACTTTATTAATTTTATTCAACTTTTATTGAAATTGGGAAAAAACCCACCCCACTGCCAATTTCTATATTTATTTTTATCTGAGACTTTGTATGTTCAAAGGTCATTATTATCTACACTGTCTAGTGTTTTTACATCAATTTTACTTTTGACTCCTCCCTGTGGTTTGATATGTGGTCGTAATTCCCTTTTTCTAACTTTTTCTTTTGAATGACAAGCACATTGTAAAGGGTCAGTTTTTTTCACATATGTGACATTTACCACTTAAAATTACAGATCTTTAAATGTTCCTTCTCATCACAGCAGTAACATAAAAGACTTCATAGGGCTTTCTCAGATTATGAACTGAATATGTAATTTATACATGAGTAACACTTGTTTTACATATTTATCCACTGCCTACTTATATATCAAGGCTATTTCACAGAGAAGTTGATGTAACTCTGTCAGTTATCTGCCATAGACAGTGACCAAGAAGCATTTCATCCAGTTCAACATTATATTCACAGTGTTTCACTAATTCCAATAATGCTATATTATGTTAATACTTCTCATTCATTCCTTGTTTCTTATTTCCAAATCATAGACATGATACCCATTTAGATATTGCTGGATTGAAGTATGTATTTAAGTTTTCTTTAAGCTCAAAATATACCACTTCTTCTGGAGGCTATGGTTTGCAAAATATTTTTGCTATTTGCAGTACATCTTTGCGTGTCAGCCATATGAGCATTGCTACCTTTAGGTTGGCAACTTCTATCTTGTTAACAAAAACATATTCTCCATGTCCTTTGCATACAAACACCAATTTGTTGTGACTTTAACATCAAATTCTTTAACATTATGATAAAATGCCATTATGCCAATTTATTTAATTTATATTCAAACTTGGCATTTATTCCCTTTCAATATTAACCCACTAATCATCTGCAATAATTTTTTGTTATTTTAACAGATTCTTCTGTCAACTGAAGCCATCCTGCAATACTTCAGGTTACCTGCTGTTTAAAACCATTTGCTGTGCATTCTGGGAACACATGGATACATACCAGCTGAGTCACAGTTAAATAAACATAAAATAAATCAAAGTGAACATAAATTTATTATACTTATAATATATATATTGTGAGACATCCTGGTCATACTTTGGGTATATATTTAAAAAAAAAAAAATTAAACTTTATACATCATTTCTTTTAGAAAGTTGACTATAAAAATCAATTGTTATTGAATTTTATTTTATTGTGTCTTATCTTAAAGTTACTACAAAACACACCAATATACAAATAACAATTTTTGACTTTTTTATTTTGATTCTATCTTTAAGAAAATAATACATAATAGGTTTTACATCTTATTCCAAAAGTCACTTTAATTTGGATATTTTTTAAAAGTTAAAATAACATTGCTTATCTTAAATTTAACACATGTAAATAGCTGAATAATGAATACATTTTCATGTGTATTTCTGTATATATGCATGTGTTGATTCTGAATTCGCAAATATTTTAAATATAATGCAGGTAATGTTTATACTGAAGCAATCGATGTCTAATCATCATCGAGCTTCATGTTTCACCATCTATACTAACCTCCTAGGGGCCCGCAATTCAGACCTTGCTATAAATATATGCTATTCACTCACACACTGTATGCGGAATCAAATTAGAAAGATTAGTAAAATTAATTTTACTTAGTAAAGTAAAACTAGATATATATATTATGACTAAAGCAATAATTTTATTGCTATGTTTATTGCTGAAAAATACATTTGCTTATATATTTGTGATTATTTTTATATATATGTGTGTATTTAATGTGACAACAAAGAATGGGGGAGGTTGGAAATGCTAAAATAATCTTTGTTTAAATTCAGCTTGTTGCCTTTAATTAAAATTGTCAATTGCAATTAAGATCGAAAACAAATCGTTTATCAGTTGTTATTGAATGATTTAAAATAGCTAAAAATGGTATTTCGAGCCTTATCTGTATAAAAACATGTTGTTAATTAAATGTTCTTTGTAAGGGGATTATAGATAGTGTATAAAACGAGCCCATAAGACCTTTTAAGGCAGTCGGTGATTTTCATTTGATAAGTTAGTTACTTGATAAATCAGTTAGTTATTTTTGCCTGATCAGTTGGTTATTTTTACGTTCCTGATTCAAAAAGTGTTGCCAGACCATTACTTAAGAAGTCAAGAGAAGTTTAGTGCAATGAAGCGTGAGTAGAGGAATCTAGCACCTTTCTATTCTCTCGTAGAACTGTCTGCCTGCAACTGCCATGTTCCATCCGGCCGACCATACAACATGATTGCTTCCAACTGCTGATGCTGTTTTTCCTTAGGTAAACTTTAACGTAGAACTGCCTTCATAAGTCAATACTTTTATAATTTGTAATCTATAGTTCAACCTTCATGTCTTAATTTATATATTATTTTATAAGCTTCTGCTAATTTTGCTTTTAAACTCTCTCTCAGTAATCTTTTACAAATATCATGTATTTTAACTTACCTTTCATGCTTAATTAACTTATATATATAAATGTGTGCAATTCCATTAAGATTTTATGTATTTTGTTTAATGTACAGATATAATTTATTTACTTTAATATGCCAAAAATCGCGAAATCCGCGAGTAAGGGGAAAATAATTGTTTAACTTGGAAAAAGGCTGGGCTTCATTTAAAACTTATCAATAAAGTTTTGTTTATATTAAATAGAAATTGCTCGCGAGTTTGGTTTCATTTTAAAGTCGTTATTCTTGAAGTCAATTAAGAACTTTTATTGTGGATAAATTCTGCTAAGTTTACTGCTTTGAAATTGTATTTAAAATTTTCATATTAAAAGATCGTGAACCTTAATATAATTAATTCACCTTTTCTTGTTGGTGCCTGGAGGCTATTTTTATCAGTTATAATACGTATAGGGGAATCGAAATTAAATATAAAAATTTTGTTAGATTAGTGTCTTAGTTAAAGTTATTTTCACATATAATTTCCGAATGATTCTTTATTCAAATATATCATTGCGCAGAAGTCAAACTCTTTACAGGCTTTCGAATATAGAGTACATTAAGTTTATTGTATATGTATAACGCTGCTGGCGGACTTTTTCTTCCTCTGATGGTACTTCCACATATATATTTCTTCAGTGCTTTAGTTCTCAAAATCGTTCGTAATCAGGGACAATACTTCCTGTGGAACACGAGGTTTATAGGGTTTTGATTGTGCTCTAGCCATCAAGCCAAACCTCTCCATCTGATACCGTCCTGTCAAAATGGTGGACGTATCAACCCCATTCATTCTCAAGAGTTCAAAGTACCATAAGATCCGTATTTCTTTATTACTTGCTAGCATCGTTACTGTTTTAGTTAATGGATTTATGCCTGTTTGACCTTTCGTTAGGTGTTGGAAATAATGACTCATTCATGAAATGCACCAATATGCTAATTAGTCAGTATGTCGATTTTAAAACAGCTTTCATTTAAAACCATTATTGATTCCCATAGACGTAAATCTGATTTGTGTTAATGATTGTATAATTGATTCTCGTAAATATAGCGCATTGTTTGTTTCTTATGCATAAGCTCCAAAGATGTCTGTTACAAACAATGCCAATAAAAATATATATATATAATGATTTTCATAATGTAGATAAGTGATTGAGATCGTATAATTTGCCTGTTTTTCAAATAAAATCATTTACTATTAAACCTGTCATGATCTTTTATATTTATTTTAGGCATCCAAAACATATTGTTAATAAAGATTTACTAAATTGGCATATTAAATTCCGCACAAGTTATAATCCACTTTATAAAATTGTAGTCATTCAATAATTAATAAAGGGGATTTTATAAAACAATTCCTAAGTTTTGTAAATAAACAATGTCACTCCAAGCATGAAGCAATTTTGTAACATATATATGCGTTTTCTACATTTATTAAATATATATAATTTCATGTAAATCCTGGTTTGTTTTTGAATTATTATTTTCTAGTTAATATTTAGAACTATTTTCTTTAGCTAAGAGCCTAGCATTAATAAATAACTATAATAAATGTAATTCCTGGGCTACTCCAATCTCGATCATCATCATCAGTCTGATATTATGCTCTACTGCTTTGCTTCTGGACACGGATTTAAAATAATTTTACTGTGTCATCAGGATTGTTGTTCATTGGGTCAGAGATTCGAAGAATAGGCAAATAGGTTAGAATTCAGGACTGCTCCAGACCTGTGTATCTCGAGCATGATCGGATTCAAGGTACTTTTGCTTAGGATTTGAATCTTGTTAAGTGAGCATACTATTTTGACCAGTACAATACTAATGTTTTAAAATAAATCAAATGTAGTATTATATATGTATATATTTATTTTAAAAGAGGTTTAAAAGTTATTATTGTAATAATATTTTAAAATGCATTTATTTTCCAACTAAAAAAAATTCTAAGAAGACATGTTGTTGGAAATGCTACTTTGTTTTGTAAAAGAAAGATGAGACTCTAATAAAAGAGAAATTTTTTTTGAAATGAATTAGAAAAATGTGAGTGTATCCATAATAATAGTATCTAGAATTACTTCATAAAATTATATCAATGGAAAAATGATATATAAGTAGCTTATGCATTCACTTGGAAAATCCATATTCTTTTGTTCTTATATGTGTATCAAGCATATTAATGAATGCTACACTTTACAACAATTTTCTTTACAATAAATATTTTTTTAAAAATGCAGTATACATATTTTAAAGACATTTTAGAAAAAGCAACATGATAAAAGGGTAGATTAAAAAACCTGATGTGTATCCTGAAGGACAAAATTTTTTTGAGAAGATTTAAAACAGCTAAATGGGATTTATCATTTGCTACCACTATTTTAAAAGTTTTATGAGAATTTTTAAATGCTTATTTAGGTTCAATGTATATATATATATATGCATGTGCCTGATAAACAAGTATATGAGTGCCAAAGCATAAAATTAACAAATTGCCAAAGATTAGAGGATGATGATGATTTGCTAATGGAATAATAATTATAAAATGTTAATAAAATATAAAACTATATATGTGTTTATCTACACCTTATGGTTATGGATTAATGACATACTGAAGATTAAAATGATAACTATTTCAAGTAGAAAATTTAATAGCTGAAATGTTAAAGAAAATCAACCATAAAAATTAATATCTCTGCATTTGTGTTTTATATATATACATATGTCAATGGAACCAAAATTATAAGGATACATATAACTTCTAAGATGGAAATAATCATTAAAATGATTAATATGCCTCAATATCTTACTCAAAATTATTAGTTTTTAGTTCAACAAGATAAAATTAAAATATTACATTCTTTTCTTTTCTGATGACTGCATTGTAAACATTGAAAACTCTTAAGAAATTATTATATCTATATGTATTCTTTTGGAACTTGGTAAAAGGAACCTAATGAGCAGTGGAACATTTGATGATTGACATTAATCATTATGCATAGGTTGCTTGGTTTTATTTATGATCTAATATTACTATTGTATTTAAAAGGTCATTTTAATGTATGTTTTATATAGGAGTGCTATTGTATTTAAAAGGTCATTTTAATGTATGTTTTTATGTAGGAGTGAATATTTAAGTGGATACTTAAAGGAAAATCATTAATATTCTTTTAAATTTTATGATTAGCGATCAAAATAGATTCTTACTTCATAACTTGTTTAGGTTTGTTCAATATCTGCCTAGTGAACAAATTGTAACATGTTAGGATTTTCTTCATAATTTTATAGGTTATCCATCTGAAAGCAATATATATAGTTTGTCTAGTATCAATTGATAGTTCAAACATAGGTAACCTCTTATAGCATTTTAATTTTAATTCCTATAATATCTTCATAATTTTAATGTTTTCTTTATTGTCTAATTTGTAAATGAATCATCATTATTATTCATTAAATTTGAATTTTGAGTTTATTTATATTAATAAATAAAAGGTATAGCAATCATAGTTTGTATTAAAAATAAACATGGATACATAAAATCTAACTAGTGAGTAATAAAAATATTATCATTACACTGATGTTTGACAATTAATCAAGATTAATCTTACATTTTCAAGAATGTTTATTGATGTCAGAACTATTAATAAATTTTATAATATTGAGTTTAGTATTTTTCATGCTTTGAAAATAACATAATTTAACACATAGCATCCTAAGAATTATTTAAAAATAAATGGTAATTGTAAATTTAACAATAAATCTTGAATATTATACCAACATGGATTTTAGAGCATCTTATTTATAAAACCCTGTTAAACTCTCAATCATTTATTATATTGTGAATTGATTTATCAACTGATATAGCACTATCAATTTTGGGTTTGATTATATATATATATATATATTTGTTATTTAATTATTTTAAGTTCATATTTTATAATTCACAAGTTATTAATAAGAGCTAGCATTTTTTATTTTTTTATTATCAATTATATATTAGGGGTTTGAAGCCAGGACATATAAACAGAGTCTTTTATCTTTTTGTCTCAATATTTTTTTATCATTATAAATTTTGAAATTTAGTTTGGTTTTGAAGAGTCTCTATCTCTTGGGTATTTACAGCATTACAATTTTGATGCTTCAATGGTTAGGGCATACCTATAAATATTTTTTGCATCTTATTCGATTTTTCTTTGTGATAGATGGGTACTTCAATTTAGGTATACAATGGTGTCTTTCCCATTACTCTCATTTTATATCATTACTATATATATATACTGTATATATATATATAGACAAACTAATTATAACTAAAACAGTCTCTAATAAACATTTTTTGTAGTGTATATATTACTTCTGTATACACACTACTTCAGAGTAAGAAAACCTACATCTGATTTTCCAAGATTTTGCACACGTTTACTCTATCTTCTGCTGCTTTTTAGTGTGAGTTGTATGTGTATATGTCATTTGCATAAATAATGTACGATCAATGCATGATAAACTTTATTTATTTAAACAATATTATATATATATATATATCCATACTCTTATTACATATAACACTATAAATAATTCAAATGCCTAAAATATTTTTATTTTCAACAGTTTATTCACAGATTTTGATAATCAGCCTACATCTCATCTATGAAAATAAATTCTTTAAATTATTATAAAATTATTGCCATTGGTAAATTATTTACAGTTATTATAGAAAGAAAGTAAAGTATCAGTATAAATAATAGTTATATTTAGTATTTGTTAAAAATAAAGATTAAATGATTTTGTCAATAATAGTTGTATAAAAATTAATACCAAAAAAAAAAGAAGAAGCAGTTAAAATAACATTGTATTAACTCAGCTAATGCAGTCTTAGATTAATAAGTGTACAGTTAATAAATATCATAGTTTTTACTAATTCTTACCTTTGAAAATATAGGTACAACAGAACTACAATAAAACACAACATTAGTGTGGTAAAAGTGATGGCAGCAGCTATCCATATAAAAGTCCAAACTATAAAATAAAAGACAAAACTAAATATCATGCAATAGGCTAGAAAATCATTTCATCATAAAATTGAAATGATTCAGCATCACAATTATTTTAATATTGTAATGAGATTTAATCTTTACTGATCCAATCTGATATTGGTGAAGAGCATATTGAAGAATATTAGCAGTTTGTAAGCCTATTACTGATAATGTTAGTATTCCACAATATTTCCTGCTCCATAAAAATATCCTACTGCTACATACATATTACTAAGATTATATCTATTGAAAATATTGTTTATGAGACTTGAAATTACTGGAAAACTTACTCATTTGGAACTGGTATTACTATCCAAGATCTATCATGATGTCACTAAAACCTCAGATTTGAATTTTATCCATTCATTAGTTTGTGAAACCCAATTACAATATTGCACTACTTAGTTTAGACATCTGACTTAAAGTAGTGAAATGTATGAATGAGAAACATAGGAGACAATTTAAAATCCCATGCAGTAACAATAATGTCCCTCAGATAATGGATTCTGTTAAAATGGAGAGTACTAACCATTGATAAGATATTGAACATCATTTTTACTGTCTTTTAACAACTCTACTACCATTTCTATTCAATAACTTGGACTGATATTTCCTTCATCTTATATGCCTGACTAATGTTTTAATGATATATGTAAATAAATAAATAAAATAATTTCTTCATTAAGTAAAACTGTAGAATATATATTTATCATTACCCTGAACAGACAAACATATATTTTAAAAAATAACTAGATTATTATAACAAATGAATAATCAAAATGTTAATTTATGATATTAATAGACAGGGTATGAGCACAGACTTTCACATGACCCACCACTCTCCACACTATCTCATAATATTGATACACCTGAACACACATATGTCGAAAAGATAAATAATCACCATGAAATACGTATATTGGTGATTATTTATCTTTTCGACATATGTGTGTTCAGGTGTATAAGTATTATGAGATAGTGTGGAGAGTGGTGGGTCATGTGAAAGTCTGTGCTCATACCCTGTCTATTACATATATAGACACAGGTATATAAAAGCCTGTGTATTTCATCTATTTATGATATTAAATAAATTTGGTAATGTGACATATATACAATAGATTTACTTATTATCTCATCTGTTAATCAACAATTCAGTCTGGTAATTCAAGCTGGCAAAAACATAAAAAATATGTTTAATTATTCTGGATTTTTTTTATTAGACTCTCAAATGAAGGGAATTTAATTTAGTTTATTAAATAATCATGGATACTTGTTTACTTGACTGGGAAACAAATAATTGAGTCAATCAATTTTTATAATTTTTTATTTGACTGGCAATGAATATTTCAGTCTATTAATCATTATTGTTACTTTATTTTATTGACATCAGTATGATTTTCCCTTTTCCTTTACAAGTTATTGATAGATATAATTTTGGACGAAAGCAATTGCAGAGATTGTAAATCACAGATGAGATTAACGTTTTTTTTCATACTAAAGCTTCTAGGGCAGACAGAGATGGATCATCTGTGGATGAGCACTATCAATACATATTGCAGCAACACAAATACTTTACTAGATCATTGCAGTTATTTTTGTTTCACTGCTATATTAATGACTCTGCTAGCAAAATATGTTCTATCTTCAAATGAACTATTACAGCCCTTTTATGGGTTCTTCAAAATTAATGTTATATATTTCAATCGGCCTCTATAGTATGTTTATTAATAAACAATAATAAATCATGAAAAAAAAAATATTTGTTTACAAATCAAAATTGTTGATAAATTTAATAACTCCAGTGTGGCTTCAGTCCATTTTATTTTCTTTTTCTTGCAATAAGAAGTTTTACAGATACATAAAATCTTTATTTGATATCTCAACACAATACTCTAGCCACTAATGGAATTTACTTAACCTTTATACTATTATAAATTCTGTTATTTTCTCAACTATTACAAATTCTGAATGTATCTTAGTTGTAGCTAGCTACACAATTATACAATATAAATAAAAAGAGGTCTAATTACAATGACTTCTAGTACAGGACATTAGAAAAACTACATATTTTCTTAGGAAGAAAAATAAACAACATTTAATACTACATATGAACAAGATTACTTCAACTGATGTTAAAGGCTAAATTGAGTATAGTTTTAGATATGAAGCTGTTTAAATGTTGTGTCAGAATTTATTCAGTATATTAGCTTTGACATGGTCTTGATCATGAGTACATTCTTAAGATGTTGGATGCAACTTTTAATTGAATCGGAGTAGAAGTCTAGAAAATGAAAAAAAGTTTCATCGTAAAAAGGGAAATTGTTTTTTTGAGAAAATAGAAAAACTTAACTGGAATTGTTTTAAAGTAAAATTAAGGGAGTAATACAAACATTAATTACAAAATAAAAAATAAATCTATATTACTATAAATAGAATTTCAATACATTTTATATGAAACAGTACATTCTTTTAAAGCAAATACTACTAAATAGTCGATTTTTTTAAGATATATTTTTTTCTTTCACTAAGATAATTTTATTTTAAAAGTTTATTTAAATTGGCTACTATATGTTTTTCATTTATTTATTTAGAAAGTATTTAATTTGAAAACAATGACAAAAGAATAGTGAAATGCATGTAATCATCCAACTATTCAATATATATATATAATTTATGCTTTTGGACCATCTGTTTTTTACTATGATGTTTTTTTGACATTGTCATATAGTGTTTTTTAATAATAATAAAAAGTTCTAATATCAACTAGTTGACAGTAAATGGTTCTGGCAAAGAGTAAACTATTGCTACTATTATAGTGTTATTTCAGTTTATGTAAACAACTTTATAATAATGTCTTTTTTTTTTAATTATTCAAGGTGAATGTTTTTCCTAATGCAAATATTTATTTATAGGTCATCTTTAATATCTATTTTTAGACAATTTTGAATTAATGGTAATTCTATCATTCTAAATAAATATATTTCAATGCAATAATATGCTGCAAAAATGTTGAAAATAGTTGTAGATGTCATGATACATAACTTCAGGCTACCATGACATATATATTTGCACTTGTGAAGTTATACAAAATGGGAAAACATACTGGATTCATTTACTAAGTAAGTTATTATGTCTTTTGATGTTCCTATACTTAATTATTTTATTTCAAATTAAATAAAAGAAACTTATATGCTTAACAGTCTTTGCTGTAATTAGAATTATTGCAACTAACTCTTTTTGGAGAAGTTACATTTTATTTTTTGAGGCATTTATATAGCATCTGTTAGCAAAATAGATTTGAATTTAAAAAATGAAGCAACAATAAAAATAATATAAATAATCACATTTGGAATAATAAGGAATAAAAAATGATGAAATACAAAAAATTAAATAGAAAATAGCTGGATGAATCAGTAAAACAAATTATTGAATACTTAATTATTACGAAAAAAAATTATTTTAATACAAATAGTTGATTGGATAAGAATAGGAAACGTTATGCAATTATTATAACAAAACTAATACTAAAATTTTTTCAAGTAAAACCACTGGAAATAATTCTGTCTTTTTTAATGGGACTGTTTTGAAGGAGAATTAGAAAAATAAACTATTTTAAATTATAATTTAATATGAATACAGCAAATTAATTCATTACATCTAAGTTCATAGACTTTTGAGTTATTACTTCTTTATGTCCATTTAATATTCAGTAATAAAGATTTGTGACATTGAACATTTTCAATTTCTAATAATAGAACTCCATTGTTTTCATTGTATAATGTCATTTGCACATCAATGCAAATGCTATTACTTTTAACCTTCTTAAATACCACTATATAAATGCGTCTATATAGTTGTTTAGGCAAAAACCCTGTACAATTTAAAAATATGATACTTTAAGAATGATAAAGCAAATAAAAACTGAATAAACAAAAATAAAAAGTGAATATGGAGTGAGAACATAATAATAAATGATTTATGACTTAAACACTCAAAAATAAATAATAAAAATGGTACTTACAATTAGCAGTCTTACCATCTGTTACTTGACAGAGAGTCACTTCTACATACTCAGTTGATGGATTATAGAATTCAGTGAAGTTGATATTGATTGCCCTTACTTGAAACTTGTATAGTAAATCACTTTCTAAATTACATGCAATTAAAAGATTCATTGATGTTTTAAACACTTTCAGTTCTACCTGCCTTTTCTTTCCATTTTCTTCCCAATTGTAACTAAGCAAATAATAATCAATCGGACCATTAGGTATTTTTGGAGGACTCCAATGTAAGGTTAAATTATTTGGATGTGTTCCATAATATACTTGCAAACTGTGCTGGATATCACTTGGGTCTGAAATAAATGAATTATATTTATTATATATTGTAATTAAGTTTGTTTTAAAATAAATAGCAGCTAGCAAATTAGTATTTAATCATTAGTTTACAACACTTGCATCCCTTTGCTACTTTTCATTTTACTTTTACTGTGGATATTTTGATGATTGTTGTCATTTTTGAAGTACTGAAGTGTTTAGATTGTTAAATCAGTCCCTGATGCTGAAATTTAGAAACTCATATTTAATGTGACTTCTCATAATTTTAATATATTAATATAATTCAATTATATATTTATAAAATTAGTCAATATATTTCTGAATTATGCTTCTCTATTTTTTTAACTACATTTAATGTGTATAATACAGTTGATGGCCATTTGCTGCCTATTCTTTAAAGACATTAATTGGCTAATTTATTCAATCTTTAGAAGCATTAGACATTACAAAATTATATAATATCTAAATAGAAAAGGAATAATCCAAGCAGATTATCAAGCTTTACATAATAAAAAAATAAAATTTAAAATTTATTTATTAAATGGTGTTGATATTTCTAAATGATTCTTCTTTAATAGAAGTATTTAAATATCATAAGTTCAAAATGAAATCTGCTTAATTCATGCAATTAGCAATCAATTAAATAAAATGATATTTTAGAGAAGTTAATTTAGTTTTATCTTATTGGCACTTTAAACTGCATTTGGCTAAATCACTATTGGAAACCATAACAAAATAGCATTTTTTAAAATTAGTTTCACTACAAATACTTTTATGGATACTATTTCACTATTCTTCTGACTTTTATGTTGATTTCATTATGATTTAAGTCATTGGTAGTGAGGCTTCTATCACTTCCTGCAGTCTTACCAAATCTACTTTTATTGTGAAACTAAGTTAAATTTTGTTTATCACCTCTCAATACATATACAGCAATGCCAACTACCTTCCTGAATAATTAATAGATTATAAATGATGTGCAATCAGATTTATAAGATTCCCTTGAAATGTTTTTCATTTTAAATGAAAAGTTGTACTTATTAACTAAAATTATCTAAGCTAATTGATTGCATTCTTGACTATAAATTATGTTCTATCAGACAACTGGACTGATGTTACAAACTCTAATCAATAACATTAGAATCAATTTTCTGAATCTCTTTTCAACTTATTGATTTTGATGGTTTCAGTCAGGGTTATTAGAAAGCAATATCTATTACATGATCCTGGACATTTAAAAATAACTGATACTATAATAATGAATATTTCAAATAATAAATAATCACAGGCCTGCATGTTTCTTTTGTCTTTTTTGCAAGTATTCTTCTAAATGAGAATAGCCAATAATGTCATATATTCTAGAGAAGTGTTGTGGTTAAAATAAGTGAAATACACTTTATTTTAAATTAGCAACCTGGGAATAAATGGTTGTTTCTTAATGCCAGATTGAAGTTATTTTTATTTGATAAATAATTATTTTATGCTCTATATGTTGAGATGACAATTTAAAAAATGGTGCATGAATGCCACTGTTTACTAAAGTTTAGTGAAGGTAATAGTTATTACTAATCATTATATCATTTTTTTAGTCGTATAGATTCAGCACAGTATTTAATAAACTGCTAGAAAAAAAAGCATCTAAAAAATTGATGCATATGCATCCAATTACTATTCTAATCTGTTGCTGTAGCCTTTTCATTGTATACTTAGAATTGGTAAAATATTTTATTTTATTACAGCTTCAAATTGTAATTTATCAAATAAATATTACAAATGATAACAGCATAGTATGATTACATAGTTTTGATTGTCTCATCAAGGAAATCTTTAATAGAAATATTATGAATGAATGAAAATCTGAAAATATTAATTTTATTCTATTGCTCCCAATAAATTTTTCATAGTTTCATAATAATTAATTTATATATTTCAGAGATACTATTAAAAATTTGCTCATCTAATAATGAATCTTGTAAAATAATAGTCTATTAACCTAAAAGTGTCAAAATTTGTTAAAAGTAAGGAAAGATTTTCAGGTATTTGAGAAGTTTCTAAGCAAAATTGGGGAGAGAAATATTACACATCTAGAAGTACTGAGATTTGATTGGAAAGGTGACATCATATTCATTCAGCTTATAATAGTGTTTATAGAAATGCCATCTTCAAATAAAGATACTCCATAAGATATTTAAACAGCCTAATCCAAAATTATATGGCATTCTAATTGCAATGATATGACTTTTATTAAAAAAAATGTAGTGTATTGTCCTGTACTTTTCAACGCAAACACATATAATATACAAAGCACAGAATTCTTCTTAACATGTATAATATAATTACACAACAATTAAGATTATACAATTGTGAATATTTAATTTTAGGAGTACATTTATGTATAAATTTACTGAGTGTGTAAATAACTCTGAATTTTATGATGTCACCCAGAATATCTGTATAGCTTCAATGTTAGTGTATCTTTCCATGGTTTAAAGTCTGTTTGTTTTGCTATCTTGTTAGTATATTTTTGAATGGCCATTTTCTTCCAGAACAATTTAGTCTTGGCTTAATTAAACATATTTTCTGAAATTTTTTTGCTCAAATAATTTTTTTTTAAATTATAAAAGCAATCTTGTTATTGGTAGATGTGGCCTCTCCAATTATTTGAATCTTTTTAAATCTGTATCAACTTTGACATCTATATAGGCACTCTCTAATTACCATGGCTGACTTAAGTTTTCTTATGCAATACAAGCATATATATATATATTTCTGGTTCAAATCTTCTACTCATATATTCAATGCTGTTTTAGTCACCATGTTGTAACAGTCATTCCATGAACACAAATTACAGGAACACTTATTTGATTTTCTCTTTTCATTATTTCTCTAATATGATTCATTTTTGTTAAATATATGGTTTATTTTGGAACAACATGTTTTTTTTTACTTTCACTAAGTTTAATAACTTCCATTTTATACTGTTTAAAAAAAATACTTCATAAATTCTCTCAGATTCCATAGTTTTTAGTTTTTTATTTAGAAAATATTTTGGTAGTGTTTTCTTCCACTGGAAAAAATGATTATACATTTGCTGTGTTATAATATATGATTATAAATCAAATAATTTATATATATGCATTTTCTCAAAATATTAATCAATTAAGCTTTCTGGGTGTTTTTGGGAGGGGTTTCCTTCATCATTACTTTTTATTTGGCTTTGGGATGAAAGAAAGTAAAACGAAAACATTACTTTATATTTAGTTTGTGCTTTAATGAAGACAAATCCTAACCCTAAGATGTAATAATTTTTACTTATTGCTTGAAATGCGGCATTTCAAAAAGCTCGAATAAAAACTGCTGTACACATTATGTTCATTAAGTTTTAAAGTTTATACAGCATTTTATGGACACACACGCACACAACAAATAAGAATTAAAACAAAACAACTAATAAACAGACATTTAATCAAAAATTGACATGCAAACAAATGAAGGCAAAAAAAGTAATGATTTCTTTAGGTTATGTATTTATTTATAATCAATAATAAATAAATAAAAAAACACAAATTCGAGTTAAACTATCGAAGACTTTGTTGGAATGGCCATCTCGGCAAGTGTGGCTATGAACAAGACATTTTCTCATTTTAAATTATAAATCAATAATATTAACAAATTAAAAATCTTTCTACTTTTTCTTTTCAAAAACTTTATTTTCTTATATCAATACTGAACATATTTATATAATACAAAACTCCAAAAATGACCGTAAGAAGATAAAAACAGTTGAAACGTTGGAGTTTGGTATTATATAAATAGGTACTTTTTCCAATGGTGTCATGCGGCCACAAGAGGCATTGTTTCTGTGTCAACACACAGAGGCATTCAGGTTGAAGGGCCAAATTCTATTAAATGTGTGGTTTATTTTGTTTAGTTTTAAGAACAAAAACCTTTTTAAAATAACGCAATGTGAAAGAATAATTGAAAGATCTATAAACTGAAATATAATTTGTATTAGCTTAAAAAAAAAGTTTTACAAACAATCACCTTTTAAAATAACAGTTTCGAAAATTAGCTTTTTTTTTTTTAAAAAAAAAAAAAAGACCGATTTTTAGTAATGTTGAAAGAAAGAAAAATTGCCATAAAAAAGAAGTCGTAAAAATTATCTTTTTAAAAAACAACCTATTTTTAGAGAAAATAATTTTAAAAAAAGATCGATTTTTAAAAGAAAATAATTTAAAATACATCAATTTATCAGAAGGTGAAAGAGAATGTAACAATATTACTATTCAAAGTAAATTTAAATAGCTGTGGCTTCTACATTAATCACACCTTCACATTATATGTTATCTTTCTTTTAAGTACATGCATAGACACCGCCAAGCGAATATCATTATTCTTGGTTGTTGCTGTTAGCCGATATCGTAAGCTAAATGTGCTTACGCATGGCAACAGCGCCGCCAATTGGGCATCCAATATTCTTGGTAGTTTCTGGTAGCAGATGACATAAGTTTAATGTGCTTACGCACGGCAATCAGTGCCACCTGGATTATTGGTTGTTGCTTGTAGCAGATGATGTAAGCTAAACGCGCTTACACATTGTAATCAGTGCCATCTAGTGGCTGGAATGAGAAACACTGCTTTTGGCCCTGCAACCTGAATGCTTCTGTGTTGAACAGAAACAGCGCCTCTTGCGGCTGCATGTCACCGTTGGAAAAAGTACCTATAAATATATGTTCAGTATTGATATAAGAAAATAAAGTTTTTGAAAAGGAGAAGGATTTTTAATTTGTTAATATTATTGACTTATAATTTAAAATGAGAAAATGTATTATTTTCCTTTCTTTAAAAAAATACTTTCACTTACTAAAAAAATACACTTGTTGATTTTAAAAACGTAGAGATTAATTTCCCTGTGGCAAAACTTGTAACACCAATATATCATGTGACCTGAGTTCTGGAAATTTCTTTATAGTAGAAATAGTACCAAAAATGTTTACGTTATTTTTTCAGTTTCTATCTACATTTCAAAATTGTGCGTAAGTTACATCTACTATTATTTTAAAAATAACAAACTTTAAGTGAAAGAAAACGCGATCAATAGACGGGAAAAATTTAATATATAAATCCCATATTTTGTCACTAATCGAGAGATTTAGAATGCCCACATTTCATTTTGCAAGGATGAACAAATTCAACGACCTCCTGAATGATCAACTCACTCTCAAGGGAAATTGGTAATCTATTTTAATTATTTTGAAATTCTACTTTCTATTCTGATTATTTTATTTCTATTTTGTTGATTTTATATATGTGCGATGTAATAGAGTAACATATTAACTGAATTTAAACTCTAATGACACTATTGATTATATTCTGTAATAAAATTCAGAGCGAAGACTGTAATAATTATAGATTAATATGAACATTGATTACTTAATATGTATTAGTCTGTTATTTAGGTTTGAATTATTATTATATCTGTTAGTTAGATAACTGAGAGTGATTCTTTTTTAACAAATTTCCCGCCATTTTTCGTGCTATTGTTTTTGAATTTTATAACTACTTTTATTTTTTAAATGGCTATAAGCTCGTTGTTATCTACATTTAATGTGAATTATTACACTCCCCATTGTTATAGTGTTGAAAGTCAGAGTATTTTTTTTTTCAAATATACTGTATTATCACCATTAATTTGTCATTATTAATTTTTTTTTAAGATTTAGTATGTTTTTGTTTAATTTTGTAGACTTTTAGCATAGATTTTTTTCGTTTATTTCACAGGATTTTGAAATAGCATTCATAATTTGCACTTTGCTTATTTTTCATTGAAATTTCCGTGCGCATGTGTGGGGGGATTCTAACCATTTCTCGCTTCAGACATTCTAATCAATTTTTGTTTTAAATTTCAATTTCAGTGATTTTGAGCCAGTTTTGTTTTCGTGTGGGGGGGGGTGTCCAAATTTCAATTTCAGCAATTTTGAGCCATTTTTGTTTTTAGAAATTTATCACTTACAGGCTTCTTGGTGGTTTTGCAGCATCACCTGGTGGCATGTCCAGTGGGAGAAAACACTACCAATATTTTCACACAAACCTATATTAATCTTTGGAGAGGGAATGACAAATATACTCATGCTTTGAACTTAATTATATCACATAAAAATATAAGGTAAATGAGTTCATAATGCATTAAGACTGCAAAATTTATGAATACAAGATTTACTGAGGACTTTCTAAGATGAGAAAATGGCTGTTATCATACCATATCACAGCTGCATAAAATTTACAAAATTTATTGAATTTAAATGTTTTTATTGCAATTATTTTGGGCCAATTACAGCTGAAATAGTATATGTAACATATGTAGACAGATAGATAAAAAAAGTTATAGGAAATTTTGTACATTTTTGTAAAAAATAGTTAAATTGTTTTAATTTTTATAAAATTTCATTTTAATATAATATAATAACTTCTAGAGAAATTCAAAAAATCTATCTAATAAAATTTAAATGTTATATTTTATACATCCTTGTGCATTTCTTTCAATCATATGCTAAATATTCAGCCAATAAACCAGAAGCATAAATAACTGCACAAAATTACTTAGCAGCATTTGATTAGCTTAATGGGTAATACTCCACTCGATGGTGCTGTTTCTATACTAAAGCACAGAAATATGCTGTTTACAAGGCCGCTCATAGATCTTACGGCCTGTAAACTGTTCAAACAATAAGATGTTGAAGTGCACCCTCCCCCAACATCTCTAGCATGTTGAACATTATTAGCGACAAGTATGCGACACTGTCTACAGACATTACTCTTGACTATTGTACAGTGTATGATATGAAGGTTTATGTAATTGTAATGATGAAAAGTATATTAGAGTGGCTTTTTTTTTTTTTAGGTTAAATGTATTGATTTATGTGAGTTAGTAAAAATTGTAACGAATTTTCAGGGGTCACAATTCACTAAATGAGGAGTGTAAATCACGATTCGGCAAAGTTCACGATCAAGTAGCGCACTTTCCGATACTTCCTTCAACCAAAAAAAATTATTTTACCCACCCAGAAAAACTGTCTTTGTGGTGGTTTAATGACATTAAGGTGTTGTCAAACATCTGAAATGGAATGTCAATTGCGTCAATGTCGCTGAAGGTATTCCATTCGCTCATGGAACGTGGTTTGAGGGCTGCCGAATCACTTTTTCGCAAGCAGTATGGCTAATTTATTATTGAAGCTGGGATCAGCTTACAGTGAAGCGTATTAGAGCTGAGTTGGAAATATGTCAAAACGCCATAAGGAATATGACGACAGGTCTTAGAGAGGTCTGTCGAGAAAGCCTTGTTTCTCGAAAAAAAAAAGGTTTCTTCAAAAGCAATAAAAAAGACTGAAAAAAAAAAGTCCGGAAAAAGAAATATTTGTTTTAAAAAAAAAGAGACAAAGAATGTAACAACTTTTTTTTCATTTTTAAGAAATATATATAAAACCGGTTAAAAAAATCAAACAAAAAAAAAAAAATCAAGCAAATCCAAAAATTAAAAACATAAATCAACAAAATAAAAACAGCTGGTAACGTTATATCTATTTGTTTTTCACTAGCAACAGCACCATTGAGCAGTGTGGATGATTAGACGATGTATTACCACTTAATGAAAATAAACTGCCACAGTAAATAAAATACAAATTCATAGAATGAGAGAAACATCTAACTACAAACTTCTAAATGCCAAACTCTAAACCATTATTAGTTGTAACTTTGTTGTTTAATTTTTAGTAACTAATTTTTGTAAATACATATTTGACAAATCAAAACTGATTCGTGTTACATTTGTATGCTTTTTTAATATTCATTATGACAGAAAATATGAAGACAAAATTAAAAACAGCAAAAATTAAAACAAAGTAAATAATGCAGAACAATGCAACAAAAGTGACAAAAAATATTATGATAGAATTTTCTAATAACACAAATAGAAAAAAAAAAAATACAAGACGTAAAATATATGCAAAATGAATAACATTAATTTTGACTAAAAATTTAACAAAATTAAAAATAGTTAAAGAACAAAATATGATAAAGAATATAATACTTAAAAACTTAATGAAAAGTGATGCAGAAAGAAGAAACATATTTGAAATTATCAAATTAAACTGATCAAATGTCATAATGATGACTATATTTATTTTAAAAAAGGATTTAGCAATCTGAATAAAATGATGTTAACCATCTTACAAGCAGTATTTTGTATTGTTTTTTTTCAATAACTCTAGATTAAAAACTATAATTCTTTAAAAGAAATGCTACTCTGTGTGATTTTGTTTGGAGGTAAATTGACAGATTCTGGAACTAAATGAAATACCTATTTAAAAATTCAATAAATTAAAAAAAGATTTAGTTAAGTAAAGTCCTTATTAAAATTTATGTACAATTCAAAATAAAATATCATACTTAATGATTAAATTTTTGTTGCTACAAAAACACAATATTTCTAATTGAAAAATAGTAGTGAAATAATTATTTAATGGACTAATGGAATAGAAAAAAAACAACTAGTAAATTAAAATATAGTAAATTGATTAATGATAATATTAAAATCATGTGACTTCTCTAGTTGTTAATATCTCTATAAAATCTATATTTTGTGTTAATATAAATACACACTTAAACTATAAAATATATAAATACTATTTCTATATTAAATAGACAATCACCGTCTTAACAAATGATAAATTTTATACTCAAGCACTTTTGAAAGTCTAAGCCTTCAAAAGCGCTTGAGTATAAAATTAATCATTTGTTAAGATAGTGATTGTCTGTTTAATATAGAAATAGTATTTATATATCTTATAGTTTATGTATTTATATTAACACAAAATATAGATTTTACAGATATTCAAACCAACACATTGTTGAACATTAAATAATAACTCTATGCAAAATAAGAATATCTAAGTCTGCAAAAACATAATTAGAACATGAAATATAGATCACAGAAAACTTCTTGTGCTAAAAATGGAACCAGCGATACTTTAATAAATTAAAGTAAACTGGAAGATTTTTCATTACAAAGAGATAAGTTGATAAGAAAAATAAAATGATGTGCAGTTCATTGGCAAGATTACCATTTCAAGAGTGGATACTTGATACAACTTTTGTGAATGATTGACCTATCATTACTTTATAAGCAAAACAATTATAAATGAAACATTATAAATAAAATGGTATATTTATAATAACCTGAGAATTAGTAGTAAATCTATTTATTAAAATAATTATCAATAGATTAAAAATACATAAAATTGTAATTAATTGAAAAGACAAGAAGCTGTGCGTATTCTCCACCAGATGTAAATGGTGAATGTAGCACAATGTCTAATAACTTACTGCCAATATCAGTTGTGACTTCTATTTCAGCAGGATCAGAAAATTCAGTTGCATTTTTAATAAAAACATAAATGGTAAAAATATATATCTTGTAGCCTTCAATTCCTTCCATCATAGAAAGTGAAGTATTTGAAACAGACACTGCTTTTGCTTTCACTGCAGGCTGAGACTTATTTCTGTAGGAAATATAATAAAAACCAAATTCTCCACCTAGGACATTGGGAGAATTCCAGGATAAAAATATTTGGGTTGTATTCTTAAAAATGATAGAAATATTGCTGACAGGATCTAAAACATGTATAAAAATATATATATATTAGTATATGATTAAGAAATTAATTGCTAAATGATAAAAATTTTATAATAATCATTCACAAAATCTGGATTTTCATTTGATGACTGATAATTAGCCCATCTACATAACTGTCATTGTCAGACATGCATTCACATATACTGTTCATCAAACAAAAACAAACTGCAATAATTAAATATATTTTAACAATTATTGAAGACTTTTTAACTCATTGCTACAGACAATAAAGAATAAAAAAATAAATCTTAGTCATAATAATAATCACCTTAATCACCTATGTAAGTCACATTAATTCCAATGAATGAAATTAGTCATTAATGCTTTAGTGACCTTAATTAGTTCAACTGATAATCACTAGTGCTCTCTTGTTATTCATCTGTCACTAGTCTTCTACTACTAGTCTTATCAGTCTTTATTATATTTCTAATTATATCAGGTACTAAATCTCCTCTACTCATACCATTCAGTTTTCTGTAAGTAAGCCATTAAATCTTACAACTTGATTTTATTAGTAATTAATCAATCTTAATCTCTATTAGACAATTAGCTATCACTTAGAATCTTTTGCTTAAGCCTAGAAATTGTAAAATATTTTTCTGAAATGGCTACATTCTATCCATACTAATGACATAACTTATAGAAGACATTTATGTGCATTGGTTAGGATAAAGGTGAAAGAAATATGAAAGACTTCTGCTGTTTGGAATGGTTTTGTATTATTGATTTAGACTGATTAAAAATATTTATGATTTTTTGGATAATGAGATAGCATAAGATAATCTTTAGCTAAATCAGTGATATTTCGAAGTGACCAATTCTATTAGAAGTCAAAATGTTAAAAGCTATTTTAAAGCAAATAATATACAAGGATTGAAATGCAGATTATAAACCTGATATATTGAAAAAAAAAACTGTCAAAATGCAATAGCTTTAATTATTAGTTTTATAAGTGAAAATTGTAAAACTATTCTCTTGACAGCACTAAATGCTTTAATTTAATAGTTTTATATTTTAGTAAATTAAAATTGGTTTTAAATAATTTTCTAATTCCCATTAAAAATTTGCATCTTAATGAGAATTAACAATTTATGTTTTAATTTTATTTTTATACATTTTTTATCTTCATAAAAGAAGCAACTTTTTAAATGCTTTTATTGATTTTGGAAAATCTTTTTGTTTATTTGATAACTTATGATCTTTTTCAAGATAGAATTAAATTTTAAAATCAAGGTTTAATATATTTCAATTCAACAGAATTGCTTGAAAATCGATATATAATTCAGTTATATCAACCTAATCCATTTAAAATACTTATATTTTAATAATGTCAACTAGTTTGATAAATATGGAGCAGAGAGTAGAATAAAATATGAAACATATTCAATAATTTCATGATTTGCAGTTAACAATTATTCTTAGAATTTTTATTTGATTTAAATAATAGTCATGAGAGGGCAGTTTTAATTTTTTTCTTTCAATTTAATATTTTTTAACCATTTTAAACTCTTAATGTATATATCAAATTTAGTATGTATATATATTAGACCATTAATAAAAGTGAGATTCCACTTTTATTGTTAAAAGGAGATTGCCTTCACAACAGTTTGAAATTGTTGATTGTTATTGATATTGGCCTTGTCTAAGTGTTGACTCATTTTTAATGATAATTATATATGTATAATAAATTTAGTAACTAAGTTTTTTATTTAAAATTGTTTCTATTTTTATTTTAAAATGATTGTTTTTTTTTAAAAAGTAAACTAGAAAAATTGAATTTTTTTAAACAACTGAGAAAAGTTAAAAAAAATTGCAATTTTTTTTCTTTAACATTTTTTTTAAAACAACTATTTTAAAATAAAAATTAATCTATCAATTTAAATAGTAAACAGTTTCTGATTTATTATACACATATAATTATATATGTATTTAGTATATACATATTTTTGTATGTAAGTCATTAGATATTTGTAATGTCTAGAAATTAATTAAGTCAATCCTTATTTTTTGTAACAATTTCTATATCAACTATCAGTATCCAGCCAATTTAAAAGTACAATATAGTTTTACATTTTCATTTACTGTTCCAATACTAAAAACTTAAAAATAATAGATAAATAATTTTAATATTATATGCTTTTATTGACCATGCACTAAAAAGAAATCAAATAATTGTTTCTTCAACCACAATTAAAGTTTTTAGATTTAACTTAAAATAAAGCATGGAAGGGGAGTCCAGGAATTAATTAAGTCAATCCCTATTTTTTATAACAAGGGATTGATTTAATTAATTTCTGGGCCCACCATGCTTTATTTCAAGTTAAATCTAAAAACTTCAATTGTGGTTGAAGAAACAATTATTTTGTTTCTTTTTAGTGCATGGTCAATAAAAGCATTTAATATTAAAAAAAATTATCTCTTATTTTATAAATAAAATTTTTACATTTCATTAGGTAATGATAAAAAATGTTTCACAAAAACAAAAATTCACATTTTTATATTAGTCCTTTTTCAAGTCTAAAATTACTTTATGATGAATTCTGAAATATACACATGCTGATAAAAATTATAAAGTAGAAGGTTAATATTGATCAAACAATCTCTAATATATATATATAGTGACATGAATTTTAACTTGAAATCTGATAATAATGGATTGTTATTTCATTTTAAAATTGGATTAATAATATTTAATTCTCAAATTTTTATTTTACTTATGACTGTCATGCATGCATGTATGTTTATTAATATTGAAACTTAATATTTTTCTTAAGAATTCCTGTATTATTATAAATATTTGTGTCATACCTTTAACTATAAATCACTTATTAAAATTGAAGTTGTAAGAATAAAGATTAAGAACCAAAAATTATAAACTAATTTGTTCAGTTATAAAGTAGTATCATAATCATCAAATACTATCAATGCATTATAGGATGAAGATTTTCAAAGTTTAATCTACTTTTTCTAACTGTAGCTTCTCTTTTTCATATCACACTAATAAACTTTCTTATTTCATCTATTCATTGCTCATGAGGTATGACTTAGTCTTTTACAATCTTTTGCAATTAAGTATAAGACATAAACAATGTAAATGATACCTGTTGTTTCTCTCATATGTATTTCTTGTTTGATATATTTTTCTTCTAATATTAATCTCCCTATATTTTGTTGACTGCAGGGAAATCATTATATTGCTGTTCTGTAAAATGCCCAACTTTCAAGATTGTAAGTAAAAACGAATAAAACATTTATTAAAAAACTTTTTTTTTTTTCAAACACATAGGCACAACTTCTTTTAATATTAAGTAATTTCTAGCAAAAGCATTTCATTCAAGTTTAATTCTGATTAATTTCATTCATTATGTTTCCATCTGTATTAATAATCTGACCTAAGTTATTGCAGTTATTAAAATCTTCTAATTCATGATTATAAATCTTAATTTTTATCTGAACAAATCCATTAAACATTAGTTTAGTATTTAATCCTATTTTCTTACTTCCATCTTATAACTGTTGCAGCATTTTCTGAAGTTCTGAAGCATTCTTGCAAAAACAATAATATTATCTGCAAAATTTAGATGATTTAAATATTCATTTCCTTTTATTTCTTTAGTTCTCCATTTTAATCCACAAAATATTTATTGTAAAACAGATTAAAAAAATTTTGAAGATATAAATTGTATTTTTTTATCAATATTAATCTTAGTATAATCATGCAATCTGCAGTTTGAAAAATATTCTTCAGAATATGCCAATATCTTGATTTCTATATGTTGAGATGATTCAATTATTTAATTATTGTAGAAATGCTTATAAAATCAAATATTTTTTCACAATCTATAAATCTAAAGTATAATGGCAGCTCAAATTCATTGGCCCTTTCTAAAAGTCCTTCAAAGAATTGGATATAATCTATTATCCCAAATACATTTTTAAATTGAACTTGTTCTTTTGTTGGCGTGAATCCAAACTTCACTGTAAACGAGTTATAATTATGTTAGTAAAAATTTCATATAATACAGATAGGTTTGTAATTTGTAATACCTTTTTTGTACCTTTTTTAAGTATTAATATTATTATTACATTCTTCCAATCATCTGGTATATCTTTATCATTTAGACATTTGGTATATAATTTTTTCTACAATTTTTCTATTTCTTTAAAAATAGTAGTAATTTCTATCATTTTCTGGAGCTTTAGCTTTCTTTAATCCTGTCTTCATTTAAAATGTAAACAATTCAGAAGATATAGTAATTGAAAATGCTGACTGGTTTAGCTCTGGCTAACTTATAATGTGTAATTCCCAAAGAATTGATTAATTTAATATTCATAGCTTCCAAATGATTTAGTGCTTATGATTTCTGAACCATTGACTAGTTTGGTACTCATTATTCCTAAAGAAAAAAGGAATATTTAAAAAAAGCATTTGGAATGATGCACAAAACATTTTAAATATGCACTGATAGTAAAAACCTAAAATAAATTTCAGAAATGTTATCAGCTAAATAAAATGTGATGTAAAAGAATTGAAAAAAAAAAGTCATCATGTAACAGATTTAAAAGGTAAAATAGAATTTGAAGTGTAAATAAAGTAAAATATAGGATAAAGTTTAGTGACAATAGATATCTAAATTAGTCCTTTCTATAATGTAAGAAGGATCCTATTAGTTGCAGCACAGCTTAAAATCTTTATTGGAACTTTCTTTATATAATATTATTGTCCGTTAATATAAAAAATAAATTTAAATTTTCATTAATGCCTGAACTTAATATGAAATTACTGTACTATTATATAGCATTTTTCTTAGTTAAAAAATTATTTATGGCATATAGGATTTTCTGTTTTAAATACATTATAATGCTTCTAAATTTTATAGAGACCAGACAAAAGCAAATAAATGATTAAAATAAAAAACAAATATCTGATTACTTCAGATGAGTAAAATCAAATACTTGACTGTTACAGAAGGTTTTAACTCAAATTGAAAAAAAGAACTTTGAAGGTTTAAAGTGATTATTAATTAAAGTAGTGGTTAAGAAAAAAAAAAACAATCAAAATAGAAACTGTAAAAAACAGGATACTGAATTTTCTGGAATATAGTATTAAAACCTTTAGGTATTAAGTAATATTTTGGAAAAAAATGTTTTTTTTCCATAGATTACTAAAGTTATATGAATGAAATATTGGGAGTATGGCATTAGTGACAAAGAAATAAAAGAGAAGGAAAATGTTTTGGATGGAAAATAGACGAAAGAGAGGGAAGTATATAAAATATATTTAAACTACAGTATTATAAAAAATAAAGTGGGATCACAGTTATTATTAAAAGAAAATTAAAAAAGAAAATAATAGATAAAGTGAAAAATATCTTAATAAATTGGCAAATCCTATTTCACATTTTAGAATGCTTATAGTTATGGTTCTAATGCTAAAAGATTTTGGATGAGCAAATTAACCAGTTGATTATTTTTTTATGAATAAATCTAAAACAACAACAACATGTTTATAAATAATAAAAACATTTTTGAATTTTTATTATTAATCTATTCAGAATCCAGAGAACTTTTTGTATATGCAGTAACAACAATAACATCATGATTTTCTCAGCTTACTAAAGCAATTACTTCTCTTCAAACTATTCTAAAACAATATACTGTAATCCTGTATATTCACTGGACACCAGACAGAACAGTTCTATAATATCAACATGCTTAGATGAATTGCCTTGGAATTAAACACCTTAGAACAGTTTGAATTTCAGATTGTTAACTTGAATGGGTAAGTGCACCATTCCCAGCCTTCACTGATAAGTCAAAAACAGATATGGAGTTTATAGTATTACATCATTTGGTAATTATTGATTATTCAGACTGATTGTAGATGGCTCTAAAGTAAAGTAAAAATAACTGCTTTTCATTTAGTATACTTTGATCATCAAAAGCAAAAAGCAACATAAACTATCATTTTTAATCTCTCTTAACTCAAACTAGATGTTCTCATATACAAAATAATAGTTTCACCCGTGGACTATTTAATAGTTTAAATATGAGTACACTGTCTATACTGAACTTAATGTAATTAGAAAGACTTTGAATTCAGAATTTTAAGCTCCCTATAGCTAGCTATTCACTCTATCTTATGCAACTGATGCACATGCCCACATACAAGTCAAAAAAAAACAAAATTCCAGTATACATATTTTGTGCTGAAGCAGCAATCATCAGTTGGTCTAAATCATCATCTCCCAAATATATATATAATCAGTGCTCACTTTATATTAAGATAGCAAATCTTCAAACTTTAAAGAACATGCTTGAAACTTCTCCACACTCCAACTCTTTAGCTATCCATACCATTGAAAATCATGCTGGAATGCATTATTGTCATACTCATGTTGACTCTAAAGCACTTTGACTCCTCATGTATAAGACCTTACTATAACACTGATTATATATATATGAGAAATGATGACCTGGACTAACTGTTGAGTGGTGATTCTTATCAAAATACATATAATGGAGACCACTTATCTTCTTCATATGTATGTAGTCATGTGCATCAGTTGTATAAGATGGTTAAACCACTAAACATCACATGATCACCTACTGTATGGAGAGTTTTGCCTTTGTATAAGATGGAGTGAATAGCTGTAGGGAGCTTGAAACTCTGAGTTCAAATCCTTTCTAATTTCATAGACTACATACATATGTAGAATAAATTATAATATATGTATATACCATAGATAATATGTAACAAAATAAATTCTACAAGAGTATATAGATAATTATCAACTAGTACAGTAATTTATTACTGTAATAGTTGATAATTATCTTGTAGAATTTATTTTATTATATATATTCTAATGAATAGAATTACCACTTGGTTTTGTTGTAACTGTAGATAGGAAAGTGAGGACAGATCCATCTTGAAGAAAATAATAATGTTTAAGAATATAGGTTTTAAATGACGTCAGATTTTTAAACCAACAATTTTCATCACAAAACATTTCTACAAAGAAAAAAAAATTACAATAAAATTATAAATGAAAAATAGTTACTTCATAATTCAGAGATAAATAAATGTATACCTCTGCAATTTTCCTGTCTTTTCCCAGCACCACAAATTTTAATCATTGTACTGTTAATCAATGCTTTATCACATGTGGAAAAAGTCCAGTTTATGAAAATTTCTTGAGTAAATCTGAGATATTGTACTTTTTGTAAATCCTTTTGTATATCTGAAAATTTCACAATAAAATACAATAAAACACAATAAAATTAGCCCAAAACTTCCATAATAAAAGAAATATTTCTCCATTCATTCCATAATAGATAAAATGCAGTTAACAAAAATAATTGTGTATCTGCATCTTTGTAGCTGATTAAAAACATACACTGTATGTCTGTAAATAAAAAATTAAATTCATCTAATAAAGAATAACAGTCTTTTTATATATACTTTTATGCATACACACACCTTTCACAGCAAAAAAAAAAGTTTAATGTTGAAGAAATGAAAAATTTTCAGTTTTAAAAACATGTTATACCAAATTAATCTTATCTATTAATTGGAATTCAGACTTTTTTCCTGATAAATATATTTTGATATAATATATACAGTACTACTTGTTTTTTGCAAGAGTTCATTATGATGTTATCCATATTAGACAAACTAAACATTAAACTAACTAAATTCAGACTAACCTGAAAAAAGCATATAATTTTTTTGTCTATTATTTATATATTATAAGCATACTGACTCTGCAGTTTTATGTAAATATTCAATATATATTTATATAGCCTACTTTATATCTATATATGTTACTTCCCACAAAATATGAATTGGCAAGTGTGCAAAAGTGAGCTACTAAAAATGAAATGGAATTTATCATATAAGTGGAGTTAGTGTGTATTAATATAATAAATAAAGCACAAAGCATAGTTTGAGTGATAAAAAATTTAAACTTGAAATCCACAGTGTTGCTATAGATTATTTGATATGAGTTGACAATTTAGCTCATCATAAGTTCTGAAATAAATTGGACTAAAGGAATGCAAATAATGAAAAACAACCATTTTGAAGTAGAAGGTATACATTAAATTATTGCAATTTGCTATGTATCACAAAAAGAAATTTTTATTTATCACATAGCCAATGATGCTTAAAAGGTCATATGATGTATGACACTAAGATGACAGGAACAACATAGTTTCATTATCCAATAAAAGATTTATTTTTCTCAAAAAAATATTTTGTATTGGGCAGCATATAAACATTGAATGAAAAATAGAAAGATTAATTTGTCAAGACTAAAAGTTTGCTCTATGATTTTCTGAGCAGAAAATCAATCCAGTTAGTAATTATGTAAGATAATAACAAATCCTTTAATAATTTTGGCTAAATTTTTGGTTATATTTTTATTAATAACTTTTATTGTCTTCCTATCCAGACCAATTACCACTTAATAAGCAGTGACTTCATATATTCCTTAAATTGTGACTTCCAGAATAAAAAAAGCTACTTACTTATTAATCTTTATGTTGGTTTTAAAATATCTCATGATGCAATGGCAGAGTATCTTTCTTTAATAACCAGAACCTGAGTTCAAATTCACATTGTGCAAACTTGAAATGTTTTCAACAACCGAACTCAATCTTATATTGGTTGATTAATGAATATATAGATATTATTAGCCAAAAAACATGGATGGAAAATTGTTCAAACCATTATTACTTAACAATAGGCAGGTCAGTTGAATATTGCCTTTTCCTTTATTTTTCTTCTATTAGGTAATGTTGGAGGATTTATTATGAGACTGATTATTTAAAAACTATTCTTATTTTTTATCTACAATGGGACTATTAATCCTGTTTTATTGTGAGGTTGATGAATGCACAGATGTATCAAATTTTATAAACAAACCAATTTAGTTTTATTGAATTTTTTGCTAACTCTGAAATGAGAATTTGCTTGTTCACACACTTCTTGATATATTTATATTATGAACTTTGACAAGATGTTAATCACTACTTAGTTAACTATGAACAATATCTGTGAATGATTAATGTATCAAAACCTTTTTAGTCTACATATGTATATTGTATATGTTCTGAAAATTGTCATTTGATCTATTGATTATATTTTATGCCTATCTCAATACAATGTTCTAATGAAAATTTATAAGTATATTAGCACTTAAAAACAATGTATTTTCTTTAAATCTGATAAAACTACTACTATATGAAACTATTCTTCCCGTATGTGATCTCTTTCTAGGTCTCTTATAACCCTTAGAATTAAGTTCAAAATTTCAGTTGTCCATTTACTGTTATCTCTTCTAAAAATATGTGAGGCAGAATTTCATTTCATCAACTCTTTATCAGATATGGATTACTTGTTTTTCCACCCATGTATTTTACTTTCAATTTCTTGTTATTCTCGACATGCTTCTCTTCATATTTCATTGTGAGTTTGTAAACTTGGTATTGTTTTCTTTTGTGTCCAAAAATCTCACTTTTATAATAAAACATATATATTAAAAAATCTTTGACAAATATTGAGCTATTTTTATAAAAAGCATTCAATGTTTAAATCTATGATTAATTTTACCTATTAGGATTTTCATTTGTATTAATATGACCAACATATTCATAATTAACTTATTCCAGTCTCTACTAGAAATCTTAATTTTCTTTTTTTGAAAAGCTATAGAAGGTTATTTTAATCTTTTCAGAATTTAACTTTAATTCTATTTTCTTACTTTTATCTGAGAGTTCTAATATTTCTTGAAACATTGAAGCAAAAATAACTATGTCATTTACAACAGCTAAATGACTTTAGTATTCATTTTACTCATTTTAAGTTCTCAAAATATTTCCTTATATAAAACTGTTGTAAAACATTTTAGTGAGAAAGAATTGCTCTGCTGTAAATCTTTATCAATGTTAATTTTTTTTAGTGATACAATATCATATAATTATTGCTGTTGCAATTGATAAATATTATTCAGAATTTGATAATATCTTGAATCAATGTTTTCATCTTCCAAAACTTTGTTTGATCCTGACTGAAATGCTTAGACAATGAAAAGCTGTTTCATTATGTACAAATTTAAAACATAATAGGAATTCATAAGCATTGATAGTTTCTGTAATTTTTCTTACTATGTTTGTATCTATTGTGTTATAACCTGCTTCATTCCACTTGTTATTTTGGTTAGTGTGAGCCTAAAATTTGATATTTAACAAATATAAATGAATGACATATTTCTCAGATGTTCATAAGAAATCCAAGCACTGAGAATGACCAAAAAAGACCTCCATGGATTCTGAACTACTGAATCTGCCATTCTATCCCAGAACTGAGCTATGCAGTATAAAATAATTGAATGGTTTCTTGTTTGGAAATTTATTATTGAGTTTGAGCACTAGAAATGACAAAACTGATTTCAAATTCATGGACTACAAGCTCCAGTGTCTTGCAAAGCAACTGTTTATCATTGAGTTCTTATGATTTGTAAAAACCTATACAAAACTGACAAGACTAATAGATTTATAATTTCTAACATCTTTCTTTCCTCTTTACTTAAATATTGATATCACTATTGCAATTTTTCTATCATCTGATATACCTTTACTATTTAGATATTTAATGTATATTTTTGTTTCTATTTCTATTTTTTCATCTGATTCCTTTAAAATAACTATAATTTTATCATTTCCTAAAGCTTTTCCATTCTTCATAGATTTATTGCATGTCTTATAATTTCAATTACAATATTTGAAATTTCGAAAAATTGTAGAGGCTATTTTGTTTTGTATTACTATAAAGATTTTTTTATAAAATTCTTTTACATATTTGATGATAGCATTCAAGTTACCTTCTTATTATGTTGAAATAGTTTTTCTCTGAATATCAAGATGTTTATATTTTTTAAACCCTTCTTTCTTTTCTATATATTTGTTTATCATGTAACAATTATTTATGTGACTCTTAACTATTTACATATCATTTTACAAAATTGTAGATATTTAATTCTTATAAATAGATTATGTTTCACTTGAAATTTCTAGAGAATTGCTGTTTTTTGTATGGTTTATCTGAACTATAATATATCTTTGTATTACTCATATTCAAGCCTGAGTTATTTCAAAGTCTGCTCCTATGTTAAATTAATTTCAAATTTAAATTTATTGGAGTGCTTATGAAGAAAGGAATATCTACTATTAAAACTGTCTTTATTAAAAAATAAGTTTTTCTTGAATTGTATTAACATATATCTTATATCTTACTAATCGATAATCATTTCTTGCACTGAATCTATTATACACATTGTACTCTTAAAATACACATTTTTGTTGGCGAAAATATTATTTAATTCTGCTTTATCTTCATTTAGATGTTTTCATATCTATTTTCATTGAAATTTTTCTCAAAAAGAAATTGATAATATAGTTTCTTTCCTGAAAACTTCAATAGCCTGTATCTCATTTCTGTCTCATAGCCAAATTTATCTATAGCATTTTCAACTTTCAATTGACTTCATATTTTAGTATTAATGTTCCCATGACAATTTTAATATATTAATTCATCTGATCAAAAGAATTTGTAAAAATATCATACTTTTTTATTACAATGAAAACAGCTTGGATATAAACACAAATTGTGCAGTTTTACTTGAATGGCTAATTTTATTATTTTTATGATACATCATTAATTTTCTTAAAGTTGTTGCTTTAGTTTCTATTTATGATAAATTCCATGTTATTTGTGTTTTCAATATTTGTCCTTTATAATAAAGTGCATGACCATTTTTCAAATCAATTGCCATTTCATTTTTTCTTTTAATTTCACATATTCTATTAAAGTTCTATTTCATTAGTTACTTTTCAATTTCCTGCAATCTTATTTCATATGAAAATAATATAAAATTATAGATGCCATTTGTAAAAGTTAATAGTCATATATAATTCAAAGGGATGTATATAGAAAGTATTATCAAATGCATCTTACTGTTCTAAAATTCTTGTCAGTCTTTCATAAATATTTACATATTATGCTCAATTAGCAAATGGATATAAAATCTAAATATCTTTTCTCTGAAGTTTATCAATAGCTCAAAAGATTAAATCCATAAGAATAATTTAATGATATAATTAAATAAAAAAGCAAAACGACTTGATTATATAAGTGAAAGACTATCAGTAACTTTAGCTAAATGAGAGTATTATAATTAATTTTGAAATATTTCAATGTTTTATTATTAGATAACTTGTGAATTTTTATAAAAATGGATGTTCTGGAAAGTTTTCAAACTATAGAAAGTTAGAAAAGTCTATTAATTTTATCAAATCTGGAGTACAACAATAAGATTGGAGTTAGTTAATCTTATCAAATGAAGAATGAAATTCAAATTTCTCTGATCAAATGATTAATCTATATTAGTCAGTGAGAACTTCTGAATCAGGGCTTGCCTTGTTCTAGAAAGGGTTCCACTCTAAATTCAGAATCAAAACACATACACACATATATATTGTGATAGATATTTGATATTTTTGAGATATAATAATAACATAACTTCACAATTTTTATTGACTTACTATAAATACATTTAATACCTTATAAAGCAACATTTTACAATTCCAAGATGTCATTTTGTGCATTTATAGTGTCTGAAATATCTGTAGTAATTTTAAAAATCAGTTTTCTAAGTTAATGTTATTTAACTTTTAACAGGAACAATACACTGATAAAATACATAATATTAAAACATATGAATAAATTAATTAAAATGAGATCAATAAAGCAACAATTATATTAGTGTATACATAAAAATAATACTAAACTGATTTATAATAGTGACATAAACTTTAAATTTAATATATGAATGTGTGTGTCCATGTTATTTAGTATTTCTCTGATCTATTATAAAAATTTAAAGAGATATTTGGAAAAAAATATAATAGAAAGTTGTCTTAAATCTAAAATAAAATATCAATTATTGTGAAAATAGTAAATAAAGTAAAATGATTTATTTAATATTTATAACTTAAATATGTAGTTTAATATTATAATCAGTATATTCAATTTTATTGAAGTATATAATTTATTTAAATATGTTCTAAAATGTTATTTGTAATTTTAAAATAACATTATTATGATGGGCATAATAATTTTTTCAGACTTTACTGTCATCTGCCAATAAGTTTGTAGCTATGCAAACTGTAGAAAATTTTCACATAAAAAGCTAAGAGTTAAGAAATTTGAATAAAGATGATGATGAAATCAGTCACATGATAAAAAATTATCAAAATACATACATGAGAGAAATCTTTCTCTTTTATTGCCAGTCATATACAGGTTAAACTGCATAAAGCCAATTGATAGAGTGGACTTTTACAGATCATTTTCCCTTGGAGCAAAAATATTTCTTGAGATTATCCAAATGAATAAGCTAATCAGAAACATTATAAGCTTAAAATGCATGGACAAATGGAATTTAAATATTTTTCTTGAAATAAATTTTTTTAACTATTCCAGGAATGGTAACAATTCAATTACTCATCTGCTATTGTGATAAAAAACAAATATTAAGAAAGTAATTACTACATAAACATATTAAATATTTTATTTTCTAATCAATTTTCTTCAAAATTAATGGAAATTATCTTTAAATATTTTTCCTAAAGAAAATGTCAATATTTGTGAATTTCACCTTCAGATAAACTACTAATTATCTACTAAAGCTCAATTAGAAATGGTGAAAAACAACTTGTTTTGATTTCACTTAATATTTAAAATTTATTACATTAATGAATTCATTCAAAGGCATCAAATTTTGTCATTTATTTTCTGATTTGCAAGGATGAATTCTTATATCATTCTTAGGGATTGAACACTAGAAATGTTGAAGGCTTTAAATCATTTCTTAAAAACTTTTAACAACTTAGCATAACTAAAATATATAAAATATGTCTTTGTGAAACCTTAAATACTTCGAATAAACTTTAGTTAACAGAATATATTTTTGTGTGTATTATTATTATTTATTTTCATTATTTTCACTGAAATAAAGTTCTCAAAAGAAGAACGTAATATTAAAAGGAATATATATAATTAGTATGCTTTAAATTATATGAACATAATTTTGATATTGAAGATTTAGGTATGTGTCTAACTTAGGTTGGAGAGAGGTTATTAATATTAGTTATTATAATTAATAGTTAAAATATATATTGTAGTCATGCATAACTAATTACAAGCATCAAATGCAATGATAATAAATAATGGCATTTTTTATTCTAACTCTTCGGTAGATAAGTTTTATTCAGGTAGTGTGCATGTAAGTTTCTTCACATTTCATCTCAAACAAATATTTCTGTACATAATAAAAAGGTGTTTTCATTATTAATTGCATAATAAATTTTTGAAAAAAAGGAAATAAATCAGTTTATAAAAGTTATGAACTCCACAGTAGAAGTTTTAACAAATTTCATTTATAAAAATGCAGTTTCAGAATGAATTTATACGAATAAAGAGTAATATTTTCCTTATTTTCTGTTTTCCCTTTTCATTTCCAATTAAGATTCTTCATCATCTGTTTTCCTTTCTATGTTTTTGAAAAACAGGCATTGATTAATATTTATAAAGGATGTTTGATTAAGCTGTTTTTTGATAAATCATATTGAAATGATATTTAGATAGAGTTTAGATTGAGACAAGTAAAAACACTGTTTAAACAATTAAATTGTTGTTCATAAGAGCTTCATAGCCAATAAAAGGCTGTTGCAATAAATTTTGGTGAGAATAAATTTTGAAGCAGATATTTGGGAAACAGAATGTTTTTTGTTAGCAGAATATGGAGTGAAAGATTTTTTCTGTGAAGATCATCATTGAACAGCATATTTACATGCTAAAAAGTTTAAATATTATAAAGAGTGCATTATGATTTAATTACATGATGGCTTTATATAAATATGATTTAAATTATATCAGAATAAATTGCTATAATCTCCTGTGGTCCACATCTGACTGCATAGACCTATATAGAAAAAGAAATGAAATTATCTATCCTATTAGTGAAGAATAATCTAGCATGAAGAAAATTTAATTGCTCCATTCCAGCACTATCATATATGTACATGCGCTTACTCCAAAAATAAAAGATCTACTGATGCCTGATAATGACCAGCTTTACTAAAAGATGGGACTATTCATTGCAAAAATACTACAAGATATTTTGCTAATGTGCAAAATCAATAGTTGTGAAAGAACCACATAGATAAAATTGTTTAGTTCTAATCCAGTCACATAAAGTGTATAGGATTCATCAATGGGCTAATACTGTTAACAAATAGAAACTAAAAATCATCCTGAGGATTATTATAATCAGATAATCAAAGTGTCAGTTTTATTTTTATATAACTACCTTTTTGCCAGTAAAAGATAAATGAAAAACTAAAAGTAAAAATGATTATTTTCATTATTAAATTATATATATTTTAGTTGGTAAAGCATTAACCCACATCAATTTTTATTTACGTTAACACACTCTAAATAGTATATATATATATGTTTACTTTAGAGTAACATATTTATTTATATTTTTGTGTGCATTATCTAGTTTCTAATTGAAGACTTGGATACATGTCTTCTTATCAATTATTCACGTATGTAATTCACCCTTGATGAAACATCTAGAGTAATAAATATTTTTGTGTAAATGTATTTATATAAAAAGGTAATACAACCTTTTATTGCCCAGTAATGGCCACACAAATAGTAATAGATCTGTTTATTCCTATTTATAGATACAGTGTTATATTTTAATTTCATTAGCCTGAATTTTATTAATGCATTTTATAATGTTTTCTTAATACTTAAAATAGAGATAATCAATTTGCTTAAAATCAAAGATTTATTGTTATTAGGCACTTACTACTGGTTTCATTACTTACAATATATACATATGAAATTCCTGATATGGACGTTTGAAGTGTTTGTCAATCAATTATGAAAAAAGTATTATGATAACTTACTTAAGCCTATTACAATATTAATGCAGATCAAAATAAATTGACTAGTTCAGTCAGTAGCAGAAAGTGAATATGAGAATAGGATGTGAATAAAAATTTCACTAAAAAATATGTATATATAACTGCACATAAACCAAGGCATTACATTTCTAACTTGATGACTTCTTTTACATAAACAATAAAATTATAAACTTTTTAAATAAACTATAAATTATTTTATAGAAAAAGTATAATATTTTCAGAAAGCAAAAATTATTTTCATTATAACAAATTTCTATATAAAGTAAAAGGTAATTATATAGATTACAAAACCTACTTTGTAATGTTCTATTAGGACATTGTAACCCCTCTGTATTCCAATGACCAGGAAATTCATATGATAGTGACATCTGCTGATTGGGTTCAAATTCACGTGGAAAGAAGAATGTAGAAAAACTGGAGTTCCAGATTGAGATATATTGAGAAGATAATCCAACAGAAGAAACATTTTCTGGAAAAAATATATACATATATAAAATAATAAGGTCAATAATAATATAATTCAAGTTCAAATATTTTTAAGGTATTTCTATTATAAAGGTAGTATATCTATTTATTAGATAGCCTGCATTAGGAACATTAATTCATCCTATTTCCGAGCTATCTATTATATGATGAAAAACTCAAGGAATACAATCCCTGAAGAAGTTTTTGGATATTGGACTTCATCAATCAATGGCACTGTACTCATCTTTATATTATTACCCATTCAAACTAATTACATGATATTCAAATAACTTAAAGTTTTTATACCAAGCATAGAAGTTGCCAATGCACACAATTCTATATTTTAGTAATTATTTTCTATTTGTTGTAAAAAAATATATAAAAAAAATATATTTTCTATTTTGTGAAGAATATTACAGTCATACTACAGTCAATTATTATTCTTAATAATTATTGGAAATCATGAGATGTTTCAACTGGCTTATATCAAATTATTTGTAATGGGTTATGATTAGAGCTAACAGTTCATAGAATCCCTCTCATACAATGGAATAGATATATAAAATTTGTAAATGAAATTAGCTATCAAAAGCTGTTAGAATTTATTTCTATCTTGAGTGCATTAAATGTAAAATTCATCACAAAAAAGAAATTCTTATTTGATCTACGTTTAAGGAATTTATCTTAAGAAATGATCTAGTTATCCCATTGTTTAGATATACCTATCTCAAAAACATTAATTTATATATCCAGCTGCATACAAGATGACATCTCATGTTATATATATTAATTAGTTTTAATAAATAATTTGAACATTTGTTAGTTACACTGAATAGTATGCTAAAATTTAAGAAATATGAGCAGTCTTGATATAGTTATGCTTTAATTGAAGCATGATTAAAAAAGTATATTCAAATCACTTCAAATCCTATCTTTTACTGCTAATTATAATTAGAACTTTTTCGTGAAATTCTTTTCTACAATTTCTTTTATTTAAATCTTAGCTATTCTTTTTTTTTTTTAAAAAAAAATTCCCACACTAAATAGTTTTATCATGTTTTGATAATTATTTCATTTCTGCTTGACTAATTTTTTATATTAAATGTCATATCTATTTCATGACTTCCCATACAACCTCATACATGAAAGATGGCTACAAGTAATTGTGAGGCCAAATAATAAAAGTAACCTTGAAATGCTTTAAGGAATATTATATATATAAAAAAATATTATATAGTTTTTAAAATAATAATACTATAATAGTTTGTATTATTATTAATATCCTAAGGATTTAAAATTTAAAAAATATTTTATAATATAGAAAAAAATAATGTTGCAAATTACTTTTTGTAATCAATAACTAAAAAATATTGAGAAAAATAAAGAAAGAAGTTATCTTTCCAAGTTGAATAATATTTTTGTAATGTAATTTTCACTATACCACTTCCACACGAGGTAGGGACTGGTTTTATCCCTTTTTATCCTTTGTAAAAAGATATAATTATAAACATATGACCAAAGGGTGCGAAAAAAATCTATGATTCCCAAGATACATATTTTGTGCTGAACCAGCATTCATCAGTTGGGCCAGGAACACAATCTCTTACATGTTATCTTCATCATTGTTCAGTATAACAAACTATCTCAGTTTAATTGCTAAATGTCAAATGTGTTGCCCTCACAGCTTTAACACAAATCACTTATGAAAGTATAATAATAATTTTTAATAGTCATTCCTTAGACTAGAGATTATCCAATAATAAATAATATTTCTGAAGTGTAATTTTCACTATATCCCCTCCCCTATAAGATAGGGAATGGTTTCTATTCATTTTTAACAACTTGTGGAGGGATGCAATTATAAACATATATAGTAATTTGTTTTGTATATATATACACACACCGAACAATGTAAAAGATTATGGTCTGGGCTAACTGATGATTGCTGGTTCAGCATAAAATGTGAATCTTGGGATCAGAAATCCTTTTCACATGTCTTTGGGTATTTGTTTATAATTATATTACTCCACAAGGCGTTAAAAGTAGACAAAAACCATTCTGTGAGAGTGATGTAGTGAAAATTACAATACAGAAATATGATGCGATTTATTCATAAATTTTGGTTGTCATAGTTTAGGGATTGACTTTTTTTTTACTTTCAGGGCTTTCAACTTTTCACTTATCAAGAATTATTATTTATACTGTAACAGTCAGATTTGTACATTTACGTAATAAAACCCAGATTCCAAGTAAAATATTCTAAACTTGATTGCAACAGGATATGAAAGTCCCATGTCCAACCAAGTTTCAACCTATTTACCAGCTCTCTGTGATTTAACACACTATGAATGACATTTCTGAGGTTACCCACAGGCTTTGTTTTAATTCATGAGCCGTGCCAGGGAGAGAGGAAACTCATAATCCAACCACTCATGCAATTATAAAAATGGGTTAATAAACTACAGATAAGCTAAACTTAAGCAATATTAATGTTTTAATTATAATGCATATTAAACATATTTAATCATGCATATTAAACACATTTAATCATTAATTTAATTGGGATACAATAAAATGATAATGAAGAAGTCATAAATTTAAATAAGTTTATTATAATTGATAATAATAAAAAATAAAATAAAATAAGTTACACTCAATTAGAAATCAAAATACAATTAATTTAATGCATACAGGTGTTATACAATGGAATGAGATTGATTGAAAGTAATACAGTGTATGATCTCATTTAAGTGTATTAAATAACTATTGTGCCTATGATAATTTATTATGCCAAATAATATTTATTTCTATGTATGGTTTGCCAACTGATAAAGTAACAGTGCTAGCCAGAGATGTATATTAGCTGCTACAGCATTAATATTATGGCTATTTACTTTAGGCTAAGTAAAATTCGAGCACAATTATAAAGCTCAAATATGATGCAAATTCTTGTGGTTTCAGATAAATTATGAATAGATATATTATACTAAGGAAGAATGGGCTAAATTAGGAATATCTATGGTTCACTATAGGCACTTACTAAACTTTACTGAAAAGGTGGAAGTGCGAATGAGCAAACCAAGAAGCTTGCTAAGGAATTAATTAATTAAAAATACAAGAAAGTCCAGAACTCAGATAGACTTTTCAACAGTCCTGGGTCCTTACTTCAGTAATGTGCTTGGTGCTCTTATCTGAACAATAGTACTCCTGGGTGTGACTTTATGTCCACCATTACACAGATTGTTGATAAATGGGGATGACCTCTGCTGTTAGCCTACGAGGATTAGCAAAACAGGGATATATCTATACATATATCATAAATATTCATCCACAACACAAAGGCAATATAATAAATATGTTAAAAATAATTGAGCCTTAAAATGGATAGCTAATATTTGCACGGCCAACAAAAGCCAGTTCATACATTAAGCATCTAACGTTAATGCTATAACAAAAGGGGCTAAATTAATAATCCTGTTTAATAAACAATTAATTTACATCATTAACCAGATTTTAAGAGAGAAAGGTATATCTTAAAAGGGGTCATAATTAATTACAAACTACAAAATATACCTTAATAATATATCTCTATGGCCAGAATTCCACTATCAGGTAAAGTTACTTTTAAAATCATAATTTATAATTATAATATTGCAAACCAGAATCTAAGTATGAATAAATCACTTTAAAGTTCATTTGAATTATTATAATGATAGCAAAATGATCAAATATTACTCTTAAGTAATCTAATTTCAAAACAGTGAGCCAGGTTATGATAACTAAGTGTTATTTAGATTTATTAGACTGAAGATAGAAATAAAGATATCTTCAGTACTATTAAAATTAAAATGCTCGCTATTTCAAGATACATTTGGCATATTATCACACATATCAGAAAATAAAATCTTAAGAACTAAAATTTATAAAATCAAATAGGAATCATTGCATGCATGAAAGTAAAAGATAGATTACATTTAACAAAGGATTATTAATTTTATTAGATGTAATATTAGAGGGTTTACAGATTCAAAATTACAAAGAATTAGGCAAGAAGTAATTGGTGACTCTACAATTTAACTTAGACAAAGATTTTAGAAATTAAATTTTGCTTTGAATGTTCATTTAGATTTATAATAACTATAGTTTTATATTTCAGAGTCAAAGTTCATTTGATAGCTCTTTGCTGTGATCTTAGGAATTTTATCTTCAACTCATTGGTAGAAGCTTGTCTATTGGCATTATTCTTGGTAGCAGGTATGGTAGCAGCAATTATTCTTAGGCAGGATTTCTCTAGTTGAAACATCAGCACAGCAGGTCTGTAACAGGAATGTCTTCCATCACTATGGAGAACAGCAACTCCTGCCTGTCCTACTCAGCCATATTAAAATCAAACTGGTTTGGATTCAATCAGAGAACACCTAGAAGATTTTTTACAGAGTATATTTTACATGGAAAAAGTTAGCCTATTTATACTCTCCTTCCATTAAATTACATTTTTAACAACAAAATTCCTTCCAGCAAAACAAGCAATTAGTACCTTTAAATTTATATTTTTAAGTACCAAAAATAACTGTCTTTTGTATTATTCCTTGAACAGAATGTTTTCTAAGATTTGATCATTTACTTTCCCACAAGATTTCAACAGTTGATATGGTTGGTTAAATTTTATTTACAAGATAAAATATATTTTAGACAAACATTTATTGTCTTAATAACTTTTAGATTTCATCATTACGCCATCCCAAAACAGATTTAAATTGCATGATTTTATTTTACAGATATTTTAAAATAAATTTACAAAATTTAGTAAATAACCAAATAACAAATTGCTATATGATGGTGATACATATATGCATGCGATTTAAGCAAATTGAATTGAATTGTATTTTAAATTATGCATTTACTTTTGAATAAATATATTATTGTAATATATATATAATAATTAAGTTACAGACATTGATGCTCACATATATACACCCAATCATACCTATGTAGATGTCTTTTTAAGTATTTGTGGGGTTTAAACCTGATGTAAAGGGGTGGTGGGATGTAAGTAGATGAAACGGATATGACAGGGTAAATATTCCTTTTCAATACACCAATATAACTTCTGTCAAATTTTCTGACTTCTATTATTTCTTTATTTATTTTTAGTTTTCTGAATCAGGCATTAAAAATAATTTTATTTCATTATTAAAAAAATTCTACATTAGTTGTATTTCTTTAACAAAATCCAGTGACACTATCATTGAGTCTATACCCACAGTCCATCTGATCACTAGACTATCTTTTATCTGGCAGTTCTTTCTCTTTTTGTTTCCTAATTAATTTCAGAGACTAGGCATTATATGTTGCCTTTTCTATATTCTTTTTGGCCACTATGAAGGCATTGTCATATTGATGAACTAGAGTATAGCGATCCTTGGAAATTTGCTGGAATTTTTTATAAGTTTCTCTGAGTAAAACAGGATTAAATCATCATGACATCTCCTAGTCAAAATATCTTACTATATGCCCATTCATTTCTTTTTTCTAGATTTTCTGATGTTATGAGTCTATTACTGGCCCTGATAGCAGCATGTTTCATATCTTTGTGAGGAAGATGAGAGGGTAGTCTGATTTTGAAAAGATAAGGTACCATTTGCTGAAATGGAAATGAATCAAGTTCAAACCCAATAGATTCATTAACAGATCAATTGATAAAGTTAACTACTTGCTTAACCCATTTAATCCATCCTCAGTGGTTACTATTTATGTACACTCTAAAATGTCCTAATTCACACATGATCCACTTACATGGATAGCACTTAGGATTTCTAATTGAACTTAAAATTTTCTTTTATTTCTTTACCCATCTTACCCATTTACCTGAGTATTTAATAAATGGAGTCCCATGGTACCAGTCATTACTCTAAAACACAAATGGTCTATTTAGCACTGCCTGCAATATGCAGTGACTAGTTTTAAAACATGTTATAGCCCACTAACCAAATATTTCATTAGTTAAAATAGAGGGAGTGGACAATAATAATTAATCACTGCAATAGCCTTAGGTCATTGAGAAATTATAGGTTTCAAAGGCTCCACATATGATTTATTTAATGGTCTTGTTTTCAGATGTATTCCACACTCATTCACTATGAGCAATATGATAGCATACATTTGTGGTCAGTAAAACCAATTATTTAACAAGTTTTTTTTTATTTTTCCAGCCCCATAATGTCCTTAGAATTCATGAATGTATTTAATTAGCCAATTGTATAATGCTATATCTGGGTCTCGTTTTATGCAGATTTTTTAATGCAATTTTGAAGTTATGCAATTCATGTTGCTTCTTAATATCTTTTTATGCGGGTTTTCTTTTATGTGATAAAGAAGTTCATATTTCACAATATTTATTAGATATCAAGAAATTTTATTAATAACTTATTTTGATTTGAAATACTTTTTTTTCCCAAAAATATGTTATATTAGCAGCTAACGTGAATATGGCCTGAAGCTGTATTTAGAATCTTAGCTTCTACATAAATAACCTATTAATACTTATGAGTAAATAATAATAATAGGTTTATACTTACGAGTATAAAAATATCGCAATAAATATTCAAAAATTTTAAACTTTTAAAACATATTTTGTTAGATATAACAGAAATAAATATTCTTTTAGATTTTTAAAATAAATAACAAAGATTTTCTTGATTTTGTAAATTGAAAATAATCTTTCTAATGATAATGTATAATCTTTTTGTTTTGATTGCAATCTCATTTTTTTAATATAGAAACAAAATGTGAACATTTAAAATTTATTTCAGTAGTAAACAAAAATATCTATCAAATGTAAGACAAATTTAATTTTCTGATAAGTATTAATCATTTAATCATAGATTTTATGTTGATGTGTGAGACAAAGAAAAACATCAGAAAATGCTGAAATCTGAGAATTTGCTGCAATGAACAATCTCTTAAATTCCAATGAGAGCTAAATAATTATATGTCTGGATATCGTGAGCTTTATAAACAATTAGTAAAATCATCGTCTCAAAATGTAATCACTGATTACATTGTCAACAAAAAACCAAGACTGAAAGTGATGCTAGTTGTACTTCCTCTTGTGAGAATCTGATTTCTTACCAGTTCACAAATGAATCGCATATTGTCAAATAGCAATGATTAAAATATGTATGAAAAAATGTAAAATTAAATACTGTAGTTAATAAAAAAAAGTAACAAAAGTTTGTCTTGTATCAATTTTTTTCAAATATTTGAAATTTTTTATTAGTTAAACTTTATTTCCTTATTTTTTTAATGCAAATTTTAAAGTAATTTTTCCTTGTTGCTTTGCTTTTGTGATTTTTGAAAATTACAGAACCTATCCCCCATTTTTCAAGGTAAGTTAAGTCTATTTTTATGTGATTTTTTTTAATGCAGGTTTTCTGAGGAACCTATCTATCGCATAAAAAGACCCAGGTGTATATGTTTTTGTTCATCATCATTTTTTATACTGCAATAGTCTCCCTTCTAAGTGGTAGCTTTCCCTATCCTTTCATGTGAGATTATTACTACTTCTAGCTCCAGGCTGCTTAACAATATATTTGATTATTTGTTCTCATTCTGGATCTTCTTGCTGTTTTTCTTTCAAATATTGAAGATCATTTTCCACAAATTTATCTACAAACATTTCAAATAGTGATGTATATATTGTCAGGGTTTAAAAGGTGTTGCTGAGGTGGAGCTGGATATTGACTTAATGCATCCACAACTATAGTGTCAGAGCCTTTGCAATATTTCACAGTATAATTGAACTCTTGCAGAAATAGGCTCCATCTTATTAATCTGCTATTAGTCAATTAGTGGGGATTTAACAATTCAAGGCTTTTGTGATTAGTTATCACAATCATGTCCAATCCTATTAAAAACTGACAAAATTTCTGAAAAGCCCAAACAATGTCTAACACTTCCTTTTCTGTCACTGTATAATTAATCTCAGAGTACTTCAGTAGCTGAAGGTTGGTCATCCTCTTGCACTTGAAACAGAGTAGCTTCCAATCCAAATCCACTACTATCAGTTTACACATAAAAGAGCTTCTTAATTGGGGTATGACATGACTATTTTTAGAAAACTTTTATCTTGATAGGCAGTCCATTCCCAGACTTATAATTGAAGAGAAGACTCCATATCAAAAAAAATCCCCATAAAATTGGTTGTAGAGATTGCACAACCCTAAAATGACTATATTTGTTTTTTCGTTAGTTTTTGGTACTAGAAATTCTGAATTGCTATAATCTTATCAAAGTGTGGACAAATGTATTGTCCATTAACCATATGACCTAAAAATGTTATCTCTGTAATGGCCAATGTACCATTTTAAAAATTTATTTTGATACCTTTCTTTTGACATTCTCAAAACAAGTTTTACGTGTAATGTGTTTCATAATGTCAGCTCATCAATCATTAACATATGTAACTATCAATTGTTTGATCTCGTTGAATTGTACCCAATCTATACATTGAATAGCCATGTTCTACTAGTTTTGAAGTCAAATTGCATTCAGTTAAAACTGTAAGAAGGGCCATTGTATTTAAAAGTGGTATATTTTTGATTGACTGAGTTTTTTTTTGCCACCATCTGGCAGTCAAATTGAACATAGAAAAACATTTTAATTTTAAACTTAAGTAATAATTTGTGTATAAGTGGAGATATGTTATTATCAATTATAGTTATTTTATTTAATTTCCCATGTTTTTTTAAAGCCTACTATTGGATTGTTTAATGGTTATGAGCATTTTGATATTATCCCTCTCTCCATATTTTCCTCTAACTTCCTTTCAACTTCATTCCTATATTGATGAGGGATGGGGTAGAACTGAACCTGATATACTTGGTCCTTCATGAATCTTTTTTATGCTCACAACCTTGAATTATCCCAGCAATATCAGAGAAAATAAGTGCATACTCCTTTAACAATAGTTGTTTTTTATTTAAGGTTTGCAATTCACTTAATTTCAACTGAATTTCTGGCCATAGCTTAACATCTAGTATGCAGTGTACCATGGCAGATTTACACATTTCATGGGCAAAAATGGCATTATTTTTCAATAAATACAATCTGGTTTAAATTATAATTCAAAACAGACTGTTTTGTGCATGAAATTTGATCCAAGAATGACTTTGTGTATCAATCCCTCTAAAATAAGCAGTACATAACTGTAATTCCTCTTCCCTATCCATAGATTTATTCACATTTGTTTTGATGTTACCTTAGTTCTTTTACTGTTCACTAAATTTACATATACTATCTTTAATGGTAACACATTAATACTGGAGTTCAAACAGGTAATCTGTTCAAACATATTCTGGGAAATTACAAACACCTGATTACCTGAGTCAAGTAATGCTTGTTATTATTTCTTCCAATATTATTCTGACTTTTGGACAATGAGATGGGTATAACATAGGCTCTGCCTCATCTCAACTATATATTAGTTAGCCATTTGTGATTTGGCATTATTAATTTTATTTTTTTGTCATTCCTTGAAACTATATCCGGGCCTCATAATTTACTAAGGTCCCTTTTTGTTTCTCTCTTTCTGCTCTTTTTACATTTTTGATATTCTTTTAGAGTAGTTGCTTGTGTTAGGAAATTGTGAACCACCCCTTAGTCTTTCATATTGTTTTGCATAAGTGATTTCCATTTTGTCTGAACATTTTTCTCCTTTCAAGGCCACTGAAAAATCAACTTTCTGGATTCCCCCCATGACTTTGTTCTGTGACCAAATTTCATGTTCAGTTCTTTAGGCTGAGGTTTAAATCCCATCTTTTGTTTCATAGGCAGGTCTAGTGCTATCAAAACATTTTGTATTTCAGCCATTTGCTCAACTGTCTTCCTCTGTGCTGATGAGCATCTGCTCTATATTATAAGAAAAACTGTGCCACACTATGCTAATAATTTCAGATAGTGGGATGATAATCAATGTTCTTAATTTTTCCAACTGCCTATGAAAATGTGTAGTGAATGATTCATACAGTCACCATTTTTCTTGTGACACTTGTTGTCTAACATTCTCTCTTTACTTTAGTAGCTGATAGCAGGGCTTCTTTATATTCAATGAATGTTATGGGTTTCTTAAACTAGGAATTCCACCAAGCTTGAGAGGCACCATAAAGATGGCTGTATGTGATCAAGAGCTTGGCATCATACTTAGATCACTCAACATAAAGTACCTTTCTAAGCTATTAATGTGTTCAGTGGGAGCTTCTCCTATGCACTGAAAACATATGTATTTTAGAAATTGGGTTTGACAATTGTAGGGCTATTATTCAGTGTTGGCATGTTTCCATAAATGCATTCCTGCCCATAATTATTTAAATCTATATTGGCTGCCTTTGCAATTGTCTTACCAATTTCTGTTTCATAGTGCCTAATATTATCTGAATCTAATCTCTGATTTCAGACACTAAATCATTAATTTCTACATTAAAATTTTCCATTATCCTTTCATTTTCTAATTTATTATCTGCTACTGCTTCCTGTAACAGTTTGGTTTTTCCTTTCTGTTCTAGTTTATTTTTCAGAATTTTTTGATAGGCTAATTCAATTTGATTTTCTACTTAATTTACACTTCCACTTATTTTTCTACAATTTTTTCTTTCATTTTCTCATAGCCTTATTTAATATGTGCTCTAATTTTTCAAACCTTTAAGCTTGGTTTTCTAATTTTACATTTGTTTTCTTATTTTGATTTCCCATTTTTTCAAGTTTTATATTTGTTTCATTATTTTGATTTTTAAGCACTTTGACTATCTCTTCAAGTTTTTTTGGCTGTCTCCATATTTTGGTTTTTAAGCTCTTCAAATATTTTCATCATCATTATCATAATGTTATTATTTTCTTATTTTTTTTGAGACTCTTTATTTTCATTCCTATTTTGTTGTTATTCCTCACTGGGAACAATTTTCAATTCTTTCCTTGAGCTTCCACTTTTACTCTTGCTTTCATAAACATTTACAATATTTAATTTTATTATTTCTAACTGATAATATTTTCCATACTTTTGTTTTTTTAATATTGCTATTGTTTTCCTCTTTATTTATTTTTCTTTTAACTACTAAATTATATTTTTTAAAACTTATTCTTTCATTTAATTGGCGTGTTCACCTGATCTTCCATACCACAATCCTATTTAACATTATCTGCCTACTTTATTATTACTGTTGTGAGACATCTACTTATATAAATCTGCCCATTTTGATTATTATTTTCATTTGACTACATATTTCTAAAATGTTAACTTTATTATAATCTCTTTAACAATACCCATTTTTTTATTATTATACTATAACAAGTTTTTATTTTATTATTGGCCCTTTTCTCAATTTCTGCATCTCTCACCAAATTATTAACATTTATTTACTTTATCTGACAGATGACATCATTTTTGTGCATATACTTTGGTAAAGCTGATTATATAACATATACTTTTATGTGAATGGCTTTTGTGCAACTACTTTGGGAGAGAATTATATGCAATTGTTCATTCAGGCACTCATGTTATGGTGGCAATTAGATATACTGATATTAATGAAATGCTTACAACTGCAATATTTTATCAGCATTTTATGCCCAGCTCTGTTACAAACAAAACAATCATAGGATTATTAATTAACTGATGCATGAGAACATACTTATCTATTTTAATTCCAGATAAAGCAAAAAGAAAAGATTGATATTTGGAAAATGTAAGATTTAAAGTTAATCAAACCATATGGATTAAAGATATGATTAAAAAAAATGGCTACCTGAAATTAGTAGAAGTGTGTCTGCACAATTATGTGAAATAAAGTTAGAGGATAAGTTTTAAAATGCTATGTTAACCATACCAAACAATGACAAACTGAAATATTATAAGATATAGTAGATATGGAAAATAAGACTGAATTTCTACTAATACAGAATTAGAAGCACCAGATAGCTCTTCAGTTCAAGATGAAGAAGAATTAACTTAAAGCATACTCAAACGCACAGCAAAATTACAAGATTATATTGTAAATAAAGCAAAGTTACAAGATAAATTTTGTGAATAAAATTCTCTTATTTCTGGAATGATGGAAGAAATGTTGTATATTGACTGGATGTATATATTAAAAAAGTGCATGTTTGTATACAGGCTTGTGAGTATAGACAGTGTTAAAGCATTCCAGAAATAATAATGATATGCAGAAAAGAAAATTAGCTTTCTGCAAGAAGATACAAGCTAATTTGCATATCAATAAATTCTACCTTATGCACATATACAAAGTTGTTAAAAATGCCTGTAGAAATTAAAACAGGGTTCTGTCAGTTCAGTTCAGTGGTATCTAGAGAAGTAGTAATGTCAAGGGAAAAGGAAAAAAGCAAAAGCTGAAAGCAGATTAGAAAACTCAAAGTGTAGAGTAAATCAGTATTACAAAAAAAAAGAGCTCTAATGATAGTTTAGACTATCTCTAGAAATGCATGTGAGCAGTAGGGTGCTTACAGAACTGTGAAAAGATCTTTTATTTACTAAGTATCTACAGAGATATGAACTGTTATATTATCTAGATTGATCCTGTGTTCAACTAGCAATTAATTACTTGATTTACTAAATCTATCTACTAATATTACTGTTATAATTCATTATTAAAATTTTTGTGTTTGTTTCTGTGAACAAATATATATAATTATCTAGTTTCAGAAATAAACAGAATTTTATTTATACAGAAATTTTTATTGTAACTTCTGCTTTATTTACAATATAATCCTGTAACTTAGTCAACCAGACTTGAGGAAGTCTTGTTGAGGATAATTCTTCTTCATTTTGCTTTACAGTTTTCTTATCCTGTTTTCCATTTGATTCTATGGTTTCATCTTGAACTGAATAACTATCTAGTGCTTCTAACTCTTGTTAGTAGAAATACCAGTCTTATTATCCTTAACTGTACTCAAAGTAGTAACTATATCCATATTTGTTCATTCTTTTATAGTTTATATGGTATCTTAGAACTCTCTCATTTAACTTTATTTCATGTAATTGTGCATGCACAATTCTATTAATTATTCCTGGTAGTCATTTTTTCTTAATAACATTTCCAGTCACTATAATTTAGTTTACTTTAAATCTAACATTTTCCAAATCTGTCTTTCTTTTTTACTTTATCTAGAATTAAAATAGATAAATATGTTCTTACATTTCATTCATTAATAATTCCATGGGAGTTTTCTTTGTAACAGAGCTAGGTGTAAAATGCTCAGAAAACATTGCAATTGTTAATGCTTTGTGAATACCTAGGTATTCCTGTTTATTTAATGCATTTTATAGCTGCTGTAGTGTCTTCTCCACTATTCTATTTGATTGAAGGCAATAAGCTGGTGCTAATATGTGCTGTATCTCCTTTAGAGTAAGAAAGTTTTTAAATTTTTCTGAACTGAAACCAGGATCATAGTCTGTTACAATGATTTTCTAATATCCATGTATCACAATGTTTGTTTAAAACTTTTGTCACACTTTCTATTGCCATATCTTTCACTGAATAGTATTCAAACCTTTTTGAATATACATCTATGGCTATTACAATTATATGTTCATGAAATGGCCAGCATGGTCTAAATGGACTTGATGCCATCCTTTTGTAACTTCAGGTCAGGATTTATATATTTTTTTTGCTGGCAAATTTGCTATTTATTGGAAAGCAAGACAATTTCTACCAGTCTGCTCAATGTCACTATTAAAGTCTGGCCATCAAACATATGAATGAGCCAATTCCTTTGTTCTGATTATACTGGAGTGTCTTTTGTATAATGATTGTAGAACACTTTTCTTCCCTTCAGGCAATACAATTAACCAGTCCATCATAATAATACATTTATGACAGATTGATAAACTTTCCCAGGCATTCCATATTGCCAGAAACAAATTATCTGTTTGTTTAAATGGATCAATGTTTTATCCAATTCTTTATTATACTATATCTTCATGTCTTTTAATCCACTCAGCTACTTTGCTATTTTTGAACTTTAACTTATAAAGCAGTGGGAACTTATTTCAGATATTTACTTTTATTATAGTAGTTTAATTTGTCCAATACTTGTTTTGAGTGTCTTAACCCAATTTCTTCCTAATACTGGGTTAAAGTTCTTTGTAACTACATATAATGGTAAATGTTTATTATGGCTCTTTACTATTATGGTCAATCACAACTTCTTTAAAGTTTATGTTTCTGACTATATATGTTACTACTAAAGTAATTATCTTTTTTACCTTTGCTGTTTCTGAATTATTGTCCAATGTTGTAGTAATGTGATGTGATGTATTATGGCTTCTCCTTAAACGAAGTCAAGAATATCTCAGCAATTATGCCCAGATAAACCTGTTAGCCACTTTCTTTTACATTCCCCACTCTAAATTTACCCATAATCTGCTCTATCCCATTTCCACAACATAATTTTTGTCAACTCTATAACCTTTATATCTAAATCCCCCTTATCTTTTCCCAAACCCAGCATAAAAACCAATAATTCACTTTCTGTATAATCACTCTTTTCATATTTATTTTTCCACAACTTCATTATATGTACCCTTTCTGTTTTCAAACATTTACATTCAATTAACAAATGCCTAATATTTTCAATTCCTTCCTTACATAATTTACAAAATAAATCACCCATATTTTTCCATTTACATGTATATTCTTTTGTAGCTAAAGATCCCGTTCGAGCCTTAAACAATAAACTACTTTCCTTACTATTATCATATATTAACTCACACCTAATATTCTGTTTATTTCTATATATATTTAAACTCTTTTTACTCTCCATACTATTTCTCCATCTCTCTAACTCCCTAGTCTTTATTAATAAATTTATTCTTTTATCCCATTCCTTACTACTATAACACTCAATAATCCTCTTAACACAATCATCCCATCTTTTTTTTATTATTATTATTATTATTATTATTATTATTATTATTATTATTATTATTATTATTATTATTATTATTATTATTATTATTTTTTTTTTTTATTATTATTATTTATTATTATTATTTTATTTATTATTATTATTATTATTATTATTATATATTATTATATATATATTTTTATTATTATTATTATTATTATTATTATTATTATTATTATTATTATTATTATTATATTATTATTATTATTATTATTATTATTATTATATTATTATTATTATTATTATTATTATTATTATTATTATTATTATTATTATTATTATTATTATTATTATTATTATTATTATTATTATTATTATTATTATTATTATTATTTTATTATTATTATTATTATTATTATTATTATTATTATTATTATTATTATTATTATTATTATTATTATTATTATTATTATTATTATTATTATTATTATTATTATTATAAAAAAAATAATAATAATAATAATAATATCTTTTAATAGTAATATCAATGATATGCCTGCCCTGCCATCTATCTTCATTTCAATCATTAGCAAATTAAACATATCCTTACGTTTTGTCAATTTCTTTACAGTTGTAAACTTCTTAAATGTTCCTCCTCAATTTACTTTTCACTAATAAATTCTGTTTTGTAATTTGCCACTTGTTTCTAAATAACTTTGACAAATAACTGACAACCTACAGCTAAAACATTTTATTTATTTTAAACTTGCACATAGATTTTAAATGACCAGTTTTTCCCACAGCAAAACAAATAGGAAGGTTCAGTGTTACATTCCCTTGTGGCTATCATGGCTTTGCCACATGTACACATATTATGAGGCATCTAAATGTGTCACGTTCTTGAAGGCTTTTATGTGTTCTAAAGCAATTTCATAAGCTGTAGCACAGCATGTTTAATAATATCTTGCAATAGGTATAGACTCACTTAGTAGTATGTGTATAAGGTTTATATCTCTTCTATCTCATAGTAGTTGGTTCAATAATATTTCATCAATAAACTCCTTGAATTCACAATCTTCCATCAAAGTCTATAGTATAAACTCATATTCACATATAATTTCATTTGTGATTGCATTCTCCTGTAGAAGTGAAGACAAGCTGTAAATTTTGACATTATTAGTTTAAAGCAGGCATTTAGTTTTATTAATACCTCCACACACAAGATATCTTCAGGAAAGTTCACATTTAGCTTAGAAATACTGTTATTCTTCCACACATACCAATTTCATTGCCATTAACATCTGTTGTAATAATATCCATAGTTTTCTTATATAACACCATCAGCTGATTTTCAACCAAAAATTATACATCAATGATAAGCTGAAGCACTATTCATATCCATTCTTAATTTTTGATCACAGATGTCCACATCAAGCTGTACATGACCCTTGTTTGTGTCATTAAACTTCTTCCTGTTATAACTATTACTTACACTCCCTCCTCTAGATTTATAGCCTCACATTTACTTAATTTTTGATTCTTCATATATTTTAATTACAATTTTTTTTACATCCATTTTCTTATTACTGTAATATATATATATGTTTGTTTCCCAGAATAATTACACTTCTGGCAATCCAATGCTTTACTTTATCTGATAATATATTATTGGAATAAATGGATCATAGATTTCTTTTTTGTGTGTGTGCTTACTTAGCGCACATACTTTTCATGCCCTAATTAGCCACCTCTTTCTGATGCTAATATTGGACTAGTTTTTTTTATATGAATCCAATCTTTTCCACATCAATGTCCAATTTGCATAATTTTTACTTGTAAATTATTTATACCATATATAGATTTTTTTCTAGAGTATATTAAAATTAAAATATTTAGCAACATTCTGTATGTATTTACATAATATGTAATTCATTTTAATTACAATTTATATAATATATACACATATATTTTAGAGATAGAAGATTTATGTATGCTGTGTTATCTTAAATCAGAATCACATCATTTTTTTAAATGTGTCTCACAAGTAATAATTTATAACCTGACATTATAGCTATTAATGGAAAAATACAACATCCAAGAACTATTTAATACCTTTCAATCCACACATCAAGATATGCACTTCAGGCACAATATGTACATTCAGCTTCAACAACATTTTCCAGAGACACTCAACATACTCACAAACTAACTAAAATATCCAAGAGATCACAAAATTATAGAATAAAACACTTATTCAAGCACCTGGTCCAAAACATGATTGTACTCAAACTTGTTAAAAAATGTCATTGCCTCATAGAACTAAATAAATAACAGAAAACATAATGTAAATAAAATAACCATATTATAAAACTATGACACTGTAAATTATTTTTAAAATTTTATTTATCATTTTTCTTGTAAATAATTCCAGGACTATTTATAACAAAGAAGTTATATATCATTATACAAATAAATAAAGTTCCTTTAAAACTTAAATAACAGTATTCATCATACCTTTGTTATTAATAAAGAATAATATCTGCAAAAAAATAATTTACTATATCTGATTTGTAATTCCAGATATATATAATTTTTCTTATATACTTTTTCAATAATTGTAATATTTTTACTGTTTCCTTTTTAACTTATACTATAAATATTCTCTGATTACTCTGTCATTTGCTTTTTCAATATCTAAAGAAAATGTTTTCCTGTGTAATCTTTAATTTCAGTCATTACAAAAATATGAAACCTTATTTTCCTATTATTCCTAAATGCTTTCCATATTTCTCCTAATATTGTTTTGAGTTTATTCATCTACACATGAAAAATACATGAGAAAAACTATACCTAATCAATGTTATTTTTACAGAATTATAATTACACAATTACAATTGTAATTTTCAACTGTATGGACCATACTCATTTGCAATCCTAATAAAACAATTCTATATCAAGGTTAGAGATCTTGTTTTAATTTAAAAAGTATTTCATTTGGCAATTCATCTAAATCTCTAACCCTATCCCTTTTAACCTTTGTAATTATATCTCATTAATATCAGTTAAATGTTTTAGTTATTTTTTAAAAAACGTTATTTTTAAATACATATTTATATTTCTTTCTATTTCTCTCCAATCTGTACATTTTTTATTCTTAACTGTTAAGTTAACCTTTTCATGACATCATTTCTAAACTCTACCATTTTATTCTTTTAAAATCTGTCATTAATTCTTTTTTTTTTTTTGTAATTACAATTCCAAAATTATTTCATTATTAACAACACATTTAAATTTCTCTTCAATTTTTTCATAACAATATTTTTAGTTATATATTTACATATTTTTCTATGTCTCTCCAACCTGTACATTCTTAATTTTTAAATATTAATTAAATCTGCAGATATATTTAATATACTATATAAGTTTTTTTGCAATTATCTCTGCAGGGAAGCAAATAAAAAGTTATTTTTCTTAAAGGCAAAAGTCAAAATTATTAAATAATTCGGAAGAAGAAAAAACGAATACATTTTATTTGATATCATTAAGAATATGCACATGTGTGTAATAAAACAATCCATTGACATGATAATTGTAAGAAGATTCTTCAAAATAGAATTATGAATTATTAATTGTTAAAGAGACCTGCTTATGTCACAAAAATATACATACATATTTTGTGTATGTACTTTTTTATATTGTGCATGATAAATTTTAGACATTAAATTTTCTGAAAATATTATGGTGATTGATCACCAATCTGGCCACTTGGTAAATACCTTTTATCTCTTTGCTGGTGTTCATAAGTGAGAATGTGTAAGCTAATGATATTGTGGTTGCTGAATTTGTTACTTTTATAGACAATTTTCCTTTAGAATCCTGAAAAGAGACATTAAAGTAGTTCAATTAAAAGGGTTTGATAATGTAAACAATTACTTTAAAAAGCATATTATATCTAGTGTGAGATATGTTAAATCTGTGTCTGTGATATTATGAATTAAAAGTTCATAATGGTTTGTATCATTGTTACTTAAAAATTTTGAAAATTAATTAAATTTGATGTACATTTTATCACTCCTTATAAATAAATTTCTTTTTTTTCCCATCAGAATTTGCTTCTAAATATAATAGTACTTGTACTACCAAAATTTTCTACTATCATCTACACTTGTGAATTACATAAAACTTATTTCTCTTAGTACCAAAATTCTTAATTATTAAATATCCGGTAATCCATTATTTCATAATTTTTGAGGTATATAAACACAAATATATATATATATAGCATATCAGTAGTCTCACAATTCTATTCTCTCTTTTAATATATCATTAATTCAATCTCACCTTATTTCATCTAGGGCATTTTTATGATAGGCAGCATACAGTTCTTTAATTCAAAGTTTATTTTTAAAAATATAAATGTTTACACAATAATCTACTACTAAACTTTTAATTAACATGTATCTTCAGGAAAAGTTATTTAAAGAAGAAATGGATAATATAAGGGAAGAGGCAATAAAAACAATTATTCAATTATAATTATTAATAAATTATGTACAAAAAGAAATATTGAAAAAATATAAAGAAATTTGAATAAAATGAAAGATGTTATTGTAGTTACAATATATCAAAAAATACCTTTTTTAAGATTAAAACGATTATGAAAGATAAAAATAGAAAATATAAATAAAGAATATTTAATTTTGCAACTAGTATATAAAAAGAAATTTAATTTAGGAAATTTGATAAATGAAAGAAAAAATAAGAATGTTGACAATATGAATGGGATTTATAGGACTGACTGTTTAGATTGTAAAAAAGATAATAGGAATGTGTTAAAACAAATAATTTGGGCATATAAATTTTGAGATAAAAATGTTAGAAAAAGTAAAATTATACAGGGAAAGAATGGTTTAAAAAAGTCTATATATAAAAAGAAACAAACCTGCTTTAAATAGAACAAATTGAATAGATAATGTATTTAAATAGAACAAATTGAATAGATAATGTATTTAAATAAAACAAACTGTATGTAAAGGTATTAACACTTAAAAAGTAATTAGTAAAAAGGTATAAAAACGCAATATATAACAAATTGGTTATAGTTATATAAAAATATTAATGTAAAATGTAACAAAAAGTTGGAATATAAAAAAAATAAGATTTATTGACATATGAAAAAGAAATGTTTTATGATGAGAATGGTATATATATATATATTATAATAATAATGATATACTTTTTATAGATCCTTGAGAATGAACGTAGGAAAAAGTGCTCAAAATGTTGGAAAGAGGATTGTATATTAAAAATGTATATATATTATAACGGTCAGGGTTTAACAGATAGTTGCAGTCTTACTGTATCTGCCATACAGGGTGCCACCCAGCCATTCGAACCTGGAAAATTTATATAGTAGGCAGATACGCAAGTTAATAATCCAACTTTTATTTTATTGACCATGAGCCCATGCCACCAGCTCAAGGAGACGCAGAGATTTAGTATATAAATTCTTAAAACATTTCAATAAAGACATAATAAAAAATAAATAAATAAGCTACTGCCAGAAATAACACACACAAAAAGATTTATTGACGCATATATAAATATTTAAAAATTGAAGAATAAAGATGATCTTAAATTTGTTATTATTTTTATATTTAAAATTTAAATTTCACAAAGTCCACACAGATAGACATTTTAATAATATTTTACTTTAGCATGTTGAGTATAGATAGGCTACATAGATTCCACAGTTAATAACTTTTCAAAACAAATCATTCAATCTCAGACTAAAAGTTCATAGCCAAACTAACGCCTGCTTCCAGATATATAGTCACAACCAATGCAATATGAAGATGCTAACATAAAACCACGCTGACAGGAATGTGCATCTGACAGCGTGATATTATTTGAAGGACATGATCCTCATCCAGTACAGGAATGTGCATCTGTCTGGCAAAGGAATCATGTATATACAATAATTAAAGAGAAATGCTATGTATGGGGGAGAGTGGTCTATATGCCGACTTACAGTCCCTATCCATATAGCTAAAAAGGGTCAATGGCGCAGGAAAATATGTCTGCATCCATTGCAACGCCATGATTACATCTTTGGGGTCATGCATTCAGTTGGACACATTGCCCTGTATGCTAAACATGCTTCACATTACATTGATATAAATACCCATATATCCCTCCACCAGCATTGACCTAACTATGAGACAAATAGCCCACAATTACAACCCCTTAAACTAAAAAACTTAAAGAATCTATATAGCCTTCCACACCCAACTTAAATTTAAATACATTCAAATAATTTAATTTATACGAAATTATTAAAGAAAGAAAAATGGAAATGATTATTAATTTAGCTAATTTAAACATAAAATTAATTTAGAAATTTTCTTTAAGTCAGATAAGTTGCTTTAAAAGTTAAGTTTAACTTATTTTGCTTATAGAAGATATATTGAAACAGTCTATACTGACAAAAGTTCATACTTTTCATGGTAGATTGCCTGGAGTCTGTTTTGTCCATTTTGCGATCACTCTTGTAGACTGCTTGTCCTTTGAAATGGAGCCGCTACTTGCCATTCAGTTGGTCAAAAACCGTCTTCTGGAGGCATCAGCTGGTTGTCCGGAAATTAAATCTACTGCAGGCTCTTACATCATGGAGCCTGCAATACAGCTACGGTTTATAGATAAATAGTCCACTTGTAGATTATTAGTCAGCATCTAAGACAACAATTTTTTTTATCATCCCTTCTGAATTCTAATATTTTGGATTTTGTACTTTTATTAGCCTCTTATCAGCAGATTTTCGGATTCAATGAGCAAGATGTCACTAATCCTCTCATGTTTCATTTACGGTCCGTGCTGTGGTTTCGTGCTTGCATTGGTCATTTAATTTCTTTTTATTCTCTTATCTGACTTTTTTAATTATATATGAGTGCCCCAAGGGATAGTGTGCTTCAGAACAATCATTTAATTAATAAAACAATCATTTCCATTTTCTAAGATTATAGAAATAAACATTATTTCTATTTTCAAAAAATACCAACCTTTATATCTTTACTTTTTTTTTGTTTACAAAAAAAAAATACTTTCAACTACTTTTTTCTTAAAATAGTTTTAAAGTTTTCCATCTGCATGACAATATATATGTTAAATATAATTTTTAATTTTCAGTTTTTAAGTTTTTTCTTTTTAATAAATCAATTTTTATTTACGATCTTGTTTTTATTTTAAGTATTAAAATAATGTAACAGCATATGTATACCATTACAATATATATGGTTTAATGAGAAAGAAATGGTTTTTAAAAGAAAAAAAGAATATATTTTATTGGATTTATATGAAAATAATATTATAATTTACAGAACATATATATTTTTAAAGAAAAAAAGGGGGATTTGTTGTTATTAAATTTTTTTTAATAATGATGATAGCAATTTAAATATATATATCTTTTAACACATAGAGTAAAATTGTTAATCAGATATAATAAGATTTTAACTTTCCTAATTTTATTTGACTATGATGGTTTCAAATGTAGAACCCAAAGGAAAGATTTATTTGATTACAACTCCAAATAAATTTAATTATTTAATGTTATACTGAGTGTATCAAAAAGCAAATAATCATATGGGTATTTTCTAAATGTTATGAACCATTCAAGTACTTTAGATATATTTTGAGCATTTAACAATTTCCTCTATATGTCATTCAAAATCTGAATCTGGTATTAATCAATAAACCACACTATAATGTTTGAATTGTATGTTCAAATCATGCAAAACTAACAATTTTTTTAACAAAATTTACTTTATACAAAATGAGGTTAATATACTGCATGGGCCCATTATTATGATGTACTTTGACATTATTGAGGGGGAAATATTTAATATTTATAAACAGTGTTACATATGAATTTTTTCACCCACAGGAAAGTGATAAAATGGCATGCAAATCAAAGCAGGAAAATAAAATGGCAGAGATTGAAGCAATTAAATTTGTTTTTATTATTTCCTATATTATATCACTTGATATGCGGTGTGATTCAGGCTGCTATATTATAATCCTCTTTTTTTATTCACAAATAAAGTTAAATTATTCATTGTTTTATTTAATGGATGAATCACCTTCCTTCTGCATAGGACACTTTCTACACCACACAGCATACAATCCTTTAATTGATCTTCAAATTTAGGTATTTTGGTATTAGACCTGCAATGCAGGGAAGATAGGATACCTTTTCACATCTGCAATAAATGTGTAATCTTGGGCTGATGCCAAATTGAAAGGAAATAATCCCTGCGTGTGAAAACATGTTTATCTTTTCAATAGTCAATAATGTTAAAAAATACATATCTACAAACAACAAAGATTATACAAGTATATAATTATCATAAAAAAGCCTTTTTTGGCAAATTATGTTTTTTGCCCTTTTCAATATGTCTCCAGAATACTACGATTTAAAGTACATACCACGACATCTATATCAATACACGAAAGAAGACAGATAAACAAATGGATATCCGACATGATCTATTACGTAATATTTATGCAATAATATTACAAAATTAACCTATTATATAAATTGAATGGATATATAGCCATTTGTTATCTGTCTTCTTTTGTGTATTGATATAGATGTCTCTGTATGTACTTTAAATTGTGGTATTGTGGAGACATTGAAAAGAGCAAAAAACATAATTTGCCGAAAAAGGCTTTTTATGATAATTATATACGTTGTATAATCTTTATTGTTTGTAGATTATTGACTATTGAATACTTGAGGTGCAACATAAAAAAAAAATTAGTTCTGATTCGTATAGTGTTTATCTTTATCAATGGATCTGTTTTTTTTTGTTTTTTTGGAATATTTCGACATTTTCAGTTATTGTCCAGATTTCTTTCTGACAACAGGATAAATATTTAATAAAAGACTTATAATGATTTATATTTCTTTTTTTTGTGTGTGTGTATTTTTTGTTTTTGTTTTCTTTCTTTAAAAGAAAAATATGTTTATTAGCATTTCTGTGGGGAATCCCAACATATTCTGTTTCAATCAATGTTCAATAAAACTCCATTTTGGGGGAAATTTTTCAGTTCAAATTTCCATTTTATGTGTGTTAGAAGTAAATATCAAATTTGTGGCTTATATATTACATGATAAGTAGCATATATGTGTATTTTATGTGTTTTTATAAATAATGTTTTAAAAAATTATAATTGTGATTGTTTTGTGCATATTTAAAGTAACATTTTTATGCGAAATGGCATCATTTACTTAAGATTTTCAAATCAATTTTTTTTGGAGGGTTAAACTGTTTTTAATATCGATTTATATATTGTTATACATTTTAAAGTTGTTAGTGTGAAGGGCATATATATTTGTGTATGGCAAATCAATATTTTAAAAACAAAATACTCTTTTTTAATCTCCATTTCTTCCTCAAAATTATTTTAAAAGTGTCTTTTTAATATCCATTTGTTTCTAAAAATTTGTTTTAAATTGCTGTTTTTAATATTATTGTTTATACTTTAAAAATGGTATTTTTTAAAATCCATTTGTTCCTTAAAATTGTTTTTAAAATCATCTTTTTAATATCCATTTGTTTCTCAACATTTGTTTTAAAATGCTGTTTTTAATATTATTTTTTAATACTTTAAAAATCAGGTTTTTTAATATCCATTTATTCCTTAAAAATTGTTTTAAAATCATCTTTTTAATATCCATTTTATTCTCAAAATTTGCTCTAAAATGCTGTTTTTAATATTTTTATACTTTAAAAATAGGTCTTTTTAAAATCCATTTGTTCCTCAAAATTGTTTTAAAATCATCTTTTTAATATCCATTTGTTTCTCAAAATTTGTTTTAAAATGCTGTTTCTAATATTAATTTTATACTTCTATTTTTATTAATCCTGCAACATGGAGTATTTACTAGACTTGTGCCTTTTCACATTCATATCAACCTGCCAATAACTTTGTAAATCTTGTGAAAATATCATGTATAAGATCCGTGTACACCAGGGGTGGGCAAATAGTGGGCTGAGGGCCACGTGCAGCCCACTAAGAGTTTTTATGCAGCTCGCCAACACAATCAGAAAAAATCCACCTTGAACTGAGATTTCCTTCCCATGCGCAACCGAAGATTCATCTCATACTTTCCACTAAGATGGCCACATCAATACACATGCACAGTGTAGATAGGATGTGCAGTGCTTTTCCAGTTGATCTGGTTAATTTCAATTTTGTCTTTGCATTAGCAAATATATACATTTCCAACTTTAGTGAAACCATGAATCCTCTGAAAAAATGTAAAATTGGTGATGGATGTCATGTGTTTAATGAAGAATGGACAAACAAATATTTCTTTGGTAATACAAGGAAAAAAGCAGTGTGTTTATTGTGTCATAAAAAAAGATGCAGCCCCCGAGCCAAAACAATTGCCAATCCCTGGTGTATACGTTACTTTTTTTTTGCAAATTTTGCAAAAAATATCATGTACAAGATCCGTTTACACATTATTTTGGTTAGATCGCAAAGTTATCAGCAGATTGATATGAATGTGAAAAGGTGTAGCAAATGTAATACATGCTCTGTGTTGCAGGTCTAATACCAAAGTACCCAAATTTATTTTCTGAAATATAAGTGTTTAGTACAAACATATATTTATCATAAAATGTCAAATGTTAGCCTAAATTATAAAAAATAAAAAAATTATATTAACATTTTATTTTTAAAATTTTTGAACAAATAATTCAATCTTTTTTAACAGCTGTTAATTGAATTAGCAATGTTGAGGTAAGTTAGAAGTTTTGACTACTTAAAGTGAATGAATAATTTGTCATGAGGATAAGAACAATTGGTTGATTTGGAAGATATTTTTGATATCTAAAGAAGGTTTAGTTATATGATATGGTCAGCAGATTTAATATGCAAGATTTGAACTTTATGCTTAGTATTTAAGTTTATATATAAAAAAATAATAAATGAGTTTTAATTTTATCCCAATACTGCAAAGCAAGTAATGTAAAGCTTTAATGCAGGCCAAAAAAAAATAATTTCAGCAATTTAAACTAATTTTATTAGTCTATAGTTTGGAATAAAATAAATATATAAAAGCGTGAAAATGAGGCATAGCATCAAGATCATATATATTTTAACTGTCAAATATTTATAATTTGATAATGATGAGGATGAGTACCATGTAGGTTAGATATTTTAAGTATAACAGGTGGATACCACTGAATAATACAGTTAAAATGACCTTACGGCCTGTATCCAAAGATGTATGTACAAGTTATGAATGCTTTAAATCTTTATATTAGAATATAATATAATGAATAGATGTAACAAATGCAATACCCATCACTGAAAGATTCTGCATTAACGCCAAAATAAAACTGTGAACTAATTAGAATTTAGGAACAAAGACACAATGGTAAATGATAACTATAATAATTTTATTATACAAAATATACATTATGATTATTATAATTAAAATACTAAATAAGAATTATAAAAACAATAAATTAATAATTATATTCTTTATCAATGTGGAGGTGTTTATTATATCTAGATGAATAACTCCGTGTGTGTAAATTTAAAAAATCAGATATATTAATCTTTAACTGAGGTTTAAAGTTCACATCTGTGCTAGAGATAATCTCTAGTTTCGAAAATGATTAGTAATAATCATTAGTGTATTTATCTGAAATGGATGGTGTCAAAGTTGTGAATGGAGGGAGTTTGACAATGGTAAATGAAAATGTAACAATTTACTCTAGATAAATACTTTGCATATAATAGAGATATATATGAGAGATAGTGACCTGGGCCTACTGATGAGTGCTGGTTCAGCACGAAATGCATCTAGGGGTCATTTGCCTTTTATTATATTTTTATTTATATGAATTTGAAAAGAATGGGAAAGGGTGGAGGTGTTTATTATATCTATAGTATAACAATCTTAAAAGTATATTTCATTTCGGTTAAAATTAAATTTATGTGATAATATAAAATATCATTTCAAGCCTTTTTTTATTAGAATTTATTATTATATGATAATTGAAATAATTTAACATATTTATAATTTGCAATTTAGATTGTGTTTTTAAGTTGGATATTATAATTGTGAAACAAAGCAGAAGTACATATCATTAAGAGTTGATAATATTTCACTCTCGCAACATGTTAAAGATTATATATATATATCAGCTTTGCTTCAGGTTATATATTTTCAAAATATATCAAAAGTCAAAACCAATAACCAGATTTATTAATTAAATATTTTTATGTTTGTCATATAAAAAAAATTAACTAAAGAAATCATCTTTATAATTAATTAGCATATGTATCTCAAGCATTAATTATACCTTCTGTTATTTATACACTTAAAACTCACTTAGCAATTGGCTACTTAGCGATATTTCACAATAGTGATCATCATCAATTTGTACCCATTACTTCGATTTACAATCGATTATTCACTATAACGATCGGGAATTTATTTTTTTTAAATTTAGAACATACAAACTTAAAATATATATAATTAATGAATCTATAATACTATATACTGTACATATAAGTGTTGAATGTCTTTAGAAAAATTAAACTTTATTTAAATATAATGTACAGTACTTGGATTATTTAAATAAAGTTTAATTTTTCTAAAGATATTCAACACTTATATTAGATGATGAAATAGTCCAATATATAAATACATACAGTATTATGTAAAAATAGTTATTGATTTTGTAACTTCGTTAAAAATGTTGTTTATAACCAAGTGGTTTCTAGTCAAAAGAAAAACATTCTAAAACGCCAATGTTGAATTAGAAAAAAAAAAGAAAAACAGATCGCATTTAAAATAAGTGTTAATGAATTTTTTAAAAAATAAGTTAGTGTAATTTTTTAGCTTTAGGAACAGACCATTTTTTTCCCCATAGACCACCATTGTAAATACGTATTCTGTATATGATATTCTTGCTTAACGATGAGTTTTGGAGAACCAATTGCCATCGCTAAGGGGGGTAAAGGTGTATTTGTTAAACTACAGTGTTATTAGGATTATACTTTACATAGAACACATCAGGAAATTACCTTTTTTATAGATTAAAAAAAAATAATACAATCATTTTTTTTTATTTGCGATGGATAGGGCAATACTGAATAAAAATTGTTAATTGTCCTTGAGCATCTGTTTCTTCAGAGCCCATCAATAATGAAGCTGCTAAATTAATAATAATTACAAAACATTAACTTACAATAGTTGACTTTGTTTTAGAATATTTTTTATCCTTTTGCTTCCTTGTTAATCAAAAGTATTTTAAATTATGATATATCCATTAATTTTGAAAAGAGAGATTTTTATTACACAATACTTATTTCATATTAGATTTTTAATGCTATCTTTTCCATGCTATGATATTTATTAATGTCAAAAAAGAGACTTGCATTGTAAAATTCTTATTTCACTAAGTTGTCCATTAATTTTGAAGGGAGATGGGTTGTATAATTTAATTATTTCATGCTAATTCCTTGATCTGATCTCCTGAGAAAAACAGTTGTGATAAGTGGGAAAACCCCTTTCTCTAACTTATTAATTTAGCAATTCTTCTTTTTAATTTCTGATCACTTAAAACATATGATTAATATTACAGTTTAGTTTTAAAGCAGGAGATTTTAAAATATGTGTTATTCAGCTCAATATATTCGTCATACTTTTTTTTAATCCAAAATTGTGCACTTTTTTTCCTGAAAGGTTTATTAGACTTTGAATTTACATGTTTACATACAGTGATAAACTAAATTTATCTATAATTCACAATGCATATTTTGATTTTAATGTAATTTTGCACATACAACTTCATTACCTCGGAATAAACTTTTAAACTGACATGTTCACATGATATGATATACAATGATATACTTATGATATTAATAAGCACACTATGTTACAACCAAATGACAAAAAATAATAGTCATTTTCATGAGTCACCCAAATCCATTCAATGATTGACTGTTGATTGTAAACCCACATCACAATACTAAAGAACCCAAGAAGCGAGTTATTTCTAACTCAAACCTGAATAATGGCCAAAATTCCCAAAGACTTGCAAGTCCAAACAGTAAGAGTCTGTAAAAAAATCTGTCCATACATGTTCCATGGCTGGCATCAGTGAAATGCCCACTGTCCATGCACCTCACTGAGATGCAGCAGACCACTTAATCATCTCAGAGTAAATTGCATGATAAAGCATTCCTTCCATAATTACCCTATCCTTGACTAAAATTCTTAGATAACTCTGCTGTGACTGACATTTAATATCTTCAACTTTTATATATGAAGTGATGACAAGTCGCAACCATCTACCTTTATATTTATCATCGATCACTAGGTATCGATCTTGGTCAAAGTAAACACTGAATCTGTTTTATCTAGATGATCAAGACCTGTGGTTTCTAGATTGCCCTGCTCTAGATTCAAATTATCAATTTCACATTTCTTATGTTTTAAATCCTTGTCATGAAGATGTCCATCACTTTGTGCTTCCTTTGCTTCAGGAACCTCCAAAAGAATCATTGTCTGATCTATGAATTCATTGTTCTTTAACATCAGCATCTGAATGGAATTCTCCTCCATGATGGGGCACAATTGACTCTTTGTCATGGATGCTGACCTTATACTTCTTTCATTTTATATTCCTGTCTGGCAAATCAGCATCTGAGAAACTCTCACTTGATTTTCCTGTCTTTTGAACTACTAAGTTGCAAAGGGAGTTGCTGGTATTCCTTTTTTTGGTTGCTGGCCTTTCTCTTACTTTTGGCAGTGATCATGACTGCAGACTCCATTAACATCATGTCAGAATCTGAGTCTGTGCCAGAATTTGATGATACCCAGGGAGATTTCTCTAAGTACTGTGGAATGGTGCAAATCATTTGTTCTGAAGGCTGTGATAACTCTGGCTTTTTGTGACTGTTTATTTTCTTCTTGATTTGATATAAAGTGTTGCTTCTCTAGTGTAGACCCAGAAATACAGTTATGTAATTTAGTTTTCCTAAGCTTACAATTCGGGCATATCCTAGAGAAACAATCCCTGACAAGGTAATCGCTCAACCTGCAGTGAAAGCACTGTGGTGGTATGCTCTGAAAAGATATTATTAGAGGGGCTGACTCCACACAGTGGATTGTGGGAATGTCTGTAGATGATACTCCCTTATTGAGGGTAATTGAAAAGAGCACAGAAATTGTGACATAAAATTTTGTTATCAATGAATTTCATCGCTCCTTGGAATATTTGCTTCTGAGTGGGATCATGGCATTCCTCCATTACATAATGGTTGTTTGGATGATGTAGTATTTTGTACACATTGTGCCACTACTTTTTTTTATATCTGAATAATTGTATGCTGAGAATTTAGATATGGAAAATCTGTAATGAAAAGAACCTAGAACCGCAAAATTAGAAAAATCTTATATTCGCGGTTGATAATTTGTATATGTATAACAGATCAAGTTAACTCCCCTCCACAATCCCATTTCAATATGGACGGATTTAATACAATAATAGATTTTATTGTTTAAAGAACAAACGCAAAAAAAAAAAAAAAAAACAAATACACTTTCATAACCTTTAACCAATGATACACTTTATTAGTTTACTTTTCTTTTATTCAGGACCATTAACAAAACAAATCACTAATAACCCCTCTCTATCTTTCTTTCCTCTTTTTTTTACCCTTGACATAATTAACGTAATCTTTCTTTTTTTTATTTAAAGAAAAAAAACAAATCAAGGCAAAGAGCAATATATTTCACTCTTGAAGGAACATGCGCTTTTACTTAAATAAGTGTCTTACATTTAAATATCAGCCTTTCAAGCTAATTGTGCATGCGCTTTTCACGAGTGTTAATAATAAATGAATACTTTAATTCCCAACACGAGATATAGTATTTATGAAAGAATAGAATGAATCCACCTATTCTTTCAACTCAAATGCAAATCTTAAGTACTGGAAATCAAAGCGTGAGGATGAACCACTCACTTTAAATTACTATTTACGATGTCTGAATGAATGACGTCGGTGAAATTGTCTAGAATTTACTAAACGTCACTCTAACTGAAACTTAATCATATGTAAATAAGCATTTACTTTTTATATAGTGCTATGTTTACAATTGTATTACATTTAAACATCAGCCTTTCAAGCTAATTGTGCATGCGCTTTTCATGTCCAAACCGATCCAAATCTTGACCGGTATTGGGACTAAGTGACTTACTATTAGAAGTAAGTTATAACACAAGACCCCTACCCTCTCTTTCAATATTTTCTCAACCCTTAATACTTTTCATTCTTGCTTTCTAAATCATTTTTAATTCTATTCTGATAACATTCTCTTGGATTCATTTATGGGATTATTATCTTTTCTTAACCTCACCCAATAGTCCTGAAAATTTAGTCAAAATTTAGCTAAACTATTCATAAAGAAAAATTAAAACATACAAATAGGTCAGTGGCCTGGCTGGGGATGGATTCTATTTCGTTTAGCCTTCGATCATTTTTATTTCCGTTTTTTATATAATAGTTCTTTTTTCATTAAAAAAACTAATAATTAAATACACAATAGGTTTTTCTCTCTATTTATAGTCTTTTTTTTTATCATGTTCCTGGCCAGTGATTGCATTCCTCCCCTCCCTTCAGATTAGAAAATTAAAATAATTAATTACGAAATTGTTTAAAAAAACTTTAAAATTTTTTTCTATCACTTTCGATTTAATCTCTCAATCCAATTAAAAAAATATAATTTACCATTGTGTTTTTTTTCTTTTTATTAAAATCCCAATAAAAAACTAATAAATAATACCAAAAGCTTACTATAAAAAAAACTATTAAATAATACAAAAAAAAAAACTTCCTATACACACAGCTTTTATTTCTTATTTTCTACCTAATATGTATGTGTATATACATATATTTACATATACACAGATAATATAACATAAGCCGATCAAAATTATCAGCTCAACATGAATCCATAATTGTTTTGCTGTGATTTGGCTACAAAATTTTTCAATTGGAAATATAAATATGTCTTTATTTTGATTGGTGATGGAAAAAATTAGAGTTTTTTCATTTACATAATTTAAAAAAGATTGATGTAATTGCGTGGAATAGTCTAGTTGAAATCATCTATAATGTTAATTAATTCCACTTGATTCAGCCTTGGGAGAGCTATGTCCATATCAGGCACCCCATTTTGAGCAGTGACTGGACAGTCATTCTTCAGCATATTGAAAAGATCAGGTATATTTTGTGAATCATAATAAAAAATAGAGGTACTCTTATTGTTAAAATTTTGTAAAATTTTAGCATATGATATTTTCTCGTCATCTATATTTTGATGAAGACTCTGGGTGACAAAGGGTGTGGACTTATTAGAGTTATGATCAGAAATAGCATTAAAATTATATATATATCTTTTATAGGATTAGTAGGGTTATTTTTTGTTAAAAAGAGGATTTTTCTTACTTTTAGAAAATAAAGCTGAATAATGCTCTACTTTAAGGCCCTCTTCCCTGTGTTCCAGACTGGTTGGTTTGTCTCTATCAGACAAAATGTTGTCTTTTTGAGGTGATTTTCCATTCATATCTTCATTCTCAATGTAACTTTTGATGTTTTTCATTGATTTTTCAATGTTATCTTGAGCCCTTTGCTGTATTACCGAGTTATTCACATTATTCATGCTACAATTCTTGCTTGAACAGCTGTTTTCATCTCTAATGATCCCTCTCGAGTCCAAAATCTTAAGAGGATCATTGCAAGCTTGGAGAAATAAGTTGGTGGAAGGTTGGTCTATGGATATATCAAATCTTTCATTCATAGAAATCATTGGTTTTACAGATAATTTTTTTTTTCTTGGAATTTTTTTGATTTCTTAGATTTATAAATGTCTTCCATGTTTCTCTCTAGGTTCTCTATATTAGAACTTGAATCTCTTTCAATTCCATGGTTAAGTGTGTCAACAAAATTCATCCTTCACATGAAAGGAAGAACAGTGTTTAATGAACAAAACCCGGAGGTTTTTAATAAAAAAAAAACAAATATTTTGATAAAGACATTATAATACTTTCATCAGCTCAAGAAAAGAACAGAACCAAACAGTCCTTCTCCAACTAAAGCAGGCAGTCATTTCGGTAAAAAAAATTTTTTTTATTATTTTTCCCACCTTATGTCTAGCATTTTAGAGACATTCGACATTATAATATTTATAAGTTTTTTGTTGTTGTTGTTTTCTTAGATTTACAAATGTCTTCCATGTTTCTCTCTAGGTTCTCTATATTAGAACTTGAATCTCTTTCAATTCCATAGTTAAGTGTGTCAACAAAATTCATCCTTCACATGAAAGGAAGAACAGTGCTTAATGAACAAAACCTTGAGGTTTTTAATAAAAAAAAAAACAAATATTTTGATAAAGACTAATACTTTCATCAGCTCAAGAAAAGAACAGAACCAAACAGTCCTTCTCCAACTAAAGCAGGCAGTCATTTCGATAAAAAAAAATTTTTTTTATTATTTTTCCCACCTTATGTCTAGCATTTTAGAGACATTCGACATTATAATATTTACAAAGTTTTTTTTGTTGTTGTTTATATTTTATACAAAAAATAAAATATTGGTACAATAAGATTAACAAATATTTTAGTTAAAATCCTTAATACTTCAGTAATTTAATAAATATGTGTGAATGTTGATTATGATCACAAACATAAAATATTTTATTTTAATTGGATTGTTGAGTATTGCCATTGTTAAGGTTTTGTTGCTATAAGTAGATAAGAGAAAGGAAGTTATGTTAATAGAAGCATATAAATTCCAATGCTTATCTATAAATTGAAAGTGAAGAATGTTAATTAATTTTTTGCTTATAGATAACAAAACTTTTAATTGAATAAAATTATAGAGAAGGAGGGGGATGAAATGGATTTAAACCATGTAGTAATAATTAAAAAAAAGTAAGATTGGGTAGTAATTAGTTTTAGTTGAAGTTTAACAGCTGACTGGTGTGAGAATAAAGATTGGAGGGCATTTTGTTGTTTAAAAAAAAATCAAAATCAGATGAGAAGTTCATCCGATAATTGATACCCTGTTAAGATTTGGTAGAGAATTTACACTATGGTAAATTTGATTTTAAAAAATCATTCATAAAGTTGAGTCGCGATTGTTTTCAAAATTTGAAGAAATGGAAATTAAAATCATGCTGGATTAAAATTAACATATACCCACCTAAAGCATGAACCTGTGTAGAACTGTCTATGGTCAAACCAATTGAAGTAATGCCTTATAAAGAGTCTAAACATGAAACGAGATCCAAGAAGTTCCCTTAAAATTATCACTTACCTGGGATTTAAATCCATTATCAACCTCAATTAAATAGCCACTTATAAGGAATACGATTTAGTCATTAAGTTACTAAAGATGTTTTTTTTTTCATTTATTTAATCATTATGGTTTTTTTTTTTTTTTGCAAATTATTATTTAAAAGACAATCTGTTTGCTATTAAGATTTCAATGCAAACATATGGGAGTCCTTACTCTATGGTGAAAGATTTTGTTCAGTTTAAGAGGAATAAAGTCTATTAAGAAAGCACAAAGTACTGCTCCTCTAGGATTGCAAATTTGAAGGACAAAAAAATAAAAAAAATGCTTTAAACACCTGAGCAATTAAATAGATTAAATAACCTTAAGGTAGATAAATTCCCTTATTTTAAAGTAAGGGTGCTTCCTTTTTGTATGATCATATGTGACCTTAAATAAATACTGCTGTAGGATTTAATATATTTTCCAGAAAGACCAAATAATAAAAATAAGTAATAAAGTTCCATTAGTTATTTTCTTTTATACTATTAATATATTGAAGCTGTACTTAAATAGCCTTATATGTGTGTGCTTCATCATTCACTGTTTATTTAACTACTGACCCTAAAGTCAACCACAGTGAATGGATATTAAAATGATTAATGAAATATATATGTAGATAATGGATTAAAATTATTAATGAAATTTAAATGTATATAATTTAGAAATTAAAAGAAGTTTATTGCATCAGCAAATAGAAATATTAGCTAATACATTTTATATAATACCAAAATAGATTAAGTAATAATTTAACTTAAGATCCATTAAAAGAAAAAAATTATATAATATAAAATCATTCATTAGTCACCTAAAGAATAGTGAAAATCATGACACTTTTAAGAACTTGTAAATAATGGAAGCATTGATAGACTTCAATTAATTAATTACTATAAAAAATGGGTAAAAAGATATAAAGTTCTTCTTTGTTCAGACAATTATCATCTTCTTGTTCTAAAATCTTAGCCAATATGTAAATCTCTATACATGTCATGCCTGAGTAGAGAAGTTTTAACACCTGCCCTCCTGTTAGTCCATTCTTGGAAGGGTGTCCTAGAGATGAAGTCCAGCAGAGAAGACCTAAGAACCATGCTGATAATTATCTATGTTTGCTGCTTGAAAGAAAGACCTATAAATGAAAACATGAGTACAGACGTCCATGATATAGACCATAACAGTCATTGAGAAAGAATGACAGCATCATGAGGCCTCTAAAATGACCTCTTAATTTGTCATCCTTATAAAGCACAATCCATATAGTGCTTCTTAGTTACCAGTAACTATTATCTTTGTCATTTTTTTATTATTGTTCTGATTAATATGTATTAATTAATTTTACCTCACATATATTTATAAAGTAGAAGTAAGAATTCATCAAAGTCTTGTTTGGCTTTGGAAAGCAGATCTAATGTTATATAGACAGCAGATTTTCTTTAATTTTTTCTGCCATTCCTGGTATGTATAGATACATTACAGTACCAATATTTTTTGTGTCCCTTTGTGTTGTCTTTTAAAGGTTTTTTTGACGACCGCTGATGGATAACAATTCTTTATAAGTATTTCTTCTACGTGAATTTTTTCTTTTTCCAAATAACTGGTTTCTGAACAAACCTCCTTTGCTCTGTTCCATAATGATAGTATAATTCCATGTTTAATGCTTCTGGTATGATTGGACATATATGCCAAGTTCTTGCCAGTGTGTGTTGGTTTCTTATACAGTGTGTTTTTACTTTGCCCTGAGGAAGTCTTGTCACAAGAATGTACAGGAATGTCAATATTTGTTCCCATTCTGATTCCATTGTGAATTTAATTGAAGGTGATATGTTGTTAATATGCATACACAATGACTGTAATTGCTCCTCATCATGCGTCCATACTACAAATGTATCATCAACATACCAAAGCCACACTTTAGGTAGACATGGAGTAATATTTATGGCGGTGGTTTCAAATTCTTCCATGTAAATGTTGATCAGTAAAGGTGTTAGTGGTGATCCGATGGCCATCCCTTGATTTTATTGGAAGAATTCTGAGTTATACTGAAAGTATGTTGTTGTTATGCAGAATGTTAAGAATTCCATTATAATATCAATAGGTAGAGTTAGATAGACTATTATCATCATATAATCTTTTCCTTACAATAGACAATGCCTCATCACATGATACATTTGTAAACAGACTTTCCACATCAAATCTTACCAATATGTTAGTTCTTTCCATTTTCATGTTCCTGACTAATTCTACAAAGTGCTTAGAATCTCTGATGAAAGATTGTGTCCTGTATGTCAATGAACTAAAAAGTTTGAGAAGAAATCTTGACAAATTTTGACATTGGTGAATTTCTAGAACCTAACAATAGGCCTTAATGGAACATTGTGTTTATGGATTTTAGGCACCATACAGGTGAGGAATTTTGCTGAAGTACGAAGTTAATTTCCTTTTCTCTGAATCACTGAAATATGTGTGATGCTTCCGGAGTAATGCTTGCAGTTTTACCTCTGTATTAAGAATTGGATTTTTTGCTACATTTTTGTATTGGTTTGCTGTGAGAAGACATTGAATTTTGTTATCATAATCAGTTTTATCCATCACAACTGTCATCTTATCTTTGATGGCAGGAAGAATAATTATAGATGTATCCTGTTTGAGAGATTTAATAGCTTTCCTCTCATCAAATGTTTGATTTCTGCTTGTTCACTTGATGTCTTTCAAATGTCCTTTTAACCCTCCAGCATAACTGCTGCTTCTTCCAGAGGCAAATTTTGAGTTACCTCCTCAGTGGCTGCCATTATATCCAAGAAAGGGACAGTAGATGGTGTAATGATGAAGTTCAAATCTTTTTAAGAACTGATAATTCAGCATCAGTAAGGTATTTAGAACCATCTACTGTCCCATTATTGGATATAATGGCAGCTACTGAGGAGGTAATTCAAAATTTGCCTCTGAAAGAAGCAGCTATTATGCTGGAGAGTTAAAAGAACTTGAAAGATGTCAAGTGAACAAGCAGAAATCAAACATGCGATGAGAGGAAAGCTATTAAACCTCTCAAACAGGATACATTTATAATCACTCTGCCGACAAAGGTAACATGACAGTTGTGATGGATAAAACTGATTATGATAACAAAATTCAAGGTCTTCTCACAGCAGGCCAATACAAAAATGTAGCAAAAAATCCAATTCGGAATACAGAGGTAAAACTACAATCATTACTCCAGAAGCATTGCAGGCATTTCAGTGATTCAGAGAAAAGGAAATTTAACTTCATACTTCAGCAAGATTCCTCACCTGTATGAACGACCTAAAATCCATAAATACAATCTTCCAATAAGGCCTACTGTGAGTTCTAGAAATTCACCAATGTCAAAATTTGTCAAGATTTCTTCTCAAAGTTCTTAGCCCATTGTTATCAGAGATTCTAAGCACTTTGTAGAATTAGTCAGAAACATGAAAATGGAAAGAACTGACATATTGGTAAGCTTTGATGTGGAAAGTCTGTTTACAAATGTACCATGTGATGATGTATTGTCTATTGTAAAAAAAGGTTATATGATAATGATAGTCTACAAACTAGAACAACTCTACCTATTGATAGTATAATATAATTATTAACATTCTGCATAATAATAACATACTTTCAGTATAACTCAGAATTCTTCCAACAAAATCAAGGGATGGTCATGGGATAACTACTGTCATCTTTGCCGAGCAACATTTACATGGAAGAACTTGAAACCACATTCATAAATACTACTCCATGTCTGCCTAAAGTGTGGCTTTGGTATGTTGATGATACATTTGTGGTATGGCCAGATGGTGAGGTCCATAGAGAAGTGCAATTACAGTCATCCTGAATGCACATTAACAACATATCTCCTTCAATTAAATTCATAATGGAATCAAAATGAGAACAAAAATTGGCATTCCTAGACGTTCTTGTGACCTCAGGGCAAAGTAAAAACAACAGTGTATAGGAAACCAACACACACTGGCAAGAATTTGGCATATATTTCCAATCATACCAGAAGCACCAAACATGGAAATATTTCCAATCATACCAGAAGCACCAAACATGGAATTGTACTATGGAACAGAGCAAAAGTTTTGTTCAGAAACCAGTGGTTTGGATAGATTCACATAGAACAAACACTTATAAAGAATGGTTATTCATCAGTGGTCTCCGAGAAAACCTTTAATAGTCAACACAAACAAACACAATAAGGAAAAATAATTATTGGTACTGTAGTGTATCCATACATACCAGAAATGGCAGACAAATTTAAAAAAATCTGCAGTCAAAACAACATTAGAATAAGAAGGAATTCTTACTTCTACTAAGCCTAAACTGGAAATGCTGAAGAACAAAAACTGCATCTATGAAATACCATGTGAGTGTGGAAGGAATATATTGGTGAGGTCTGTTGCCCAGTTGAATAGCTATTGAAAGAACACAAGCTAATGATTAAAAGAGAAACATAGATGTGTCTACTGTAGCAGACCATATGTGTACTAATAATCATATGTTTAATTAGGAAAATACAAAAATATTGGATAAAGAGGGAAAAATGCATAAAAGAAATGTCAAGGAAGCTTGTTCATATGACAATGGTAAAAAATCCTATAAGACAACACAGTGTGGCAATACCCAATGTTTGGAAACCTCTAATTAATCTTGCTCTTAGGAAAAATTAATATTAAAAAAAAAATAATAAATAAATATAAATTGAAGGACTCAATAGGATTTGAACCAACCCTCATATATAAATATGTAAAATTTCTATTATCTGTTGCCTTTGACAAAATAGCTCAATTGGCTAGAGCATTTGCATTGAATTTGATATTCAAGAATCTAAAGATGTGAGTTCAACTTCTATGTGAATACAGTTACTGTGCATATCAGGCCAGCAACTTTTTAAGAAGAATGGAGAATAATACTACTTGAAACATTGTGTAATTACTAATCTGTGTTGTCTAATTGCATATTATTACTAATAAGTTGTTTGTATTCGAAAAGTTTAAATGAAGTTTAAAATTTTCTGTACTCTCAACATTCACTCATAGATGATGAAAATAGTCCAACATATCACATCTAATAATATACTATCATCACAAACATTCAGCAAGATGTTAGTCATAAATCTTTTAAATTAAAACAATCTTAAACCAATTATCAACTAAATTTCCAAATCTAATTAACTATATTAAAAAAACATGATGTTTTACTTATGCAGTTATGAAAGTTTTATATATATATATTGTGAGAGTACCATATGAGCCTCATCTAAAACAATTTGTGTTTCTTTGTGAATTTAACTGTGCCTATATCGAATCAACATATATAAATAACATACACCTATTTTAAGCTTTTCATATATCAGCTATATACATAAACTAGTTAGTATTAAAAGAATAATTCTAAAAATGAATAATTCTAATTTGTTTATACACACACATAAATAAATGTTTCCAACTAATAATATTTTTTTTTATTAACTAAAACTTGATATTTGACAAAGCCTTAAGTCATCATTGCATTTTTAATCAGTTGAAACAAAGGAAATAAACGTTTAAAGTTCATTACAAATTGTATATTTTAAACAATAGAGAGCGTGAGCATGATTATGCGATATGCTTGCAGAAATTAATCCAGTATAAAAACGAACTAATATTGTTATAACAATAATCTTTTATTTAGTTATCAAGGCAATAACTACATCTGTAAATTTAAATGTGTTCGAATTTAGAACACATTTAAGAAAAAAAGATTTATTATTTTAATTACTTTCTTCAAGTAATTAATTTACTTACTTTTAATATTATAAAGAACTATAAAAGAATAATCATTGAAATTGACAAGGTTATGAGAGTTATCAACGTCTTCGAAATGAGTTTTCAAAATATATGTTTAAGAAGACAAAAATTTATAAAGATGTTCTTTGGCTAGACAATTTATACCAAGGATTTCTGCTGATGTTTTAAACCTGAACATGTAAATTTATTCCTACTTAATGTCTAAAGTATTACATCTCGTAATTTCCACTAAAAAGTTGCCTTAATAATGGAGTATTATATTGAAGAAGATTTTAAATATCTTACTATGCAAATATTTAAAAGAATGAATATTTGGATTACCTCTTCGAAGGATGATCAAGGAACTTTACCTTTCAACATTCATCGTCATTTTATTTCGTCTAAGGAGGAATAGGAAACCATTATTCTTTCGCATCTTGGAATACTTCATTGTGCACTTTAATAACTTTTAAACTTTATTTCCTTTGGGGATAATTATATTTTCGATTACTTCGTATATTAAATTGGAGAACTGATAAGATGAACGTTTTATTTTTATTTATTTAATAAAATTTAGATGTTGATATTTTGATATATGCTCTGATGAAAGTGACTGCTGACTAAGGTAAAGGTTTTTAAATTATTTCAATTTGGAAGTAAGTTTTATTATATTCCAAATTGAATCTTACCTGACAATTATCACAATTTCTTTTTAAACATACATAATTAATATCAGAATAAATTCTATTATTAATCTAGTGTGAATGGATGTTATCTTATATAGACATATAACACACACTGAATCATTTTAATGACACAATACGTAGATTTATAATGTATGGTGGTATTATTTATTGTACACATGATTCTAAATTATATATATGTAAATAATTACATTATGTTTTTCCGAATGTTAAATAGTGTATTATTGTATATATAAGCACAGATTATAATTCTAAATTTTAATATTTTTATTATTTATGTGATAATATTTTTGTTTCTATTATGGATTAAAATATGTTAAACTTGATTTTAAAATTAAACAGGTCTCGTTTGTTTATTTTATTTAGTCATTTTATGAAACCAATGATTATAAATATACATACTCACGCATATATATGTTAAATCAACTTAGTGATTTAACATCTATAAAGAAGTTATATATAGCTTATACTAAATTTATCATTACTATGGAATATTTGTGGAAATGCCTGAAGAGAGTCAATTGCAACTTCTACTCTGAGCTCGAATTCCGAGAGTAACGAGGTTATTAATAGAGGTGTGGATTGGATTGTATTTTAAATCTCATCATCCATGGCATTCTATAAGAAGACTCAAAATCCGATTATAGTTAGATGTGACTTCCTCGAATCCTGAAAAGGATCGTCCCGTTATAATATATATATGATATAATTTTAAAAGGGATTTGGACTCAGAATTTTAAGCTCCATAGCTATCTATTCCATCTTCTATAACCAATACACATGACCATATTCATGTGAAGGAAATAAATGATCAATATATGCATTTTGTCTGAAACAATACTCATCAGTTGGTTCAAATCATCTCCCACACACATATATATAATCAGTGCTCAGTTTATATTAAGATAGCAAATCTTTATATTTTAATGGGAAGGCTTCAATCTTTTCCACCCTGCAATTCTTCAGCCATCCATAAATCTGATGATGGAATGCTCAAAGTCTTTGATGATGCCAATATTGTTGGCATATCCATGTTGACTTTAAATCATTATGACCTTTCATGTGCCCAGTTTTAAATACAGAGAAGAGGGATTGGCAGAATACAGGCTGAATATGTAATATTTAAATACAAGTAAACTGCCTATACTGAACTGATTTTCAAGCTCCCTACAGCTATCCAGTCCATCTTGACTAACCAATACACATGGCACATGATGACCACATACACATCAAAATAATAAATGATCTCCAATATATATATTTCATGCTAAAGCAGCACTCAACAATTGGTCCCAATCATCATTTCCCACACTTATACATACAACTAGTGCTCAGTTTATATTAAGATAACAAATCTTTATACTTTAATGGCTAGGCTTCAAACTTCTCCATCCTGCAACTCTTCCATCATCCATATCATTGAAAATCTGATGGAATGCTCAAAGTCCTTGTTGATGCCAATATTGTTGTCATACCCATGTTAACTTCAAGTCACTCTGACCTCTCATGTATAGGAGCTTAATGTGCATAGTTTTAACTGCACAGAAGAGGGATGGGCAGAATACATCCTGAAAATGTAGTATTTAAATACAAGTATATTGTCTATACTGAACTTAATGTAATTTAAAGGAAATTTGAACTCAGATTTTCAAGCTCCCTACAGCTATACAGTCATTAATATATGTATTTCATGCTGAATCAGCACTCAAATTTGGTCCTCATCATCTACCACACACATATATAATCAGTGTTCCATTTATATTAATATAATAAATCTTCATGCTTTAATGAACAGGTTTCAATCTTCTCTACCCTCCACTCTTCAGTCATCCATTTCATTGAAAATCTAATGATGGAATGCTAAAAATATTTGATGACACCAATATTGTTATCATACCCATGTTGATCTTAAACCACTCTGAACCCCCATATATAGAATCTTAATATGAAATGTCATTAACTGATTATACTTCTTTTATACAGAATGTAATCAGTGTGCTTATATAGAGAAGCTTATTATTTCCATAAACTATAAATGGCTTAGTGCTTTTGAAAACTTATGGCATTCTCATATTCAATTTTAAATACACAGAAGAGGGACCAACTGATGAATGCTGGCTCAACATGAAATACATATATTGGAGATCATTTATTATTTTCACATGTATGTGGTCATGTGTATTGATTATATAAGATGGAGTGGATAGCTATAAAGAGCTTGAAAATCTGAGTTCAAATCTTTTCTCAATTACATTAAGTTCAGTATAGACAATATACTTGTATTTAAATATTACATATTCAGCTGTATTCTTCCCATTCCTCTTCAGTATATTTAAAATTTGGCATATTAAGGTCTTATATATGAGGGATCAGTGACTTATGTCAACATGGGCATGACCACAATATTGGCATCAATAAGGGATTTGAGCATGTGGATGACTGAAAAGATGAAAGGTAGAGAAGATTGAAGCCTGTCTATTAATGTATGACACTAAGCACTAATTATATATGTGTGTGGGAGACGATGATCTGGATCAATTGTTGATACTGGCTCAGCATGAAATACTTCTATTGGAGATCATTTATTTTTTTCACATGTATGTAGTCATATGTATCGGTTATATAAGATGGAGTGGATAGCTGTAGGGAGCTAAATTACATTTTCAGTATGGACAATATACTTGTATTTTAATATTATCTATCTATATATATGTTAAAGTTTATGAAAAATGAAACTGATTATAATTCCTAATTCATATTTAAAAATTGTTTATTCTGTCATAAAATATAATTTTATAAGTAAAATCTGCTTAATATAAAATACTAAACTTCTCTAACCTAAGCATTATTGATATTAATATAAATAAGAAATAAAATCTGTTTAATATAAATAAGAAGTGGTGGTCATGTGATAAAAATAAGATTCAAAGTTATTTTAATTTGTGGCTAATTATATTAAAGCTTGGCATGACTGATAAAATGGGTTTTCCTGTAAGCAATATTGTAAATTTTATATTTAGCAAAAGTGTAATTTTTCAACTATAATGTCATCTATCAAATCATTGAATTCAATTCTAAATATCATACTTCTGTCAATATATTTTTTTGGTTCAAGTATTGAAGTTCTTGTGATTCCAATATTTTTCTTTGTACTAAAAAAAAAATGATATAGCTGCATATAAGTAAATATTAACAATATCTTGCATGGGGAAAAAATAATACAATTATTCCAAGTAGAATATCTTGGCTTAAATTAAAAAATTGTTGTATTCATTTCTTTATTATTTGTTTCTATTGCAGAGACTGTTAAACGAACAATCAAAACTGTTAAGGTTTAAGTTGTGCCATTATCAAATTGAGCCTAGAAATTTTTGTAGTATCAATATCTTATTAATTCACTTTTCTAAAAATTGCCAAGATAATTTGATTAGATTTATGAATTTCAGAACCTAGTTACAACAAATTATCTTAACATCACATGATCACCATCTCTATACTAGCACATAATTTGTTGCAAACAAAGGCAAAACTCTCCCTACAGTAGTGCCATCCTGTGCCAAACAGAGTAATCAATGGATGCCAGAAGGCTTGTGCATAAAATCCCTATCTAGTGCCTACTCATCCAATATCCCCAGACTAGTTTCTGGCTTGTGGCCATCATCAGTGAGGAGCCTTGGATCTGAGAGCATTGTACCTAGATCTTAGGATCCTAAGATCTAGGTGCAGTGCTCTCAGATCCAAAGATCCTAAGATCTAGGTGCAGTGCTCTCACTGATGATGGCCACAAGCCAGAAACTAGTCTGGGGATATTGGATCTAAGTGCAGTGCTCTCAGATCCAAGGCTCCTCACTGATGATGGCCACAAGCCAGAAACTAGTCTGGGGATATTGGATGAGTAGGCACTAGATAGGGATTTTATGCACAAGCCTTCTGGCATCCATTGATTATGCGCAGTGCTCTCAGAGCCAAGGCTCCTCACTGATGATGGCCACAAGCCAGAAACTAGTCTGGGGATATTGGATGAGTAGGCACTAGATAGGGATTTTATGCACAAACCTTCTGGCATCCATTGATTACTCTGTTTGGCACAGGGTGGCACTACTGTATGGAGAGTTTTGCCTTTGTTTACAACAAATTATCTTGGCATAATTTCCCTATCATTATTTGCAATTTAAAAGATATTTTTTTAACATGGATGACGAAATTTATTGTTATTCTGTAATTCAAGAGATCAGACTTAAATATTTCTTTTATCATCTATATTCTTGAATTAAAGTGTATAAATTTTTAAAATTATTATTCAAAAAAATTATAACCTGTTTTTTAAATGGGTAAAATAAATGAAATCTATTTTTTTTTAAAATTTTGATTATCAGATAAGTTCATTAAATACCTTGATACTGAAAGCCATTAAAAAAATTTGAAGAGATTTGGTATTCAGAATAACCTATTGAGTCATATTCTTTTTTCATTGCTGTCAAAATAAAAATCAACTTCAGAATTTAAATTAGTTTCTTCTATTGAAAATTATTATTTTAATAAAGCAAACAATTTTTTAAATAATCAGTTGATATTTTACTTTTCCTGTCACTTGGGCTGAGAGAAAAATAATGTACATTGAAGATATTTTATCATTATATTTGCAATGATTCCTCAAAGCTTTCATCTGAACTTTGGAAAACTGGGTGATAAATATTCATAAGTCTATTTCTAATTATTAAAATTGGTGAAATAAAAATAAAAATTTAAGGATCAGAAGAGTAATGCTAGATCACATGGAAATATTTTATCCTATCAGACACTCCAATAAATGTTAGAAAATTACTTAAATTCTAAAACTTTGATTAAATGAAAGATAAATCACCTGCATTACAAGAAAGATTTTAGATTAAAATTATCATTAGTGGTTTAAGAATTCATTCAGTATGTAGATTAATACTTTCCTCTTACTAGATGTCCTTCATAAAGATTTACAAACATGAAAAAATAATTGCTAAAACTATGTTCATTAAACTTTGTCTAAATTAACTTACCTTCCAAAAAATAATAGACTTGTTTATGTCAGCATAGATTATAGGAAGATCAGGTTCAAAAGCTTTCGGTACTAAAAAATACAAATATTTAATATATACATTGCAGCCATATGAACAGAGGTATACAAATGATGTTAATCATTATCAAAAGCAAAATGTTAGCTATCAACAAAAGCATCCCTATATTTACTGCACAAAAAATAAGAAAGAAATTAACATCTGAAGCCATTATAAATAATAATGTCATAATAAATGAGATCATTAAATATTATCAAGAGTCAACACCAATTCTTTGTGACTGCAATTAAATGAGGTACAATATAAAATGAGAATTGGTCAATATCTTCTACCCAATGTCAAACTCAGAACATATTTTAATTCAATCAATATTTCATCTGCATACACATATTTAAGTGCTAAAATATCTTTAATAATAAATATAAAAACACTGGGATCACATTATCAATACCAATCATCATTAATGTTCAGGGCCATCTGATGCAATAAAATTACTAGCCATCAATAAAATGGTCCTCATTAGAAAATCTATAATGGAAAGTGAGTGAACTTTAAATGTGATACTTATTATCTTACTGTCATCTAAATAATTCTTGATGTCCACAAATATATATACATTATAACTAAAATAAATCCAATTGCAGTTCAAATTAGTTACATTACAAAGCTTCATGAAAAAAAGTTTAACAAAAAAACTTATAAATTGAATAATAAATGGATAAATTGTTGAGTATATATATACATGTGCATGCCCTAGATATAACGTAGGCATTACTTAGTACTCTGGTTTAAAAAAAAATTAGTTTATACATTTTATTCATATTATTAATATTTGGTAAAAAGTGAAAACAATGAAATCATAGCTTATACTATGTAAAGAAAGAAACAAATAGTTTTGATGCACATAAGAATTTTGAATTATGTATTTTATAATAATTTAAAGTATTTTGTAACCATTTCTGATATGCCTTCTCAATGAATTGTTAAATACATATCTTGACATTCTTATAGTAAAGTAAATTGCAAATCTAAATATGCTATTGAAAATTGAAGATTACTAAAATTAAGAGAATTATTGATCAATATTTAAAAGTTGATAATTATTTTTTTCTTATCACTAATGGGTAAATAAATAAAAAAAAGTATCTTTTTATTTCCTTTATAAAATAACGAAATAATTTAAAAGTATATGCAGAATTTTCTTTCCACAACATGTAAAAAGAATTAAGAAAATGTTTAACAATAAACATGTAGTAAATAAACAGATGTTAGATCTTGTAACTATCTTTTGATAAATCTGTTGTTTGGTAAACATCCATTAAGTACAGCAATAATTATGAACAACAGTCAGTGAGGTACAAATAGATCAAAAACAAAAACAACTATGGCACTCTAGTCTATTCCAAGCCATAATCAAGAAGCAGTATTGCAGGGATACCATGCAGAGAAAACTGCAGGTTAAAAGCTTTCCATTGTAGGTTGACTTGCCATGCTTTTCTGATATTAATAGTATTTTTCAATACTAAAATATAACACAGCAATTATTACATTATCCATCAGAAAAACATCTAGTATGTGTAGAGAGAAACCAAAAACCACACCACTCAAAACACCCAGAAATGTAACCAGATAATACTAATATGGAAGTTTTTTAAAACTAGCCATAACCTGCTTTAATGAATCTATGAAGAAAGAAATGGACTGTGCTTTAAGACCTAGAGCATATCCTATTTAATGTCCCAAGTGTTCAAGGAAAATAATAAATAACTACCATTATGGATGAACTAATTAAGATATTTATAAATATAGTAAAAGATTGATATATGCAAAAAACTAGTACTTTAAACATTTCAAAATTTACACTTGGTAAAACCTCAATATAATTATTCTAAGATCTTAAGTTTAAAATATCTTTAATAATTAATATTTTTATTATCATTAACTGTTTTGTACATTATACATAGTAACAGCAGCAAGTATATAAGCAACAATTTTATAAATTGTTAACTTAATTTTTATTATAATACAATTTTGCTTCTGTTTGCTTATCTATAAAACTTCAATAATTATTCTATTAACATTCATGGATTTGAAAAATCATGCAATCTACTGGGAGAGCAATCCACTGGGAGACATATAAGAATAATGGTAACAAATTATAAATGATGATGATCAAACACTAATAAGTTTGCCAATTTTCTATTTAGAAGGTTGGGTGTTCTTAAAGTTTATCTTTTTTATTATTGGAACTAGAAAAATAAATGAAAATTACTTTTGGGAGTAATTGTACTTAGTTTAATCTTTAGTGCTAGATGACAAGTCATCATCATCATCATATTCATTACAGATGTTTGATTAATATTATTGTATATATTTGAATTTAACTATTTTATTTGAATGTATATGAACCACAATATAAATATTTATTTTCACTCAATCTTTTATTATATTAATATTTGGAGCATTCAATCAAAATTTACCACTACAATATATATATATTGCAAATATTGTTATGACCAAGAATTGCAAGAGAACTACGAGTATTGAACACTCTTAATACACATATGTAAATTTTAATTTATTCTAATATTAAATAACTTCATTACAATAACTCAAAATAATAATCAATACATTTATTAATTAGAAGTAATAATGATAAAATGAAGTCTGATAAGTATGCTATCATACAAGTAAATTATGCTGCTTTTGACTATTTACAAATATCTGATAATATTTCAATAGATTGAAAATTCAAGTAATCAACTTTATAAAGTCATAAATGGTTTAAGTAATATAATAACTCAGACATGCATACATGATACAGCAACAGTATTATATTTTAACAAAATACAAATAAATGTTAAACATATATATGATATGGGTACACATACATCCTTGTACTAATATAAAAATAATAGGTTAGAAATTAATTTTAATTTCTTTTAGAAATCAAGTTGTCTTTTTTTATTAAAACAAAAGTTTTTAAAATACAGAAACATTCCTTTACTTTGAAAGTCCTGACAGCTCTTTTGTTGTTGTTTATTTAAGTTTTTATTTTCTCCAGTTAACTTTAAGAAACTTGTCTCACTAGTTCATTTTTCTATCTTTCACATGTTTATAAAATAATCTCATGCATGGACAGTATACATACTAGAGACAAGCGATTCTTTTAATACATGCTTCTATGCATATAGACAAAAGTGCATCAACTATAGAATGAGTTTCTCAACATTAGCAGGCTGTTTCTGATATAAATTGCCAATGAGAATTGTTCTGATTAAGATACTGGCAATCAGTTTATTATGTTCAGCTTCTACAATTGAATGGAATGTATCCAGGCAAGTAGTCTAGTACACATATGTGAGCTTTGGAACATTCAAGCTTGATCAACATGGAACTAATAACCGCTTTACATTCTCTTCAATCTAATAATAATCAGTTTATCTATACTCAGCACTGATTTAATATGTGCTCATGCCACTTTGAATGATAAGAACTGCCCAAAACCCATTCTAACATATCCAAGCGATAAAAGACATAGATCAATCTACATGTGGTCGCGACCCGACCATTTGTTACAAAATCACAATTTTCATCAATCATTAAAAAAAATGCAATTTTCATACAGTTATACTTTATCTAATCACATGACAAAAAATTAAAATGCAAATTTCACAATTAACATACATTATTGCAATTTACATCTATAATTTAATTATCATTTCACATTTAGTTTAAGCAATCTACTCATGACCATTCCATACCACAATATACATCAATATTTCAAAAATCAAATGGCAATTTATGTTTGCTAGTTTAAATTTACGTTTGCTAGTTTATCATTTCCCATTTAGTTTAAGCAATCTACTCATGACCATTCATTACAAAATGTCAATTTACATCAATAATTAAGAAACTGAGATTAAAAATATATATAACCCTACGAAAGAAAGCATATTATTTTTATAATTAATAGGATTTTTGTTTTCTTACCAGAAATTCTTGGTTTGTTCCATGTAGATAATGTTCACATTTCAGCTCCAGACATGATCATGGGATCTACTCTTGATCACTTGAGGTCCATACAATGCTCTAGAAATTGATAATTTACATCAATACACCTAAAATTAAAGTGCAAACTTCTCTTTTGCTCACACTGTATTTCCTGATATGATCACATGAGCATAATTGTCTAAAGTTAAGAATATTTATATTACAATAAATAAAAAATTAATAAATCAGATTTTCCCCCTTCAGCTACACTTAATTTAATTCTTCCATTTTGAAGTAGTTAGTGCACTCCAATGAATATTCTATTATTCTTTTCATATCTATTTCTTTGATCAGTTGTCGATCTTTATTTGTACTTCTTTTCTTCATTTACTTAAACCAAAGTTTAATTATAGACTTTCACAAAAGCTTATTTAAAATTGTTTATGTTAAAATTCTTTAGGTTTTTAAAAACCGCCTCCTTTCTTTCCAATTTAAAATAATGTTTGGACATAATAAAAATTTAGCATTGCTACAGCACAATTAATAATAAATTGCATGTTATTTTAAGATTAGTTGAAAGAATATTTGTCTGAAGTTAAGAATATTAATATTACAATAGAAAATTAATAAATCAGATTTTCCCCTTCAGCTACACTTAATTTAATTCCTTCATTTTAAATTAGTTAGTGCACTCCAATGAATATTCTATTATTGTTTCCATTTCCATTTCTTTGATCGGTTGTCAGTATCTTTTACATTTGAAATAAAAAAATTTTTTTTTATTTATTTATGTTAATATTCATTTAACTTTCTAGCGTATTTTGATGTGGACCTTCTCCTCAATAATTAACTACTTCAGTACATTGTATTTAGCAATAATAAAATATAATTATTTTCTTTAAACATGTTTCAGTGTTCATTTGTTGATAGTAAAAGTCATTTTCATGTATGTAACTAGAGATTTGTATCGATTTCAAGAATTAGACGTATCGATGTGAATTATCAATTTCTAGAATCTGTATGGACATCACATGATCAAGAGTAGGTCCCAGGACCATGTCAGTCTTTTTAGTAAGAAAAGACAAAAATCATATTAAATGTAAAAATAATATGCTTTATTTCATAATATATTTTTATTCATTTATTATTTTTTATATTAGTTTAAAAATTGAAATTTTTGATTAGATCACTATACCAAAATTGTGTTTTCATTTTTTAATTATTGATGTGTTATTTTAGTTAATTTCTCTTGACTTGTTTTTTCTTTCTTTTAACTTGTTGATATTCATAGTTGGGCGCAGCAAAAGTAGATTATTATAAATTATGATAATGAATGGCCATAAGTAGATTGCTTGAAGATAAAAAATAAATGTGAAATGATAAAGTAGCAAGCAAGATAAAGTAAATGTGAAATGATAATTAAACTAGCAAATATAAATTTGCCTTTTGATTTTTTAAATATTGATGTAAATTGTAATAATGAATGTGAAATGATAATTAAAGTAGAAAACGTTGTTAATTTAAAATATTTGCAAAAATTGACTTTTGATTCTTTGCGTTTTTACTCATATGATTAGATGAAGTATATAACTATGAAAATTTCATTTTCATTTTTTAATTATCACTGAAAATTGTGACATTTACATTTTAATTTTTTAGACCCATGATTAGATAAAGTATAACTACGAAAATTGCATTTTTTTTTATTATTGATGAAAATTGCAATTTTGTAATGAATGGTTAGGTCACAACTACATGTAGATTGATTGATGTCATTTATCGCTTGGATGTGTCATTGTAGGTTTTGGGCAGTTCTTATAATTCAAAATGGCGATGAACGCATACTAAACAATACCCACAATTTATTTCATATGTTTAATAACTGAATAAATATGCTATACAAATTGTTAGCAAAGAATTTGTTCTTGTATGTATGCCTTAGAATATGTTTCTATATCAAAAGATATGCACAAACATATATCATTGAAGATCTTAATAATCATATAAAACATTACTTTTTGTAAATCTAATATGTTATAATTCATCATATTAAAGAGTTTGTAAAAGGCAGTTTTCATATCACTCATGAGACAGAAATTAAGAACAATATATACATGCAAATGTCCACATGATATATTGATTACAATAAAGTCAAGGCAGTAAAATATAATTATTTTTGCACAACTGAATTTAATTCATATTACTATAGAATTGTTGAAAGTCTTGAATACATGCATTTTAATGAATCAGATGGTTTATCTGAATAATTCGGATTTAGAAAAATAAAACTAAAAGTAGTGAGAGCAATTACATAATGATGTAAAAAAAGGAAAAAATAATTGATTTAATGATCTCAAAAAAATAAATTAAAATAATTTTTTGTTGGATACTCTTAAAAAAGCACAGATTGAAAGTCAAAAGATGCTTGTAAAATTAAATAGTATACTTTCAAAAAAAAAAGAATAAATATATATATGTGTTATATATAGAGCTCGCAAAACAAGCTCTTAACAAGCTTTGAGAATATCCTCAACCCCAGACTGGTTTCTGCATCTAGCGTCATCAGTGAGGTGCCAGGATATTCATTAGAATAAAAATACTAGGACAAGCCCAGCACTTTATCTAAGGTATAACTATTGAGAAGAAAATCTGAAATTTTCAGACATCCATATGTCTAAAAATCCAGCTATCTAACTCAAATAGTCATATGGGACTGAACTAAGTTTAGATACATCATATATTAATAGCTTTAGCAATATAAAATCGCCAAAGCCTTAATAGCAAAAAATAAAATGATAAAAAAATCAAGTCAGATGTCACATGACCTAATTTTAATAAAGCTCATATTTACAAATGTTATATATAGAGCTCGCAAAACAAGCTCTTAACAAGCTTTGAGAATATCTTCAACCTCAGACCAGTTTCTGCATCCAGCATTGTCTCAATAGTTATACATTAGATAAAGTGCTGGGCTTGTCCTAGTATTTTTAATCTAATGAATATCCTGGCATCTGACTGATGACGTTAGATGCAGAAACCAATCTGGGGTTGAGGATATTCTCAAAGCTTGTTAAGAGCTTGTTTTGTGAGCTCTATATATAATATTTGTAAATACGAGCTTTATTAAAATTAGGTCATGCGACATCTGACTTGATTTTTTTTATCATTTTATATATGTATGTGGGATAGAATGAAAAAGCTTGAGATAGTATTGAGAAAGGATGGTTCATTCTATCAGATCAGCTTGTAATCTATGAATAATGTGAAAGAACTCAACTAAGTTTCAAATATTTTTACAAAATGCAATAAAAATTGGTGATAAAGTAGAGGTAAATAAAATGAAACCATGATATTTACTATATTTTGATCCAAATTTCCTTCACATACATAATACACAATTTATAATAATTCATATTTGATTAGGATAGAAACTTTCTGAATTGAAAGTGTACAGTACTTTCTAATATGCATCACTATATAACAGATTTTTATATGCACATATAAATTAAAACTATAATAAAATTTTGTAAAAATAATAGTTAGTATTAATAAATTGAGAGTACACATTTATATATATTTGAGTGTGTTCGCTTATTCATTCATTAAAAAAAGTAAAAAAAATTGCTATACCATATTTTTATTTTTAAATTATGTAAATAGCAATATGTCCGACTCATTATATTTAAATAAAATCAGTGTTATTTTCTTTTGTTTGATAACCTTTTTTGTAGAAACATTGTTAATAAAAAATTATAACTTCCAATTTTCAGTTTAGTATCAAATTTAAATATATTCTAAAATTTTATAATATTTTTAGCCTTACTTAGAAAAGATTTCATGATGCAAAATACTGCACAACAAATTAATAAAGGATGATAAAAAGCATAAAATATATGTGCTTTTGACATGCTGGCATATCGTAAAATTTATTTACAAATTTTAATTATTTTTTTTAAACATGATCACATTGATCACTGAGAGACTGAGAAATGGCTGCTAGAATATTGTAAAATTTATAAATTTAAACGGATTTTGTTTACATTATTTATAATAGCATTAAGCCATGTATATTGATGTAGAATAGTTCATAGCTCCATTATACTAACAAAACATCACATTATTTCCTCTGCCTATATTTTATGTAAAATGTTAAGAGTAATCACTTTACATATTATATTCCATAAGCATTAGTTGTAGGTTTAAGTAATCAATGAATATTTAATAGCAGAGTTAAATTGATATTTACTTCTCAATATTGGTCTTCATCAGTAAAAAATACCTTTAGGAAAGTGTTATTATAAGATTCAGGGAAGTTAGATTTTTTAAAAAAGTATGTTAGATGTTTTATTTGGATTATAATTTTAAATGAAAGAAAAACTTAGACAATTAAAAAAGGATCCAATGTTTAAATAATATAGTTGAGGAGAATATTAAAAAAATTATTTTTACTTAAAAAATTATAATGAGAAAAATTATGAAGGATATTTTAAAAGAAGTTGTGAAGATCATGAAAGGATCTCATTAAAAAACAAATCTAATATTTAAAATAGTGAAACAATAAAATCTCTATTCTATATAGAAAGTCTTGTTAGTTTTAAAACTTGAATATTATAATAAATTGAAAAGATCACTAGGCAAAAAAATGAAAGAAATAATAAGAGTAAATCAGCAAGTTGGATCACAACAGGATATAGGTAGAATCAAGAGAGAAGAGCAAAATAAATTATCAATGCACTATTCATAAGATCAAATTTAATTTCTAAAAACAAAATTCTTTCAATATTATTGTTTTAGATATCTGGTAAAATGAAAATATTCACAGAAAAGATAGTTTTTTTTTTAAATATTTAGCTTTATTACTGCCTAGCATGCTTTCAGTATTGTTTTACTATATCATATTTAATAAATAATCAAAAATTAAAACATTTATGATTAAACAGGTTTGTGTTTAAAATATGAAAGAATTTATTTGAAGCTAATTACTTTTGATACCATATAGTATCATAATCATAGCATAATAAAAGAGGAAGGTGTTGTCATCCATAAATAATATAAGTGATGAATAATAAATTGGATAGAGATCAAAATGAATATTTAAAGGTGAATTTATAAACTAAGAAAAAATAAGAGGACTATAAGCACCATTTTTTAGAAAGAGGAATGTTGGAATCTTTTTGATTGGTGGCATGGATATCTTTAGCAACTGACAAAGCTTCCTTAATCTTTCTCTTTTGATCGTCATGCTATAAACAAATGATGTCAGCTGGAAAGATCAAAGTTATAAGCAGACAGCAACTCATAATCAAGGAAAAGAGAAGAATATTCAATGCTTTTCCTAGCACAGTTATCAGATAATTATGTTGGATGAGTCTGGTGGCAAATTGGCACAGGTTTCCCTGTAGTACACTTTTAAGCAAATAGGATCAGACAATTGATCTTATAAATGACTTGATATGACTCCTCCTTGGAGAGTTTATGCTATTTAAAAGTTTAAGAGATGAAAGTGAATGAAAAGTAATGTTGTATTTATACATATAAATACATTTTAGCTTATTCATGATTTTCAAGATGTAGGGAATATTAGACCATTTTTTATCATTAGGAAGCAATTGTAGGGTGAGAGATTTTATTGTATAAGTTAGTAACAATTGTGTGAATATTTTTAAGATTGTATCTTATGTTGATAAGGGCTCTAATAAATAATTTAATGTTTTGTTTCCAATTAAGCTCAAATTTTCAGAACTTAATGTTTCTATGAAGAAAGATTTTCATATCTACATATTTATTGGAGAGTATTAGAGTTCATGTGTATAGTACCTCTATTGCTGAAGAGTTTCAAAATCATTTTATAATCCAAATATTATGCTGACCCAGAAAAGAAAAAAATTAATAACAATTGAATTATGATTTTTAATAATTACATAGCCATAATTTTTGTACTTTATATAAGATGCACACAAATTTTGTCATTATAAATTAGAATTAAGCTTCTTTTTTTTTTTGAGTTACATTTCTGTAAAAAGTATCACAAAAATTAGTACTTATTATCTTAAATTATTTAACAAAACATTATCAAAATATTAAAAGTTAACAAAAACAGCTATTAGATGACAAAAAAAACAACCCTAGATACATAAGAAAATCTAGGAAGATATTACTTTAGATGGAAATTTGGGATATGTAAATTTGTATTTATTAAAGATAAATGATCACACTCTGCAATCCCTCTTGTTACAATTTCTTTTTTCTGAAAATGATTATTATATACAATTATTTCTCAATGACAGTTTTTATTTTTCTCTGCAAAATGTTTTATACTATATTATAATGAACTATAATTAATCAGATTTGATATTCTCTTCTACCACCAAAACAAACCATTTTCCTAAAGTGGAAATTGGTGTCATGTTTACTTAATATATGGAAGTTCATGCCTAATTTAATATTATTAACTCTAAAATCCAATTCTCTGTAAAATCATTTTTTAAAATTGTATTGAAACCATGAAAAAATAAATCAACATCATCTAGAATACAAACACTACATTATGATTAGGGAGTTATTTTATTTACTCATAGACAAATCCATTTACAAGAAAATGAAATACACAATAATTTTAAGTTCATTCACACTTTGTGGATATTTTAATATAGTTTTATTATATGAAATAAAAATTCAAAATATCTTTTTACATGAAAATTTTGCCATTAAATCTTGATGAGAAAATCAAACACATTACACATTTGCAAATCACCTTAGGAAAAATTTCTTTATAATCCTTGTATTAAGATAGGATTTAAACAGATCTTCATTAAAATTATAAATTTATTTTTAATTTAAAATTTCAGAATAAATTATAAGTATTCAAGATGTATTTTTTCAACTGTTATTAATAGTTCATTTATTAATAAATTACTTATGCACTCATTGTAGGACATCTTCTGCTTACTGGAACACATACATACTTTTTAGACTTTATGCAGCAGTATACCAATAGACTAAAGAGCTAAAGATTTTTGTACCAAATTCTGATTTCATATAAAAAAGATCTCTTTAATCAACCGAGTTGAAATATTTCTCTGGTGTTTAAAAATGATTTCCCAAACAAAAACTAAACAATTATTATTTAATATTTATCAGGATTCAATTTTTAGCATTTAAAATAACAATGTTGTTTGAAAATAAATTTAACAATGTATTTCACACATAGTGATAATAATAATATCTATAATTATAATATTTACTCTAAAGGACTATATACATCACTACTTTTTAATTCATTTAACATTAATAAAATTTTCAAATATTAAAACTCATCAAGATCAGAAGTATAGTTACTTTATTTTCTTTATAATTGAAATATTGATACTTGCACATATACTGCAAATAAAAATAGCTATAATCAATTACAAATAATTAAAAGTTAAATTAAATAAAGTAAAATAAAAATAGCTAGAAACAATTGCAATTAAAGTTAGCTAAATAAAATGCAATTTAAAAATAAAGCTACATAATGAAGAATTAGGTTATTAAATATAAGGGCAAATTAGAAAGCAAGTGTATTTGAAGAAAATATTGCAGATAACAATAGAATAAAACATGCAGATTTTACTTTATAGAAAATAGATCAAGCTAATTAAATCCAATTAATTATCTTAAGATATTTGCTCCAAAAGATAGAATACTTCATAAAGTACTGATATACAAACTGCCAAGCAGAAAGTTGTCTCATTATTTTCTGCATCATCAGAACCTTCTGACAAATTGTGATATGAAATAGGGAAAAAAAAGAGAAACATCAGAAAGCTAACTAGGAAACTAAGCAAGGCATGCCTCAATCTTTATTTGTGAAAGCCTTAAAGGCTGCTAGACTGTAAGAAATCTCACAGTCAAGATAGAGTAGAATCATAATAATATATTTATTGATATGAAACAAAGGGACTTTAATTGTACTACGAATTAGAGTAATAGCCTTTATATATGTGTGTGTCTATCTACGTATTATTTTGAGAAAGATATTAAGAGAAATAGGAATTAGAATATTAATCTATATTGGTGTGAGAATCACACTACTAAATTTGCAAATAATTAAAATAATTATCTACATTCATATATTCTTGAAAATAATATGGATTGTGTACAGGAATATACTAGTTTATAATAAGTTTAATGAATTGATTGAGCCTCTTCTGATAAGAGAGTATATATTAATAAAAAAATATGTTAAATTAAAGTTTTATTAAGTTTATTTCTGTTCTGCATTGATTTATTTGTTAATAAATTATTTAGATGGTATATATAGAGTAAGTTAAAAACAAACTCTTATGAAGCTCCAAAAATACCCTCAACCTCAGACCGCGGTTTCTGCCTCTAGCGTCATCAGTGAGGTGCTAGGAAATAAAAATACTAGAACTAGTCCAGCATTTTATCAATGCCTAACTATTGAGAAGAAAATCTGAAACTTTCAGACATTTAAATATCCAAAAATCCAGCTATCTAACTCAAATAGCAGTATTTAGATGGTAGTCTGTATCCTCAGACCATTTTTCTAATTAAGAGATTATGAACTCAGACATATTAGTGCATTTGGCAGATATGACTGATGCAATCAGATAAGTAACATTGATATAATCATCCAGCATAATAACCAAACCCAACAATGAAATGCTACCAACTACTTTTGTTAAATTGTTTTTCTCTCTTTTTTTTTAAAAAAAAATGCTGCTTAATTTTACAAATTTAAAAAACTGCAGAAATTCCAATGCAAATTTTTGTATTCCTCAATAGAGTAACTTCTGAGCATGCAGAAGACATTAAAATAAAGGTATATTTTTTTTATTCAAACTTGTTTGAAAATATCAATCATGCATAAGAATATAACCAATAACTATCTCAACATAAAATCACTTTAAACTAATATTACTTTTTTATTTTAATTTTATAATTTATGAATTTTTTTAAACAAAAAAATCTTCAGACTATCTGGAGTTGAATAGTACTGTCATGGAGACCACCATTCACTCTAAATTTAACTTTGTTTTCCTGTCTTATTTTTACATATAATGGAGATCCTCATTCTTGATGTTTTATTGACTTTAGAAAAATTATAGTGAACAACCAGTGAGAGTAATTCTTATGGGAATAATGTTTAATTGGTATGATGGTACAATAAATATTACAATATTTACTTTTAGATATAAAATAAACTCAGTGCATGAATATCAGTATTATATTATGCTTATATATATTCAAAAACAGATATAAAAATAAATATGCATGAAAATTTCAGTTTTATGTAGAGGAAAATAATGTATTAACGATATAAAGTTAATATTTACTTTACCCCATTTCCATCTCAAAAAAAAGTTAACCATTTACTTAAATAAACAATTAATTAAACACAGACTCTCAGTTATTTTTCAGGGTTTTTATGTTTATAAATTAAAAAAACACAAGTCACCTTTTTTAAGTAATGAATGGGGTGGAATATGTAAATATTAGTACTATATTTATTATTAAAAATAATTTTCATTACATGGATATTTTAGTTTATTTATCTTTTATTAATGATTTAAGGCTGGATAAAAAGTTTTGTCTTGGTAATTTATTTTGCTATTAATTTACAAAAATAAATAAAAAAAATTTTTCAAAAAAAAAAAAAAACAATAATAAAAATGCAAAGGTTGTTTTTTAAATTTATACTAAATTTTTATTTGCAGATTATTTTTTTATTTTGTATTTAGATTATTATCAATTATTTTTTAATAAATGTTCTAATTGACAGCATTCAATATGGAATCATACTGTGCACAATGTTTGTAAAGCTTAGGCAATGTGATATGTATTATTCTGTAAACTTCCTGCTTATGAAGCTCAATTTTTATCAAAATATTTTACAATTGATCAATCATGAAGATGTGAAAATGTGCAGAATGAAACTATAAATAATGAGGTCGCCTTCTACATTATGCATAAAAATAATAAATATTTAAATATAGGTAGAATATCATTAATCCAAAATCCTAATATTCAAAAAGTTCCAAATACCACTTTAAAATAATTTTTAACCTTTTTACAATAAATAAATAAATTAGAATTATAATCACAAGAACTTTGCTAATAATTGAGAATCATTTACTTATACAGCAGGCTGGGGAAAAACTGCTATAAAAAGTTTTCTCTCTCATACAGAATAAGAATTTCAAAATAAATGAAAAATATATTTTTTTATTTGTCTATGCTACATGTATATATCTAGAACTTAAAAAAAAAAGTATTACAAAGTTATGAATATTAAAAGGTTGATAAACAGTTCCAGATTAGAAAATGATTGCTTAAATAGATAAGGAACAATAATAATTAATTATGTTCTAGAACATTCCACAATCAGCAGGAAGCTGGGGTCTTATTACACACTCGCATTGTTGGAGCTAAGGGTTGCTGACAGAAGATACATAATGGCCCGAGTGTATAGAGGGACCCAGTGAACTCCACAACAGAAGGTATCAAAGTGGACCTAGGGACTATGCAGGCAATATCGGCTTTATTATAATATATGTACACCTCATGAGGCCATGTATTTTATAAGTAATAATATTATAAGTAATAATCTTGTTTCTTTAAGTTCTAGACCTATGTCTAGAACTTAAAGAAACAAAATGTCTAGAACTTAAAGAAACAAAATAATTATGACAAAATACTGACTTTATTGTAGCAAATTACTAATAGTAAAGATTTTACAATAATGCTTAATATAATTACAATTTATACATATCAATATTATTACTTATGAAATACATGGTCTCACAAGGTGTATATAAATTATAATAGTCAGTGTGGCCTGTATAATCCTCAGGTCCACTTTGGTTCCTTCAGTGGTGTCCACAGGGTCCCTCTGTACACTTGAGCCATTATGTATCTTCTGTCAACCATCAGCTCCAACAATGTGAGTGTATAATAAGATTCTGATTCCCTTTGTGGACTTTTATAGCTTCCTGCTGATAGTGGAATGTTCTAGCTCATAATTAATTATTATTGTTTTCTTATCTTTTTAAGTAATCATTTTCTAACCTGGAACTGCTTATCTACCTTTTAATCTTAACATTCGTAACTTTGTAATACTTTATTTCTTTAAGTTCTAGATATATATACTTATGGCAGCACAGTTGGGGTAAAGGTGGGCTGATGAACGGAATAAAAAGTAATAAAGAAACAAGATTATTATGACAAAATAATGACTTTATTGCGTAAGTTACTAATAGTAAAATTTTACCACAACACTTAATATAATTACAATTTATACATATCAATATTATTACTTATGAAATGCATGATCTCATGAGGCATACGTAAATTACAATAAAGCTGATGTGGCCTGTATAGTCCCTAGGTCAACTTTGGTACCTTCAGTGGTGTTCATTGGGTTCTGCCATATTCTCAAGCCCTTATATATCTCCTGTCAGCAACCATCAGCTCTAATGATGTGATTGTGTAATATGACTCCAATTCTCTTTTTCTGTGAGCTTTTATAGCTTCCTGCTGATTGTGGAATGTTCTAATACATAATTAAATATTATTGTTCCCTATCTTTGTAAGTAATCTGGAACTGCTTATCAACCTTTTAATCTTAACATTTGTAACTTTGTAATACTTTATTTATTTAAGTTCTAGATATATATAGCAGTCTAACATCAGCTTATGATTCCATTTGGAAAAATCATTTTCCAAGAGATTTTAAAATTCTTACCTGTAGAAAAACTATTAATTTATTTGATAAAATCCTCTCCAATATATAAACTGAAGTGATATAAGTACATTAGATCAGTGTTCTTCAACCCTTGGTCCGCAGCCCGGTGCCGGGCCGCGGAACTTTTCTGCAGGTCCGCGTGCTAGACGGGCAGTAAAAAGTTTGTAATAATAAATAATAAGAGTTTAAACTTTTAATTAATATAGCCAATTTTTATTTATTTTTACATCTCATTTTTACCCAATTAAAAAAAAAAAGAAAACAGAACGAAAACAAAATCTAATCAATCATTCATACATTAATTTGTTTTTCTAGTTATCACAGATGTTTATGGGGGGGGGGGGGGTAGAATTAAATTTTTTATTACTTTTCTAAAAAAATTAAAAAAAAAGTTTTTTATTATATAAACTCCATATATATATAAAACTTTATCTTATATATTTAACATTGTTGTTTTGATCAGTTATAACAATTATGCTTATCTTTAAGAAAATTTATCTATAGACTTCTGCCGTCTGCGAAATCTTATCCTTATTTTTGCTGGTCCGCGGAACCTTATCCTTATTTTTACCAGTCCGCAGGTGTGAAAAGGTTGAAGATCACTGCATTAGATACAAAATAATATTTTCTCTTAATTGCATTCTTTAAGATATTTATCAATGATCTTCCAAAAATAGAATTTCAGGAAATGATATTGCTTTAGTTCCCAAAAGAAATCCTTTCATGAAGTACAAAAGTTTCTAAATAGAAATATGAAAACATTGAAAATCTTTTTCTAAAGAGTTGTACCTTACCTTCAATCTTCTGAAAACAGTACATTCAATTTTTCATCTAAACAACAGGTAATCATCTTATAATCTGAATATAAGGTTTGCAATATTATTTAGACAAAACCTTGGATAATAGCTTAACTAATTTTCCTCACTTAGCCATGGTTAGATTAAAATTAATTTTTAAGAATAATTTCCTCGGAAAGTTGGTCACCCTACTTGGAATTGTGATATAAATACCTTACAAATAGCTTTGTTGACGGTAATATATTCAATGGTAAATATTGTGTCCCTATTAGATGAAAAGTTCCTATACTAAACTTCTGGTTATTCAATTAAATATTAACATGAGAATAATTACTGGCACTTAATCAAACTTCTTTGCCATAGTGACTTCCTTTCTTTTGCATATTTTACCACCATATATCAGAAGAGAAATTGTCTCACAGAAAGTATGTAAAAACCTATTAAAAAAGATCACATTTCCAATAACTCAAAATATAATTTCACCAACTAAGACTCATCGCAAATTATCTTTTTGGATATGAAGAACCTAAAATTGCAGAATTATAGTATAAAAAAATGAAATTCTTATAAGATTCCAAACAAATTTGTTTTTTCAAATTAAATAATAAAATTGTTGGATTTGATCTAAGATGCAACTGGAGTCTCATCAATAAATTCAGACCTTATGGATAATGCACATATATGCTTCATAAATTGAATGTAGTGGCCAGAGATTTATGTAAATGTGGACAAACATAAAGCATGAATCATATCATTAATGTCTATTAAATTACTGAAGGTCTTAATAAAAGCACTAATGAAATGATTTCTTGATTGAAATCTCTAAGTTTTTTAATGATATTTCTCCTTTACTTTCTTTGCATTTCTTCATATAGTCATATATATTGCTTATAATAACTTCTCTCATTTAATGCAAAAAAAGTTTTTGCATAAAACTTCTTTATTTTCCTGACAGTTTTGACTGCCCAGCAGTCTTCATCAGAGCTACAATATTTGAATGATATAAATATATAACCATAGATAAACATATCAAATTTATTAAGCACAAGCAAAATCAGTTATTTAAAAGGTTGAGGAAATTTGAAAAGGTACGTAAAAATGAATAGGAAATTATTGAAGAGAATAAAAATATAAATTATTAATAAAGAATAAGACTAGAAATAATAAAAAGGTAAAAGTTAAAAAATTAAAATTATAAAAAATAAAAGATGATATATATTAGATAACAATTAAAATAGATAGATAGCAAGAAAAGATGAAAGATAAAAATTATAAAATAAAATTAATGAAGTAATAAAAGGTAATATTAATTTTTAAAAATTAAAAATAAAATAGTTTTTAAAATTTAATAATTTAAAAATTGTGTATTAGATATATTTTTGTATATATGTATTTTATATGTAAGTTGTATATATATGGATGCATATTTATATATATATAGATTTGTATATATGTCTATGGGTCTATGTGTATACATATATTTGTATTTTTAAAGGATATATGTATATATATTTTGATATACATATGTATGTATATATATATGAAGTAATGATTATGTATTTATATCATTCAAATATTGTAGCTCTGATGAAGACTTCTGGACAGTCAAAACTGTCAGGAAAATGAAGTTTTATTAAAAAAAAATTTTTGCATTAAAGTGTATATGAGAGAAGTTATTATAAGCAATATATATGATTAAAGAGTTCGGTTATTTTAAAAAATCCATATACTGTACAATAAATATATACTTGTGTTTGCAAACAAAATTAAATAGAAAAACATTCACCAAATATATATAAATTAATTAGGTCAAATGCAGTGAGCTGCCTGTTTTCTCTGACTAAAAACATTTGAGTTCACAATGAAAAAGTTAAAGATTTATTCTTGAAATTAAAAAAAAATCACAAATCTGAAAGTCATGAAACAAAAACTTTGGATTAATATTTTACCTGTAGTTATAAAATAAATGTAAATATTTATTCCTCTAATACCTAATCAATTTTTTTTAAGTAATAACTTTTGATAAAATAATTTGAGTGTTTTCAATTAAAAATGTAACTTTCTTTTTAATAATTATCTGACAATAAGAAAATTGCCATCTAAAATAATGCTTTAGTACAAATACTAAAAACAGAAAGTAATGTAAGACCACTGATCAATGGAGAAATATTATTTATTTAGAATTTGCATTAAGGTGTATTAAAAAGATTTTGTTAAAACCTAGCTTTACCTTTACCAGTTATTACATTATAGATTAATCCAGTGACTTTATAAGTGATTGGTGCTTAGAAAAGTTTTATTATGGATTTAAAAATAATTATTTTCCTCTATTTAAACTATTTCAAAAAAACTGGTATAAAAATAAAACTATAGAAATCTTAAGAATTAATATATGCAATAATGGCACCATTTTCTCCTCAAAACTTTTAAGCAGTATCATTTTTGCATGTTTTTAAAAAAAATTTTAACAGAATAATATTAACAAGAATCATATCAATAGATGAGAGTACCCAACCTTTAAATTAAGACAGAGCAGTTGCCAGACATTTCTTTTAAAAGTTTACAAATAAAGACTTTCAAAGTAAAGACTGCACTGCTTATATCAATTTGACTTCATCTTATGATTATAATTCTTAAATGTAAAAAAATAATTTATCTGATAAAAAAAACTTTCCAATAAAAACATTCATGTAAGTAAATAATAATCATACTTAAACATAAAATTTCACAAAAGAATTCTGCTCTACTATCTAACTTCAATATACTCATCCAAGATATAGAAATTAGAAATTCACCTATACATACAAAAAATATTTCTCTCAAAGTAGAAAAATATTTTAATAATAATATAAATATTATTCAAAGAATACTCTTATTTGTAGTCATATCTTGACAATATATTTAACAATAGAAAAGCAATTCAAAAAATTAATACATTTTGGAACTTAAAATTATTTAGGAATATAGACTAATCTATTTATTTCCCTTAATTATCAAAAAAAAACAAAAACAAAAACAAATTCTTTGAAAAGCTGACTGTGATGGAAATGCATTAAGATATTGAGAAAAAGTGCAATTTTCTAAATATGCCATTAAATGTTTACTATAAAATATATTATTGGTATATTCATTTCTATTCCTTTGCCATACTTGATCTTATATCATATCCCTCCAAAATATATTTATCTTATGCAGAAATTGTTTAAAAAGTTATAAAAAAGATGTTTATCATCACTAAAATAGTTCCAACACTAACATTTCAAATCATGATCTTAATGGGTATTCAATTGGAAAATCTATAAAACAATACAAAAATTGTGGCATAAGAAATAGGCTTTGTGAACCTCCAGACAATTTTTTTTTACAGCTGGATTAGGTCTTTCAAGAGATTATAAGTCTTCCAAAAGATTATAAGTCTCATCAAAATATATAATTATCATGCTCATCTGTTTAGAAAGAAAATTTAAGAGCATCAAATGATAACATAGTAAATAACTGTTCAATTGATAAAGGTTTACTATAACGGTCTATGGGTGTTTGCCCTCTATTGTTTAAAATTTAAACTAAATTGTTGAGAATCTTACGTGTATGTTATTATATTACAAATAAATTAAAATTTAATCAAATGTAAAAGATAATAATAAAAAAAAAACTTTTGAATGTTGGCTTAATTACATGTCATTAATTAAAAGAATTACTTTTAATTTGTTTGAAAGTTAAGAATTTAAACTGTCTACAACTTAAGAATTTAAAATAACTACATTTATAGCACATGTTGCAAAAAAAAAAAAAGAAGACACCCTACGTGTTCAATGGCGCGAATTACACGCACACGTGTACAGTTTTATAGTTGGAAAAAATGTCTGCTACATGCTTAGTACCTGATGGTGAAATTTTGAGTGTTGCTGCTATTCTGGCAGTATAGAGAGAGCATCAAGAAAGTGCTTCTTGACAGAAGTTGCAGACAGGATGGCTGATACACTGGAGGGCCTGATACAGCGGTTCATTTTACCAGGTACGCACATTATTTCAGATGGCTGGGCTGCGTACAATAACATCAACAGTCTCAACAATGGTGTGTATATGTATTCTGTTGTCGTCCATCAGGACAACTTCGTGCATCCCGAAGACCAAGACATACACACCCAGAATATTGAAAACATGTGGATGAGAGCAAAGCGTAAGCTGAAATTCCAATCTGGCACTAGCAGAGCTTTGTTTTCATCGTACCTGCATGAATTTGCCCTCCGGAGTAGATACAGTAATACCGCTTTTTTCTCCAACTTCCTAGTGTGTATAGGACATAATTATGTTTAAAAAGGTATATGTTTTTATTATTATCTTTTACATTTGATTAAATTTTAATTTATTTGTAATATAATAACATACACGTAAGATTCTCAAACAATTTAGTTTAAATTTTAAACAATAGAGGGCAAACACCCACAGACCGTTATAGTAAACATTTACCATTCAATTTATGCATGTAATTGTAATCAAAAATTTTAATAAATTTTCAAGCAATTAATCTTTTAATCTCCACATATTCCTTTATAATTGTTTTGAAAATTGTTTTCAACAAACACAATAAGTACCAAAGGGAAATCTTATCCCTAGAATGAAAAAGCAAAGCTTTTAATAAGATTAATCATTCAATTCTAATTTCAGAACAACAAAAGAGAAGAGAGGGGGGGGGTTCCTATCAAGAAATAGCTACCATGGACTATAAAAGTTATTTCAATGTATTAATCCCATTCATTTATTTAAATTGCTTTTAACCGATTATATCCATTTAAACGGACATATATGCAAAGCTGAACTAAATATAAACTATTTTGGATATACATAATATTTGATAAATTTTACAAATACTGTGTTTTAGATTGTAATCAACTATAGAAAATAATCATTCTTTCCTCACAAATGCCATTCATTATATAGTAAATTCTTTGATTTCTGTGTTTCATATTAAAATGCATTCATTTATTGGCTATTATTCCAAACACTTTCTTTTTATTTTATATATAAACATACAAAAAACATTCATAAATAATGAATAAATATAAAAATCATAATGTGCTTAAGATAATTCTATATTAAAATGATTATAAGCTTGTATTTAAGCAATCAACAGCATTATTATTACCCCAAATGTTCATTATTCAGCGGTTGATGACAGAAAGTCTTCATTTATTTAGTATTAAAAGAAAGAAGCAGTAGAAATAATCATTAAGTGAAGCTTGTTTGTTTCTGCTAATAACAGATACAAACAAGCTTCACTTAATGGCATTAGGAGAAAACTATTTTTAAACAAATTGTTAAGCAACGATTTAAAAAAAATATATATTAAAGAAAATATATTTTTACAAAATGTCACTCTTATTTTACAACTAATTGCACCTGTATATAGGAAAGAATGTCAAAATAAGATTTCAAATACAATAACTATTCAAGTTTTAAATATAATATAATCAACACAAGACGGATATAAGCAGTAATATATTGTTTACAATAAAGTATTGATTATACTACTTTTTTTAAAAAAAAATATACTCCTAGATTTTGCTTTTAATTTCCTATAATGTAATTTTTTTAATTTATTAGAACAAATGTTAAATATGTAGGAACATAGTGATTTCTTGTTTTCATATTTAATAAAACAATTGATATCTATGTATGCATCTATTTTTCTTATACATATTTCCAATTGCTTTACTGAGGCGTTTTTTTTAAAAGAAGTAATTTATTTTTACATATTCAAAAAGTCAATTAAGTAGTATTACTTTTATAATAATTTTTATACTGTATTGTATATATAATTTTTAACTATTATTTTTAGTAATATTATTATTTTAATATTTAAATAGGTGTCATGAACTTAAAATGTTATTCCACATTTAATAATTACTGTAAAAGCCTTTCTCCAAATATAGTGTTAAAACTCTTTTTTTATTGATTTGATTCTAAGAATATCTTAGGGACTTTTCTCTAATAAAACAATATTATTTAGTTTTATCTATTTATGATACAGTTTTATAAATTACATTTTGGTTTGTATAAAGATGTAAAATTATGATGAACAAAATTTTCCTTAATAATCAATGTATAAACAAGATTTTTTAATTAGATTTGTATTAATATGGTGATTACTGAAATATACGATATTATTTCATTGTAATTTTTTTTCTCTTTTATTAGTTTAGATGTGACAGAGTGTAACATAACTAGTTAATGCTTCTTCATAATAATAATAATTGAATGACTAGAAGTGACAAAGCAAAATCTCAATCCGTGGACCTAAAGTTGTAGAATCTGACAGACATATTCTTTTATAATATTAAATCATGCAGAATAGTTTGAATGTTGAAATACAAGCATAGATAGTCATTATCTGTAGTTTTACAATTTTTAGACCAATTAATATTCATATCATATATCATTATTTTATTGTTAAATTTTAAAACATTTTAATCATAATTTCATTCATCTATAAACATTCTACAATCATTATCTGGTGATCTGAAAATTACTAGCAACAAAACATTTATGTTACTTTATTCAAAAATTATATGTATCGCTTTAAAGGCATCAAATTTTAATTTCTAGTTTTTCAACAACTATTTTCCCTAGTAAAAATTAGTATGCAACATCTTACTCTGTAATTTTTATATGAATTTTTTTAATATAATTTTTAATCATATATATATATTAACATCAATTGTTTATACTTGTTTCAATTAATATCAAAACATCAATTATTTTAATATATGAACCATTGTTTTCAATTTAAAATTTTTCAATTCCTATTTCTCTCATTCTATAAAAAAAAAAATCAAAGCCCTTTACATAAATGGCTTTAAAATCTTGTAAAAAATATTAAATTCATCCATTTTAAATTAAATATATTTAAAGCAATTAACAATACACATCTTCAATTTATTATTAATATCATTTTCATTACTATGATATAATACATTGAAAGTATGCTAAGCATGAATAAAAGTTAAAATTTAGAAACATATGTCTACCTTTTCTGTATTAAATGTCCAAATATTTATAAAGTTATCATTACTTATTGCTATTTTACATTTAAAATTTTTCTTAATAAATGTTTATTCACTTTTGTTAATGCTTTACAAAAATATTATTGGGATTTCAATTCCTCCTACTGCCTTTAGGGCCTAACTCTCTGGGGCTCATTCCACTTGTCTCTACCCTTTCAGTGGCAATACTGCTTTCATATTTTCTTTTAAAAAAATTTGAAACAATGAAAACACAAGCTTACAGAAAAATATTTATTTATAACACTTCTTTCCATACAACATTTTAAACACTTTCACAACTTTGAATTTTTATACTAGTTTTTGTGCAACATCTTAACAGTGTAACATATAATTATCCATAGCTGAATAAGAGTCTAATGACATATAATACAACATGGTCAAAACTCTGTCATTGAGACTTATTGATAAATTGTAGCAAATGCTATAATTATATGAAATAGACTTCTGTGTTGCACAAATGGTAACCTGCTTGTATCTCATTTAATACATAAATGAACTTAACTTCTCCAGCACAATCACCAGTCATAATTTTACTGATAAAAAAAATGCATATGACCTTTAACTATTTATAAACATGTGCAAAAAGATTTTAATAACACATGTAAAGCATTTCAACATATATAAATCATAACCAATTACGGAAGCAAATTACAATTTATTAATCATAGTAATTCCAATTTAACTTATGATTTTATATGTATAAGATAAAATACTTTAATATATATATCAACTTATTTGAAAATTAGGAAACATGTTCATAATAAAATATTTGTCTATAATGATAAATTCAAGTTCTATTTCCCCCCACCTTAACATATTCTGTTTTCTTGTTTTTTATTAACACTTATTTAACAAGCACACACATTTTATTATTTTATTAAATGAGCTAGAGCAAGTTTACTGTTAAATAAATAATTATTAATAGTTTTTTTTTTACTACAGACATTATGTTTCTGTAAGATTAAAAGGTTTATTAGCCACACTTAATTATAAAATCATATATATAAATCAATAATTTCAATCTATGTGATCAAGTTGCAATCTTTAGAGTCTATATAAATATATTGGACCATGTTAAAAGAAGTTTGCCTTGACAACAGTTTGAAATTGTTGGTTGTTATTGGATTGTCTAAATGTTGACTGGCTTTTAATGATATATATATGAAAATCTTATAAAGTTGCAAATAATGTTCATAATAAAGTATTGTTTATCTATGAGGAGCAATTCAAGTTCTATTTTTACCACGTTAAATAAGTCTGTATTAATTTTTTTATAAAATGTAACTTTATTCTTTTTTTTTTTTAAAGACATAGTCAATATATACAAATTACATTTTATTATTTTAATAAATGAAACAGAACAAGGGATGCAAACCCGCAACCCAGGCTGACCTCACGACCACCAATGCAAGACAACAAGTTTTTTTTTTATATATAAAAATGGTCAGATAGGAGAAATTTTAGTCCCTTATTGACAGATTTACATCTAGGAAGTTTAGCAATATATGTCATTTGCTTCTATTTCCTTACATAAAATAGAAAAGACATATTTTGTTTATGTTATATCCGCACTTACAACTGTGCCAATGTTATAACTGCAAGTCATACTGTGCGGTCAGCAAATAACGTTATACAATTCCCATGCTGTTCTTTTCCAACGAGTGCTCTCCAACGAATTGGTCTGCAATGAAGTTCTCCAACGAATTGGTCTGCAATGAATGCTCTCCAACGAATTGGTCTGCAACAAAGCTCTCCAACGAATTGGTCTGCAATCTCTCCGCTGAATTGGTCTGCAACGAATGCTCTCCAACGAATTGGTCTGCCACGAAGCTCTCCAACGAATTGGTCTGCAATGAAGCTCTCCAACGAATGCTCTCAACATCTCCGCTGCAGTCTCTTTCAGCTACACCCGTGAACTACATTTCCACTGGGTGCTGATCATTAACCGCCAGCACTGACGCGAGATATCTCTACTTAAATACTGCTTACTCAATACTGCTTGACTGCTCTCTACTGCTCTCTATGTTACACTGCTAGATGTTACCCAGTCTTCTTATCGCTCTCTGACAACTGCAACGATCAATCAATGCACTGACCAATAAGGTAACATCTCTTATCTAGAAACATTTGTAATTAGCAAATATTTCTAGGAATTGTCGATCGCTATTATGTCAATGCACTAATTAAATTCCTCAGCTATCAGAGCGCGATCTAAAAACAGCCTTTCAAATAAATTCTAGTTTTTTCTGGAGTGCACAAACATGTCTGCCATTTTACAAAACACTACACACCTCCTTCCACTCCAGAAAAACCCTTGTTGCTAACGTTACTAATTGGGATTGACATTTTCACCCTGTTTCTCCGTCTACGGCTAAACTTGTAGTTCAACGTATTCGCTACTCCCAGGTTCCAAATGCAACTGCGCCAATGTTATATCCGCACTTACAACTGTGCCAATGTTATAACTGCAAGTCATACTGTACGGTTAGCAAATAACATTATACAATTCCCACGCTGTTCTTTTCCAACTAGTGCTCTCCAACAAATTGGTCTGCAATGAAGCTCTCCAACGAATTGGTCTGCAATCTCTCTGCTGAATTGGTCTGCAACGAATGCATGAATGGTCTGTAAGCGGATGCTCTCCAAACGAATGGTCTGCACCGACTGCTCTCCAACGAATTGGTCTGCCACGAAGCTCTCCAAATGAATTGGTCTGCAACGAAGCTCTCCAACGAATGCTCTCAATATCTCCGCTGTGGTCTCTTTCAGCTACACCCGTGAACTACATTTCCACTGGGCGCTGATCATTAACCGCCAGCACTGACGCGAGATATCTCTACTTAAATACTGCTTACTCAATACTGCTTGACTGCTTTCTACTGCTCTCTATGTTACACTGCTAGATGTTACCCAGTCTTCTTATCGCTCTCTGACAACTGCAACAATCAATCAATGCACTGACCAATAAGGTAACATCTCTTATCTAGAAACATTTGTAATTAGCAAATAGTTCTAGGAATTGTCGATCGCCATTACGTCAATGCACTAATTAAATTCCTCAGCTATCAGAGCGCTATCTAAAAACATCCTTTCGAATAAATTCTAGTTTTTTCTGGAGTGCACAAACATGTCTGCCATTTTACAAAACACTACAGTTTATATCCTTTAATCACTATTTAATTGAAGGAATGAATAAACAAATCAAATCTGAGACTGCAATCACTTTGTTTGTAGAGATCTGATACGGGAAAGGATCAAGCTTATGGGCCTCTTAATGAATCATAAAAATAATGTAACATTTTAAAAAGTGTACCAATTAAAATAATTGAACACAAAAGAAAATGTTAAAAAGAACAAAGAATTAAAAATAGTGAATACATTTGAACAATCATATAGTAATCTGAAAATGAATATTACATAGTATAATAATCAATAATTAGATAGTTATCTCACTTGCCCAGTTAACAATAATTTGATAGTGAGCAATTTTCCTAATAATAAATATCTTATTGCAATTCAAATAATTCTTCTTACAATTTTTTGAATTTCAACATTTTATATGAAGATAGCAAAAATAAAGGAAAAATGAAAGTGTTTACAAGGATTATATATAGATAATAAATATCTTGCAAATAACAAATTGATTCAATAATAAAGCACATCATTAGTAAGTAATTGGATCAAAATATAGTAACATACTAGTGAGGAGTGTTCAATGATAAAACAGCTTTCTAGTGGGCTATTATCTTGGCAATAGAGTAATTTACTAGTTAGTTATTAATTCAGTTATAGAATAATTTGCTGATAGAAAGTTTCTACTTCAGTTCTAAACTGTCAAAATAAATTTCAGTTAATGTACTTGTGATAAAAAGCCTGACTATCAAAAGAACTATTATTCTTATATCTTCTTCTTTACTTTTTTTGCATCCCTTCATATATATTACTTTGGTTCTACAACTTCGGTTGATCCACATTGCATGATGGCGCTGTTGCTATTGAATTATTGATTTTTATGCTGGGTTTGAGAAAAGATAAGAAGGATTTAGATATAAAGACTATAGAGTTGACAAAGATTATGTTGTGGAAATGGGATGGAGCAGAATATGGAAAAATTTAGAGTGGGGAATGGAAAATAAAGTAGCTATCAGGTTTATCTGGGCGTAATTGCCGAGATATTCTTGACTTTGTTTAAGGAGAAGCCACAATACATCACATCACATCACAATAGATATAATGTTACTCGGTTTTTTAAAAGAAAAAGATAGAATTTTTTAATATATATATATTTTTACCGTATTTTTTTTTTAACGTTTTTTTTTTTCAAAAGAAATCTATAACTGTTTTTTTTTTTTGAGGGGGGGTTAAAACCTTCGGTCTTTTTTTGTTTGTTTGTTTTTAAAACCTTCGGTCTTTTTTTTTAAAAAAAAATATTTTTTTTCTTTTTAAAACATTCGGTCTTTTTTTGTATACAGTGTATATATTAAAACATTTTTTTTTGGATATACCGGGGGTTTAAAAACATTTATTTTTATTCATAAACAAATACATATAATATGCTTTTTTTTTTGGAAAACATTTTTATTTCTGGATTTTAATTTTTTGATTTTAAAAAAAATTTTTTTCGTTATTTTTAAAATAACGCTTGCAAAACTAAAAAAAAAAAGAACTTTGATTTCATATTCTGTATACAACAAACAATAACATTTCACGGAAAACTTCTCGCAAATTGCGCTACTTTCGCGTGAACTTTGACATAAGAAAAAAAAAGGAAAAAACTTTGCCGAATCGTGACTTGCACTCCTCATTTATTAAATTGTGCCATATAACAAGGAAATTAGGGATGTTTTAATTAAATAGTTATAATTTGTAGTTACTCATACAAATTACAATACATTTAAAACGAAAAACTTTGAAATGCGTACTGTTAAACTTTTCGTGATTACAACTACAGACACTCATATCATACGCTATTACATATTTAATACTAACATGTATATAGACTGTCACAACACGTCGCTGCTAAAGTTCAAATGCTAGCGATGTTGGGGAAGTCTTAACTTCATCATACATCATATGTGATGTGATGTGATGTGATGTACTATGGCTTCTCGTTAAACGAAGTCAAGAATCTCTCAGCAATTATGCCCAGAGAAACCTGTTAGCCACTTTATTTTCCATTCCCCACTCTAAGTTTTCCATATTCTGCTCTATCCCATTTCCACAACATAATCTTATCAACTCTATGGCCTTTGTATCTAAATCCCCCTTATCTTTTCCCAACCCCAGCATAAAAACCAAACAATCCATTTTCTGTGTATCACTTTTTTCATATTTATTCTTCCATAACTTCATTATATGTACCCTTTCTGTTTTCAAGCATTTACATTCAATTAGCAGATGGCTAATATTTTCTATTCCTTCCTTACACAATTTATAGACTAAATCACTCATATTTTTCCATTTACATGTATATTCTCTTGTTGCTAAAGATCTCATTCAAGCCTTAAACAATAAACTACTTTCCTTTCTATTGTCATATATTAACTCACACCTAATTTTCTGTTTACTTCTATATATATTTAAACCCTTTTTATGCTCCATACTAGTTCTTCAACTCTCTAACTCCCAATTCTTTATTAATAAATCTATTCTTTTATCCCATTTCTTACCAGTATAACACTCAACAATCCTCCTAACACAATCATCCCATATTTTGTACAAATATACTGATATAAATTCTTTATCCAAATCTTTTGCATACCGTATTACCTTTCTCACCCATCTTGTTACCTGCCCTTTTCTCATAACCCAATTAAATACTATTTTGGCTATTCTTTTATTATCCATACACTGCAATCTACCAAACATTTTCATTTTACTTTTTGCATCTCTCATATAAAACTTGACTATCCCATTTCTCCTTGAATTGCCTCCCTTGCTGTCCATACATCTGCATCCAATGCATGTCTTCCTATTTCCCTTTGAACTTTTTCTAAGTAATCTAATACCTCTTTACTAAGACATAATGTATCCTTACCATATGCTAACCCTGTTACTGCAACTCCCATATAATTCTAGCTACACCATATTTATTACATGAAAACACTGTTAATTTCTTTATCAATCCCTTTCTTTTCTTTGCTTCATTTATCAATTTTTTCTTCCATTCATCCAAACAGTTTTTCTGATTACTTAAAATAATTCCCAAATAACTATATCTATTCACCACACTTAACTTAATATCTCCTAATAAAAATTCTACATCTTCTCTTTCCCCAGTATTAACCATCATTATATTTCATTTTTCTTCACTAAATTTAATCCCAATCTCTTTACCCACCTTTGCACATGTCCTCATCATAACTTCCATATCTTCTCTTCTTTCTGCACACAAAAATATATCATCCGAAAGAAAAAAAAGACCTGACAAAATATATACTCCCTTACCACCTATCAACAGTATCTCTATCCCTCTTTCTAATCTTTCTATTGCTCTTTCCATTTCACTCATATACATCACAAACAAAATAGGTGACATAGGGCATCCTTGCCTTAGTCCCCCCTCATTTTAAACTTTAACTGATTCTATATTCCCTAATTGATATATATAATAATTATTTTCATATAATTTCTTAATAATATCCACTAAAGCTTCATCCATTCCCAAATTTGCTAAACTTATCCGTAATCTATTTCTATTTACTCTATCATATGCCTTCCCTATATCTATAAAACTCATATATAACTGTCTACCTGAATTCATATTCATAAGTTGTGTAACTACAAATAAACTATCTCCTATACGCCTATATAATCTAAAACCTCCTTGCATTTCCCCCATTACATTATTCCCTTCCATCTATTTTACAACTCTTCTAGCCACCATATATGAGAAAACTTTATATAATACTGATGTTACCGCTATCAGTCTATAATTATTTAACTTTCTATGATCCTTACCCTTTCTTTTATATAATCTTACTCTTGTATTACTCCAACTACTCGGAAAAACTATTCTGTGCCATCTTATTAAAACAGGATAATAACTTTACTTTTGCCCTATATCCTAAATTCATTACCATCTCTGCTGCCCATCCATCTAAACCTCTTGCCTTTCCCCTTTTCAATAGATGCTCTCCAAACGAATGGTCGAATGCTCTGCCACAAATGCTCTCCAACGAATGGTCTGCACCGACTGCTTTCCAATGAATGGTCTGCAAGCAGATGCTCTCCTATGAATGGTCTGCAACTAATGCTCTCAATATCTCCACTGCAGTCTCCCCATCGCTGTGGGTCTTTCAGCTACACCCGTAGACTACATTTCCACTGGTGCTGGTCATTAACCACAAGCACTGATGCAAGATATCTCTACTGGTGTTAAACAGACGTCTATTCCAATACTGCCTACTCAATACTGTGCTGTACATGTTTTTTCAGTCTTCTTATCGCTCTCTGATAACTGCAACAATCAATCAATACACCATCCAATAAGGTAACGTCTCTTATCTAGAAATATTTGTAATCAGCAAATATTTCTTGGAATTGTCGATCACCATTACGTCAATGCATTAATTAAATTCCTCAATTATCAGAGCGCGATCTAAAAACAACCTCTCGAATAAATTCTAGTTTTTTCTGGAGTGCACAAACATGTCTGCCATTTCACAAAACACTACAGTCTCAAAGTGATATCAAAATTTCATAGAACATGGACTATACATTCTGAATTTCTTAAATACCAAATAATGAAAAAAAGTGACCAATCTCTGCAAACTATGAATTGAATTCAGACTTCCTCCAATATTATTTTTCTTTAAATACTGCTACTGTCCTCAATATGATCTTAATTCTTAAACATGGAAATTAACAATATAATGCATAAGAATGATCTGTATAATATTTTAATAAAAGAAACCTGCATATAAACAAGTATTCAAAATATAAGCAATCAACTTAGCACCACAGGATATATAAGATTTCACAGACAATATCAAAATTTCATTTGTCATGCACCATATTTTCTTAACATCTAAATATATCTAATTGATAAAAAAAATCACAATTTCTGAAGGGAATGGATTTAGAGTTTGCCTACCATTTATATATTGAAGTCATATTTATAGATGCTTCATGTCTGTACTTTAAAAAAAAAATCGAAGGAATTTTAAAAATAAATGTCTTTAAATAATTAAAAATATATAATTTATATGCACAGATAAATGTATATGGTATAATTAATGATAAATTTATTTCAAAAGTATGTTAAACCAAAATGTATTTTTATTAACAATTACAAAATGGAAATGAAATTATTAGAAAGTATAATTAAAATGCTTGTAAACAGATTAATTAAGTAGGGAGATAAAATCTGATATAATGTAGGCTGTTATTTTAATAATCCTTGTCAAAAATAAAAACATCGAATGATGGTATTGGACATAAGCTGTGGACTATAGCAGAGCCAATAGGTCAAAGGATTCAAATGACTGAAGATGGATCCTAGTTTTACTGATAAGATAGGTCAAAAAGATATAAGGATGATAAGCTGTTTTAATTATTATTCAGATAATTCTGATTATTCAGATTTTTCTGCTTATTCAGATTCTTCAGAGGATTCTGCTATTCTGCTGCATGCTTTAGTCATTATATTAGTTTCAATTAGCTTTCTATAACTGTACTTATTTGTATATTTTGGTTCCAATGCCATTCAGGGGTAGAGAAGCCACATCTACTTTACTCTGGTCTGTTGGCAAAATGTAAGCCATTGTCCATCGCTGAGTCCAAAAAAAAAGTCATCAATTAATAGAAAAACATCTTTGTGTTCAATACATATATACTTTATACGCATAAACTTCTAATGTCCAAAGCTGCAGGGAGAAACCAGCCATCAAGCAAAGAATAAACTACCACTGATGCTACCTTGTAAATTTTGAATGATGAATAAAACCTACCATCACCATAACTATGGTTTAACAAATAAAGTTCGCTGAAATATACTAATACCTAAAAAATGAGCTTAAACTTTTATTGCTGAAAGGAAAAGATATGAACTTTTAAAAGAATATTATAAATCTCTAGCATTGCTATTATTTATCTCCTTTTTAATGAAAGTACTTTAGTCAGTATAGTGGTTATCACAGCTGCCTTACAAGCAGTTGTCCTGGGGTTCACTGCCTGGCCGTCACGCTTTGACACATTAAAAAAAAAATTTTTTTATATAAGTATGGCAAGCAATTGTTATTTTATTATTTTATCACATCCCAATTCAGTTGATCTAATTTTTTTTTTAAAAAGCTGAATTTTATAAAAAGTATTCAGCTTGTTATCATAATCTCTAGCCATGTTTTTAATAATTTATTGTTTTCAGTCATTTCCACTTCATCGAAAACATAAACAATAATTTAAATCTGTAACTTAATGAACCCTGAAGGGAATTCAAGCAAGCTGCATAGGTAGAATAAATTAATATTATCTTTTTAATTGTCTTTTTAATAAGTTTTAAGCAAATTACTCTCTAGTTTTGAGAAAGGATAATTGGGAGTATTGGTGTAAGTGAACTATTGCTACCTTTATTTTGGACTGCTTGTTTACATATGAAATTCATTCATAAGTAATTTATCATTCATTATTTTATTTACCCAATAGAATGTAATAGATGGAAATTCTTACAGTATCTTATCTGTTTTGTCTTTGTACATGTCATGGATGATACCATTTGTGAAACTGCTGATCACTCTTACACTTAATACATGATAGATATAAATTCCTATCATATAGCATGCTCCTAGCTCACATGTATGTATCTATTAATAAATTAACACTGAGATTGCCCCTGATATTTGCTAAATAAAATAGCATTTATTTACTTATTTGCATTATAGCATGAAAGCATTTATGATAGTTCAGTTTTTTAAATAGTTTATAAATTTGTTATATGTTTAAATAGTTTATAAATTTATTGTATCCTTGCAAGACTGTAGATTTAGTCATCTTAACAATAATAATTGCTTGTGATTGTTAGTCTATGCAGCAAGTTTATCTGTTTAGAATCAGTTAAAAATGTATTATACTTTATTATACCATACTATATGCCCATAAAATTGTTTTTTTTTTAAAGTGTCATAGCATCGGCCGGGACGTGAACCTGCAACCCGGGCAACTGCCTGCAAGTGCAAGGCAGTCGTGCTGACCTCTCGACCACCAATGCAAGACTATGCCCATAAAGTTGATCAATTATTAATCATATCAACTTGTTTATAAATTAACCAGGCAGTCAATTTATGATATCCTGTGTGTTATCTTTATGTATATACATGAATAAATTGTAATGTCTCATTTAATTTTTAGCATTTTGTCATTATTTGCAATCAGTAATTAAATTAGAATAGTATAAGAGTCTCTTGTAATTAGCTGATCTTAATGGGTTGTAAAAGAAGAAATTGTTGGTTTGCGACATATGAATGTGGAACGGACATTCAGATTGCCCTTGGGTAATTTTTGCATGGGTTGTGCATTTTGAGAGTTACAACATTCAGATACGTAGATAGACATACAAACAGAGAGACAAATAGATAGATAAACAAACAGATAGATAGATAGACAGAACAGATAGATAAGATGAATGGACAAACAGACAGATGAATGGATGGACAGATAAGTAGACAGACAGATCATAGATAGATGGATATAATTTAAAGAATAAAATCTTTGTAAATAAGAATATGATAAGTAGTAAGAGAAGAATGTTAATTTTCTTAATGATTTGTTTGAAGCAGAAATTGTTTGAAGAAAAAATATCTGGAATACTGAGAGAAAAAATGTACATATAAATATTAGTCAAAAGAGAGGTCTAGAATGATATGTAAAATCTCTTCAAATTAATGTAAACAAATTAACAAAGCAATACTTACATTTTCCTTTAACTCTCAGTACCCCAACAGAGAGATTATCATAAAAGCACTCTAGGTTATGCTCAAGAACATCTGAATTGTTTAACATTAAACTTATTGTGACCCTATTTTCAGCAGTCATAAATTTATTTGCTACTTGCTCTTTGTTTAATGTCCAAAACATATCTTTCCAACTGTTTCTGTTATTTGAAGTCACATCTACAGAGCAGACTGCACTGAAGACATCAAGATCATCACTATCTGAACAAAATAAAATATATAATCAATTTGCATATAATCAAAACAAGTTCTTAAATCATTTCTATATTAGTGATGTTCTGTGCTAATTTATAACACAAAGAAAAAACAAAAATGAGAAAAGTTAGAGGTTTTTATGAAATGAAATAAACTATTTGCATAAGATTATAATAAAAATGTATGTATTTTGATGTTATGATTTTAACTATATCATGATCATTTTCAATTTTCTTCTATTTCTAGCCTCTCTTCTCCACATGAACTCAGCACACATTCTTATTTCATCCATTCATCTTATACAGTTCCTTTCTAGGTCTTTTACAATCTATTGAAATCCAGTTTAAGATTTCAACTGTTCAGCTATTATCATCTCCACTTGCAATATTTCTAACATAGTTCCATTTCAGTCTTTTAATTCTTTCAATGATGTCAATATCACTTGTTTGTCTTTCATTTTTGGTCTAAAATTTCTATATTTCCCTTCTGTTAACTGTCCTAATCTCAGATTCATAAATAAGAAATGGAAAAACACATTTATTACAAACCTTTCTTCTACCAAAAGCACTTCAACCAAGTTTAATTCTATGATTAATTTCACCAATTATTTTTCCATCTGTAAAACTATTCTGACCCAGATATATATAGTTGTTAATTTCTTCTAACTCATCATTATTAATCTCTATTTTCTTCTTTTAAGAAAATCCATCGAACATTAGTGTTTTTAACATTTACCTTTAGTCATACTTTCTTACTTTCATCTGATAACTCATGCAACATTTTCTGAAACTCTAAAGCATTATACAAAACCAACACATAATCTAACAAATTTAGATGGCTTAAATAATCTCCATTTACTTTTACTCCTCTAGTTTCCTATTTTAATCATAAAATACCTCTTGCAAAACTGCAGTAAAAAGTTGTGGAGATTTGGAGTCAACCTGTTATACATCTTTCTCAATGTTAATACTTTTAATATTGTTATGTATCCTAATTGTTACTGTTGCATTTTGAGATACTTATGGATTAGAATTGCTATGCCTTTTCACATCTTTGTCTATAAATTTCTAATCTTGTGATACCATCAAATAAACCCTGCAATTTCATCAAATAACATGAATATCAGAACTTCTAACAAACATAAGTGATAAATTTGCATACAAAAATAATGATAACACATTAGGATACTAAATAAAACAGATAGTTGGGAGTTTCCTCCCCACCCAGACAAGGTACAGCATTCTGCCAGCACAATAACAGCCAGCAATTTCCAAATTTTATTTAAAATTAAACAATACTATATATTAATATTGGCATTTTGTTTACATTCTGGATATTAAAAAAATAAGTTCACCTCATTGATTCTGTATTTTGGTAAAGGTTAATCAAGAAAATGGCTCTTTTAAGCCATTAAAGCCTTCTTTCCCTGCGCCACACAAAGTATGGCATTCTGCCATCACAATAATGGCCAGAAATTCCCAAATTTTACTTAAAATTAAAAAATACTACATACATGAAATTACAAAATGGACACAAAGATGGCCAGCAATTCCCAAATTTTACTTAAAATTAAAAAATACTACATATATTAACTCTGGCATGAAATTACAAAATGGACACAAAGAAGATGACACTTTTGCTTGAATTCTGTAATTAAAAAAATAAGTTCACCTTGTTGCTTTTTGTATTTTAATAAAAGTTTACAAACATTTTTCGCCCATAAGTGTAGAGCTACAACCTGCCAGATGCACAAAGAAGATGGTGTTTTTTTCAATTGCATTCTGGACTACATTAAAAAATCAATTCAAATCATTGATTCTATTTTAATAAAAGTTTTACATTTTGATAAAAATTTATAAATTTATTTTTTTGTTTGTTAACAAAATAAATGTACTTAAGACATTTTTCGATCAAAATCCCATGCAGCTGTTATATTGTATAAACACTTACTTTAATTCTTCATTTTTTAAAATCTGATGTAGATGTAAGTTGATGTTTTTTTGATCTGTCCATTTTTTACTTTTCTGCCACAGTTAATAGACATAGTATTTTTTAATTTGCTTTACTGTCAATTTTGTAGTTGACATTATTTTTGTAGTTAATATCCTTATTAAGTGATAGAATAAATGTGGTATGTTTTTTTAAATTTAACTTATGTAGCATTATTTTTTGATAATTTTGTTTTAGTGCCTGTTTTGTAATTTCAACCCAAAGTTAATATATGTAGTATTTGTTGATTTTAAATAAAATTTGGGAATTGCTGGCCATGTGTGACAACAGAATGGCATACATGGTGTGGAAGGGGAATAGCTTTGATGACATAAAGTATCATTTTTATTTAGTATAGTAATATGTTATCTTTATTATTTTTGTATACAAATTTATATTTTTCATGTTGTTAAAAATGTAAGTTTTCAGATTTAGTCTGGTGCAATTAGTGTTGTATTTTAGAGTTGCTATGCCTTTTTATATATATATCAGTCTGCCAATTATTTTTGTAAAGCTTTCAAAAATGTGATGAAATAACTTATGCATGTCATCCATTTTAATAAATTTATCACTGAAGTTTATCAGAAATTTCAGTGTACACATTATTTGATGACATTTCAAGATTAGAACATTATCGGTGGACTGATACAGATGTGAAAAGACATAAGCGGCCTAATACATAAGTACTTATTCTGATAAATATTCTTCAGAATATGACAATATTCTAGTTTTGTACATTGATGATTCAATGCTTTAATCACTGAAGAAATATTGAGAGAATGAAATGTCTTTCATAATGTACAAATTTAATATATAATGGCAACTCATTCACCGATTCTTTTTATAACTAATCCCAATACTTGGATATGATCCATTGTACTACAATCACTTTAAAATTGAACTTGTTCTTTTGATTGGTTAAAATCCAAAGTTTGCTATAGATGAGTTGTAATTATTTTAGTAAAAAAATTGTATAGAACTAATAAAACACTGTCAGATCTGTAATTTATATCTCCATGATCATCTTTTTTAAATATTAATACTATTACTGCATTCATTCAATCATCTGGTATATCTTTATTATTTAGACATTTGATATATAACTTTGCCAAAAATTTATCTATTTCTTCACCTATTTGTTTTAAGATATCAATTACAATTCCATCATTATATGGAGCTTTTCTCTTCTTCATAAATTTAATTGCATGTCTCACTTCTTAATTTAAAATCCTGTCAATTCAGAAGATATAGCAGTTAAAACAGAGACAAAACTTCCCTACAGTAGTGCCAACCAATGATCATGTGAAGGTATACGAGTTATAGGAAGTCTTTTCCTTGTTTTTTATTGCTATATAATATTTGTTAGACCTCTATTAATTTCATCTTTTTTCTTATTGCAGAAATGTTTCATATCAATAACAAGATAGTGTTATATACTGTTGAGACTTTTATTCTTTTTTATAGCTTTCCTTACTAATTCGCAAGTATACTATTCTTATATCATTATCAATTCTTTTCACATCTTTTTACAAAATTTGAAATATTCAATCCTTTTTAATGCATTATTTATATAATGTAGGAGTATATATATACATTATATTTGTATTCCTATTATATTTATAAAAATAAATATATAATTTAGTAAATTAGTATTTTTCATTTTTTAAATTGAAAAAAACGTTGAGAAAAGACGGAAGACAAGGTGATGACCTCTGAGTTCACATGCACTTTATCGAATTAAAGGGAATGAAGTTAACTTAGTGATTTAATATCGAATTGTATTGTAACAATATAGAATATGATATGCTTCAGCAAGCTCAAATTTTTTTATTAGAGGATTAAGGATTCTATTCTTTCAGCTATATCCTCGAAAAAAATTTATACTGTGTTCGATTTAAAAGAACAGTATATAGGATAAAATCTATATTTTGAACGATTTAATACTTATTAGAAGAAATTTCTAATATTTTTATAAGAAAGTAATTTCTAAATTACTTGGTTAGAATATATTTTCATATTCTATAAAATCGTTCTACTTGGAGTTCTAAACATAAACTTCATTTTAAAAAGAACATGTTTATAAAAACTTCAACTAAATTTAATATACTTTACATTATAAAGAAAATGCAAAGTGAGTAGAACACTAATTTATCATGGAATATATAAAATGTGCTTGTCTAATCAAATATATATGTGTGAATAACATCTTTTGCTAAATGCCTATAAAAGTATATGAAGCTATATCTTCAAAATGGAAGTATAATTGTTAATAAAAGAACTATGTATTAATGAAGATGACATCTACATGCAAGGAAGAAACTAAACGTCAACTTAAGATCTCTTATTGTTTTCTTCAATATATAACAACAAAGGAATTAAAAATTGTATCTTCAAAGGATTTTCATTCACAAATGCCCGAAACATCTAAGACTATTGCATTAACTTTTATAAATACCATTTAAGTCTTTAAAAATTATAATTGGGAAATATTAATTTCATTTCCTTTATTATCAAATTCATTTCATTAAAGAAATGAATAATAAGAGAGAATTAATAATTTAAAATATTTTTATTTAAGATTAATAAAAATTTAGATATAGGTTAAGAAATATTAATATGGGAAAGGCATGTATAAATATAAAGGGATAAAGTGAACTTAGAGGTTGGATTATTATTTGTATAATCTAATTATTATATAATAGTATTAATATAGAAATCTTAATATTTAGATACTTATATTTTATATACGTTATAAAATCATGTAGTGTTATGAGTTAGAAAATATATCTACCGCAGGTAAATAGAATATTTATATTTTTAATATAAGGAAGTAGATATATAAATAATTTTTTATATATTATAAAGTTTAAATTATTTATTTGTTAAATAAATAATTATTATATGTTTTATATTAAACTAAATGAAGTCTTCAATTTTATTTTTATTTATTTATTTGATTTTATAAGATAAGAACAAACATTTAATATAATAATCTTTATTGATTATTATATTAACTTCATGAAACCCATTTTAAAGAGTTAGTGAGATTTGTTATTAATATTAATCTAGTATATTGATAGGAACCCCTGAAGAGAATCAATTGTTAAACTTCCCTGAGTTCGAAATCTGAGCAAAACAGTTAAGCCAATTAAGGTGAAAATTGATTTGATGTGGTTTAGATACAATAATTTATTAATAATAAATTATTTGGAACATATATAGTTTTATATCAAAATTAAATCACATCATTCATGGCATCCTATATGAAGACCTTAAATCTGACTATAGTGAGATGCGACTACCTTAACTTCTCGTTGAGAGGGTGCTTACCATACAATATATTTGCATATTTCTTCTTTTCTTCATAAATTTATCATCTCAGTAGAAGTTTTACTAGTCAATTATTGCTTTTTTATACCAGCCATCTTTGTTGCAGTTTTTAAAAGTGCATCAGTTATCTTCCTATTGATTTTGTTCAAATCTGAATAATATTCAAAATCTGTTATAAATTGAAAACAATTTCCAAATTCTAATTTAAATTTATTGGAATACTTCTAAAGATTAGGAATATCAACAGTGAATATTGTTTTTTAATCATTTTTGTCTTTTTAGTTTTGCATTAATATGAATCCTACATTTCATTAATTGATGATCACTTCCTGTATTGAATGTATTAAGAACATTACAATCTTAAATACATATGTTCTGTTAATCAAATATAATTCAATTCTGCTGTATTTTTATTTGGATGCTTCTGTATACATTTCCATTTAAACTTTTTATCAAAGAAATAATTCTTATTATAAAGTTTTTTTTTTTCTTTTTGGAAAGTTCACAAATGATATGTCACATTTCATTTCTATCAGCATGACCAAATTTATCTACAGTACTAAAGTGTCCCTCTACTTCTTCATCACAATGAAAATTTGTTGATGCATAAATTTAAATTATCTGCATTTTATTTCTGCTATTAAGTTGAATAACTAATCTTGCCATTCTGTCCAATACTTTATTAATCTCCACAACACTGTTCTACCACTTTTTATTTATAACGATTCCTACTCCACTTGTATTTCCAATGTTCGTACCTTTGTACTACAGTACATATCCATTTTTTAAATTGTCTCTTCATCTTTCCTTCTAACTTTACAAAGTCCAACAATATCCCATTTAATATCAGTTTCTCTTCCAATTCTTGCAATCTTTCTTCACTTGAAAGTGATCTACAGTTGAAAGTACCTAAATAAAAGGTAATCATCAAATGGCCTGGCTACACAATCAGAAGATTCATAGCACCCTTCACTTTGACTACCCTTGTCTTGGCTGGGAACTTATAGCCTCCTGGAAATAAGGGCTATGATTTATTTTTGTTTGTCATGATTGTAAGTATATTTTATATCCATTCACACATATTTATTTTGCCTTCAAAAAAACTGAACTCAATTAAGAGCCGTCTTGCAAATGAGAAAACTATGGAGTTTCTTGATCTTTAATCCAGAGGTAAAAAGGCAATAAACTCTCCATGCTGGCTAATTAGTGTTGCCAATAGACATCACATGATCACCATTTCCTATACTTGCTTATAACTGTTATTAAAACAAGCAAAACTCTCCACACAGTATTGCCAGTCAGTGCAAGCCAGAGTAATTAATGATTGCCAAAAGGCTTGTGCATAAAATCCCCATCTAGTGCCTACTCATCCTATATCCCTAGACTATTTTTTTACTTGTGGCCCTCATCAGTGAGAAGCCTTGGAGCTGAAAGCACTAGATAGAGATTTTATGCACAAGCCTTCTGGCATCCATTGATTACTCTGGCTTGCATTGAGTGATACTAGTGTATGGAGAGTTTTTCCTGTTTTAATTAATGTTGATAAGCAGCCCATCTACATTTGTATACTATGTGAATAACATATTGACAACAGCTTCAATGGCAATATATGGGATAGATATTAGGAATTTGCCCTGCTCAGTTACTTTCAGTCATCCAAGAAAAATCAAGAGACCCCTTTCAGTTAACAATTTCTTTCTGCAGCCTTTAACTATATATTGTAACTCTAGTAAGATATTTTTTTTATAAAACTTACATATATCTGTGTTACATGTTTCATAATTTAAAAATATATGATCAAAGTTATTAAGAAAGAAAAGAATAATGAAAGAAATTGCTAGCTAAGAAATAGATTTTAAAACATAATAATAAAAGGATTGTTATATATATTTTCTTTTAAAATGGAATAAAACTAAATACATTTTATCCAAACCACTTCGAATACTTTTTAGAAAAACTCTTTATTTGTACATCTTACATTTCGACTGTCCTGCAATCTTCTTCAGAGCCAGTTCACTTTAATCTCTTAAAAAATGTTTTTATTTTTTCAAAAAATTATTTTATACCAGAGTTTTTCTAAAAAAGTGTTTGAAGTGGTTTGGATAAATTGTATTTATAGAATATTACAGCAAAATAAAGAAAAGTGTGCTTTTGGTAACATTTATGAAGAAAATAAAAAAGTTAATTATTGACACTAGAGTGGGGAAAAGAATTAGAAAAAAAGAGATTTATTAAAAAAAAAACACTCCTTTTTATAAATTAAAAAAATAAATGTTCAAAAAAATAAATCTTAGTAAAAAATCTAAAATAAAAAAGGGATTAATTAAAAGTAAACTTTTGAAATGCCAGTAAAGATTTCTCAAAACCAAACTGTAAACTATCTTATTGGCATAAATATGATAAGATAGTAGATTAATCTAGGAAAAGGATTAGATTGAAGAAAAAAATGTAAAAATCAATTAATTTTAAAAAAAGTAAAATTTAATTTAAAAAATAGATTTAAAATATAATAAACAATTAAAGCTACAATAAGGAAAAGAGCAAAGAGTTAGAAACAGTATAAAAGTTGCAGCTGTCTAATGTTATTTATTCCAGTCTTCATGCTGTTATTGATTCATTACATTATTCATTGCACCAGAGATTCATAAGTCTAAGTACAGTATAAATCCAGTCATTACTGCTGTGAAAAATATTGCAGAAGCCACAGAATTAGCAACATGCATTGCTAGACCACCTTAGAACAGTGTTTGACTGGGCTTCAGGCTCTAAGTCCTTTGCAAAATCAACTGAACCCTCACTGGAAACTGATGCCAAAACAGTGAAATAGACAATGCTGAAACTGTCTCCCATTGTTGAATCACAGAATGGAAGACAAGCCCTGGTTGGAAAATAACACTAATAAAAACAAAATCAAATGAACCATATCATCTCAATCTCATGAAAACCTAGGTGAATATATTTTCCATAATAATTGTTTATAGACACTTTATTTTTAAATAAAAAAAACATTAATGAAGGACCATTATAAATTTTAGCCTGAACTAATCATTTATATTTTTTTATGTAAAAATTTTGTGCTATATTATGTTACATATATCTGTGTATAAATAAATAATGTTTGCTTAATTATTATTTAATCTATTCTCTTTCTCTCTCTTGTCACTGTGTTACCATTTATTTAGAGAGATAAATGTTTATATGTGTTAAGCTAATGTACTGGAATCACTTGATTGAGAGTAAGAGCTAGTTCAGGATATTTCAAGTGCTGGTTGATGTGCATGTTGTCTGAGCATACTGGCTATATAACCTATGGTCAGCTGGTGCCTGAGTTTGGTTCTCAAAAGAAATAAAATGCTCTAGATGGCAGGGTTTTATTCCAGCAGTCAAGGTAGGCCATAGTCAGGAAATGTGGTCATGTTATGCTTCATATAGCTCAATCTGGCCATGAGTATCATTGATGGTATGCTATCAATGGTATTCTCCCTCTTCTTGAAGTGCCCTTCCGAGAAGTAATTGAATAATTGTATAATGAAATGATAAATATAAAACATATTGTTAAATAAATAATGTTAAGAATATAAGAAAAGAAGTATAATGAATAAATATGTAGAGTTTGATAGTAATAAATTAAGTTCATCAAAGCAAAAAAAAAGATATAAAACAATAATTATTAAGATAAATATATAAAAAGCTTGATAATCTTGCACAAGTAAATGTTAAAAAGTTAAGTAATAAAGTTAACGATAAAATATTTAGCTGTTAAACTGATCAAGAATAAATATTAAAGATTAATATGTTACAGATATAAAGATTAAAGATAAGATGAAGCTTTTAAAGTAAAATAAAGAAATAAACTAACTCCCATCAGACCCAGTACAATATATATATATAATATAATGAACTAACTCAAGGAAATATAAAAAAATACTACTAAAAGAGAAAACACACGAATACTTTTCTATAAAGCTGCTTTAATATTTCAACCAGCAAACTGGTCTTCATCAGAAAGCACAGCAAAATGGTTGCAAACTGTTTGAACAAGCTTTAATAAATAATTTTGTTACAAAACCCTCAAAATTTGAATGTTCTTTTTGCCTACTTTGAAATTGCATTGGGATGTTATATTTTGTGGAACTACCTTCTTTAAATAATTGTTTGCTAAAGCCTGCTGTTAAATTATGCCACCATTGTTGTATTTTTTTAATCTGCTGCTATTTAGTTAAGTGTGCTGAAATCTGTTTGAACAAGCTTTTCTAAATAATTTGGCTCCAAAATCCTCAAAATTTGAATGTTCTTTTTGCCTACTTTCAAATTGCCCATGATGTATTCATCTGCACTAAAAAAAAACATATTAACACTGTCAAAAAATAAAAATAATCCCAACAAATTGTATTTCTAGCACTTTAAAATAATATATCATAATAAAACTAAGCAAATATTTCAAAAGACTAGTTCAGTTACATTTTGATTAAGTTTGTTGGCCCAAGCAATTATATTTTTCATGTGAAAGGTCTATTACATTACATTTCATTTAGCAACTTTCTTTAAAGAATTGTTTGCTAAAGCCTGCTGTTAAATTATACCATCCTTGTATTTTTTTAAATCTACTGTTATTAGTTAAGTGTGCTGCAATCTGTTTGAACAAGCTTCTCTAAATAATTATGCTCCAAAAGTCTCAAAATTTGAATGTTCTTTTTGCCTACTTTCAAATTGCCCACGATGTCCATCTTTTGTAAGTATTAGTGGTTTTTGTGTGTGTTGTACTTGGGTTTTTTGGATGTTATGAATCCAATTTAGAAATTAGTCAGGGGGAGTTGTGTTTTACGTCACATTTCATTTTGCCAAGCGATTATATTTTTTAATGTGAGAGGTCTATCATGTCATATTTCATTTTGCAACTTTTAATATGATGCAATCCACATTTTTTCTTTGTGATTTAAAAATTTGTCAGGGGGGAAGTTGTGTTTCATGTATTTCACCAATTTCAGTTTTTGTAATTTGGATTTTATTTTTGAGTGATTTCTTTGATAGAAATTTATTGCTTGTATGGTTCTTGATGGGTACTGCAGTGTCGCCTAGTGGCACAGTACAGCCCACCGAACAGTATCATTTTAACTAAACATAAGATATAAAATTAAACTGAAAAACAGATGATCTATTGGTTTTAATTTACCATTATTTATTACATTATAATAACTTTTTACTCTCCTTCTATAAAAAATAATAGGAAATCATTATCACTTAATAAGTTTACATTTAAATATTTGCAAAAATTGAACCAATATTTTTTTACATTTCACAGTTGACGGTATGTGTGTATATAGACTAACTCTAAATATGTGTTATTCTACAATTTTAATTTTATATTGTGCCATTTATTATTGCAACTTGATTTCAAATCAGATCAATGAATATATATAGGGAGACCCAAAAATAACCATTTTGTAATAAAAAATTGTATATTTATTTTTAGGTGTTGCAAATTGAATTGCTTTAAAAAGTATAATCTATTTAATGCAATGCATCAGTCTAAAGCAGTTAACCACTTTTTGAAGTAGTCCATAAATACTAGCAAAGTGATGCCCTTTAATGCCTGCAACATTTTTTTTTCACCATTTCTAAGTCCACAAAAAGAAAAAAAAATTGAGACATTTTTTCATGCAAGAAATTTTTTAAAAAAATCACATGAAACAAGATCGAGAAAATATGGCTGACAGATAAACCGGATCATGCTGAATTTAATTAAAAAGTATTTGATACTCAAGGCTTTGAGAGATGACACTGTTGGGGGTAAAGTTTGCATGCTTTTCTTTGCCACAAAATAGAATGTTTACATTTTTCTGTACCACATAAATGTTTCAAAACTTATAGATAAAATGTCTGACCATTACAAACTGAATTGGAAAGAAAAATGCCATTTGCATAAAAAAAATCATTTGTTAATTATTTGAACATTTCAGCCATTATAAAAAAAAATATAAATACACAAAATGCATTTTACAAATGCTATGTATCTCCATGAATTCACATGGCAATGTCATTTGGCAGATTGATGCAGAAGTGTTGTGCAAGAAGTATGTAACAGCAAAAATATATACTACAACAGGCATGCACACCAGAGAATGATTCCAGTTATTTTGAAGGCCTCGAACTGAATTCAAGGATAATGTTAAATTTAATATCAATAATTATGCGCTCTTAACGCTCATTAAATTTAGAAATTTAGAAAAATATTTGTAATCCCACAAAAATTAACTTTAGTAAAGAAATGGAACAAATTGATTACTTTTCAAAAAATTTTTACAAAATATTTATGAAAAGTATTTTATGCATCTAAATGGAAATCAAAGGACATTGCTGTAATTTTTTAGATTTTATAGATGTAAATATTTTTACAAGTATTTTTATAAATATATAGAAAATGTTACAAAACCTTAGATATGAAATCATAAAGGAGGACTAAAGATAAATACAAATAATACTAAAGCAATGTTAACAATTTACATTAAAAAACAAAATATCTTGAATAAATTACCAATACACTTGAAAACATAATGGACTAAGTTAATCGTAATGATAAATGAAAGTGAATCTATCAAAAAGACACAAAGATCAGATAATATATTTCCAGAATTCCTAAAAGGTTTATGATCTAAAGCCATAATCTGGTTGTCAAACTCTTTTGCAGTATTATTTATATAGAAATTATTTCAAAACATAAGAATAAAAATAAAATTGCAGCAGTTTTAATACAAAATAAATATAACAAAGTTCCAAAAGTTATTGCCCATCCTATAAACTCTTTGAAAAAATGGTATTAGAGAATTTTTTCAATACCGGAGAGACATTTATCTATAGAGCAGGCTGGGTTTAAAGCCAGAAAAAAGCAGCTATGAATAAGTTTTATATTAACTCACATTAAATAGCTTTTAAAATAAAATAAAATTTGACAACATATTTACCCATCTAACTTGTTTAGTATTCAGTTGTGGAAAATGCTCTTCTGAAAATTTCTCTAAAATCTTGAAATCGATCAAAATCATACATTTACTTGACAAAATGCTTTCAAGAAGATAAATTCAATTGACCCTAAATGCTAATGGAGACAAAATTTTTGCATAATAGTCTATCACAAGATTCATTCCTCCCATTTTATTTGATATATTTGTTAGTGATTTTCCAGAAATAGAATGCAGGAAATTTACTTAAGTTGATAACTTAGTAATAAATTGAGAGGTTGCCAGTCTCTCGCATATGCATACTGTTGCTTCTCAGACAGCCAATCAGATATTAAGACAGCAGTCTGAAGAGCGATCAAGCCTCAACACATGACAGAGTTTTTGATAAAAAAAGGATGAGCCCACTCTTCTCTTTACTTAATTATATATATATAAGCCAGTCTTAAGCATCTTGGCTTGAAAGCATAAAGCTATAAATATATTCATATATTACTCACTGAGTCTTAATTTACGATAGAACAGCACAAAATCTTAGACTTACGACACCGTAATTTTCTAGATGTTAATATAAGTTAACAGCAATATATGTAAATAATATTTTTGTATAAATCGCATATTGTTGTTAACTTAGCAATAAACTGAGAGGTTGCCAGTCTCTCACATGTGCTTACTGTTGCTTCTCAGACAGTCAATCAGATGTTAAGACAGCAGTCTCAAGAGCGATAAAGCCTCAACACATGACAAGAGTTTTTGATTAAAAAAAGATGGTCCCATCCTTATCCCTATTTAACTTTATATATATATAAGCCAATCTTAAGCATCTTGGCTTGAAAGCATGAAGCTATAAATATATTCATATATTACTCACTGAGTCTTAATTTACAATATATAGTATAGCACGATATCTTAGATTTACTATGCCGTAATTTTCTAGATGTTAATATGTTAATACAAAAATATTAAGTTGATAACATTGTTTTAATTTTACAAAATATAATCAAAACATTAAAAGTTTAAAAATGTTTAATTAAATACTGAGAACTTATTTCTAATTTAACCAAGATAATATATTCAACTTTTCATCTAAAAATAAGAAAACATTTCACAATCTAAATAGAATTTTTTGCTACAATAGCTTGAAATACATCCTAAACAATACTAAATAGGAATAACTTTGAAAGCAATTTATAGAAATAACTTCCTTGGAAAGCTTTCTGGTACTAAGTGAAGTTGTGATTCAAATACTTTTTTTTTTATATTTTGCTTAGCATTAGCATATTCTATTGATGAATAGTTTGTTCCTATTGGGAAAAAAATTACCCCTATTAAACATTCAGATACTCAATTATATATTAATATTGGAAATATTACTGGAGAATCAAGTTTAGTCTTTTGCAGAAGCTTCCTGTTTCTTCATATATTTCTCCATAGGATACCAAAAGAAAAATTGCCCCAGAAAATATACAAAAATTTGTTAAATCAACTAGCGTTATTATAAATTAAAGATATAATTTCTCCATATTAGAGTCATTTTAAATCAATATCCCTTTGAAGATATTTTTCAAATATTTTTAAGCAACCAAGAAATTATAGTCTAAAATATAGATTTCATATTAGTTTCCAAATATTTTTTTTTCTAGATCCAAACATAGAATGAGCTGTATTTCATCTTTCTGGATGATATTAGAATCATCAAAACATCTAAGACAATCCATAATCATTGTGCTAAGTTTCATAAATATAATTTAACAATTATGGACCTATGTAGATGTGGTCAAACTCAAACTATAAATCACATTATTAATTAATGTCAAATCTATAGATACAATGATAGAACTGAGGTCTTTAAAGCCTAGTTCGAATATCTATAGATTCAACTATATTTTGTTAATAGTTAAATTCTTTAGAAAAATTAATACATTAAAAAGAAATATGTCTCTATCTTGAAAATATTTTAAAATAATATAGGCGCTTTTGCACATGAATGCAAAGTTACTTTATACTAAAACAAAATCAAATTATCCTATTCTGCAAGCACTTTCAAGAGACGTGCTCTCATCTTCATAGCTCTAAGTGAGTTAATTATATGCAATTATGTAAAGTTCAAGGTTAATTGCTCCATTTTCTTGAGATTGCAAAGCATGTATCCTTGCGGTTGATGGTGTTGCAATCCATCGCTATGAAGCAGGCCTCCTTCACTTTTCTTTTAACATCATGCCTTTCTTTATATGCATAATTTGCATATAATTAATTCACTTAGAGCTATGAAGATGAGAGCACATCTCTTGAAAGTGCTTGCAGAATAGGATAATTTTATTTTGTTTTAGTATAAAGTAGCTTTGCGTTCAGGTTCAATAGCGCCTATATTATTTTACAAATATATTTTGGCACGCAAATTTTTCGAGTTAGGTTTGAAAATATTTTAAATAAATGTGTTTTCTAGAAAGACATGGATTTAATACCAGAACAATTAAGAGCAATTTTCATACCAGATAGCGAAGTATGGAGAGATACATGTTAATAGGTTAATTGTATAAAAAGTTTAATGGAACAAACATATTAACAATATTAAAATGAATATAAAGATGAGGCTGGATAGTGTTTAATAATAAATGGATTAGGTAAACTGCATACCAAGATATGTTAAGAAGCCAACATAAATTGGACAAATGAGATAGGAAAGCTAGCTGGAATAGTGTGAAAACGCTTTGAATAGAAAGTGATAAACATAAGAAACCAATTCTACAATGGAGTGATAAAATTTTAAAACAATGCATCACAAATAACAAAACAATAAGTTTATAATTATTAACTTTTTCTCATTTATAAGTAGTTACACATTTTATTATTTTTTTATGTCAATTTTAAATAGTAAGACAATTCTCAGTATCTCTCTTAGTTATTCCACAGTCAACTGTTTTCCCCAAAAGTCAGTAAACCTGGCATCAGGTGTACTTTAATCAATAACTAAAAATATTCCTGGCTTATTTGGGAATTATTCATTTAAACTTAAAAAAAATGTTGAGATTACAAGTACTATCCTTTATATATGTGGATATCTGTTCTTAATTAAAATAATATTATTAGTCATAAATAAATAAAATATTTATATATAAAAAAAAATAAATTACTTTATATTTTAACATGCAAGTAAAATGATTTATCTATTCATAAATAATTAAATTAAAAAATGACTTAATTTGGGGATAAATAAAAAAAATGATCATGGATACAGAAGTGTTTGCTTGAAATGTGGAACTTGTAAAGTGAAATTTTATATTATACACTAAATAAATACAAAAGCAATAGTATTTGATATTTGAAATTTGACTTGGCTTAATTGAAGAGAACTGATTCAATTGAAATGCATCATTTAACTGTTTTCAACAATGAGTTTAAATTGTAAGAACAATAGTTGTGATTTATACATTAATAAATAATTTTGTTTTAGTCAAATAAATAAAAAAAAAATCTAAACTCTTCAGAGATCAACAATAAAATATTTGTTTTCGATTGATTGCTAAACTTTTTTTTTATATATAGTGTCATAGCATCGGCCCGGGACGCGAACCCGCAACCCGGGCAACTGCCCCTGCAAGTGCAAGGTAGTCGCGCTGACCTCTCGCTGAAACTACTCATATAACTTGATACTAATAAGCTGAAATTTAAAATTTAATGACGTCTATTCCATTGCAAGACATTTAACAGGATAAAATATAAAACATTTTTATAATTCTCCATTTATTAATGGTTACGTCTAAGATTTTTGTTTTAAAAGGTGAGAAATTTTCTCTTTATTTTTTATAGAAATTTTGAACTTTGTGAGTCAGTTGATCAAATAAAAAGAACAAAATATCTGTCTAGCAAAAGATATTTTATCTTTACATTTCCTTGACAGTATTGTTAGTGACTTGATTTTCCTTTTTGCAAAGCAAGTAAATATCAGAACTTATTTAAAAAATACACAAAAGGTTTTATTTTTCTTTGTTCGTAAGCAATAAGAATCCTTCATGATACAGCAAAAATTAGACTGTCAGCCAAATAAGATATAAGCTTTCCATGGTATCTTCTCATATTAGAAATTTATTACTTTTAAATCAATCCACACATTATAATTTAGATTGTTTTGTTTGCAATTGAAATATGAGACTTTTTTCATAGAGTTTATCAATTATATATCTTTAAATATATTTGATAAATCTGCAAATAAAGGATATGCTTATATTTTATCCATTAGTTTACAAAACAAGAAGCAGACTCTATAACCCAATGGAGTAAAGCCCAACATTTTCTTGTTTTAACCTATTTTTCTTTCTAGATGCATTTAAAAGGTGGGAGATTTGCTATATTATTACCATCAAAAATCTCGTCTAGAGTATGAATAGATATGATGCTTACAAAAATATTGGAGAATACAAAACATTTTTAAAGATATGTTGATTTTAGATTGCATGATAATGTTGGTGCATAATGCTGTTTTTCTGTTGTCACATTGACAATGTTGTTAGAATTACAGTGATTTAGCTGTATACTAACTATAATCAATTTGTAAAATAATGTTACAGAAGATAATAAAAGAAGTACAAATTTATTTAGAAAATATTAAAAAGAAAAAACAATCAATTATAGTTCATTATTAAAAAAATTAACTTTTTACGAAATACAAAGTTAATGCTTCTACTAGTTTAATGGAATTCTTTATTATAAAAAAATGTTTCAGGGTAAAATGAAAATCTTTGTTCAATAAAGAAATAATGATCATGTTCAATGAAGCAACGATAACCAAGCACATCAAAATGGACTTTGTTACAAAAGATATCCAAAAGCAGTTATTTTTATCTTATTTCAGATCCATATATCATAAACTTGAGTAATGATGGACGGTAGAATTAAATTATAACATCCACATTCCTAGGGACTGGAAATGTGAATATTACACCATTGCTAATCTTTATTCACACTTCTAAATATATGAATCTGAAATTGAGGAAAGAAAATTGCTTTGGAAAAATATGTTAAGAATGAGATGAGAAAGTTATATAATGCTTTGATGTTGTTTCAAAAAAATAATCTTTTGCAAGAAAACCACTTACCCCAAATATAATCTGATGATGATGATGATGATGATGATGATGATGATAATAATAATAATAATAATAATAATAATAAATGGTAATGAATATGAAATTCAACTTTAGAAAATAAAATAATATTGAATTTCCTGGAATTGGCCTCTCTTTACATGATTCAATGGCTGGTAGATTTTTATTACCATTCTCAATCTATATAATGCCATAATAGTTAGTCCTATAATGTTAATTAAAACAGCAATTGCAGTTCATGTAAAATATTTTAATAGCCAAACACCAAAATCTTTATTCTCAAAGACTTTATATGACATCTGACTTTCTCAAGACAGGAATGATCTGAAATCAGCCAGATTAAGAGATTAATAGCATTGGAAAATGTGTTAGATTTATTTGTGACAAGAAATTACTATTAAATTTACAAGTGTATTAGCTATGTAATAAAATTTTTTATAAGACATGTACTGAAAAAAAAAAATTGTTTATTAAAGAAAGATTAAACAGTAAAGATTTTTCACCTGCCACATGCACTGTACTGTTTTTTATATTAACTCAATGTCCTGTTGAGTAGTGAACTCTCAAATGAAACACAAGATAGAGACTTTTGAAATAATAAAAATGGCCATCTTATCTTTTAACCTATATTCTAGTTGTTTAAGTTAAACTAAAGCATCTCTATTTAAGAGCATGAAGATATTTCTCTGATCACTTTATTTCCAGGGATTTTGGCTTTATATTGACCTATATAACTAAAATGTAGATTAAAAGACAACCATTCTCATCTTTTCAAAAATCTCTATCTTGTGTCTCAGTTTGAGAGTTTCCTCACTACTCAACAAGACACTGTTACAGTACAGCATATGTTAGGATGAAAAATCCCTATTCTCTGTGCACTAGCAAATAAAATTAAATATTAAAAAAAAGATTAGTATATTTCAAAATTAGATAGCAAATTCTGACAAGACATTTCTCTTTCACTGTACATTTAAGAAACTTTCCAGAAAAGGCAATATAAAATATATCAAAACTGAACAGATGCAAAAATAACATCGCCACTGTTATCTGAATTTTTTTTTCTGAAATAAAATCTGAGAATATCAAATTTATTTAGATATTTTAGGAGGCCTTTTACTAAGAAATTATCTTTTAAGAATGAAATAAAATATTTAATTACTAATGTAAAAAAAGGATTAATAGTCTTTTGGAAAAGGACAACCTAACTAAGCTATAAAGGAAATTCCATTTACAAGAAACTTATTAAAAGAAATAAAGATATTAAAAGAAAAATTTTGATAATCTCAAGTAATATAATAATATAAAAAAAATCACCAGAAAGTTTGTCAAATTTGAATACAACTATTTTTTGTTGAAAAGGCATTAAAATTGAAAATATTGAACAAAAAATTTGGTAGTAAATAATTTTAAAGTTTTAGTAAGTTTATCAATATCTAGATCTTCCTAGCTCAAATTTCTTCACTCTGAGTTGGATGTTACACAAAATTATGTCAAATTCATTGTTTTCTAACGTAGTTGTAAATTTAAAATAGTAAAATACATTTTAATTAGAAGATAACAAATAATAACAATTTTATACAGAAAATAACTATTAAGACTAGATCACACTATACTATTGCCTAGTAATATTAATCTGACTTCAGTCTGACCGTTTCACATACCATACATTTCTTTACATGTTGAATCATATACAAAGGCAATATATTTTTATTTCTAAATAGCATGATGAGATTTTAGTAGGAAAAGCAACAACTCACTACCATACAAAATTTTATACCATAAAATAATATTTAAATCAATAATAAAAGTATATATTTATTTTTGTGGAGTTGGGATGCATATAAACTAAATCATTGCAATACATTTGAGTATAATTTGGAAGACAAAAAATTTCTATAGAAAAAGAGTTAACTGTGTTTTCATTATGGATCTTAAAAATCACATGACTTTCAGATTTAAGACTTAACTGAATATAAGAAGAGATTATTTACTAGCTAACTGTTAATTGATAATTATGACAATTCAAGATATAATCTCTTTTATCAGCTGTACCAATTCCCAATAAATTGAGTGAAAATGCTTTCATTTGCAATTAATTCATTCAAATTTCTTGCTTTGCAATTTTATTAATATGTAGTATGGAAAAATTGTTAAAATATTTATATTTATTAAGGCTGTAACCTTAATAAATATTACTTTACATAATGAGTATGCACTTTATAAATATAATTATTACAACTTTATATTATCTTAAAAGATTTCTAAGTCTAAGATCTCAACACTGATTCACTGTAAATTGAAAGATTTCATGAATGTTAATGTGTTATAGAATTTGTGGACTCAATCAGTGAGGTATTTAATAGCCTTATGCTCTCAAATAAAAATTCTTTAGATTCTCCTATTTATTTAGAAAGTAGGTTGAAGATGCGTTTAAGATTTTCAGAGGTCATTACTGTTGTTTTTTCAGGCGTATAGTCTTAAGGTTATAGCCTTAATAAATATTACTTTACGTAATGAGTATGCGCTTTATAAATATATTCTCATTTGTATGAATACCAAATTCACTTACATGATAGTTATAATTTTTAATCATCCAGGAGCATTATTAATCCTTATCTTTAACATATTTATTTTGCAAATTAATTGGTCAAATAAATATATTTATAAGATGGTGTGTATATTTTCATCCCAACCAGCTAATACAGTTATAATTAACAATAATATTGAACATACTTTTAAATATTCACTACAAAGCAATGTTTTTATTAAATTCTTCAATCTATACTGATAGTATTTCTGTTCCTTCTATAAATGTTTAAAAATGTTTTCTTTTATCATTTATAAGTCAGGCTTATTTTTAAAAAGCTGTGAGGAAAACTGTTGCATAGTTGAAACTTTTAGCTGAATTGCTGAGAATTTTTATTACTGATTTTAAAATTAATGTAATGAATGCAAAAAAATTAGTGTTAGATAAGGAATGGTACTTCATAAATATTTGACAAATACTTATATTAATTTCCATTAGCGATTTATATGTAATCATGTGGAAGGAAACCAAAATATTCAGATATGCAGTATTGGTATTAATTTGCTTGCATTCACCCATCAATACATATTTTAAAAGCACAGGTATATGTAAGTACACATATGTTTAAACATATGATTTAGTTACAAATTAAAACATCTTTGTGTGTTTTAATATACAATATAATCATATGATCTGTTTCTCAGGATGTCAATTAATATTTGAACACCAAAGTAGCAGGCTGAAAACAGCAATTAACTGATCAAATTTAAACATTCATTCTCACATTTTTTTAGCTGAGAATTGATCCAGGACTGCTTTCTTTTAAGCCAATTCATCACTTTAAGCAGCGTAGAAATTTGATTTTCAAAAGTGTAACTGTCCAAATACTAGATTGTAATTAGTAATAGAAAAAATAAAGTATTGTATCCATAAATAAATAAATAATCAAAGAATTCATTGCTTGAGAGTTCATATGAATTTCAAATACTGGGAATTATAGAACTGGAGCCATGACCAATGGATTTGAACTTCAGAGTGTATCCCTCCACAGCTGCACTAAACCACTCAGTGATAACTCACAAGACCTATACTTCTAGTTCTAAGATAATTTTAAGCTTAGTTTTTGAGTAGTAATTTAAATAAATCACTAATAATTTCTCAATTTTCCAATAAGGAAAGTCAACTTTCTGGTAAAACTTGTTTAAAACAGATCTTTTTAAGTCAATGCTTCTGTAATAATGATTTGTATCAAATACCTTCCCTTATCTTTGAAAATCTGTCATATATATTGGAGACTTTTTTTTTTTTATCAAAAATTTAACTGACAAATGTATAGTTAAATAACCTTTAGCTTAAGTGATAATAATAATTCTCCTGACAGTTTCTAGATGTTTGCTTTTAAATATTTATAATGAATTTATTATTCCTCATTACAAATGGTTTTAAAGAAATTAGTTTTTAATTATAAACAGTTTAATTACTATTGTATATAGAAAATAATTGTTTAGATTAATGAAAAAGATACATTTCAATAAACATACTAAAAAGATTAATTATTAATTCATTATTTTATTTTCAGAAAAAAAAAAACAACAATTTAGATGTGCTTTTATTTACACTGCATTTATATTGAAAATAATATTCATCACTAATATTTATTTAACTGATTAGAACGTTTGCATCTCTTCTTCAAAAATAATGCCCAGATTCATCATAAAGTACTTTTAAAGTGAGTTATGATTCATTCACTATATGTGCCAAATCCAATGAAAATATGTTTGTACAATAGTAGATTTACCATCAACACATGTAGCTAGTTGCACTTACTAACTTGCCATTATGTGCATTCTCAGAATCCAGAACATTTGAATAAAATTTTTCTAATATATTATTTACAGTGACAGAGATCCATGTTTTACTTGCATATAATTTGAAGATATATATGTCCAATTAAATTTTTAAACATATCAGCTTGACATTTCTACATAAAAAGTTATCAAAAAAATTTAAATGATTCACATTTATAAACTTATAATTATGAAACCAAAACTGTTGAAAACTTTTCTTTCATCATAAGTTGTTAAAACATCACTCACTTTGCCCATTAATTATTAAGCCAAATTCATTCTAGTATGTGTCCAAAAACATTAAGAGCTTTCTGAAGATTATCATTTAAATTGGAAACAATAACACAATCAATTGATGTAAATTCAAATGCCAAAACAATATTCTTTTCCTTTAAAATGACTCAAAAACTTTATCAACAAATCTCTACTATATCTTGGTGCTTATTTCATAAAACTATCTGTACAATTATTTCAATGCATAATATTGTAAATATGGAAACAGTTGGAGCCAACATATATCACTGTACAATACTAAATATTTTCCTCTTATACTATTATGTTGATATTAAAAGGACAATTATCTAGGTTTTATTAATACAAGTCTTTTTCAATTAACTGAATAAAATGCATTTCCACACTATAATACTTTTTTTGCATTAAAGTGGCAACAAAAAACAAGTTTAAAGTGTTCTCAATTCTCTAAAACCACATTGAATTGCTGATAAGCATTAACTTATAATACAAAGCAACTTAATCAATAAAATCTTTTATAGATGTTTTACAAAAATCAGTAACAATATTATTTCCTGATAATTACAGCAGTCTTTTCTATATGCTTTATGAACTTGAATAAAGAACAGATGTTATAACTATATTCAAAAAGTATTCTATTAATTTTGAAGCTAACTTTTGCATATATTGTCTAAACTTGTATTCTTTCCATTATTAAGATTAAAGAAATTTTGGATATAAACTATTTTTAATGCATTTCTTATACATGTTTGAATAATACTAATCCAGTTTCTGCAAGACTCTGTAAATTTTCTTACAATATTAATTTTTTCATTTAATCCATAAGATATAATATTTTAAACATGGATGTACTTAAGTTCCTTCATAATAATTTTTCTTTGTAAATAAAGTGTTCATGATATCATTCTATATATTGTGCAAAAATTTAATAGAAGCCAAACATTTGAGTTAGAGAGTCAACACCATTGAATCCAATAATACTAAGACATAGTTTAATATTTATAGTAATATGTCCATTAAAATCTTAAAAGAAAAATTTATAAGCCTTGATATAATAACACTATTGAACAAAAATATATATTTCAGTACTTTCTAAAACTAATGATGGGGTACAAATGGTTACAGGTACTATTGTGCAAACCAGATTATAATGTTACTAGCCTTTCACTACTACTTCTAGAAACTCCAAAAATAAATGATATCTAAATTAGATCTCACAAAATATCCAATCACTTAATGGTCTGCTTTTCTTAAAAAAACTTGCATTCATCTACTTTCTCAAACCCTTTTAATCTGGAAGATGAGTTTTACTAAGAAAATCTATATTAAACCATTACAACTTCATAACTACAAGGACTGTTCAGTCTTAAATAATTCATATCAAGCAAAATTCTTATACTACACATGTATATTTTTAAAAAAATTAGAAAATTTATTACCAGCATTACTTCCCATTTATATCAAAATTTATATTTCTTACATGCCTATTTTGCCAATATGTCAAATGAGACAGATGTTGTGAAGTATGCTATTCTTAATACATGTAGTAATTTTCTGACTGAAAGTCATATACCAAATCCAATTCCAAAGCATCTCATTAATAACTCTAATATCTCTTTTAAAATCATAAGTGTGGACTCTGAGTGTATTAAATCAAACTGCCAGAAATGGAAAGGTAGGTGCATAAACAGACAAGCGTATTATCCCAATTAGTGCAGAGATGAATGATGGAGAAAACATAAAAAATAATAAATATGTATGGAAATATGAAGAAGTTATAAAAATATTATTAATAATAAAATGATTAGAAAGTATAAAAAAAATTGAACAAAAAAAAATTAACTTCAGAAGTGACATTGGAAGTAAAAACTAAATGTCTTTTGTATAGAAGAGAGGTCTGAGATCAGAAAATAATAGCTATAAAAGCAAAATACATTTATGCAGATTTGAAAAAATCTAATTACAGAGGAAATCTATGTTAGGAAAGAAATCTGCAAAAAGAATTTTTCTCTATTTATGACTTGTAGAATATTTCATCCCAGTAATGCTACCTACAAGCCTGTAGGGTGAAGAGATTTGTAGTAAAATGTACTTTTTGAAAACTATGCTGAAGAAGTTTTTTTGAATCAGAATTTTTCTGCTCTGTTGTGGATTATACTAAGGATAACATTGCTAATTATTTAGAGCAGGGATCTTGAAATTTTTTTGGAAAACATCTTATAGACAATTTTTTAAAAATTGACAAATGAAAGAAAATAAGTTTTCTTAAGAAATTCTCCATCATCAAGCACACAAAAAAATCTGGGATTTAAATTCCAAAATTAAATTAAAAACACACACATTTATTAACTACATTTTTATTAAATTAAAAAAAAGAACTCACTATTATTAAAGAATAAAAATTTAATGTGATGTGTGGATTTTCTGATTTTTATAATATTAATTTTACATGATAAATATCTGAATAAGCATTTATTTTATAACGTCTTGCGTGCGATTATAATTACGATAGAATGACAGCCTGTTAAGCTAATTGCGCAGACGCTGTGAGAATGTTATTAATAAATGAATACCTTCGAACAACCACATGATATAGTATTTGTATAAGAGTAAAAAGGAATCCTCTTACCCTTACGACTCAAATGTTTATATATGAGCAAATCTAAAGTAGTTGTAACGAAGGCGTGACTACATAATAGTCACTTTAAATTACTATATATAATGTCTGTATGAATGACGCCAATGAAATTTTCTAGAATTTACTAAACGCCACTCTAAACGAAACTAAATCATATACATGAATAAGCATTTATTTTATAACGTCTTGCGTGCGATTATAATTACGATAGAATGACAGCCTGTTAAGCTAATTGCGCAGACGCTGTGAGAATGTTATTAATAAATGAATACCTTCGAACAACCACATGATATAGTATTTGTATAAGAGTAAAAAGGAATCCTCTTACCCTTACGACTCAAATGTTTATATATGAGCAAATCTAAAGTAGTTGTAACGAAGGCGTGACTACATAATAGTCACTTTAAATTACTATATATAATGTCTGTATGAATGACGCCGATGAAATTTTCTAGAATTTACTAAACGCCACTCTAAACGAAACTAAATCATATACATGAATAAGCATTTATTTTATAACGTCTTGCGTGCGATTATAATTACGATAGAATGACAGCCTGTTAAGCTAATTGCGCAGACGCTGTGAGAATGTTATTAATAAATGAATACCTTGATTTAGTTTCGTTTAGAGTGGCGTTTAGTAAATTCTAGAAAATTTCATCGGCGTCATTCATACAGACATTATATATAGTAATTTAAAGTGACTATTATGTAGTCACACCTTCGTTACAACTACTTTAGATTTGCTCATATATAAACATTTGAGTCGTAAGGGTAAGAGGATTCCTTTTTACTCTTATACAAATACTATATCATGTGGTTGTTCGAAGGTATTCATTTATTAATAACATTCTCACAGCGTCTGCGCAATTAGCTTAACAGGCTGTCATTCTATCGTAATTATAATCGCACACGCAAGACGTTATAAAATAAATGCTTATTCATGTATATGATTTAGTTTCGTTTAGAGTGGCGTTTAGTAAATTCTAGAAAATTTCATCGGCGTCATTCATACAGACATTATATATAGTAATTTAAAGTGACTATTATGTAGTCACGCCTTCATTACAACCACTTTAGATTTGCTCATATATAAACATTTGAGTCGTAAGGGTAAGAGGATTCCTTTTTACTCTTATACAAATACTATATCATGTGGTTGTTCGAAGGTATTCATTTATTAATAACATTCTCACGGCGTCTGCGCAATTAGCTTAACAGGCTGTCATTCTATCATAATGATAAATATCTGTAAATAAAGTCATGTAGGTATTGATGAATCTTACATGAGATTGAATTTTTAATTTCTTGTATTTCATTTTTGAAAAAATTTGCTTTCATTTTATGTACTTTTAAAACAAATACAATTTTTCTGGCTATCTGTATAACTATATGTAGACAATGAGGCTAAATGATAGTATCCACAAATAAAAATTCTGGCTATTGGATTTAATCAGTGAAAAGCAATAAATTGCACATATATTTTCAGTATCCATTATTATTTTCTTGTACTATTCAAGCTAGTAATTTGAAAGTTTCAAACAATTATACTCTCACAAATTCAAATAAAATTGCTTGTATGCTATGTGGGTCTGTCATTAGGCGATAAATGATATTTTAATGACCATTGTCCATAAGGACACTAGCCATTGGTTAAACCAGTATAAGAAATAAAGAAAATGGGTGTAATACAATTGATAAAGGCTAATAGTCAGTTTTTAAATAAATTGATTAGTGGATGGACAAAATGGTGTTTTAGTTTAATGATTCAGTAAGTTGGTTTTGACAACCACTAGCGGTAGCAAAAGACCTATTTTAAAAACTTTAAGAAGTATTTTAGTGTTCACTTTGCATAATTTTATAATAAATTTACTTGAGTTCCGAATATATTTACAGAAACCATTTTTAAAAAATTGTGAATCATATCTCATAACAGATAATTTATGATTAATAGACATATGAATAAATATTGGAAATATATTAATATGTATTTGCATATTTAACACATTTTTACTGTGATTGGGGTTAAAGTCTGGCTCAAACATATTGTTTCTAAAGGTGCTTAGGAGTTTTTTTGCAAATAGTTGACATATAGTCAATCCAGATAACCATCTAAACATTGATCAGTAAATGGTTATCTATTAATTCTTAACTAGAAAAAAAAGTAAGAATGCAGAATTGTTCAAAACTTTATTTAGTAGTTGGGAAATCTTATGGGCACTGTTTCTCCTTCACTATCCCATTTGGGAGAGCTGCTGAATAGACCTTTGCTCTACAGTAGGCTACAATTTAAAAAATCTACTTTGTTTCTTTTTATAAACAAAACAATAAAATCAAATGCCTAATTTGTTTCAAATCAGAATTTCTTTGTGTGTATGCATATATATAAAGTTGAACAAAAATGTAGAAATAAACACAGACATTTTTTTTTGTAAATATTTTCTATATTATACTGGAAGAACAGTTAAGGATTAAATAATTTTGAATTAAAATTTTTTTCATTATAAATTAAACATTTAAAAAAAGTCCAATTAATATTTTATTAATTCTGATTTTGAATTTAAAATTTAAGCAAGTTTTTATGCTACAATCAATATACTGGTAATTATAAAATTCCACTATATTTTGATTAGACTAATATATTTTGATAAAAATTCTACAAAGCTGTTTTTGAAAGGATTAAGATAAATTAAAAATAGCCATTAACTTTTTTCAATCAAGATAAATAAAATTACTTTTAATTGCTGTGCTGCTTTTAAAATTTCACCCTGACTATAAAAAGGTTGAAAATAAGATTAGAGGGGAATTTTAATTTTTACAGATTATGATAGCATGATGACTATGAAGATATAACTGAAAACAAAACAGTGCAAATCCACCTGCTGCTACTAGTTCACTATGATAGAATTTGAATTCATATAGAAGAAACCCAGCTTTTATGTATTTCATAGCCTGTATGTATATGTGTATTAGATGGCATAGAGACTGAAGGGAGTTCACTGCAAACCAACAATTACCAGATTATATCTTTCCCAAAGATGACAACAACCAGTCTATGGTTTTAAAAAGGACCAGCTTACTAAGAGAGCATCATGCTATATGTGTGGTTTTATCAATATGCAAAGGAACACAAAGGTCCTGTGTTGTGGATATAAAATATTTACAGATATTAGCTAGTTTTAAAGGTAAATAATTTTTGACTAAATTATTCAAATAAAACTAGAGCAATGGAAAAAAATAATAAATGACTGTTTCCAGTTTATTTATTAAAAATGAAACTCTTTAGTAAAAATGATGATTGTTACATCTCTAATTTAAAAGTAAAACGAAAAAATAATTTTTGCTTCAAATGTAAGTTAAAAACAAAGGATTGACTCATAGATGATTTTATTTTGAAAAATAAAAATAAACTCCAAAAATCTTTCTAGATTAGGAAACAAAAGAACTTGCTGGAGTATTTTTAAAGACGTTTATAATTAATCAAGAGAAAAGAACTTTCCTCACTGAATCTCATGACATTATTTTATTTTTGAAAAAATTAAATTTTTTTTTTACCATAAGAAATAATGAATTAATAAGTTTGATTCATATTTTTTATACATACATACAAGTGCATTTATATATTATTAAAATAAGTAGAATATTTATACATGTCTGTGCTTATTTATATAGATATGTGTCATATAAGCATCTAAAAATCTCTGTAAATGGTTAAATTAATTATTATGTATTATAAAAATGAATTTTATATATAGGTTTGACAATTCATATACGTTCATAAATTATTATATTATATCACGTCTGTGTGCTTATATACAGGTATGTGTTATGTAAACCTATTGGAATATATATGTAAATTATAATGTAATATTGGATTTCTTTTTGATATTAATCAAAATCAGAAAGCTTAATTTATATGTATAGTTGTATTTTACTGACCTTAATTTCATTTTAATTTAATTGTTATTAATAAATTTATATTTAAGTTATTCCAGAGAATTTAATTAAACCTAGAATAGATTTAAAATGTTATATATTAGGATTACATCTCTTGCTCACAGTAACAGTTAGAGTTTTTGTTCACTGAGTTGGATTTGTGCATAAATGTCTGATATTCAAGAAGGATTCATACATAATGTTTATGGACATCCAGTTGATGATGATTTCATTACTTCTCTAATGCTGGATGGTGAAAAGAGGATATCTTTTAAAGTCCATGTACTACATTTCATTTTATCAATTATTTATTTAGAAATGAAGTTTATAGTTAGCCAGTACATTTATGGTACTAAGTGGCCAGAACATTGATGATGATCATCATGTTTCAGTATCTCAGCATTATTTTTTTGTTATATTCTTATAGATTAACATTTAAGTTTGTGCATTCAAATTATTGTTTAAATAATTTGCCCCCAAGCAGGTAAGGGCTAAATAATTAGCCTGGCATATAGTAGAACCATTTCAAATCTAGTCACACAATTGACTGTTGATTTAGTTTTATTGTTGAACATTAATAATGATGAATGATGATTATTACTTTTGTATAATGCTGGTGAACTTATAGTTACTTATTTATAGTTCTGTGCTGATCTCTCAGGCTCATTCCTCATAGCTATTCATTATATATTTGTATATTTAAATTTTGTATTGGCCTGAGATTGATGATGATGAATGCTATCACCCCAGGTTAACCCCTAATGATCCATATCATTACAATATATTAATTTTTCATCACTGATACAGAACAAAATTATTTATTTCTAATGCTTATCAAAAAATGGATTTAATAAATAGATGAGTAAGTAAAAATGCATGTAATATAAAAAGATAACTTTAAAAAATATTTAAATAAATTTTAATTAAATATTTTTTAAATTATTAATATTTATTTTTGGAATTTAATTTTTTGAGCAATTTGTTAATTTTTGTTTTCCTTAAAAACTCATGCAAGAAAATTAAAAGATTTTACTTAAATGTCTTATGTTGGTTTAAACAAGATGAAGAAAAATATACATGAGAAACTAAATAACAAAAGAAGTCAAATATTTCTGGACAAAATGAAAGGTAATCTCTCTGAACTTAATGTTTGAAATTCAGATTATCCGAAGTGAAGCTACCTGTTATTGGATAAATGGAGGATTTTTCTAATTAGACAAAATTCTTTGAAAAAATGTTAATGGTAATCAATATATTTGTTTCATCAATAAATAAATAAATAACAAACCAGCAAAAGAAATGTATTATTTATAATGATAACTTCTTATATTATTTTCATTAAAAATTTAAACTACATTAAAAAGTTAATAAAATAAATATTGAGAATATTTTTAAAAAACTGTACATTCCAATTTTATTTAATTTCTTCCATTGCCTAGATACATAAAACTACTTCCATAAGCAGCAAGTATTAGCAGGTTTTATACAATCTTACAAACATGATAATTTACAGGCCAAATTAGCCTATAGTAGTCCTGACAAGAGCATAAATGTTTAAAAAACACTAACATCAGATTAGATTACTAAAACAATGACTAGGGTTTTTTTTTATAAATCAATAATTTAATAGTAATTTTTAACTTTACCCCAAAAAATATTGATTCAATGCTGCAAGTAATTATAAATCATCAGAGCACAAAAGAATGTGCAATTTCTTAAAAAATTAAAGGAAATGTTAAAATTTTTTGCTAAATTAATTCATTTAATTTATATTGAGCAGAAATTTAAAGATTTGTATTGCACCATAATAATTTTAATGCCATGATTAAATGACTCTATACCAACTGTAAGTAATAAAATATAATGAAACAACAGATAGAAAAAAAGAACAAGAGAAACAGTATAGAGTAGTCAGAAAAAACTATTGGAAGCAGGGCAATAGCAGGGAATTCTCATAGTCAAATATTGCTTATCAATTATTTGCAGCCAACTCTCATATCTAATTACATCAGCAACTTGTATTGAGCACCTGGCACAACAATAATGTCTTTATAATGTAATCTTCACTACACATTTCTAAATATTAGAGATTGTAATAATCATAATATAGTTTTAGAAATATGCTAGAATGAATTGTGTTAGATTATGAAAAGTAATGGCCAGTATTAAGCAACAGTGATTAAGAATTAATCATAATATTCAATTGAATGGAAACCTAAATTACTTCAGACAGACTGGGTATCTTAAAATTCTTCAGTTAGAATAGGATTTCTGATCATTTACAAATGCCTTCTAATATATATATATATATTCCTTTCTAATTAAGATATATTAATAAACACATACAAATTTAACTGTTTCAATAGGTTTCTAATAACAAATTTATTATTCTGCATAATTCACACTAAATTCAAAACATGGCACTAACATCTGAATTAAATCTTTTACTTTATTGAAAAAAAAAAAAAAATCTATAATATTCATATTATGCAATTTTCAATCTGAAAAAAAATGATTAAACAATTAAATATTAAATAATTATGAAATATAGTGTAATTGTATTAAAGTGATGTATAGGTGGAATATGAAAAAAGACACCATAAATAAAATTGCTTAAAAATTCAATTGATCAATCAGAAAACAACTATGGAGATGCAACAACCACTACAGAAATTTAAATTATGACGATAATATATTGAAGAACTTCAAAACATCTATATTATTCTGTCCTGTGAGAGTGGACATATTGTCAATATTAATTATATTTATATACACATATTATAAACAGGAAATCTTAAGAGAAATTTTTGCTGATAATAGAAAGAGAAAATGCAAGAACATGGCCAAAATTATAATGTCAAAAGAAATATTAAAGTTAGGTGCTAAATAAGTATCAGGCTAAACATTGGGCTAAGCTCTGGATTGTTTTAGCATGATCTACTCCAAAAATAAAAAGAGCCATATGGGTAATAATGATAATAGTAATTATTAAACATTTTAAATATTCTAATTATAATTGAAAATAAATTTTAAGAGGAGAATCATTAACTCATACAAACTACAAAAGCTCTTAATATTTACAGCATATATCACAGAATAGTTAAATATCTCTTTCTTATAAGTTTCTTTTATTACTCCCCCCCCCCCCATATATAATCATACACCTCACATCTACTATTCCAATATCTTATAGCCATGATCAGATCCACAGTTCAATACTTACATAAAAATAATCATGCTCTTTAAATCTTATTTGTTTATTTGTGCTGTTTTTCTTTTTATGATAATTTCTTTTACATAAGATATAGTTCCTTCTTATTTTTGAGTTGTGATATTAAGATCTCAAGTTCGTTATAAATATTTTTAGTATTAAGTAGATTTCTATGTCTTTTATTTTACTTATAAGTTGTTAATCAAAAGGAATGGCATTCTAGTTAAAGGTGTGATGAGACTTACACTTATTCCAAAGATAATGTCTACCTACTATACAATAATAATAATAATAATAATTCTTAATATAAAAATATAAAATGCATAAAAACTTTTAATTTTGAATAATATAATAATCTCCTAGGATAACCTTCAAATACTAAGAATGAAAAAGAGATTTTTATAGCTACTCAGAGTATTCCATTAACAACCTAAACCAATATTTCTTAAATGAAGCAGATAATTTTTTATTACAAGAGCAATCTTTTAAATAATTATAGCTAAATTATAGTGAGCAATAAAATCTTAAAGAAAAAGTAAATATTTTATTCCTTAGATACATTCTCAGCATCTGTCAATCATTATAACTAATTTGTTATTTTTAATTTATATGACTGTACCTTGAATAATTAAAATGAAATATAATTTATGAATTACACAATGTTTAGATTTCTGTATCAATGATTTGTGAATAAGATATCAGTGAGGCATTTATTTGCAATAGACAATTTAACAACAATAGCATTATAAGAAAGTTACAAAATTTATGACAACTATTTTAAAAAAATATAATGCATTTGCCCTATTAGGGAAATACACTGTCCAAAACTTATAACTTAAATTTGCATAAAAAATTAAATTAATAACAAATGGTCACCAACTATTGTTTATTTTTGTGGACCAATGCACATCTCAAGAACACAGATATAGCTACAAGAAGTTTCACTTTTCTTCATTAATAAAATTAAAATTACTATTGGCATTATTATTACAAAATTTTTTATACTTTCCTAAATGATACTTTTTATTAATATAAATATTATTTAACCAAATCTTCCTAATTTGTAAAATTTTACTAACTTATCCATTATTTTAACAATTCTATAGCTTTCTAACTGATGAAGCTTTTGTTTAACCTATGAATTATTTCAATAAATTCCACATTCAACATAAAATTACTCCATAACTTTGTTCCAAACAATGAGTAAATCTAACTATTATTAAGATCTTACCAATTTGACAATGATTTGCTACTGATGATGATGTATTTTGCTTATTTAGACTAAGAAATACAATTTGGAAAATTTGAATAAAGTAACTATCAGTTTTACCTTGTGTAGTGCTGGCAACGCACAGCAAAACAGATTTATACATCAGGGCCATCTCTATCTACACTAAACAATAGTCAAAAGTGCACCTGAAAAAAGGATGACTTCAAAAACAAATAACATATCAATTTCCATAGCAATAACGACATATAATAAAATACCATATGTGATTGCAATACAAAAATATGATACTTATAAAGGAAAAAGATAAGCAATGGCAATAAACCTAGTCATGGCATAAACCCAAAATAGCATCTATATTCTAAGGGAAAATAAATATGCTAGAACATTGTCTTTAAACATATGAAAAAAATGGGGATAAACCATCACAAATACTAGGAACAATAAGATGTGCTTCAAACTAAATATAACTTACAGGAAGTTTCTTAAATTTTATTTACATTAACAATTTTAATTAAACTAAAGAAAATTAAATTCCAAATTTAAGTAAAAGTACATAATTACATTACACACTAGTAAAATAGCACTTCAATACATATCATTGTTGAGGACATAGCCAATGGATAGAGGAATGCCAGATGGTAAAATTTTTACCATTAATCCTTTTTTATCCTCTAGCTAATGATGGCTACATATCCATTTACCAGTAAATGTCGAATGATATATAGATTTAGATATGGATCAGCCATATGAGAAAAAAATCCTAAATCTTTTGAAACAAACTCCCCTTAATGTAGTTTAAACTTGGGATATAAGCATGGCAGATGAATGCTCAACTTGTATATCATAAAACACATTAACAAAACATATATATGTATATATACACACACACAAATGTTAATATTTAAAACATTTATACACCATTTTTACATGACTAATGCATCTTTCCATTATCTTCATGGACTCTTGATTTAATTGCTTTTACTTTAAACACATAATTACCATATATTTAGTATTATTTGATAAAAGAAAAATTCCACATATTATTGTGAAAAGTTTCTCCAAATCTTTCTAATTTTTGTTTTACTTTTGAATTCCCATATTTTCCAAACCAATTTCTCTCCTCCACAATTAATTTCTTCTTTAACACTTAATTGAACATATTTTTTCAAAATTATTTTTTTTATTGTTACCAATAGAAAAACCTTCAATATTTTCTTTCCCTTTTGCTAATAAATCAAGTATTTAATTATTTTTTAACTAATTTTAAATATGCCATAATAAGTATAAAAATATTTTATAATAAATGGTTTTACTTAAGAGCCAAAAAATAATTGTTTTCTTCAACTACAATTGAGACTTTTATATTTAACTTGAAATGAAAGTGTAGGTTGTCCAAAAATTAATACTCTTTTGTTATAAAAACTAGTTATTGAATTAATTACTTTCTGGATACCCAATATTTTGGCTTTTTAGTGCACAATAAATAAATGCATTTATTATAAAATATTTTTTATATATCTTATTTTTAAGTCAAATATTTGCACAGTAAATAAAAGTATTTATTGTAAAATTATATAGATATAATTTTTGCTTTTTTTAGTTGTGTCACAAAAAAAGCATTTAACATAAAAATATTTTCTATATAGATTATTTTTAAGTTTTGCACAGTAAATAAAAGTGTTTATTGTAAATTATTTTATATAGATATTGTTTTTAATTTTTTTAGTATTTGAATATTTTTTGTAATTATTTCATATTACAACAAAGAATAAAATAATATTGCAGTATCTGTACCAGTTTGAAGGAACATCACAGTGCATTAAAAATTAATTTAATATTTGTTTATGAAAAAAAAAAACATTTTTAAAAAAAAATTTTACAATCAAGAGACAATAAAATTTCATACATTTTAAAAGAAGAAACTTTTACAATCAATTTAAAATATTATTAGAATTTAGTTTCTTTCCTTCTTTTAAATTAGTTTTAAATAACACAAGTGATTTTAATAACCAAAAGTTTAATTTATGTTAAATCAATTTTTACTCCTAAAGAAAAGTTTTGAAAAAACCATGATTGTTTTTAAATAATTAATAACAAAGCTATTTCTCTGAAGATATTCAAAAATCATGTGAGCAATGGATTTCAAAGTAATGTAAGTCAAAGCATGAGTGTCTTATATGATGCACATGTAGATATATAAAGTTTAATAAGTTGGTTTTAGTATTTAAACCATTGAGGCAGTTTGTTATTTATTTTGTTTATTTCACATGCATGTCTAACATTAAAGATTGGTATATATACTGTAATGGTACAAAGAAACAACAGGTGAATCTGGGGTAATGGGACTCATCATCATCATTCAAACCCAACTCAAATATAAATTTTATATTAAAATTGATAATGAATATGAGAGCATGATGATTAACAGAAAACTATCAGTTCATCAGCATTTGTTCCCCAACATTATACAATAATCAAAAATCATTCATCATAGATCAGGGTAATTATTTAGTCCTTGCTAGCTTGTTGCTGATTATTTACACAATAATTTGCATGCACAAATTTAAGTGCTAATCCATAAGAATATATAACAATAAAAACAATAATGCTGGGATTCTAAAACCTGGTGATCATCATCAATGCTCTAGCCACTTAGTACCATTAATATATTGACTAACTATAAACTTAATTTCTAAATAAATAATTAAACTTAATAAAATATAGTATATGGACTTTAAAGAATATCCCCTTTGCATCAATTCAGAATCATCATCAACTGGAAGTCCATAAACACTGAATAACCCCTTTATATATAAGATTGTTATGCATGAATCCAGCTTAGAGAACAAAAGCTCTATAACTTTTACTGTGAATGATATAATACATACATATATCTTAAATCTATTTTATGGTCGAGTAAATTCACTGAATAATTTTAACAATGAAATATCAATTTATTAATAACACATAGAAATTAAGCATTCTGATTTTGTTTAACATATACAAAAATAAGCTATCACATTGTGATTTACATATATGTTCCAATAGCTTTACATAAAACACCTATATATCAGCACAAAGATGTGGTATATAATTTATAAACATATTTAAATTGTCATAAACCTACAAATGAAATTCATTTTTATAACTGTAATGAGATTTAACATATATGTGTCTATATGATATTCATTTACATAAGCATACAAATGTGCTGTAACATATAGGAAATGTCATATAATAATTTAAATTAACTTGTTTAAATTGTCATAGACTTATATAAAAAAATTCAATACGTTTTTAATCATATATAAATGCACACATATGATGAGCATATATATATAAATATAGATAGTAAAAATTAGTTATTAATTTATTCTTATCCCTAATGGTGAAGTTTTTTTACCCCTCTCCCAAAAAAAAAGAATATCACATCTTTGACAATCCTTCAAAAAAACTTTACTGTTTCACATTTTTTTTAAAAAGGTAAAATCACATCTTTAACCAGTTACTGTTGATTAATTATAAATGTCTTAAAAAACATTCCAGCGAGTTCCTTTGTTTTCAAATCTATAAATACTTTGGGGGGGGGGTCTTCTTTTTTTAATGTAAAACCATCAATGAATCAATTCTTTATTTTAGACTTTTAATTCAAGCAAAAATTATTTACTTGTTTTGCTTTTAAACTAGATTTTAAATGTCATTTTTAAAATAAATTATTTAAAATAATATCACTCTCAATATATATATATATATTTTTTTCTCCCTTTCCTCCACCCAACCTTATAATATAAAAATTATAGACCCCACAACTTATATAAAATCTCCAACTCATTACTCACCAGATATACTTAATATGAAACAGTCTATTTCTCTGTGTATAGACAAAATAGCATATATATAACTAATTTTTCAGCAAGATGATGACCTTTTTGGGTAAGATTGGCTTAAATCATCTTCAGGAAACTGTTGCATATATACAGTCAGTTCCATTAAGTCTAGAAAGTGGTAAACCTTAGGCAATCCAGCCCTTTAGTACATTATATACAGACTATGAATACATAGAAACTGACACTTTTTTCCATGTAAATCCAAACTTTACCATAGTGAACTAGAAGCAGCAGCTGGACATGTATTCTTTTCTTCAGTTATATCTTCATGGTAGTCTCTGTATAACAGTCCAACTCTAAGAAACTTCCCCTAATCTTTTTTTCAACCCTTTTATATAGTCAGGATGGAGGAAAATACAGTAATTAAAATAAGTTTTATCTTGATTGAAAAAAGTTAAAGAATTTTTCAATTCAACATAATCCTTTGCAAAACAACTTTGTAGGATTTTTATCAAACTATATTATACAAGCTTTAATTAAAAACATTTGCTAATCAAGTGGAATTTTATAATTACCAGTATATCTATTTTAACATAAAAACATGCTTGTTTTAATTTCAAAACCAGAATTAACAACTTATTAATTAGACCATTTTAAGTATTTATTTTATAATAATTTTTTTAAATTCATAATTATTTAATTCTTAACTATTATTCCAGTGTAATGTCGAAAATATCTACAAAAAATTTGTTTGAGTTTATTTCTACTTTTCGTTTCAATTTTATATATATATGCATACACACTACTATTTTATTGCATGCGATGAAACACATAATGGTCTCAATATATATGTGTGTGCATTTTATACAGAACTATAGATATTTTATCCAAATTTAACTTCTTTTCTTACCTTACCGTTATATATATTATTCCAATTTAAGATACTCACAATCAATTTTGATTTTGCCCCAGGTTTTAAAATAACTCCCTACGAATTTGATTTTAATTTGTACTGTGGGTTGTTAGAAGTTTTTTTATCATATTATTTTACTTTTAACATAGCAGGGTATTGAATACATATTGTATAGGCATGATTTTGTAAGTCTGCATAATGTGAACATTTATAGTTATTTGTTATTGCTTGTTCTTTAATGCAAAAATAATATATATATATATGCACACATTTTAATTTGGCTATCATATTTAATAGAACCAGTCTTCAAAAATAATACAGCAATATAATGTAAAGTTGTGTATTAATATTCAAAAGCTACCAGATATTCAATGCAATATAGGCCAACATAAAAGGGATAATTTCAATTGATGTACATTTGTGTATTATATTGAAGTGTTAATAAAATTTGTTTTGTTTGCTACTAGAATGTTTTAGCATTTGTTTACTATTGTCTGCTCTGCCAATTGATATTTCTAAAGAATCTGTTCTTCATGACCTAGAGACAAATTTAGATATATATTAGTAATGATGTGGCTGTGTAGTTGCTTCTAATTATGATCCTCAGCAATAAACTTTCATATAATGTCTCTTAATAAGATATTCTAAGTAGCACCTTCTAGTATTGTATATTGATATGCCTACAGTCCATTACAATCTATTATAAGTTCAAAAGAAATGTATATAACACACATTGGGAAAAGTTGATTTTATATGTGCAGCTAATTTACAACATGAAAACTATATATTTTATTTTATGGAGCAAGGTAAATCATAAACCTATAAAATTAGAGCATGAGAAAGAAAATTCAGAATCATTTATCTCTTTTTAATCCACACTTACAAATATTTTTAATTCTTGAGTACCAAATAAGCTATGATATCTAAAAAATATGTATCATACTAAACTCTTCTTTCCATTACATGTAAGTCCATGATGCTCTCTAATTGGAAATATAAATCCTAAGATGAGATTTTAATTATTGCTTTAGCAGAATTAATCATAAACTATAAATTAAGTATGTAATTTAAATAGTGAATGAATTAACATGTGTGAATTGAAATGTTTTAATTCAAATTTATAAATTGGAATGGGAACCAGTAATAAAGAAAACAATAAACTTATTTACATAAATATAATTAATTTAATATAAAAACATTATATAGTAACAATAATAAATATATTAATAAATAATTCAATACTTGGTATATGCATGCACAGGCAGTTCATAATTTATCTAATTCATATTTTTCTTACTTTAACCAAAAATTAATAAATTAAATAATTGTTTATGTCAAATAAATTGATGTTAATAAAAAATTACATCACAACCCTTAGACATATGTATTCACATCTGGACAAAGCTATACATATTGATTCATAGTTTTTAATCATTCATCCAAATATTGTTACAAATTTTAAAATATTCATTTCACAAATATTTTTACATTTGAATTGCAAATGAAAATATTTTCCAAAATATCTGTATTCTTATATCATAAGTGCAAATAAATTATGTTGATCAAAAATGTAAGTGATTAGCTTAAATATATTAAATTTCATAAAATAATTAACTATTAATTGTTATTATCTTTATATTGTAATATCACATATAATTGAGTGCTAAACTTTTAAAAGCTTTGATAATAAAAATATATCTATTCCATTTTCAGCATCATGTATATTTTATTTAATTTGAAAGTAAAATTAACATTCAATAATCCTTTAATATAATTAAAATATAGTTTAGTCTAATTAAAATATAATATACTTAAGAAGTTTCATATTTGTGTTATTCTTTTATTATTATTATTTTGAAATAAACTACATAACCTATTTATAAATTATTTAAAACAAAATATTTTTTTCTACACTAGTATTCACATATAAATAAATCAATTAAAATATTTTTTTCTTCTTATTGTTAAGTTCTTTTATTGTGCACATTTTATTTTATCTGATGAAGTTCTTCAATTTTAAAGCCAAATTCTTTGTAAATTAGTATTTAAATTACCAATATAAGAAGTAAAATTTATATCCAAATTTTCAATTGCTCTTTAATTATACTGAAAGTTAAACATTTGTAATCTAGCTGAATGCCAGAAGGATCCATGATAAGTTTTGATTATTCCCCAGTTCTTTTAAATGCAGTCGATGAAGAGAGTAGACATTCACCCTCACATCCCTATTGATGTTAACCTATCATAAGATTGATGATTGCCAAATAAATTATTTTGAATCTCTTAAAAGAAAAAAAAAGAATCCAAGAATCCAAACTGACTGCTAATTTTTTTTTCTGCAGCCTTTTATATTGTGTGTGATTTTTAAAAAAAAAAATTGATCATTAGGAACACTAGATAGTATTATTTAGTACATTATTTTTGTTTTTACACAATATTAAAATTTAAAATAATTATAAATTAACCAGAGTTAAGATAATTACTATTAATTATTCACACATTTTTTTTATTCTTATATATAAAATCATTAAATAAATTATAAAATTGTTGGTGTGTGTATATGCTTGCATTGATATACAGCCAAATATGATTATATCTGTTCCATGATCACTGATTATGATATTGAGTCTAATGTTGTAGCCTAATATTTAATTATTATTTAACCATGTTGGCATTAGTTTTTTGCTAAGCTGATCGCACTAAAGAGTTTAATGAACTAATAAAATGAACTTATTAGTGATTCTTGTTTTATCTTTTTTATAATTATTTATTCCATAATATATTAGACTAAGTCTGTCTATCTTAATATATATAATTTATAAAATCCATCATAAAAAGTCTTATTTATAATACTCTACTGTTTAGTTAACCTAACTTGTGTGCCAGGCATTATCAAATGTCCATGCACAAAATCTGCTGTAAAGAACATTACAACAGATACACATATAAATCTGTAGATATTAAGACAACAAATATATAAATGTGTTATATTAATAATGGAAGTTGAGTCTGAGCATTAGAATACCTACACACACCAATTTAAAAATATTGTACACAAATACACGTATTATTAATAAACTCATGTATGTTTTTTTTTATTTTTTTTTATTTTTATATTTTCAGTATATGCCATTTTATATATTTTGCTTTTCTCTGAAAAATTTAAATAGAGAAAAGCAAACTTTATTGAACAAATGGATCACATGTTGGAACATATTAGTAAAATAAATAATTAAAGCAATTGTTCCAACATACTTGAATATATTTTTTATTTTTTTAATTACTTTTGTAAAAACTGTAACCTTATTCTATAATCAAAAAAAAAAAAATGTTAATTGCTTTGGCAAAAATCTGACCAAAAGCAAAATGTTTGATAATAAATGTTGTAATTAAAATATTATTTTTTTATAGATAAGGTAGAAATTCTTTTAAATTGATATCTGTAATGAAGTGGCCTGAGTATTCAAGATGGAAAACAAACGTTAAACAAACCCTAAAATGTAGAATTTAATCAGAAAAATATAAATGAATGTTATAATCTAGATGATAAGGTAAATTGAAAGGATTGGCTGATTCATGCTTCTCAGGGGGGATACCTGAATAGGTTCTGTATGAGTGGGGTTGATAAGTTTTAGTCAGTGCTGTGGGATTCATTCTTTCTTTGCCATTACTTTGGCTCCGAAATTCTTCAATCATCTAGCCATTTAGAGATTAATTTATGGACTAGACTACTGCTGATATTTTCTAAGAAAAAAATCCATTATACAATTCTTTTAAGAACTCTTGATTTCTTAAGGATTTAGTGAACCATTCAAGATAGCGAATGAAAATTTAATAATAATTATTGTATTATAGCAGATAGAAAATATACAGAAATCTACCAGATCTTCCACTAAAATGACCATGGGGTAGAAAAACAGCCGGTCCACCTGCCCTTTCTTTGTCCAAATCGTCAAGATGTGATCACACCAGTTCCAGCAGGCCACGATGATGACAAAAGCTGCCTTGCCTATGCCCGAATGAGATGAAATCCTCACTGCACAGCTAGTTGAATTGAAGCCCGCTCAAACCCCAGTCAGAAGATGAAGACACCTACATAAGTTTCTTTTAAAAATGTTTTATTATTGAATTAATTCATTCTGATATTTCCGATAATTAGAAATATATATTTTTTATTATTATTATTAATCATTTAAAAAAAAGGGAGAGAGTTGTCTCTCGCATATATATATATTGAATTTACAGTTATTATGAGCATAAATGATAAAGCTTTTACTTAAATCTTTTAATTCATTTTTCTACTTCAAATTCTAATATTTTCAATAAAGGTTGCAATTAGATTCTTTTTTGTTGCTATTTGTTTTTCCTCTTGTTGCTACTCCTGAAATTTGTCATATACAAATATACATGCGTATATACATGCACATACGCTTGTAATATTCGGTAAATACGATATCTCATGTTGAGTATCTAAAAAATGTATTTATCTGTATATCCTTTTGTTATTTTTTGTCACTGCTGCACCTTATGATGAGTGCAAAAGGGGTTTATTCATTGTAAATTGCCTGTAAGCAAGTCCACTAATAACTTTATATTTAGAATAGTAGTAAGTGTATAATTGTGCTGCACGTATATACATGTATAAGAATTTATCTATCGTAAAAAGGAAATAGATACAGCACCTCATGTTGTGTGCTATATGGTATCTGAGCTAATGCAACCTTATTGACATGTTGAAAAATATGAAATTAGTGAAATATTTCATAGTGCAAATATACATATGCATAGTTGTTGTTTTTTATTATATTTACTATCAATAAAAAAGGTTTTAAAATCCTGAGTAAAAGTGTATGCCTGTATGACCGAAAATCTCTTATCTGAAAATATCTATATATCAAATCACACAAGACATAACTTATTTCTACAGGGTAAAAAGCTCAGACCACTTCCATTCTTTATGAAACATTGTATTGTAAATAGCTTTAGGGGTTTAGCATCAAATATATATCCGGGTTGTGATAATAATTCATTTATTTATTTTTATATTATTTTAAGTATGACGGTGGTGGGTATTTGGGATTAAATAAATATTTAATCATAATATTAAACTTGTTTCGTTTTCATATTATTATTTATTTGATAAAATGTACTCTTTCCTTATCAATCACGTACCAATAATAACCATTTAACTTACCCATTGAAGACCCTAGATGTAGAGTACTGAGCTAGTCACACGGGATATCGCTCTACTGGGGTGTTAGATCTTATTCTTATGCTCCGCTGAACTTATGGTATTGCACATCCTTCTAGGAGAGGGAAAAATTCATTTTTATTCCTTTCTAGGAATGGTGCGCAAAAGCTATCTGTAAATAGACTTTTCAAAAGATATGTACTTACCATGGGTTCTAAACATTCGGGCATTCAAATAAGATATCAACTAAAGGGGGTTTTTAACTGGCAGAGTCCTGTCAATTCACTCTTTCTATCAGTTTAGCTGGAAGTACCAATATATATGAGTACAGACAATCGGCTAAATTGGTATCCATTTCTTTCCCTGTTAAATCTTGATCACTTCATGCTTAATGCAAGATTACGAATAGAAATCCACAGGGAAGTATAGTCTGGTACATTTGATTTTGGCCAGTAAAAGTAATATATATGTATACATATTTCATCAGTTAATAAAAAAGTCCCCAGTAAATAATATTCATATAGTTAATGAGTTAAAAATTGAAATATTATTAACATTCATGTAAAATGAAATTTACCACTATTTAAATCTATTTAAGTCAATTTTTAAAAAAATTTGTTAAATGATGAAATAATTTGTTAATTTATTTTGATATCTGAAAAACTAATAAAGTTGATTATCTGTATTAAAAAAAAAATTGAAGGTCTTCATGATATAGTGTTTAGCACATCGACCTGGACTTTGAGTCCATATTTGTATAAACTTTACAAATTTTTCTAGATTCCAATTAGACTTACAATGTATCTTTAAGGTAGTTAATCGTATCTTTTAAGGAGCTTGAAAGACTGAATTCAAATCCCATATCATAAGTATAGACAATATACTTTGTATTTAAATATTATAGATAATATATCACCCTATAGAAAGTTCTTCAATAAAAAGGTAGATACTAAGTAGTTTGGGAATAAAAGTTTCAGAATTAATCTAATTAGTCAGCTGAGTAATAATATATTGATTATAAAAATAAGATGTGATTGTAATATGTTGCAATCTTTATCAGTAATTTAATGTGTGTGTATTGTGTATGATGGGTGAATTCCAATGGAAAGTGAGTCCATGATTTATATTTTTATTTATTTCATTTCAAATTTATATAACAAATTTAACAATTAAAAAAAGTTTGTTAAATGGGAGCATTCAGTTAAACAATCAATCTCATCAACCTACATTTAAAAAATCTAAAATGGAAATCTAATATCAGAGATAAAATTAAGGTTACATTTTGTGATCCAATTGTCTCTCAATTGGATGTGAGCAAAGGACAAGCTGGAATGATGTTCATAAAATTTATAAAAAATTTTGAAAAGATATTTCTGAAATGAAAATACTACATTGTAATAAAATAATAAACTATGAATATTAAAGTAAAAAAGACACTCTGAATTAAATAATTTTAAACTTCTAGTTCTAAAAATATCATACACTGTAAAATAAAAATACATTAAAATGGATTAAAAAAATTTTAATTATTTCTTTTTACTATTACAAACCATTCTTTGGGGCGAACATACGAATTAATGATTTTGTGTTGAAATAATTATGATCAGTTTTCATAATTTGAAATTACTCACTTTCAACTAAGTTTTCACTACGTTAAATTCTCTTCCTGAAGCCAGGTGGAATAAACAAGAAAATGATTATAACTAACATAATTTATTATTTTAAAATAAATAGATTATGAAAAAAAACTAACAAAAGTCCTGGATTATTAATGAGATGATGGAAAAATTGATTGCATGTTTTATTGTCTAGCTAAGATCAACTAGGTATTAATTTTCCAAACAATAATTGGATAAATAGATTAATTAATATCCAATTCTCTAAAATCTGTTTGGAATATGGAAGAATTATCAAGTTTTATCAGATCTGGATTCAAATGGTAGGATTAGAAAATGTCAAGTCATGTGCTAACTATTATGCCACTAAAGTATTTTTTTATCTCTCTATGTATATATATATAATTTTAAAGAATTATGAAAGGTATGTTTTGACTGTGGATTAAAAAAAAATCTAGGAGAAATTAATATATGATTTTAAGAGGAAAAGTGGTAATGAATATTTACAACATAAAGAAAGAAATAGATTTAAAAAAGATGGTGTATCCTGGCATAAAAACTTATTTTTTGTAGATATCTAACAATGATGATGATAATGTATAGGATTGATAAATTTGCTGATTTAAAATATGCTGTAAAGTGTGTCCATGTTGAAATATAAAATTTTTAAAACAAAAAATATAATTACAAGCAACTCCATTACTTTTTAACATTAAGCAAAATACAAAAAGATATATTATTTACAAAATTCTTGTTATCTAGCATTACATAAGATATATAGGATTATTAGCCAACAGAGTATATACTAATATTTATTGGATATTATTTTGCCAATTATTTTGTACTCGTATATAAATGCATAAGTATGAAAATTTTAGCTGCATAACTACAATTTAAAAAGTCCAAGTCTTTTTGATATTAATAAATTAATGATTTTGTCAGTGAAGTAAATTAAATAGAAAAACATTCAAAATAAAACAGGTAAAAAATGTGATATGTTGGACTATTTCCATCATTTATGAGTGAATGTTGAATGTATAGAAAATTTTAAACTTTATTTAAACTTTCCAAATACAAATAAGTTTTTATTAAAGTGAGAGACTGATCGCTATTGGTAACACCTGATTGGCTAATAAGCGCAAGAGGTTTGCAGTCTCTCACTTTAATTTCAAATATTGTTTGCGCTTTATAAATTAAATATTATTTAAATAAGTTGTTTGTATTTGGAAAGTTTAAATAAAGTTTAAAATTTTCTATACATTCAACATTCACTCATAAATGATGGAAATAGTCCAACACATCACATCTTATAATATACCATCATTACAAACCTTCAGCCAAAAAACGGGTAAAAAATTTATCAAACAACTCACAAAAGATTTTAAAAGAAGTATCTGTTTTATGGGATTCTTTCATGAACATGGTTGTAGTAGTTTTCTGTTTAGTTAACTCGGAGAATGTAACATATATACATACATATTTTATTAGACAATGATAAAGGTTCTCCACCATGATAGAGATCTCTAATGTATTAGTAAAAAATTTATAAATTAGTTATTGGGAATAGCTTTCAAATTCCTGTAACACAAATTAGTCCACAACATTCTCCCATCATAATCTTATTTTTTCAGAAATAGCTGCAATTACATAACAAACGATATTCAAACAAAAAATAAAAATCTAAGAAGTCCAATTTGTTCAGGCTATTAAAATTTTGCTACCTCTTCCTCTTATTTCATTCAATTAGAAATCTATCTAGAAGTCTGTTGTTTATATCTACAGAAACAATTGCTTGGCAATTCTAACACACTGTATTACTTGTTCCTAGAATCAAAGCCTAAAATTCACATAACTGAAACAATAATTTAGAAAATGTTCCAAATTATTATAATAAAAAACCTGAAATTGTTGTGCAACTGGTGGAGTATGGAATGAAAACCGCATAGATTCCCATCAAGTCTGGACGCACATTAGAATCAACTCGTAATTATATATGTAAGTAAATTTATCAAAAAGAAACATTTTTCAATAAATGACAAATCACAGAAAATGGTTATTTTTCAACAAAATACTGCTCTCATAGAAACATTTAAAAATGTAAAATATCAAAAACTAAAGGCTAATCCTGTCAATAAAAATAAACAAATTACATCAAATTCAGAATTTCAAAAATGGCATAAAATTGATTGCGAAATTTTAGTTTCTAAATTTTGGCAAGTTGTTTAATTTTGAACTTTGATGTATTTGTTTACATTTGAATTAGTATATCACATCCGACAGATATTTTTCGAAATTAATATCTTTAAATATATTTAAATTAATTATCAAACAGAAATTAAATAAAAGTACTATACTACCTTAGATGAAGTTCTGACGCTGTCATTAATTAAATAACTAAGAAAGTTGTAAATTTCATCGAGTAACAAGATCATAAAAAATAATTTCGTTTATTATCTAAATTAACCGATATATTAGAAATAATTTTACTTACAATTTTTTTCTTGATTGAATCCCTGTGTAAAAAGAATATAATAAAACAGTTGTAATGTCAAGAAACAAAAACGCTTTCCATTCATTTTTAGTACAGAAAACGCGATTTCACTAGGTTTTACTATCAGTATTTAAAATGAAACTCGTTTTGGGTCGCGGCCAGACATCTGACGGAAGTATCTGATGTAACGCAAAAACAACGTCATATCCTAATCGGTAACACATTTTTTTTTTTTTTGCCTGAGAATAAGTTCATTTTTATCTCCAGGTGAAAGAAATCTATTTATCTCATTAAACTAATTCGTTTAATTATTTTTTAAAATATCTTCTTTGCAAGTCAAACTAATTAATTTTTAAAACTTTTAAATAATCCTAAGAACAATAATAAATAATTTAATAAAACGCCATAAAAATTAATCGATGTATTATTCATTAATTAATTTATATAGTTGATAGTGAAATTGGAAAAAAAATGTAGACAGAGAAGTAACGCAGTTTATAATAAAATATATATATTAGCGAGTATTCTTTTCTGAAAGCTGGACAATAAATTTGCAAAAACGTGTTCGTGGTCAATCAACTATAATAAGGAAGTCTTGCATTGGTGGTCGAGAGGTCAGCGCGACTGCCTTGCACTTGCAGGCAGTTGCCCGGGTTGCGGCCGATGCTATGACACTTAAAAAAAAAAAAACTACAATAAGGAAATAACCGCTTTTGCGCAAATATTCAATGGTTTTTCATATGCATATATTTTCGTATAAACTTTTTTGAAATATACACCTTATTAATGACAAGTATTGCTTATATTTCTTAAGAAAAAGTTCTTGCTTTTTTATAAACATTTAGAAGGAGATCTAAAGCATCTGCCATTGGTCCCTAGTTATTTTTGGCGATACTTTGGTGTTAGACTTGCCGTGAAATATTACACTTGGAGTCGTCCTGCAATAATTATTCTAACTTTGCGATCTCCTAAAATATATTGGATTTTTTTGTCGGGTCAACCAATGTTATAACTACTAATTAACAATAAATATTTTAACAAATAATCTCCGCACACATAAATAAGTTTATATAACGGAATTTATTTAAATAAATTAATTTTTATGTATTTCTATCTATTTCAAAGGCACTTTATCATTCTTTGTGCAGAAAAACATTGGTTACACTTATTTCCTTTTTTTTTTTTTTATAACAACATTAATTAAATCATAGACACTAGATACAACAAATCAATTGAAAAAACAAACAAATCAACAAAACAGATATTATTGAGGTAAGTGTGTCATGCTATATATAGCTCTGAAGATTGAGAGTCAACCAGATTTCTATATATACCTTATATTCGAAAAGTTTTATATCCCTTTCTCTTGTTTCTAGTTTGTTTCTAAAAGCAATTAGTGGTCTTCCTGAACTGTTTTCATAGACACATACATCTTATGCGCCATATAGCATAGAGAACAAAGATATTAGCATATATTTCTATCTATTACAAGTTATCATATATGACTTACGGCTTATTATTTAGACTAATAATAAAACCTATGTGGACTGTAATTGTTTGATCCAGGTTCTCTTTGAGATGGTACGGCGGCACAAGTCACCAAGGAAAACTCTCAGTCCAAACCGCTCTGTTTTATACATATTCAATCTTCCGCGGCGACAGTCCAAATCCCCAATACTATAAAACCGCTGTCTTTTATTTTTATATTTCTTTTTTTTTGTTACACTTGTTCTCTTTTCCTTTAGCGGGAAATTACATAACGATATGTAAACAAATAGAAAACTTTAAAATAATTTAATTTCACAAAATTCATATATTTTATATAAAAATACAACATTCTTAAGGTCAGTAGCTTGTAAGCAAGGAAATAATAATAAATTTAGACTATTTTTAATAAAATCAAGGCTTTAACTTGTTTTGATCTATTAATATTAAAAGCACGTACTATTATTTATATATCCGGCTCATTTTATTGTAAAAGGAATATCCAAAAAAAAAAGAATTCACTGATAAGTTAATGAATCACGTTAATGATTGACGTTTTTCATCACCATTATAACGTCTGTTGTAATGGCGATAATAATAATTAGAATGTTACTCTCCTTTTTTTATTGAAAGCAATTCATATATATATATATTAAAGATATCCTACAGGCATATATATTCAATTAAAAATCATCAAAAAATGTTTGCAATATTGTAAAGTAGCTTTCACTTTAATATCCAGTTAAAAAGAAACTTGCTTTAAAAAAAGGAATCTGATAAAGAAATAAAACAGCACAGGAAATTTAAGTTGATGTTTAAAATCAATTGGAAGATATCATATTGTTAAAGTTTATTATTTTTGTAGTTTTACTATATTTGTAATTTTCATAATGAAATGACATCATCATCATCAAACATTATCAATCCACTGCAGGATGAAGGTCTCTCCAAGTTCAATCTATCTTTTCCTGTCTTTTCTCTTCTCCACAATACCCCTGCACACTTTCTTATTTCATCCATCCATCTCACATGTGGTCTCTTTTGGGTCTTTTACAATCTCTTGGAATCCAGTCTAAAATTTCAATTGTCCATCTATTATCATCTCTTCTAACAATATGTGCAGCCTAACTCCACTTCAGTCTTTTAATTTTTTCAATGAGGTCAGTAACACCTGTTTGTTCGCTTACTAATACATTGTGTTTTTAATCCCTTCTTGTTACTCTCAACATGCATCTCTCCATACTTCTTTGAGTGGTCTGAAGTCTCTGTAATGCTATTCTATTAAGTGTCCAAGTCTCAGATCCAAAAGTAAGAACTGACAAAACACATTTATTAAAAACCTTCCTTTTCAAACACATAGACATATTTCCTTTAAGTATCAAGTTATTTCTACCAAAAGCACTCTGACCAAGTTTAATTCTATGATTAATTTCATCCATTATATTTCCATCTGTATTAATAATCTGATCAAGGTATTTGTAACTGTTAACTTCTTCTAACTCATCATAATCAATCTTTATTTTCATATTTTGAGAAAATCTATTAAACATTACTTTAGTCTTTTTAACATTTATCTTTAGTCCTACTTTCATCTGATAACTCCTGCAATATTTCCTGTAACTCTAGAGCATTATTTGCAAAAACAACTACATCATCTGCAAAATCTAAATGATTTAAATAATCTCCATTTACTTTCACTCCTTTAGCTTCCCATTTCAATCCACAAAATACTTCTTGCAGCACTGCTGTAAAAAGTTTTGGGGATATGGAGTCACCCTGTCTTACATCCTTTTCAATGTTGATTTTCCTACTATCATTATGTAATCTAATTGTTGCTGTTGCATTTTTATAAATATTCTTTAAAATATGACAATATCCTGGATCTACACCTTGATGATCCAATGCTTTAATCACTGAAGAAATGTTTATAGAATCAAATGCCTTTTCATAGTCTACAAATCCTAAGCATAATGGCAACTCATATTCATTTGTCCTTTCTATAATTTCTCTCAATACCTGGATATGATCTACTGTACTAAAACCACTTTTAAATCCAGCTTGTTCTCTTGGTTGGTGGAAATCCAGTATTTTCTGTAGACGAGTTGTAATTGTCTTAGTAAAAATGAAATGACATAATGGCTAATAAATATAAATGATTCCATATACTGTTAAGTCATTTGCTATTTTAAAAATAAAATCCACATCATCTATATATTATAGTGTATATTGCTGAATAAAAGAATTATATAAAATAAATATCACTTAATGGCCTTTGCAAAAAGAATTCTAGTAAAACATTATTCAATCTTGAGTATGATATATATATTTGAGATAAAGGACCAGTCCCTTATTGGATACATGTTACTTTGTATACTACAGAATTTGACTTGTACTCTCATCATATTCTTTAAAGCAATATAATGCCAATAATATGCATATATAAATGTTGAATGCAATCAATTACTTGTCTATGTTGAAGAATGAAACAATTTATATATATATTTTTAAATATTTTCATATATTTATTATGTTTGTGAACAACACAAAGTGTGGTACTATTTTCATGAAAATTACTATAGATATTTTAAGCCATTAACTATTTATAACAGTCTTAAAGCTAAACAATTTTTGTCTAGTATCCTGTAATAGTATTTTTGTCTTAAGTTTTAATTAAACTCAAAAAACAAAAAAGTATTACAAGATGAAAACTTATTTAACCGTAAGACTATAAGTTGTATTTGATGGTTTCCTAGCACCATCAAAAGCCAAAAGTATATATATATATATTTGATAAAGTCAATTAACTAGCCTGCAAACCTAAACTGATGTTAATTTTTTCATAGATTCTTTACTACTTTATATCAGCCCAGTGTGAGTAAGTTTCTATTAAAATTCATATAATATAGCTATTCAAATAGCCAGAAAGATGAACATGAGACCAAGGAGCCATAGGCGTTTCCCATGATTCAGATTGCTTAATTGGCAACCTAGTAGTTTGTTGACAATTGTGGTACATTTTAATCATGTTTTCTATGTCACTAATTAAATTTGGACACCATATATATGATCAAGTTAGGGAATTCATCCTGACTATCCTGAGATGGTCTTGATGTAACATGTTCAATGATTGTGTTCTGCCTTGAGATTGAATGAGCACACAATCAGTGGTCAACACACAATCATTACACATGTAAAGTCCATTGCGCATATTCCAGATCAAATTACTAACTCCTGGAAGATGAGACCTTTGGCTAGCCATATTTAGTCCAATTTATAAGATGTATACATCTCTTATTGTTCCAGTTCCACTCAGCTCCAACAGTACTGTTTATACTAGACCTTATTGAGTCAATGTAATTTATTTCCTTAATTATGATTTCATGTCTGATTTTAATTTTTTCATAGACTATAATGAAATAGTCAAATTAAACTGAGCATTTCTCAAAAGCATATATAAGTAGTCTTTTGTTCATAAACATCATTAGCTCATCACTCCGAGATAACTTTTGAAAAGGGTCATACAGCTGTTAAACTCATAGTTATCTCCAAAAGCCTGACTATAATGCATAGTTGTAGGATTAGAAAGTATTAACAAACATCAGATATCTGGAGGATAGCTTTGTATTTTAAGGTGCTTCTCAATAAGATATCGAAAAACTGGTTCATCTGTAATATTTATACCAACAATCTCACAGGCATCCCGAGAAGAATAAAAATTGATTACATGAAACAATTTTGCATAAGAAACAACATGGCTAAGTCATACAAAGATTCATAATCAAATTATATTTATTAGCCAACAAAAAACTAAGATTATTTACATTATTAGTGATTTAAAATGCAATTAAATTTCAAGGTCAGAAATTATTGATATTAAATTTGCAAAACTATTCTAACATTTCATGGATTATGAAAGAGATATTTTATTTTGCTGACAAATAATAATTTGGGCATTAATATTTGTGAGGCTTCACCATGTTGTTTCTTTGCAAGATCATGACAGCAATTTGTTAGATATTAGAACTTTTAGAATATAATTCACAATCAAATGCACATATATGTAGTGTTTAAGATCATAACAATATCACATTATTAGGTCAAAAACTACATATTACAATGGGATCCTGTGTTGCTTTCTTTAATATCTACTGTGATGCATTTCAGTTTCTTTTACATATATATGTAGGTAATTTTACACACATATAACAATATTCACATACTTAATTTAAATTATATCACTTTATAAAATTTTAAATTTATAACAGCGTATGCATTATATGCATACAAATATTAATACGGGTATTAGATATGCACATCTATACAAATACATGCACATCCATGCAAATATAAGTTATTACAATAAAATTAAATTATTAGAAGCTTATATACATGGACTAGGATGGATTTGAATTAGGGAAAAAGATACCGCAATGGAAAATAGTAGATGAAATGGGTTGATGGCTAAATAATACAATTTCATTACATAGGCCAATCTGAAGCATCTTAGTTTAAGAGTGTGATGTTTCTTTATTTATTTTTACATCCATTATTTTCTTTCATATTTTTATGAAATTTTTCAATTTACTATATTTTAATATTATTATCTTAAAGACTACGTAACATTCAAATTTACTTACTAAGCACAGAAATCATATGTAATTAAAGAGAAAGGATTTTCATTTTTAATATATGAAGTGTACTGATCTTATAATAGCTCAATAATATCATGTTAAGTACTGATATATGTTTGTAAGTTAGGAAAATGAATAATCCAAATTTATAGATATGACACCATTAAATAAATACAAAAAAAATACATATTTTAAAAGAGCAGAATCTATTTGATTTTGAATAAATATTTTCTTTTTAGATCTAATCAAAAAGATGGAATAATTAAACAGCCATATCCAATTTATTGTGTGTTTTTCATCACATTTTCTCTCTTCTCAAGGACGATTTCATATAGCTTCAATCTTTCAAACCAAAAAACTAATCAATGCATTGAAAAACAAATAGTTATTACAGGAATCTTGACTTCATTATCATGTTATTGGATATATTATATTTGATTAATTTTTCTTTACCTTAAAATGGTCAAAAATTCAAGGTTAATCTATGATTTATTTAATTCTACATATTTTTCTTGTTTCATAAGGTTGTATAGCATTGGAAAATTGATATAGATGATGGAAGATGTCTTCATTAGCTCCACAGGCTTATTTCATGTTTTACTACATTTTATGGTACTCTTTTTCTACTTGTTTGCTGATTTATGAAAAGGTCAGACAAACACATTCAGAGGATTAGCTACACATAGAAAAGATATTATATAAAAGACTATATTCATCTTTTTTAGGAATAATAATTATCACTGTTCTTTGCTTGTTGATTTCTCAGTATTATATCCTAAAGTTCAGCATTTGATTTTCTAAAGAATTTTTCAGCTAATTTTTTGTTTATGCCTTATTAAAATAATAATAAGATACCCTACAATTTACTTGATCACTTTCATATTTTATCTCATTTTAGTTTTTTTGAAAGATATTGTCTTATGAGACAGGCATTACTTGTCATTCATCTACAATGGAAATTTTTGGCTTATCTTTTTTTGTAATATTATACCTTAATAATTTTATTATTTTGATAAATTTAAACATATTCATTTTATATCAAGCTACATGCCCATGTGCTGAATGAATTTTAAGTAAGACTAATGTAGTAATCATATAAATCATAATGTAATAACTGAAATTATGTATAGTAATTTGTAAATCACATATATGTAAATCACTATGTGATAATTTGTTATTATTGTGTGATAATCAAAATCAGAAGGATTTTCATTGCAGCTTAATTCTAAAGACCTTAATTTTTTTAATTGTTGTTAATAAACTTATATATATAATTGTTAAAAATTGTATTGCATCATCTCTTGGTCACATACAGTAATAGAGCCTATGTTCTCCTGAGCTAAATTTATGCAATAATGGCTGATATATAAATGAGGATGTATATTAGTGCTTTTGAGCATCCAGAGATGATCAGTCATCATCCTGGTTGATGCAAAAGAGAATCCTTTTTAAAGTCTATGCACTGCATTTTATTTTAGTTTAATCTTATTAGAATTTAAGTTTATAGTTGGCCAATACAAGTGGCCAGAGCATTGACAATGATCAGCATATTTTAATATCCCAGCATTATTGTTTAGATTTTTCTGGATGATGTATAATTATACTTATGGTTGTTCTGAAAAAGTAATTGATCTCTAACTTGGCTGATCTCAGATTTTTCATTATCTCATGCTCTCTCTTTGATATATATAACATCACTTATATATTTTTTGATGTTAAAGATTAACATTTTTTAATATCTCTCATAAATTATATAAAATTTATACTATAATTAAAGCAACAAATTATTTCCTATCTACCTACATCAATTCTATGATCTAACAACAATTCTATTTGGATAGTTTCGTATTAATCGTAATTGATATAAACAATCATTTTTTCAAATCATATGTTGAGAGTACCAGTTTGATCAAGCTAAAATATCACATAATGATTACAATGGGACTTTATAATATCTATATAATCTTTATTAAATCTACTTTAAATACTAATGCTAGTCACACTTCTGACTATTGCTTTGTATAAAACTTCAATAAAACAGAAAGACCAACTTTATTCATGAAAAATATTTTTACTTATATCTACCATTATGACAGAAAGTAATATGTCACCTTCATAATAAGAAATATTTATAGAATATATTTGACCTGCCTCTTCACATACCTGTTACAGGGTTAACTATTTTACTTATATAATAAAACCATATAATTGCTTACCTGAAAACAAATAAGACTAATTCACTATTGCAATTAAATAATAAAGACTGTTCATAACAATTTAACAAAATAATTTTCTTATATTTCTCTTAATTTAATTAATCCCATATATTTACACAATAATCATAAAATATATTTGTTATATTACCATGAAGCAAATTGATGTATCAGAAATTTATGTTTTTTCATAATATATGACTGCAATTTGTAATATTTTATCTGCTTAAGTAATATTTTGATTCCAAAACTCATTTAGGCAATCATTAGCATCAATATAAAATTATTGTTTTATTTTTTACTAAATTAGACAATTCAATATCTTTTGCTCAGTAACTATTATAATCCCAATATTACAGCTCATAATGTTTTACTGACATATTAATAAAATAAAATACATAAAAAATGTAATCAAAAATTATAAAAAAATATATTGTTAATAATCAAATAAATAAAATGAATAAATAGATAAATATTTAAAAGAAACTAATATGATTTGATTTAGATCCCTTTTTGTATCACTCTTCAAAAAATAGAGCAATGTTGAAGATGTTCTTCAGTCATAGTAGATGCAATTATTACATCATCTACATAAATAGTTGGGATCTGTTTAACCTCAGGAGATAGGGTTTTGTCTAAACATCTTATTAGTCTGACATAATTATTGATCATTCCAAAAGGCATCCTATTAAACTGATAAGTAAAATCCTTATGTTGAAGGGCAGTGGAGTGACGATTTTCTGAATGGAACAATCTGACAATAGCTAAAGATTAGATTGAAAGTTTTACAAATAACTCATGTATGGGTGGTGAAATATTCCTGTAATGGATAGTAATTTTGTTTAGTTGCCTAGCATCCAAATATAATGTCATCGACCAATCTTCTTCACATTACAACTGGTTTACAGTAAGGTGAAAAGCATTGGAAGTGTTCCCCCAATCCAACATTTTGTTAATCTGCTTGATACTGGTATAAAAAGATATGATTTGAATTGAAATACTTGGTCAGGTATTCATTTAATCCTTTATTGAAATCCCTCACTCTTGGTATTTCTGAAAAAATAGGGCTAAATTCATTTTTAACTGATCGCGATTTTCATGCATTTTTGCTTCCAAAAAAGTTGGATTCTGAAAGCTTATTATCTATGAAATGCCCCTGGTATGGTAGATATAATACAGTCAACTTCGGGTAGGTTATGTCTTGCAAGCAATGTCATCTCCAAGACCTCATCGTTTACCCTATCTTCTCAGAGAAGTCAATAATGCAAATGTTCAAGTGCAGGAAGTCTGCTCCTGGGAGGACCTCATGTATTAGGGCAGTCAGTATGAGAAACACATGATAGAGGATTGCTTGGCCTATTTTTATTAGAACCCATATTTGCTTCTGTGCAAGCTTTGCCTTCCTACTGTTAGTCATGGTAATCTGAATAGATTTCAATGGTAGGGTTTTGATGCTAGTATTTTTAGTCAGAATTTGTCTAACACAACTGAAATCTGGCTATCAGAATCTAACAGAACTTTATCCAGCAAAATCTCAAACAAAACCTCTATCATGGGCAGCTTTGCAAAGTGAAATTAGGTACTTTATCCTCCCACAAACACTTCAGATTAATGATTTCTTAATACAGAGTTTGGTTCACATTCCTTGGTGTCATTTCAGTGTTTTGAGGTGAGTCACATAGCCTCAAGTACCTCTCTAGTTTGGTTTCTGTTGGGCTTTGGGTGTGAAATTGCTGCACCATGGTTTCAGGGATTTTCCTGGACTATTAGGGTGAGTTGTTCTGTTTTACCATTGTGTAGGGGGGGTTGTTCTGTTTTTACCATTGTTAGTCCAATTTTCTCTTAGGCAACCAGGTATATGGGAGATTCTCTGTAGTAACATTTCCTTCCAATAGCTGGTATCATTGTTGATTTTCTTCATATAAAATATGGTGTTAACAGTCACCTCTTCCTTTCTATTTTTATGGGCTCTGGTAAATATATTAGTATTATTCATATCTATGCTATTTAATAATTCATCCACCTGCTCAATGCTTTTAGCATTTATACACAAAAGCAACTGTTCTATTTTGAGTGGTAAGTTTCCCCTTATGATTCTAATGATCTCACTCTTACTCTTGTAGTATGTATTCAACATCCTTAACTTAGTAACTTGGCAGTGAAAGAATTTTGTTAATGTCTCTCCTGGTCTCAGGTAATACCTTTCTTGGAACAATTGGTAGAGCAAGATTTCTTGCCTATCCCTATTCCAAATTTTTTTATTAATAATGCTTGATAATCATCAAAGGTGGAGAAAGCCTGAAACAATGACTCTCACCACATTAATGAATCCCCTTGGAGGTGGCTATATGCAATGATTACCTTCTTACCTTCTGACAAATTGCAGTTTATAGAAAAATAAAGGTTGAGACTCTTAAGGTGATCTATGGGGGCTTCATTGATAGATCCCTTAAATACCTTGAGTCTCATGTACTAATTGATCGCACTGATCTGAATTGTGTGAGCATGTATCTTGTTTGTCTCCATGGTGTTTATTTGTGGGATCGATATATGGTTGTCAGGATGTATTTGGAATTATTCCTTCCAAATTAAAATTGAAAGGGTAATCTTCCATTTCAGGCATTATCTGACATGGGAGTAGATTTCATACAGGGATCATTTATCTTATGAGGATCCTTGAGAACACCAGGCAATTTCCTGTACCATTCAACTCCTTCCTATTATTCTGGACCCTTGGCTCAGTCTCAGTTTGCCATACTCCAATGGCTGGCATCCTTTGGCATAGCTGGGATTCAATCTCTAAACCTCTGATTGATGGCTAGATCTATCTGGCTGATCTGATCACATGTCTCAGTCACATTTTCCATCAGTTTCTCTAGAGCTGTCTTGTCCAAAGTTGTGTTGGTTTCCACTGAGGCTATTTTGTTCTCAAGGCATTTGATTTTGTGATCCAAGGTTTCTAGCATTTTGTCATGCATCTCCATCTTGATGTTGTTTTGCACAGAGTTGGTCCACTTGTGAGTGTATGTTCTAGAACCCCTTTTGGATCTCATCTTGCATCTTCTCCTGGTCTGTATGAATCTCATCTCTAAAAGACTCCTGGCTTCTGTATACTTCATCACACTTAATATTCAACTGGCTAATGATACTAGACCTGAACTCCTCAAATCCTGTTGGCATTTCATATCTTTCTCATCTATCTCATTTCACTCAGTGCTTGTTTCATTTCAGAGTTGCCCCTTTCAACACTGGTTAGGTTTATTGACAACTATTCCATGTTAGTGGGCAGCTTAATTTCTGTGTTTTTATTTCTATTTTTAAGAAAGCCCTAAAATTATCTATGTTTGCTTTTAAATTCTCTTCCATATTAATCATCCTATGGTTCCATCCTCACTTCCATGCTGCTCATATTATTATTCATATTATGATTTAATTGATTTTTTCCTTCATGCTACATAATTTTGTTACCATACCACTCATGATCATTTGTTCTATGATTGTTACTTCTTGTAGCCTGTACTACTATTCTTTCAAGTAATTGGACCATCTCATCATTGAACCTTCCTTGAGTTTGAAGTAACACTTGATCTGTGGCATGTACCTGTGGAGGGTAATCAACCAGTCATGAACCCCCCCCCAGGTACTTGGATCCATAAAGACCCTTCACCACTACTAATAGTATCATCTTCTACTTTACTATCACTATTATTTTATGGTTCCTCAGAGTGTTTTATATTTACTATTAATAAATTTCTGCCTCTGGTTCTCATCAAATTTTCTTTAATAATTAAGTATAAAGTTATTTTTTCCTATATAAATATAAATAAATATATGTCATAGGACCTTCTGCTACTCCTTGTTATTCAGTGTTTATATTTAACTTCTCTCTACAATTTTTCTTTGTTTGTGTATATATTGTTTTTAATCCCTACTTTTTAGCTTGTCCTTTTATTTGCCTAATTTACCTATATTTTAAATTTAGTTTATTAGTAAAATTATCTATTTATGGTCTCAGTTTATCATTTCATTCTCATCAGTTAATTTACATTCACTGTTTCATGAGAGATTTTCCTTTTTTTGAGTGTTTGCATGGAAATGGTTTAAATTCATGAGTCTCATCCTCTTATGGTTGGATGTATAAATTAGTTGCTACTTAGGTAAATTCATCAGGGTTATATACTGTGGAATTTGATAAAAAAAATAAAAAAATTTTTTTTTAAATTTACCAGTCCAATGACTGGACCTCCTTAGAAACTTCTGTTTCATGCCACTAAAGTTTGGGCACCAGAATGTAATGATCCAGGTTTTCTAGCAGAAGAGTAGAACACATCTCACTACAGTTGGACCTAGATTCTTCTGGCAGGATGATGTTAATGATATGATGAAATACCTAACCTATGATTGTATTTTCTTCTAATGGGCCATCTCTAAGTTTACACATTAAGTTTAGACACAATTTGGTTTGTTCATCCATATCTCACCCCTCTTTCAGATTCCATTACACATCAGTAATCATGCAAACTCAGGGAGAAATTTGCCTTTGGTTCACTTCAGGGGTAAATTTACACTAGATAGCAACTATTGCAACTCTATACAGGTTCCAATGGTGTTAAAGATCCATCCAAACATATTACCGTATTATTATATAAGAATGAAATATGTGTGTATGTATATATATCCAGTTATAGATTGATGAAAGAATGTATAAGTGATTTTGATAAGCTAGAGATCAATGTAATTTAAATCAAGTTAACGTTTATTAAATAGCAAAATAAATATTCAAAACTCTCTAACATAAAAAGATTATAATTGTGTGGATCAAGAATGTATTTTTACTATATTAATGATTAATATATTCACTATTCCAACCCTTATCCATGGTAAAAGTACATAACAAGGCACTAAATATTTACAAAGCAAAATAATAAAAATCTTTTTATCAAATTGACCATGAAGCTGCCTAACTAATTTATAATATTATACAAGTATATCCATAATAGCCTCATCATTCAATTTCAGTTATTGATGTTCCATCTTCGTTGTGAAACCTCCTCTATGTACAGTCCCATAAAGTTGATAGGAAAAAGCATCTGCACAAGATTAGTCATTTATACTGAAAAAATAAACAAATAATCATTAGTTAATAAAAAATAATACAAACTCTGTTCTGTAGTAGTGGGTATACTTAATATGTAATAGAATTACAAAAAAATCTTCCTCATTCCATATTATAGTGGTGATGATCAAATATCTAGTCACTACACTCTGAGGGACAGCTGCCCGAAACATTACTTAGCATAAAAAATATTAACAAAACTAGAATTTTTAAAAAAAAAAAAAAAAAAATAAAAAAATTTCTTTTTTTTTTGGTTTTTTTGTTTTTCCTCTCTCCCCCCCTTTAAAAAACCCCCCCCCCCCCATAAAATTCCCCCCCCCCCTTCTAAATGTTTTTTTTCCCTTTTTTCCTTTTTTTTTTTTCACCCTTTTAAGATTTTTTTTAAATTTTTTTTCCTTCCATTTATAGGAAGGGGAAATTGTGTTTTATAGTAAGGTTTGTAGCACTCCAGTCCTATGGCAATGTTAATTTAGCCAGAATACATTGCACAGCAGTTCGTAACAGATTTGCTTTTTTTGAATTTACTATTTGTCATTTAATGGCTTACATAAGAAAAACATTACTTCATCATTTATATATATGCTGGCAATATTTAATTTCTTTTTTCTTTGTTCAAATAATAGTAGTTTTTATTTTTAAATATAAATTTAAAATCAGTTCAGTTCTTTTGTCCAACCACATGAATTTACCAAACTTTTCTGTTTAATTGTTGGTGATAATTTCTTATAATTTTGCATTATGAAGATTATATGGATAATATGGAATATTTGAATGAGTCATCCATCTCTTGGATTCAAACATTCAATCTTTTAAAAATTGGATCTATGCAGTTATTGTATCATTTGAAAAATTTCAAAAGGTGATGAAAATGAACTGGATTTGCTTTTATACCCTGCTTAGTTTTCGGTGTTTGGATACCAGCATTTCCATTTCCCTTTTCATTGCTGGGTCTATTGTTCTATTGGTGCACAATTAAAAAATAAAACTACATAATAGAATTCTACTTTTATCTTCCCTACTTGGTTGCCTATAGATTGGCTTGACATTAGGTCATCATTATGTTTACCAAGTCTGTTTTTGTGATGTACAACACATTGACAAACAACTAATTGTTAGTATATATATATATAAAATAAATAAAATTAAAATTGTAATTAAAATTGAAATAATCAATTTAACAGTTTACAAACAATTATAAACAATCCTTAAATCCGCAGAAGTACTTACATTTAATTTCTTAAACCTGCCTCAACTACCATTAAATTCAAAAAACAAAAGCGGAAGCAAATGTCATCAATTCAAATTCCACGAATCTCATATTTTAATGTTAGCAGCTTGTCGATTTATTAAATGCGTTTTATTCATGTTTATAAAAATTGCCTCTTTAATTTTTCTTTTACTATAATTTTTCTATTCACGAAGAATTTTCACATTTTCAAAATTAAATTTAAATTTATATTTACATGTTTTTTCATGATCAAAAATATTGAAATATTTGCCAAGGAATTGCTTGATGTTGGTTATAAAATGGAACAAATAAACAATATGTTATGTCAATTTAAAAAAAGTTATTATAATTTAAAAGAAATGAAAATTAAAAGTAAACAATGGATATCTATTCCATTTATTTCAAATCCACAAAAAGTAAAAATAATGGTGATTTAATATCTCCTTCAGTTTTCTTTGATCATGAAAAAACATGTAAATATTAATTTAAATTTGATTTTGAAAATGTGAAAATTCTTCATGAAGAGAGAAACCATAGTAAAAGAAAAATTAAAGAGGCAATTTTTATAAACAGGAATAAAACGCATTTAATAAATCGACAAGCTGCTAACATTAAAATACAAGATTCGTGGAATTTGAATTGATCATGTTTGCTTCTGCTTTTATTTTTTGAATTCAATGGAAGTTGAGGCAGGTTTAAGAAATTAACTGAAAGTACTTCTGTGGATTTAAGGATTGTTTATAATTGCTTGTAAACTGTTAAATTTATTATTTCAATTATATATTGTACATATATGTATGTTCTCATGTCCCACACATATATTATTTAATTGAGAAAAAAAAATTTCTTTTATATATATATAGATTTATGTGTACGTATATTATATGTGTAATATATAGTTGATAAATTAATAGGTGGTGAATGAATATAATGTTGTAAGAAATGATATTTTAATATGTTATTTTTCTTATTAGATAATTAATGTATTCAGTTATTTAGTTTTATTTCTGTAAAATAAAACATTCAGAAAGTGTAAAATAAGGTGATCAGATCAAGATTAGGAGATAAAAAAAATGTACACGTGCAAAAGAGTGTGAAAGAATAGGAACGTCTGTTTAAACATAAAATGTTTTAACACCTATTTTTAGTGACTATAGATTGCCAGCTTTGTTGTATTGTTTTTATCTGTATCTAAGATTATTCTTTTTTAAAAGAGAGAGGTGCTTTGAGGAAATAAAAGCGTGATTATTAATTTTCTTGTAAAATCGCGATAGAACATCAACTTGTCAAACTCTGATTTTTTATCTTTTATCTCAAGATAAGATATGCAGGTGGTCAGTTTCTTTGATCAAAGATTGGCAATATAAATCAATAAAATGTTTAAAGGACACTCAGTATTATTATTTTAGAAAGACGAGCAGTCACTCAGTATTATTTTTTTAGAGAGACAGACAGAGATGTAACTCTCACTCAATTTTTTCCTCGTTATTAATGTTGAAAAAAAAGGAAAAAGGGAAAGTGGGCGATTTGATTTTTTTTTACTCTTTAAAAATTGAACAAGGGAAAAGAAGGAAAAGACTCTTGTATAAAGTCAAAACAGACGAAGATGTGTGGATATACAAGTAATTCCCAGAAATATTAATATTGGAAAAAGAGGGAAAATAGAACAAAATTGAATTTATAAGAAGAGGTTATTGACAATTCTATGAAATGAGTTAAACCATCAAACATCACATGATCACCATCTCTATACTAGCACATAATTTGTTGTAAACAAAGGCAAAACTCCCCACACAGTAGTGCCACCCTGTGCCAAACAGAGTAATCAATGGATGCCAGAAGGCTTGTGCATAAAATCCCTATCTAGTGCCTTCTGGCATCCATTGATTACTCTGTTTGGCACAGAGTGGCACTACTGTATGGGGAGTTTTGCCTTTGTTTACAACAAATTATGTGCTAGTATAGAGATGGTGATCATGTGATGTTTGATGGTTTAACACCAATCCTGCCTAATAGAATAGTGGTGGCTATGGGTTGTTTAAGAGCCAAAGACACCAAAATGTATGGGTGCTGAATTGAGTTCAGACCCATATGACTATATAAGCTATTGAGCTTAGATTGAAGATATTAACAATGTTTTCAATTTCATTCTCATAGTTTTGTAGTAAAGTAGAGTTAAAAGGTGGCTGCTGGAGGGTTGCATTAGATCCTAAGATCTAGGTGCAGTGCTCTCAGATCCAAGGCTCCTCACTGATGATGGCCACAAGCCAGAAACTAGTCTGGGGATATTGGATGAGTAGGCACTAGATAGGGATTTTATGCACAAGCCTTCTGGCATCCATTGATTACTCTGTTTGGCATAGGGTGGCACTACTGTATGGGGAGTTTTGCCTTTGTTTTCTATGAAATGAGATTAACATATTTTTCTGAGTATAATACCATGACTCTGCATTGCTAAATCATTTTTTTCTGCTTCCTGATTAATACAGAATGAGTTAAAATCACTAATCTACTGTGGTCTCATATATACCAATCAAATAATAACCAACAAAATGAAAGAGTTTGAAGCCAACCACACAAGCTATATGAAATGCTTCTTTTCTGGCTCCTTGTCTATTAAAGGCTCATTACCTTTGGATGAATGGAGAAGGGGAAGGAAGAGGAAAAGGAGATGTATAAAATCCATATATAGCAAAGTTTGAAGCCATGAATCAAATTTTTGTTAAAGTTTACCTCAGTCATCTAAATTATCTACAGCAATTATTTTTTTAAGAATGGGAGAGACAAGCAAATCCACCAGTACATACTTATTAAAAAATATTTATAATAGTTTTTTTTAAAATGGTAGAAGGAAGCCAATCAACAATAAATAATTTTAGAATTAAAGAAACAAGTAAGTCAATTGATTCATGTTATCTTAACAGTATATGCAATAACTTTCTTTTTTATGGAGCAAAGACAAGCAGTCTGAAAATTCAAACTCAGGACATTTATAAGAAGTGAAAGTGATCGGGTAACTATGAACTTTCTTTAACAGATTTTTATTCTTACTTATTAAAAGTAAACCTTAATTTACTGGTCAAAGCAATTTTTCTTTTGATACAGAAACATTAAAGACTTGTTTATCTATAGTTATTTGCAATATCACACAACATAGCACAAACATAGTTTAAATCTTTAAACTTAAATTTTTCATTATTTTTTTATTATTTTTTTTATATTATATATTGTAATGTTGAAATGTTTTTTTTAAATTGTTCTTCAGTTGTTAATGATAATGAGCAACCTATAAATATATGCATTTATAATGTTTTTTTATTTATTTTATCTTGTTGCATATTAAAATTAATATCATGTATTTTATTTTATTTTGCTAAAAGGTTGCAAAAATATTTTATATATGTAATTTGTGGGTATACATTTTAAACATATATGTTAACATTACCGAATGTGTGCATGTGTAACTGCTTACACAAACATGTCAAGGAATAGGTTATATATAAATAGTTTAAATATGAGAAATTATAAAGCAAGGCTTACATATGAATGGAAGTGAAATAAAACACACAAGATACATATGAAATTTATTTTTATGATATAAGTTAGGAAAGTCTTAAATAAGCATTCCATGAAATATATATGTTTTTAAATGTCATTTTAAGCCAGCTTATTTTAAAATATCCAAAATGACAAACTTATATAGTAGATTTATTTGGTTGTGCTTATATAAAATTTTGTGTTAGTTTTGTATTGAATTAATGTAATAATAAGCCATTTATTTAATTATTGATTTGATTTTAAAGAAAGAAAGAAAGAGTAATAGTATTAATAAAATATAATTATATATATCTTAATTGGTTTTCAGAGTTCTTATTAAAAAAATATTGTTGTGTTTTTCTTGTCTTGATTCTATCATTTTAATTCATCATCATTGCTCGCAGTTATTAAGAATCATTATTCGTAAATATTGAGCAATCACTTGCTAATATTAAGCGCTCGCAAAATGTTAAGTAAACTAGAATGTTGATTTACATTTAGGTATTTAAGGGTTAAGCTTGATAATAACCAAGTTTTAATAATTATAGGTGTATAAAGAAAGCTAAAATTTTGTTGTGTCCATGAATTATGATCATCCTCATCAGAGATGGATATCATGTTATTGGTTAAAATGTTTCAAATAATACTATATAAGAGTTATGATCACCATCATCATCATTAATAAATTATAATCATTAAATCTAATGTTTGGCATAATTAATATATGTAGTAAATAAAGATTTATAGAAAGTTGAATATTATGCAAAGAGATTCATGATGATCAATCATCATCACTAGTATTATTAAATCCTAATCTTAACTATAAAAGTATTTTAGTAAATAACTATAAACTTATATAAATGCTAGTAAATGTAATATTTAAATCTCAGTTTGAAATAGGATAATTTTTAATAAATACTTATGAGTTTATAAAGATAAATTTATTGTTGTGAGTTTATTAATAAGCTATGGCTAGTATCATCATCACTATAATTATTATCATTATTATGATATCACTATGATTATCATTATTATTATTATGATATCACTATTATTATCATTCATCATTATTATCATCATCCTTATCACCTTTATATTGTGATAAATAATCTAGTTAAATGACCATCAATATTAATAATGGTTTTCACGATGCTTGTTTAGAAGCCATTAATAAGATGATACTTATCTGTTCATCAATATACATAAAATGAGCTAGCAATGTCTATAAGAGTCTGTGATCTATAATATAAATTTTGGTAATATTGGGATTTTGTAATTTTATCGATATAGATAAAATGTAAGAATGTCATTTTTTCATTAGTCATCCAAGTCATGTGTGATAAAAATGTACCGAATGAGTTTGAACTCAGTACACTCTAAACAGATATTTATCTAGATTTAAAACAATCTAGTGGTGCTCGTGGGAAAACACATATACTTAGCTAAACTGAATAAAGAGTGATATAATCCCTTTCCAACTTCATAATATTAACTTTATATAATATATATTTTATAAGTTGTCATGAATAGCACCAGTGTGTGCATGTGACCATGAATGGTCTTATATGGTTGGAAAGAAGAATAGGAAGGATTCTTTGTTAAAAGAACCTAGTATGGGAGATAAGCATAATGCACTCCAGGAATCTCAAAGTGGGTAATTTTATTCAGTTGCTATATTTAATATTCTTTTATTTGATGACAATGGCCAGTATGTTTTATTGTTCAAATGACATCCCCAATATTTAGATATTATTAAATCTTTAATGATGATAGTTTTAATTGTCATTGTTGTTATTTTATATGGAGAAATGAGATAACTTATTTATTTCATTACTAATGTGACAGAATTAATGTTTAGGATAGTTGCAAACGGGCTAGACACCCAGATAGAGCATGATATGCATATATTCTTATTTATATGTTAGCATCATCCTTATTTAATTATAAATTGTATTTTGGCTAACACAGTGAATTCATTTCTCATTTAGTTTACTTGATTACAAATGATGAACCGCTGCAGCATATCATTATCCTGTTTAGTGTTTGGGTATTGAATTATGGCAACTATCATTTCATCACTCATATATTTATCTATACTGTGACAATGTTTACCTACTGTTACAAATAACAGATTAGATAAACATATATGTTAATAATGGATCATTTTCTATCAATTTCTTCTTCTTTCCATTACAAATGTCTTCATTCTTTCCGTTACAATATATATATATATTATAACAGTCTGGGTGATCATCGAAGTTAGCAGTCTTACCGTATCTACACTACAGAGTGCCATTAGGCCATTTGAACCTAGAAAATTTATAGAGTAGGCAGATACATGCTGTTAAGATCTTATTTTACATATATTTTTATTCCGACCATCAGCCCATTCCCACTAGCTCAGTGAGATGCAGAGATTTATAAAATATGAATTCTTATTTAAAAATATTTTCAATATTAAAAAAATAAAAGAAGCCACTGCCAGTAATAACACACACAAACATTTATTTAATATATGTAACATTTAGCATTATTATTTTAGTCTAACTTTTATTTTTTACAAAACATTGTAACTTATTTTACTTTAGATTTTAATTTACAATTTAACTGTTTTTATTTTATTTTAAAAGTTCACACAGATGAGTTTAATATTTATTAGAGTATCGAGTATGAATAGACTACATAGATTGCATTTGAAAAGAAAATATTCTATCCCTTATTCAACCTTAGGCCAAAAGTTCGCAGTCAAACCAACGCCAATCTATCTGATATATCGATGTATTCAATGCAGCACAAATACGACAGCACAAATACCACACTGTCAGGAATGCACATCTGAACAGCATGGTTAATAGAAGACATTGACTCTCGTCCAGACAGGAATACTACATCTGTCTGATGAGAAGAGCAATAAAAAAAAACTCCGTAGGAAGGGACTGCGTTTTCCATCTTACTATCCCATTCCATAGGCAAAAAGGAGGTGTGCGGCGTATGATCCAATCCTGCATGTAGCGAATCTCATACTACATCTACTAATTACACCAATATATCCAATCCATTGACCCAATTTAACTATGAAACAAATAATTTAAGATTACCCTCTCTTAAATTAACATACATAACTTTACAAATCTATGCAGCTATTCATGCCCGACTTAAATTTAACATTTATATAAGCTATTTAAAAGGAAAAAAAATCATAATAAAAACTTAAAAGCACAGAAAAAATAAATTAATGGAAATGATTTACAAAAAATAATAATACATTCAATAAAACAATTATTATTAACTGATTAAGCTTGGTCAGATAGGAATTTCTATTGCAATAATTTAAATACTGGGAAAGTTTATACTCAGTGTTCATTAATTTAACTAATGTTCTTAAGGTTTTAACATACTAGAAAAGTTTCTTTTTTAGAATTAAAGTTCATTAGTTAGAGTTCTTAGTGTTTAAAAATCCATGCTTAGCAGTTGCTTGCCATTTGGAGCCGGTGTTAATTCCCCCGATGTCCTGTAGTCCTCAATATAGAAAAAACGATGTCATTTCTCTTTCCTTTTAGCAAAACTGAGGGGATTGAAGAGTGCATATTTTCAATCCCTTCTCCTTTAACTCTCACCACACTAACACATATAGTCACATCTCTATCTTCTCTCCCAGCTCTTTTTTCACTAAAATTTATTTCCAAACTTTTTCTTTTTATATTAATTTTGCAGATTAACTCAACATTTCGTCATGATGATGATGACCCTTTCATTGAGGTCCATTTCCTGAGGGATTTATTTTATTGGCTATTAGTTTCTATTGTTTTTTCTCTCCAATCTGATCTTTACTTATACATTTCTGCAATGCCCAAGGGCTAGCTTACATTTAACTAATTAAAACAATAATTTCCATTTTACAATAGCATTAATTAATTTATTGTGCATTCTTAAAAATATATTTTTTATCTTTAAATCTTTTAAGTTTTTGCTGAAAATTTAGTCTTAAAACTTTCTTTTTTTTTTTAATAAAGTTTTCTTTTAGTAATTTCTCATCTGTGCATTTTTATATATTAGAGTTTAGATGGTTTTTAACTTTCAATTTTTAATTCTTAAAAAGAAGTTTTTATTTGTGATCTTTTATTTTTCATGTCTAATTTTTAGAAAAATAATGTAACAGCGTATGTGCCCATTACAATATATAGAAAGGATTTCTTTAACTGGGTTTTTTTATTTATCATTAAACAAGGGAAATTAGTTCATTGTGACATTTGTTGTATTCAGTACTTAATAAAGCAAACATTTGTTGCAAAAAAAATCAAGTCAGATGCAAGTAGCAGAAACCGGTTTGAGGTTAGAGATATTTTGCAAAGCTAATTAAAGGCTTATTTGTGAGCTCTTCATCTGTTTCAGATTTCAGGCGCCATATTGAATTTTTTTAAAAACTGACCCAGGACACAATTTTCACAATGACTTCAGTCTTAATTATGTTAGAGCAAAAAAATTTACATTAATAGAAATTAGAAAAAGTAGGAAAACCAATAAGTCTCAGACAAATAGTGATAACCATTTAAAAAATAAAGAAAAAAGAAATTTCAACACCTGACATAATTATTACTTTCATAATTTCTAATTCATCATTAACTAAGTTTAAATTACATCTTCAATAATAATTTCTTTGTATTTCTCACAAAATTATCTTTCAAACCATATATAATATGTCTTACCTGAAATAATCCATAGCTTCAGAATCTCCAGAAGTATTCACATAAGATTTCTTCATTTTTATCTTGTACCCCAAGGTGACAAATCTTAAAGGCTTTTATAAAAAAAATCCTAATAAAATATACCAACAAATCATTTACAGAAGGTGGATAAGCATTTGTCATCATAGAAATTGGCTTCTTGTCTATCTAAAACTAGAAATTGTAGGTTACTGTCTGTATCACTGATAAAATTAGACTCATCTCTTCATTTTATATTTTTTGTGTACATCAATGATGTTTATATTCTTTATGCATACCAGTGATGCTATCTTGTTATATTTATTGTACCACATAGATATAATTTATTTGCATATAGTCCATTTGTTAGCTATAAACTTGAAAATAATGTGATGAAAGATATGGCAAAACTAGTGACTCCATAGATGAGTATCAAGGCATAGGCAAGAATCAGAATTTGATTCTTTGCTTGCATATGCAATCTTTCTGTACATTTGATTATTAGTTTTGTAAATCATTATTTGTTTTACAACATGCAAGAGTAAACACAAACTCACAATATAAACATAATAATAAATAATAAATTATTAAACCTTTTGAGAATCATTATTTTTATAAAATAAGTTTATTTTTATAAAATCAGTGGATTATATTAGAACACAAAATTACAGTACATACGAATTCATGTGAGCATAAATAAATATACAATTTATATAGACCCACACCACTATAAACACAAATCAATAAAAATTAAATGATATTTTCAAATAATTAAAAAAAATTAAAATATTATTAAAAAATTAAAAAATTAAAATTGTATACTTACAAGTGTTATTCCGCAATTATATTTGGATTTCATGGAAGGCCTTGTTTGTGAATCAAATTATTTTTATTCCCATAAAACCATATGTAATTGTCAATAAATAATTTTTTGTCTTTATCGCTTTGTGGAAATTACAAAAATGATCAAGAAAATTAAATACACTGGTTACTAAGAAAATTGATCAAAAATCCCAATTTCATCGGATTTTTTTGTGGAAGACATTTTTGGAAAGCTATGTCAGAGATCTATCAAATGCCCATATTTCTGTTGACGTCATGCTTATAGTTTTTCTGTCATTCAAAAAAGAAAACAACATTTCAACCAATCAAATAAATCGTGCAGGTCACCTGATTGTGGAGCGGAAGCAGTTATATAACATATGAATATATGTATGCTTACGCACAGAAAAATATTGCATATTAAACCACCTGTTAGCTAAGTTTATATTTTAAATGGATTTTATTTGATGTTAATGATGGATACAGGCTGGTTTCAATAGGATTGTAAGCTACTCATATAACACTTTCTCTCTAGCATCATCCTTTACTTCCATTTTACTATCAAGCTTTAAGCTCTTAGATCTGAAACCAGTTCAGAATCTGTATGTTATTATATATTTAATTCTTTGACAATTATAAGTACTTCTATCTAGGAAGTAATTTGTGGACACTGTATAGGATAATACTAGATAGGGATATATTAAATACTATTATCAGGCATCTATTAAGTTAATAAAGTTTACATTAGATACATAATTATGATGAAAGGAAAAGAATGTGGTACTGAAACAGTAATGTGTAAATTGAATCATGTGACACAATTACCTGATATTTTTATTTTGGTTATTTATTTCATTATTTAAACATTGTTCATGACTAGCACATTACTTGGGTGTGTAAATTATTTATACAATATAATATTCTAGTCTTTACAGAATCATAGGCTTTAAGGTATCAATCTAGTTGGCTATATACATTTTAATTTTCTTTTTAATTAAGTCTTAAACATTGTTTTAAATACTGGAATGACTAGTTGAGAAATTGTAGTTATTTTGCAAAAATGACAATTCATCTTAGTCATAATACTACTAAAACTAAATTTATAAATTCCCTGTTAAATCTAAAACTTCTTATTACTTTTCATTGACAGGATTTTCTTTTTTGGTGAACTTTTATTTCTTTCTTCAATTTCTTATTGAATTTAGAAAAGAGAAAATTAGATGACTGGGAAAGAGATTGGGGAAAACAATAAATCTGCCTTTTATTGATTTACAAATGTAGATATATATCAAATAACCATTTGTAATTGAAAAAAAAAATCTGTTTTGCTTTACAAATTTTTCTGTTCTTTCCAATAGTGATAGCAATGAAGTAGAGATCTACAATCTGAAATTAAGTTTCATACTAGTAATACTACTATAATTAAATGTGCAGTATAGAGAGCATACCAATAGCTTAAACAAGATCTTATTAATAAGTGTGGTAAGAGAAAATATTTAAAATCTCTATCTGGAATATTCTTATTCCCAGATCAATTGTTTTCAAGCTTATGGCTCACCTCAGTGAGGAGCTAGAACATTCAGACATTAGATCTAAAATATCAATGCAAAACCTAGCACTTTTTATGTTTTTGTAAACATAAGCTTTTTAAAAAGCAATGTTATGCTATGTATGATTTGCTTTTTTGATTATTATAACTAAATTTATAAATTCATTGTGTATTAATTTTCATTGAAGGCCTTTTTTGGAAAACTTTCATTTTTTATTCAATGTAAATTTAAAAAAAAATCAAACATAAAAAAGCAACATTATTTTTTTACCACATTATGCTTTACAAAATATTTTTTTTTTTTACTTGTTAGTAATTAGTTTGTGTTGATTTAAACTGTTTTTATTTGAAAAAAGAAAAGGTTCTTTTAAATTGTTGTATTATTTTTTAGTTTTTAATTTTAAAAAAAGTAAAATTAAAATCAATAAAAAAATTTTTATTTTAAGTTCTTTTTTGATTAAACAGTTATTGTTTCAAAGCCAGCCAATTCATTTTTATTTGGTATGTTTGGTTAGAAGCCAGTAATATAGAAGAAATTTACAAATTTTTAAAGATAAAAAATAAAACTTTCAAAACAAATCATTCAATTACAAATCAAAAGAAGTTGTTTGAATTAGGTAATACAATGGATGTAGTTCTCTTTTCCCCAAAGTCAATAGGAAAAAGTTTACAAATTTTTAAAGACAAAATCATAAAAAATTTCAAAACAAATCTGTCAATTATAATTTAGTTATTGATACAGATGCAATTTATCTTTCCACCTCTTTCTCTCACCCCTCTTTATAAAAAGCCAATAAAAAATGAGAAATTTATAATTTTTTAAAATCACAAAAAATTAGTTGTTTGAATTAGCCAATACTATGGATGCAATTCACCCTGCATTCCCTCTCCTTTTTAAAAAAAAAAAAGCCAATAATATATAAAAAAAAAAGAATAATAAAAAATTTCAAAACAAATTTATCACTTACAAATCAAAAGAAGTTGTTTAAAATTTTAAATCAATCAATTTTGTAAATCAATATTAAGTATATTATGGGTGATGAGAAATCCAAAAAAATATTGAAAAGTTATCATTGATCTTTTTTAAAAATTACAAAACAAATACAAATACACGTTCATCAAAAAAAAAAAAAAGACTACTGGATGAAAACCCATACTAACAGGTTTTAGATTACACATTGAATTTATAAATTACATCATATTACTATTACTATGATAAATCATAATTTTTCTTAAAAATTCTTCAGATGATTGATTAATCATTTCAGTATTCCTTCATGATGTCAAAGCATTGTTTAAAAAGTTTAAAAATGGAAATGTAAATAGGTGAATAGATCTACTGGCTTTAATTATATGATATTAATTTGCATTTGGTCTTATTCTACCATTTTATTTAGATAATCATGGTTCTGCAAACACACAAGTGTTGTATGCATATATATGTTAAAACATAATATATATATATATATAGTAAAAATAAGTCATAGATCATATGACCCTATTCTCTTAAGTTTATAAGTTATAAACAATGAGGATTTCCAATTCCTCAACAAGCTTTGTGATAAATGCTTAGCCAGAGAAAGCATTTAAAATATCTCTGTCAGGAACCCTCCCCCCCCCCCAACCCCTGACCATGGTCTCATGCTTTGTCACTCCTCAGAGAGATGTCAGGGTAGGTTTAGACACTAGATCTAAAAATATATAGAAAAAAATAGATCCATTATTAATATACCACTTAGGCAATCAGTTTTAAAACACTTTAAATATCTAACTTGTTACTAACAATATTACCAATCCCTTATATGAGTTATTTTATTTATTAGAGATAATATCTAGTTATGTTTGTTCAGTCAGTATATGAAATCTTTTAAATGATAGATCTCTCTTTTAAAATGAATATATAAACAAAATTGGAATTGATATATATTATTTGCATTGGGAGTGTTAAAAAAAACAACAATACCATACTTCCTTTTTAAAAAAGTTCATATTTTGTTTAACATTAACAAATTTTTAATCTAATATTTAGTATTATGACTAGGTTCATAAGAATATGTATAAAAGTAATGTCTTTGTACGAATATAGATTTATTTAAAATTTTTCAAACCTCAGATACAAAATATAGATTCTTACATTAATAATCGTTAGAAGACATGATTATGCAATCGCACTATTTTGGATAAATTGCATAACATCTTTTTTTATAACAATTAAATGATATGATTAATTTTGTTTCAATATGTACTTCCTTTAATTTTATTCTATAGTCATCCGATATCAGTTTATATTTATTTCTTCGCAACTTTCTAGAATAAGCTGTTGTGCAATACATATATACAATATATAAAACACCTTTACAGCATTTTTTATAGCATACTAATATTTAAGTGTAGTTTTTATACTTGGATAGAGAACCAGTAAATATTATATATATCCTGCAAATACTATGCTTACTTTATTTTTTTCTTTGTATATTTTTTTCGTTAATTAAGTAACTTTTATATCATGAAAATTATTTATAGTATTTTCAAGATGAATAATCTGGGATATGCATGCTCCCACGTTGACAGCTTGTTGTAAGTAATTCTCCTATGATTAAAATATATTATTTTCTTAGTTTACTAATACGACGATGTACTTTTAAATAATTAAAACGATTTTAATGGACTTTTTCATTTTGAAAACAGCAAAGAAAAGTTTCCAAGCAAAATGATTATTTCTCTTTGAAAAACAACAAAATATGACAGCTTAATTTTAAATATCATTTTACTATTTTATTACAATTTCTGTCTTCAAAACAATGTAATTAATTTATTAATATAAGCACACAACAAGTTGAAAATGATTATAAAATTAACCGCAACTTCTCTGAATAGTATAGTATTGAAATGTTCTTATTTTATGTCTATTTATGTACTTTTTTCGATATAATTGGCTTGATATATACATATATTATCAATGAATATTCATATATACATAAACAAAGTGAGGAATATCAGCTGCTTTTCATTTTTAACTTTTTAGAAAACAATAGTAAGAATGCTTTTGAAAAAGTAGCTAATAAAACAAAAAGTAACAAAATAAAATATGAATACCTATACAATATTTAGTATGATATCTATCTGAAATAGTAAAACTAAGCAATAGCTTTTCATTTATTGTAGTTTGGTTTTGTTTGCCACATCTTTAGAACAATTTATTCCATTATACCAATATTTTATACTAAAATTTTAATAACTTTTAAATCATTAAAATGCAGAAATTATATTAATTATCAATAATATAATAAACGACCAAAAATTATTTTAATTGTATGTTAGAATGAAATTCGTGTTTCTTCTTTCATTCTATATCTAAAAATGTTTGAAATATATATAAATATTTGGCTTGGATATCTCTGAAACAGATTATGATATTGTGATTTTAAATTTAGCAAATGTTGTACATATATAAGGTATTCGAACTCAGACTTTCTCACGATCCTCAACTCTCCATGCCATCTCATATTGCTGACCCACTTGATCACACACATGTTGAAAAGATAATGGTCTGGCCATCCCTTGCGTACGTATGTAAAAATGGATTATTCTCCTATACATGAGGGGTCAGAATGACTAATGTCAACATGGGTAGAATGACAACCTTGTTACTAATAAGAACTTTGAATGTTCCATCATCAGATTTTCAATGACTTATTTTCATTAATATATACACACACATATATGATATTTAAATATATACACATATAGGTTATATATATATAGCTAGAAAAGAAAATGTGGTCTCACAATTAAAGTATTTAATCACATAATTTTTTACTATAAATAGAATGTTTACAGTATATTATTAAAAATTCATTTTCGTTCTCATATCATAAAAACTAGCAATCAGGGTTTATAGCAATTATGTTTTGATTAGTAAATCTTACATCCTGCTTTTTAACTTTTACAAATAATCTTTGTTCACCATCCCCTAAACATTGCATATATTTTTTAGATTTTATTTAACATAACATTTCTTCCTGATAGATAATATTTTTTAAAAAAATCGTTGCTATCCTTATCAATGAGAATACAAATATAATTAAATATCCAAAAAAAATTATTAAGTTTTGTTTAGATTATAAAAACTACCAATACTGTTTATAGCACTAATGTACTACAGATTGATGAAACACCTTTGCTGATATATCAATTATTACATGCCATTGGCTATCTGCATCCACTTGCAAAGATCTAAATACATTAATTTTCATAGTTATCTTGCCCAGTGTTCACAATAATAATGCTTTTCTTTTCTTTTTTTTTATATCAATGTTATAGGAATTTTTTAACACACAATCTCCTGACCTCTATGTTATGTCATGATCATTTTGACTGATTACTCTATGAGAAATGTCAGATAAAATCAAAAAAAAACTTAGACCAACTTACATCATAATATCTGTGAACTGGGAATGTATCACAATTTCTTGTAGTAAATATTCTAGCAGAAATAAAGTAGTCCACGATATCAATAAGATTTTGCTAAAATAACACACCAATGCAGGATTGAAATAGGTTATAGATGTTGGACATTCATGAATAATTGTCCTTTTCCTATTAAAAATATATAGCAATAACTATTTAGAACAAAGAGATGGAAAACTAAAAAAAAATTTAGTCTTTATAAATATATAGATTAAATGTGACTCCTTTTTTATACCCTAGCAAAATTGTGCAGGGAAATTTCTAATGTACATTCATTTCTGCCATTACAATTGTTATAACTATGTGTTTAAATAAATACAAATAGGTGGCACTCCAACACACATTAGCTAGATAAATGATTTTATTAACTTTTTAATTTCTGAATTTAAGATCAAGAAACCTATAGTCTTTCTTCTCACTTGCCTGATCATCTTTAACTGAAATGTCAGTTGAGTTTTCTTGAAGAGAGGATGGATATGTGCATATAAATGATCTATTTTATAGTGTTACAATGATTGAAGATATACCATTATTTCCAGGATATAAGATTACTAGCTAAAGCTGCCTAAAGGTGGAGGATCCTAAGAATTCCCCAACTGAGAACTTAAGTTTACATTGATTAAAACTTTTTATTTAGGTACCTAAAATTACAGATTGATTTGCAAATGAAAGAAGATTGCACAAATTGGAAAAAAATAACTATTTAATATTAAATGTGAGTGTTAGGCATTGTAAAGTTGAAGAAAAAACAAAGAGATAATAAAATTGGATATGTATTTTATTACAAAGGGATAACTATTGGAAACACAAATAGATTTGAATTCACTATAACTAAATTGGAAAATAACATAAAAATTGATGGTATAGCAAACAGAATGACAAAATTAATTATTGAAATTAATGGAAGATGCAAAATGCAAATAGTTCAGGTTTATATTTGAACAAGATTTCATTGTGAAAAACAAATACAGGATAACTTACATGGATGACCATAATAGTTTTGATCAGCACAAATAATATTTTAAATAATTCTGGGTGATTTTATTAAAAGATAAAAAGATGTAGGTATGTTTATTATGATGACAAAAATGAAAAACAACATAAACAAATTGTATATTACACATTCTTTTTTAAAACAAATGCAAAACAAAAATAGACATAGAAGCATGTAAATGAAAGTACAATATAGTAGATTAGATTTTTTCCCTTTGCCACATCCCCGCCCCGGGCCCCCCACCCCACACCCCCCAACCCACCACCACCCTCTCGCGGGGGGGGCGCGCCCCCCCCCGCCAACAACGCAAGACTAGTAGATTAGATTTTGACTATCAGAAAATACAAATTTCAAGATTATATATTACTTAATAGATTCTATATTCAAAGTAATCATTGATTGTGAGATGTAAGATGGAATTAGGTTAACATTATATTTCTCATCCTCAGAAGTACTATAGTGAATTTAAATTAAAAATCTGTAGCTGACTTTGAAGATGAGTCAGACTTGATGGAAATCAAGAATGGAAATGAAGAAGATAACTGATACTCTTAATAAGAATTGCAAAAAAGATTGTTGATATAAAAAAGCAGCAATTTATCAGTAAATTTTCTATGAAGACAACAAAATATATAAACAAAAAAAAAAAAAAGGAATATGGATATTTTTTAAAATGATCTATTAAAAAGAATTTAATAGTTAAAGTTTTGTAAAATGGTAAGAAAATGATACAGTGGTATAAAAAATTATAATTGTGAATTGATAAGAAAAGTTAGAGAAAAAAAAAAAGTATCAAAAGAGTTTTAAAACGTCTTGGTATTGGGGAAAAAGTTGCTTCTGCAGGAAGAATATGATTATTTATTAAAAAGTGAGATGATATTATGAAATATGTGAACAAATTTTACAGAGAATTATTTAATAATGAAACACAAGGAAACAAAGTATTTCCTACAGTTATTACATCTTCCAAATTGCCAGCAATTTAAAGAAAGATGTGAGATGTGCAATTAAATCAATGATGATAACTCCAAATGATTGGGAAAATGTAATAGTGATATTGATATTTAAGAAAGTTGATAAACAGGACCATCTACAATAAACTTTGGAGTCAAACCAATACAAAAAACAAACTAGAATTAAAAATTATTTTATCACAATGGAAAGGACCAATGAATATATGAGTTGTCATCGGGTTTGGATTTGCAGATTACAAAGTCATTTAAAAATATGAATTTTTTTCTACAGTACAGGCTTTTTCATATCTGCATTTCTATGTGTAATTTATAGGGGTTTGAACTCAGGCTTTCACACAGCCCTCAACCATTCATGCTATCTCATATTGCTGATACACTTGATCACACACATTTAAAAAGACATTTAATTCTATAAAGATTTCTACAGTGATTAAAGCATTGAATCATCAAGATATAAATCTGGGATATTCTTTCATTCTGAAGAATATTTATCAGAATGTGGCAGCAGTGATTAGATTACATAATGATATTTAAATAACTAATATTGGAATGGGTATATGACATGGATGATTTCATATCTCCAATTTTTTTTTAGCAGCTTTAAAGAATATGTTTTATGGATTTAAATGGGAAACTAAGGGAGTAAATGGAAATTATTTAAGTCATTTAGATTTTGATAATGTGGTTATTTATGCATATAATGCTTCACAGTTCTTGGACATTTTGCAAAAAGTTATCTGTTAAAATACTAGAGTAAGAATAGAGACAATCACTGATAAGATTAAAATAAGGTTCAGTGTATTTTCTCAGAAAAAGAAAATAAAGATTGATAATCATAAATTAGAAAAATTATAAGTAAAAATTTGATCAAATTATTAATACATATGTAATAATAATGGATGAACTTAATTCTAAAATGAAATTTGGACAGAATGATTTCATAGAAATTATTTTAATATTAAAAAGAAATATGCCTATGGGTTTAAAATTATATTTTTTTAGTAGATGAAGTATGTTGTTTTTTATTTATGGATCTAAAACTTGGACATTTAATAGACAAGTCATACAGAAAGTTCAGATAATTCAACAAGGTATGGTAGAAATATGTATTAAAAGTAAGAAAAGGAGATTAAAAATGATATAGAGAGTATGTGAACAAATATATTGTAACAGTCAAAAATTTACAGATAAAATGAAAACTGTCCAAGGTAATCTTCATGCAGCTTCACATTCCGACGTCACATGATCAAAAACTTTTTCTTTTTATATCTCGCTATATTCAATTAGATGCAAAGATTCTTATTATATTTTAATCCCATTATTGATTGCAATAAATGGCAAATGTTAGAATAATGAGAAATTACGATTTATTCAAGTACATAATCACAAAATAAATAACAGAATTGGCAGAAATTCTCGGGAATTATCAGTCTGTTGACCTTTTACCCGGAATTGAATAATGTATAATAATAATTAAAAATATCTATTATTTTATTTAATTGCCCTATCTATTTTAATAAAAAATTAATGATTATATATTCGATGCCTCATTATGCACAGACAATATACGATCCTATGCATCTTCACTTTTTCTGGATAGATACAGACTTAATATAACTCAATTTTAAGAGCTATTCATCTTACAAGCTTTAGGATATGTTAAAAATCATTTAACTCTATAATTTTTCTTCTTTTCTTTAAATATGTTATTCATAGAATTAAAAATCATTTAATAAACTATACTATTAAAAAAACTAGACTAACATAAATCTTTCGGGTTCCGGGAAAACTAATACTAAGCGACTCAAATAAAGGAAATAGAATATCACATGAACCAGACGCTCTTTAACGTCTGTTGAATAACATGAAAATAAAATCCCCAAATGTCCGGGTAAGAATTACGCATCTATCTGGCATTACTGACTGATAAATGGTAGGCATGAACATTTATCTGGTAAATAACAATAATAAGTAAAAGTGTAAATGGCAGGAACATCTGCATTACGCTTATTTACAAACGATGAAAGAATATATATATGATATACAATAGGAATGGTCTGCTACCGAATAAATACGATTCAAATTAAGTGGCCGAGCATGAGTGGCAGGAATTGCATCTGCATTACACTCATTTCTGGACAATAAAAAGTAATTGTAAATAAGTTCAAGAAAATTTTAATACACACAAATATCCTTTCTCATATCTGCCTATTCTAAACATGTGAGGATATTTTGCTTAAAACTGTAAACTTTTATGACTATGAAAAATAATCTTTATCAATTTATTGAATATGTCTGTGCAGCCCTTTATACTAATCAGAGATTATTAATCTGCATTATTTATATTAATGATTGACTTTACATCAACATGGGTGTGACAAGAATCTCGGGCTCAGGGTGGCCTTTCAGCGTTCCCTCATCAGATTTTCAATTGGATGGACGATTGAAGAGTTGAAGTGTGGAGTGGATTGAAGCCTATATATTAAAGTATGAAAATAGGCTATCTTAATATATATCTGAGCACTTATTGCATATATGTGTAGAGATAATAATCTGGACCAACTGATGATTGCTGGCTTAGCATGAAATACATATATTGTTTATTATTTATGTTTTTGACATATATGTGTTCGAGTGTATCAGCAGTAATATGAGATAGAATAGTGAGCGATGGGTTATGTGAAAGTCTGTACTCATATACCCTATATATTAATGGTTATTCTAATTCTCAATACATTGAATGCTAAGGGAAGAGATCATTGTTAACTCTTAGTTTAAAATAGTTAACAAAAATAATACTAAAGAAATCTTTAGCAAATGATGAGGGTTTGATTACTTACTTGTTTTATTACAAATATTCCTTTTATGTTATACCGATTGAACCATGGCATGTCTAATAAAATTAAGCAAGCCATCACCATTCTGGTTTATAAACACATGCACACACATATATATTCCTAGTAAAAATAAATCATAACACTTTCAGTGGAAATGAAATATACAGATATATATCAAATATTTAATGTTAGTGAGATGAAGAGATAGTAATATATAATTAAAGTTTATACAAATGACATTTTTCATATTTAAAAGTTTATGTTCTGAATTCAGGTACCTGTAGACTTTTGTTGGCACAGTAGGTATAACATAGCTATGTTTACTGATTTTCTATGAAGCTTCTGAGATTGTTCTTGCTGATTGACACAGTCTTCATTAATATGCAATTCTATTTTCTTCAATGGGTAGCATCTGATGGTGTTTTTTTCACTAAATAATGACTGGTCTCTTCTTTAAAGCTATAGACACTTGAAGTTAGGCAGCATAGAGCTTGCATATAATTTGGACACAGTGATCAATGTAATGATTGTTCAGTACATTATGACAACTTATCTACTTCATGATGAAACTTAACTCACAATCTGCTGTATTGGCTAGTATGGAGCAGATAGCAGGCTTCTCTACTCTGTCACAATATTTTAACACTGTTTCTGACAGTCAAAAAAGAATGAATAAATGAAGAATGAAAGCACAATCATAAGCATAAGTATACTAATTTGATCTTCTAAGAGACCCCTATTTATACTTCACTGCGTGGCCATATCAGTTTTTATCATGGTTTAATTTCAACACTATCCACTGGTTGCAGATTATTGTTATACTTTGCTAAAAGATTTAAGAGACTGAAGTGGAAGTGGGTTGGATATATATATATATATAACAAAAAGAGGAAATGGCTTAAAATTTTAAATGGTATTGTCAGAGATTATAATAGATCTAGGAAGAAATCACATGTGAGATGGATAGATAAAATTAAAAAGCTTATTGTATATTGTGAATAAGAGAAGCTATAAATTAGAGAAACTGAATTAAACTTGGGAGATCATCATTCTGCAGTGGTTTGATAATGACTGAAAATGATGATGAATTTAAAAGAAATTCAGAAATGAAAATAATCTTTTTCAAGATGCCATGTGAACTTTTCACAGATTTAGCAATAAAGATATTAAATTTTTATTACACAGCAAACTTGAATTATATCTCATTAAATTGCTAGTCTTGCTTTTTTTTTCCAAATTGTTATAGCATATAACATAACTCTACCAGCTACTGATGATGAACTATTATCAGAACTTTTTATTTTTCAGATTGTTTGATGTATGAAGCTCCTGTGCCAGTTTTCAATTAGAATTGCATGACTTTCATCAAACTGCTTTCAGGATTGCAAATAATTCCTTCAACTAAAGATACTAAAGTCTTAGAAAATAGTAGAACTGTTTAATAATAAAGTTAAAAAAAAATTTTCAATTAATCTTCTCACCTTCTCCCATATTATGCTTATTATATATTATTTAATTCGGGTAAAATTTTGACCTTTTTTTAAGTTTAGGAAAATAATGCAAAAAAAAAAACAAAAAAAACAGATCGTAATTTAATTCAGTGATTCTCAACTATAGTATCTATACCATATGATATAAAATCGACTTACAAATAGTATGATAAAGATTAACTATTTTTGAAAAATTATATTTAAATAAATTATTCAAATAATATAAAACTGGTATTTAAAATAAACAACAACTATATTTCCATTATATCGATTTAAAATGTGAATCTTATTTTATTCTAGATGATACACCATTTTAGCACCATAATGAATTTGAATAAGAAACAATTTCAAAGGAATCATAGATAAAAAAAGCTTTTAAAGTATTAATGCCATTTTTGCATCAACAATTTATAGGAAAAGGATTTTTAATGTTATATAAAAAAACAAATATAGAACACAATGAATAGTTGAGTAATTTATATTTAAACTAAGTAATAGAGAGACTGATAATATAAAATTGTCATCAATTTTAATTAAAACGTTTTTAATAACATTTTAATTGGCTTTTAAAGAGTTCTTTTATATAATAATTTTGGAAATCCTAGTAATAATAATAGATATGTTATTTCTAAATAAAGTAAATATTTGATTTTAATTATAATAATTATGTTTTGATTACGAAAGAACTAAAATTAATATTTTTTATTATGCCAAATTTTTTTATTAAGAGTGTTGGTAAAAACAAAATTTGATATTCTTTAGGTGATGCACTAAAGCCATAAATAGAACTGATTATTGATAGTCAATAAAGATGTACATATTCTTAACAAAAGGTTAAAAAAATATAGAAAGAATACTAACACTTTTATTAACTGTAAAACTACCTAGTCTGGTGAGTAATATTTTAACTTATTGTTACTTGATGAGAAAATGCTGAAAGTCTTTATCTAGCAGAGACTTATTTAATTCTTATTTATTATTGTCATAACTCAGAAAGATAGTTACATTACATTATAAAATAAAAAATACAGTGAAAATGAAATAAATAGGATGTGTAAACAAGAAATGGAAAAACTTTTACTATTAAAAAAATTACATGTTCATTTAATATGCAGGCATTTTAACTATTTTAATATTGCCTCCACTTCATAATATAGTAAAATTTTGATCCGTTATTCTTGCATATTTTGTTTGAATTATTCTGGTTCTGAAATTATTATTTTATAGAAATATTATTTTTTTTAGGCCTGCTAGTTCTCATATTTATCATTGTCAAATCATGGTCCTGATATAATTTTTCATTACATTAATATATTTTTTTAAAAAAAGAAACAACATACAACTCTATTTGCTCCCTTGATTTTTAAAAGAGTTAATTAGCGGGGATTTGAACCCTTTAGAGATTCACTCTATCTTATACAATTGACACATATGTCCACATATTATGAAAAAGATAAATATTCTCCAATACTCATCAGTTGGTCACGATCATCATCTCCAACATATATGTATTATCAGTGCTCATTTTATATTACAATAGCAAATCTTCATACTTTAATGGACAGGCTTCTATCTTCTCCACTCTCCAATTTTTCAGCCATCTATACCATTGAAAAATCTGATGAAAGCCGTTCTTAAAGTTTTAAGATTTTCTATCTTAATATAACCTGTGATTATATATATATTGTAACTGGATGCACAACCAACCTCATTCTTCATTGGTTTTATTTCTCGATGAGCATATTGCAGGAAGGAACTATCGATTGGCATTCCCCAATGCAGATCTCACCCCACCTACAACAATATTTCCTGCTCATCAGAGGATGTAGCACCATAGAGACTGGAAGTAACTAGAAATTTATGTGTTTGATTTCCCAAATGGTGCCACTAGAGTTTCCATCTCACTACAACCTTACTTACCATCATCTGGTTATGCCAAACATAGCTCAGGAGGCATGAGATTCTTGTGAGAAAGATGCAATAAATGACTAGTGATACAAAATAGAGTTGAACAATTACATTAATTTTAAGTAACACTAATTTTATTTAACAACAATTTATTAGCAAGTCCTTCTAATATAGTTAATTATTCATATCCAAGTAAAAACTCATTTTTTAGTTCATATAATAATAAGAAGTCTAGAAATATTTCAGGTAGGTTATCCGAGCAAAAACACATTTTTTAGTTCACATGATGAGAAGAAGTTTAGAAGCCTTTCAAATAAGTATATGTATACAATAAATGCATGAATGTTTTTAATTATTGTTCCAGGTCTGTACATCTTTTTATAGGTAAACGGGTAATATCAGCAATTGCAGGTTTGTGGAGCATTTATAATCCAATCAAGTATAGATGTATATTTATACACATATGTTTTGTTATTTTATCAAGATATAGATAACAAGTATATAGTATTTATGATTCATATAGCATTTTACTATCTTTAAAAATCATTACAGGTAGATGAACAGGTAATATCAGAAATTCCAGGTTTGTGGAGCATTTATAATCCAATCAAGTATAGATGTATATTTACCCACATATGTTTTATTACTTTATTAAGATATAACTTATAAGTATTTATGATTCATATAGCATTTTATTATTTTTAAGAATCATTACAGGTAGATAAGCAGTTAATACCAGCAATTCCAGGTTTTTTGAGCATTTATAATCCAATCCAGTATAGATGTATATTTATACATATACATTTTGTTATTTTATTAAGATATATATAACATGCATATAAGTATTTATGATTTATATAGCATTTTATTATTTTTAAAAAGCATTACAGGTAGGTAAACAGGTAATATCAGCAATTCCAATCCAATCAAGTATAGATGTATATTTTATACACATAAGTTTTATTATTTTATTAAGATATAGATAACATGCACATAAGCATTTATGATTCATATAGCATTTTATTATTTTTACCATATCTTTGATTTTTGTAATTGACATTTCCATTTAGCTGGTTCGTTTGAAATAACTATTACAATTATTATTAACTGACACAAACAGCTTTATTATATACCTGTGTCTATATATGTAATATATAGGGTATATGAGCACAGAGTTTCACACGACCCACCACTCTTCACACTATCTCATAACACTGATACACTTGAACACATATGTGTTGAAAAGATAAATAATCACCAATAAACGTATTTCATGCTAAACCAGCAATCATCAATTGGTCCAGATTACCATCCCCACACATATATGCTATAAGTGCTCAGATGTATATTAAGATAGCCAAACCTTATACTTTAATAGACAGGCGTCAATCTATTCCACACTCCAACTCTTCAACCATCCATCCAATTGAAAATCTGATGATGGAATGCTCAAAGACCACCCTGAGGCCGAGATTCTTGTCACACTCATGTTGACCTAAGATCAATCTGACCCCTCATGTACAGGACATAATCCATTTAACACATATACAAGGGATGGGCAGACATCTCTACTATGTAATAACTGAAACAAACATGCTTATTATATACCTGTGTCTATAGATGTAATATATAGGGTATATGAGCACAGACTTTCACATGCCCCACCACTCTTCACACTATCTCATAACACTGATACATTTGAACACATATATGTTGAAAAGATAAATAATCACCATCTATGTATTTCATGCTAAACCAGCAATCATCAGTTGGTCCAGATTACCATCCCCACACATATATGCTATAAGTGCTCAGATTTATAAAAGATAGCCAAACCTTATACTTTGATAGACAGGCTTCACTCTATTCCACACTCCAACTCTTCAACTATCCATCCAATTGAAAATCTGATGATGGAATGCTCAAAGGCCACCCTGAGGCCAAGATTCTTGTCACACCCATGTTGACCTAAGATCAATCTGACCCTCATGTACAGGACATAATCCATTTATCTTTTCAACATATATGTGTTCAAGTGTATCACTGTTATGAGATAGTATGAAGAGTGGTGGATCGTGTGAAAGTCTGTGCTCATATACTCTATATATTACAATTATTATTAAAAATATATCTATTATTTGAACATATCTTCAATTTTATGAAATAATTGGTGTTTAACTAATGAAATATATAACACATATTGAAGCTGGAAATATTATTATGATTATTTAGAGACATATTTTGGCTGGAGGGCCAGCATTTCTCATCATCCACCTGTATAAACCAGGGATTTCTTTTAAGCAAAGCCACCCAGAGGTTCATAACAGACATAATTTATTCTTTTATTCTAAATCTATAATATCATACTGCCTTTATCATTATATTTATATCATTATTTAGCAAACCTGAAGTGCACTCTGCCATGATGGCACGTCTTTCACAAAACAATCCCAATTAATTAAATCGGACGATATAATTATCAATTATTTATTTAAGAACTATTTTGCTTTCCACACTCAGTAAATTCAACTGATTTAAATGTAATAGTGTTATAAATGCACATCTTTTATATCTTGTTATCTATCTATATTTATATATAAAATAGATTCGTTTGTAATTTTTTAAAAAGGGCTAATAATATTTTGTTGCTGATTGGTTTTTGGCAGACCAATTAACAAATTTTTACATTGTTGTCAAAGCCGCATCAAAAATGAATTAAATAAAAATAACCAAATTGTATAAACAAAACCCAATTTATTTTTTAACTAAATTTCTTAATAAATTCCTGTAATATTATTTTAAATTAGCTTGGTTTGTCATCACTCTAAATCTCTAAGGTTAATCACTTTATTTATTTATAATATTTCTTTGATTTAATTCACTTCTTTGTAATGTTGCCAGAAAGAATTATCATTATTATAGTTCAAACCATTAGTAATCGATATCTAATCATGTCTGTACCATTCTGCAATTCACTAAATCATTAATTTCTTATATAAACCCATTATTATTTTGAGTCTCTTTGTGAACCATGACCTCCAGTTGGGACGGAATAAAATCAAGCACTGCTTGGGTCATCACAAATGTTATCTATTAGTCAGAGAGGCAATAGTTCAGACAAATAGGTTAGGATTCACCATTCCTCTGACATCTGTATCTTGTGGATGGTTGGATTCAAGGTACTTTTGCTTGGATTATTGGTTCTGTTGAATGAATACATGATTTTGACCGGCACAGAGGCTGCATTTTTTTTTCTGGGTTTGGATGCCCAATCATGGAGCCTGTTAATTATTCCCACACCCTGAATAATTCATTAGTTATATGTGTATAATTTGCTATAAACAATGTAACATATACACAATTTTCCAGAATATAAAATGATTTAGTTTTGTCATATTGATTTTATGAAATCAAATACTGTTTTGTTAATAAAGTAATGTAATGGGCACACACATATGTTACATTATTTTTTATTAGTAAACATAAAAAAAAAAAAGTTCGCCAATAAAAATTTATTTTTTAAGAATTAAAAACTGAAAATTAAAAAATCATCTTAAACTCGCATATATATAAAATCGCACAGATAAATAATTATTAAAATAAAACTTTATTAAAAAAAAGAGTAGTTTAAAACTAAATCTTAAAAAGATTTAGAGATAAAAATATACCTTTAATCTTGGAAAACACATTAATTAATCAGAAATGGAAATGATTGTTTTAATTAGTTAAATGTAAACTAGCCTTGGGCATTTAAATGTAAAAGCATCGGTCAGATAGGAAAACAATAGAAACTAATAGCCAATGAAGAGAAAAGCAATGGAATCGGACCTCAGTGAAAAGACCGTTGCATCGATGACGTAATGTAAATTCAATCCTTCAAATAAATATAAAAGGACAAGTTTGAAAGTTAGTTATTGATTATTATTTACGATGTGACTATATGCATTGGTGCGGAGTTGAAAGAGAAGGGATTGACAAAATGAACCACTCTTCAATCCCTTCAGTTCTGCTAAGAAAGAAAGAGAAATGAACTATCGTTTTCTACATTGAGGACCAACTAAACTAAAAAACCTCTGGATAAATAAAAAACAATGGCTAACTCAACAAATCTCTTTAGGATGGCGTGGGAATTCACGTTCATAGCAAGCAACGGATAAAACTACGGACGTGTTAAAACCGTAAGAACTTTATAAAATATAATGAACAATATTAATTTTAAAACACTAAGAACTTTAAATTTTAAACTTTCCTAGTATTTAAAATAATTGCAATAGAATCCTATCTGACCAATTTTAATATTAATAATAATAATGTTATTTGATTTTTTTTTTAAAATCATTTCCATTTATTTATTTTTTGTTCTTTAAGTTTTATTATGATTTCTGTTTTCCATTAAGTAAATTATATAAATGTTAAACTTAAGTCGGGCGTGAATGGCTGTATAGATTTGTAAAGTTATATTAGGGGAGGGTAATCTTAGGTTATTTGTGTAGTAGTTGAATTGGGTCAATGGATGGGATATATTGGTGTGATTAGTAGATGTAATATCAGATTCACTATGGGCAGAATCGTTTCATACACCGCACTCACCCATCTGCCTATGGAAGGAATTATAAGACGGAGAACGCAGTTCCTTTCTATGGAGTTTTTTTTATTGCTCTTCTTGTCAGATAGATGTCATATTCCTATTTGACGAGAGGCAATTTCTTCTCTTAACTTTTTGGTGCTGCTGTATTTCGTATTACATTGAATGCATCAATATATCAGATAAATTGATGCCAGTTTTGGCTGCAAACCTTTAGCCTAAGGTTAAATAGGGATAGAATGTTTTATTTTCAAATGCAAATCTATGTAGTCTATTCATACTTGACACTAAATAAAAATGCATTAAATTTAAGTTGTTTATAGACGCTTGCATGTATTGGTTATCGGTTAAATATGTTTTGGGTTTTCATATTTGATCAAAATATATAGACATTCGATAAATAATGATACCTTACAGTGAGTATCTATAATGTATTTATTCGGATGTCTTTTAAGTTATTGGTGACAATGCAAGTATCTTATGGTGAATACTATTGGGTTACTTATAAATTTCCCTCTGCAATTGTCGGTATCAATGATTTTATATTTTGATCGTTTATGTTTATTTTGAAATGTTTTTAACCGTTGTAATCTATGTAACCGATCTATACTCAACATTTTAAAACAAACTTTTGTAAACTCCTCTGGTTCAAATGCCTAGATGGTGCCCTGTAGTGCAGTTTACGTAAGTCTATCTTATCCAGATTGTTTACGTAAGTCTATCTTATACGTAAGTCTATCTTATCCGGATAGAAAAATCTAAAATGTTGAATTTATTCCTCAAAATTTAAATGTTATTATATATGTGCGTTAATAAATGTTTGTATGTTAATTACTGGCAGTGGCTTATTTTATTCTTTTTTTATATATACTCTTATATTCTATTATTAAATCTCTGCTATTCCACTGAGCTAGTGACATGGGCTAAACGACCAAATGCAAAATATAAAAAAAAAAAATTTTTTTTTTGGGACTTACGTATCTGCCTACTCTATAAATTTTTCTAGGTTCAAATGCCTAGATGGCGGCCTGTAGTGCAGTTTATGTAAGTATATCTTATCCGGATTGTTACAATTGGTGCCCAACATAGGGCCTCACCTTCGAGATTGACCCTGAGAAGGGGAATTGATGATGATGAAATTTTCTGTCTTTAATAAATCATGAGTGCCCTGAGAATTTTAAAAGTGAATCATGCAAATAACATTTGTTGTTTTTTCTGAAATAAGTACATTTTTGTACTAACATAAAGTTATAGCCAGATGTTTAATAAACCACTAGTACTTTTGAAAATAAATCATGCCTGTAATATTTTTTCTGAAATTAGTATAAATATATTTGTTGTATTGACGTGGAGTTGCAGTTTGAAGTTTTGTTTAAAAAGTGCTGCCAGTAAAAAAAATTGCGCATATGTAGAGATAAATTCGAGGAATAAAAACTAATAAATAAAACGTAATAATAAATCTAAATCATATTTTTTTTTAAAAAAAGTCTTGTTAAATTGAAATCTAATCGTTCAACTTGCCTAAGTAATAGTTAAAGGTAGGAGAAATGAAACTTGGAAGGGAGGGGGCAGAAATTTAGCTGGTAATAGGGAATCAACAGTCAACATTTTTTTTAATCATTATATTTGTGTGTAATTACTGTTTTATCTTTTAAAAAAAAAGTTTTGTCCTTTTGAAATTTTCATATATAATCAATTTGTGTAACGAAATTACTAACACTAAGTAAAGTCTTTTTTTTTTTAAATGTTTTTTGTTTTTTGAGGAAGTTTATTGATATGTAATGATATATAAATATGTTGTTACATTAATTTAAAATAAAAACTCAAAAGTTCGCAAATAAAAGTAAAAAAACTAAACGCTAAAATTAAAATGTTTGTTAAACATATATACATTCACACAGAGGCCAAACTTTAAAAATATTTTTTTTAAAAAAACAAATAAGTATTTGAACGTACTTTTTTATAAAAAAGTACAAGATTTAAAAATAAAAACAGGTATTAATTAATGTAATCTGTAAATGGAAATGATTGTTTATGAATTATCGAAAACCAAACTGGCCCTTGGGCTCTTGTATAATTAAAATGATCTGATAAAAGATAGATAAGAAAATAAAGAGAAATTAGCTTGACCAATGGAAGCACTAAGCCTTGGTTCGGACCTAATGAAAGTGATGGATTAGTGACATTTTGTTGATTGAATCCATGTGGATAATATAAAAAGGGAAATACAGTTTTTTCTGAGTTCCAGCATTTTGTGTTTGAGAGATGTGGTAGGACGCACATACCACACTCTCTATTTAAAAAAAAATGAAAAGACTGTGATACCTTGAACCAGCTATTGCCATCTCCAGAACATTATCTTCCAATGGAGGCATCATGGGAATTAAAAGCAGAAACCTGGACTCTTCTACCGTGAGCTATGAACTTTACAAATTAACAACAACAAAAAAAAAGTAATTAAGAACTTTCGTCATTGTTTTTTTTAAAGATTCAGCTAATTTAAATTTTAAAATGAACTCTTATTTGATTTTCAAATTAATAATTGATTGTTTAAATTTATATAGTTAAGTTTTGCTAAAATCATTTCAATTTTATTATTTTTATTTGTAGTAATATTTATTGTAGAAATTATTAAATGCATTACATTTAAGTTGGGTATAGACATTGCATAGATTCGGTTAGCGGTTGATTATGTTGTGGTTTTCACAGTCGATTAGAATATATAAGTCAACGATGTCACTGCGGTGTCTTATGATGAACACCAAAGGGTCTCCTGTATTCCCTCAGCAATTGATGTTATCGATTGACTTTGTATTTTGATTGGTTGTGTTTAATTTGGAATGTTTTTGACCGTGGAATCTATGCAGCCGATCTATACTCGACATTATAAAACAAATTGTATAAAAATAATCTGTGCAAATGTATTTAAATGTTAAATTTAAGTCGGGCATGAATGGCTATATAGTTTTGTAAAGTTATATTAAGGGAGGGTAATCTTAGGTTATTCATTTCGTAGTTGAATTGGTTCAATGGATTGGATATATTTGTGTAATTATAGATGTAATATGAGATCCGCTATGGGCAAGATTATATATATACGCCACACACCTTCTGTTTGCCTACGGATGGGTTTGTAAGATGGCAAAGTACCGCAGTCCATTCCTATGGATTTTATGTTTATTATTCTACTCGCCAACAGATGTAGCATTCCTGGTTGGTAGAGAGACAATTTTTTCTCTAATTCTACTTGCTGTTCAGATGTACATTCCTGACAGTATAGTATTTTGTGTTGTCGTATTTTCATGCTACATTGAATACATAAATATATCAGATGGATTGGTGCCGGTTTGATTGCGAAATTTGTTGCCTAAGGTTAAATCAGGGAAGAATTTTTTTTTTTCAAATGCAGATCTATGTAGTCTATTCATACTCGCCTCACTAAATAAATATTAAACTCATGGTTGTAATTTACTTAAATGTAAAACTAAAGATTAATAGAAAAATCTAAAATGTTGAATTTATTCCTCAAAATTTAAATGTTATTATATATGTGCGTTAATAAATGTTTGTATGTTAATTACTGGCAGTGGCTTATTTTATTCTTTTTTTTATATATACTCTTATATTATATTATTAAATCTCTGCTATTCCACTGAGCTAGTGACATGGGCTAACGACTGGATGCAAAATATAAAAAAAAAAATTTTTTTTTTTTGGGACTTATGTATCTGCCTACTCTATAAATTTTTCTAGGTTCAAATGCCTAGATGGCGGCCTGTAGTGCAGTTTACATAAGTCTATCTTATCCGGATTGTTACAGTAAAGAGGAATACCATGTTTTCCATCCATAATCTGTAATTTTTTTTTTTTGATAAACTGATTAATTAAAAGTGAAAACTCATATGGATGAATAGATTGTATAAAAAGTGAAAGTAGTTTGCACTATTATATTAATGTATATGTAAGAGTTTTTTTTTTACTTCCTGAGTTTTGTTATGTAGAAATTTTTTTTCTACTTTTCTCCCATGTTTACTAAGAACGGGAAATAGTTGTATAGAAATTTTTTTTTTTTTGTTAATTGACTATATAATATTTGTGTCTATTTTAAAAGTAAAGTGTAAAGAATTTAGCATGTGTATGGATTTTTTTTTCAACTTATAATCCGAGTTTTTTTTTCCAATAGTGTGTAGTATTGTGTAATGTATATAGAAGTATATGTGTGTAAAATCTATGTACTTGTATATGTAGCGCTGCGTGTATATGTGCATAGGTGTGGATGTGCGATGTGTAGGAACAGATGTGTTTGAAAATTTTATATGTATTGCATTGCTATATATTTTCTTGGAAAACCATATGTCTGGAAAAATTGTGTTATATGTCAAGCATAAAAGCTTAAAAACTTTTTCCCAATATATAGATGTAAAAATTTTTTCCCCCTGGATTTAACAGTTGAACAAATATTCACATCCCCAAATGATATTTAATATATACTGTTTTATATACTCGAACCAATACATTTAAAATTTTGTTTAGTTCACCTGAGTTTGAAGTCATAGTGACATGTAATAATTTGTTGTGCATGTGCTCTTAAGTTTAGCAAAATGTTTTTCTCTTAATATTAGATTTATATCAAACTCAAACTATGTAAAATAAATCATAAAGTAAGGTCAAAGCGATGTAAAGTTTATTTCATGAGTGTCAAAAACCAAAGACTGTGTTTTACAACCATAAAATGTTGTGCGAAAAGTTTTATTTTAAATCCAAATACTGTAACTATAACTGTAGCGCCTGGTTTTTCAACCATATATATATATTTTGTAAATTTTTTTTTTTTTTTGGAAACCCATGTATTACAACCATATGTAGAATTTTTTTTTTTGTATCTGGTTTTAGAAACACACATGAATTTTTTTGTGTGTTTTCATGTGTTTAAAAAATGTTAAAGCCCATGTACTACATCCATAAGCCTTATGTGTAAAAGATTGTAATAAGATGTATTTAATGTTTATTCATATGGGCACACTGTGTTAACAATCGATAAAAGTACATATATATTTATATATACCTGTTTTTTATTATTATTATATAGTAGATCTATTTGTGTTATATTAGTGCTTACCTAGGGAATGAAGTACCTATTACCATTATAAATTTGTTATCAAGTTCAAAATAAATAAATAAATAAATAACTGTGGTAATTCTTGGCAACAATTTTTTTTTTATATATACGAGATTTGGAGAGTGAAGAATTTTATAACTGGTGTAATATGTAATAAAATTGTAAGCAATGTAATATTCATCACAACAAGATTATGTATTAAATTTTGAAAATAATGATTTTTTTAAGTCCATTTCAGAGGCAAGGAGTGACCAGGGGTGACCAGCTAGAATCAAGAAATAAATCAGTCATTCTCATGAAAAAAAAAAGTTTTTTTTGTTGAAGTTTGAAACAATTATTTAAATATCTGGCTTAAAACAGACAGAAACTTAGTAGCACAGGACATAAAGGACACAGTCAGTAAAACATGATGGAAAGAGTGGACAGAGTAAGGGAAGCAAATGCTCGAATTAGTGATTATATAAATTCCAAGATAAAAATACGTTTACATTCTAGTTATTTAAGATTGTATTAAAGTTTCAGTGAGCCATAGTTCCAGTAAAATAACTTTGAATTCTAAGATCAGCATTATTACCATTATTGTATCAAACTTTTTGAAATCCAAATGGATAACCGCCTAGAAGAAAAAGAGAGTGAAGATGTTGATGTCAGCACCTCAGTGAAAGAAGAAAACATGGAGGAACAAATTTCAAAGGTCATGATAAAGGATCCATTTCCCCTTTATCCATGAGTTCAAACAAAATCCTATACCTTATCAAAATGAGAACCTGACCACCTTACTCCATAGTATGGTGTTTCAATTGCAAAGGGATGCACAGGACTCGAGAACAGAAAGGACGAAGGCAATTCATGAAAGTTTAAAAGAATGGACAGAGGAAAATGTCCGTTTTCTAAAAGCAATAAAAAAAATTACCGGATCTATTGAACCAAAGTCAGAAATAAAAACAGCAAGAGATGTAATTACAAAGGAAGAAGAAGCTGATATTGTTATACCTAAACTGTCTGAGCAAAGAATTGATTCAGAGGTTGTAGAAGATGAAATGTTGCAAGTTGATATTCAAAAGAAGATGTCAGAAATGATTGAAAAAAATAATTTAGTGGAGGAACATGTTAAAACAGAAAAGGAGTCAGAAGATATTGTTGAATTAAAGCAATTTGAAGGAAATTTGGAATTTCCAACCAAAGATATTTTAAAGGAATCACCAGTTGAATATCCAATTACCGATGAAGCAAAATTTGAAAGGGTTAAAAAGGAAAAAATTAAAATTACAAAGGATGTTATTGAAGTTGTAAGTCCACCTTCAGGAAAACCTCTAATTGTAGAATATATCTCTAAAATTTCAAAAAATGAAGTAGGATATACAGAAGCTGAGACTGAAATAGTATCAAACACAGTAGGAGATTTTAAAATGGATGCAAAGACTGCTTATGAGTTGCAAGCTGATTTAATAAAATCTAAAATTGATTTAAAAATTGTGAAAGAGTCTAAAATCAAGGTTGAAATCATGGAAGGGTCTAAAATTAATGTTGTAAATATTGATGATTGTAATATCAATATGGAGATACCAAAAAAAGTAAAACTCTATTCAGAGACTAAAATAGATGCTGAAATCAATACAGAAAACAGGAAAAGATGAAACCTGATGTAGAAATCATTCCAGAACCTCTTGAACAAAAAATAGTTGAGAACATTGAGAAGTCTACAGATATGGAAGTAAATGAAAAAGAATACAAAATAAATATATTAGAAGATAAACCTACCTCAGAAATTCCCAAAATAAATGATAATGTAATAGGAAATTCAAATAAAAATGAAATTCCATTAGAAACATTGAAAGATGATGTTGCAAAAGATAATATACCAGAATTAAATAGTAATTTGGAAACAATTGAAAAAAAAGAGAAACTGCTTTCAGGAATAGTCAGGAAAATAGTACACAATATGATGAAAGATCAAGATAAAGGACAGGATAGACAGCAGAGCAAGGAAGAAGAGAAAGAACATAAAAAAGGCAAATATTGGAAAGATGGTAATAGTAACTTCATTCTAGCTGATGATAAAGTAAGCAAAGGAATTTTTTATGAACAAAACGGGACTTTTAATGCTCATCATTTAAATCAATATCATAAAATACCTCCAGACCCAGGGGAAATCTAAATTATTTTCAAAATGGGAGGCCCTTTCTTTTTTTGGAATAAACCAAGAAAACTGTAATTAATCATGTTAATAAACTATAATTTAGAAGTTAGCAAATGTAAACACTGTTACTATTCCTATAATAAGATAATAAATCTCGGTGAGTAAACCCTTGGTCAGCCAAGTAAAATGTTTTTTTTGTTGTTTCCCCCCCCAAGATGAGGGATATGAAGCTGGAAATATTATTATGATTATTTAGAGACATGTTTTGGCTGGAGGGTCAGCATTTCTCATCATCCACCTGTATAAACCAGGGAATTCTTTTAAGAAAAGCCACCCAGAGGTTCATAACAGACCTCATTTATTCTTTTGTTGTAAATCTATATCATACTGCCTTTATCATTATATTTATATCTTTATTTAGCAAACCTGAAGTGCACTCTGCCATGATGGTATGTCTTTCACAAACCAATCCCAATTAATTAAATCGGATGATATAATTGTCAATTATTTATTTAAAAACTATATTCCTTTCCACACTCAGTAAATTCAACTGATTTAAATGTAATATTGTTATAAATGCACATCTTTCATATCTTGTTATCTATCTATATTTATATATAAAATAGATTTGTTTGTAATCTTTTAAAGAGGGCTAATAATATTTTATTGCTGATTGGTTTTTGGCATTCCAATTAACAAATTTTTACATTGTTGTCAAAGCTGCATCAAAAGTGAATTAAATAAAAATAACAAAGTTGTATAAACAAAACCCAATTTATTTTGTAACTAAATTTCTTAATAAATTCTTGTAATATTATTTTAAATTAGCTTGGTTTGTCATCACTGTAAATCTCTAAGGTTAATTACTCTATTTATTTATAATATTTCTTTGATTTAATTCACTTCTTTATAATGTTGCCAGAAAAAATTATCATTATTACGGTTCAAACCATTAGTAATTGATATCCAATCACCTCTGTACCATTCTGCAATTCACTAAATCATTAATTTCTTATATAAGCCCATTATTATTTTGAGTCTCTTTGTGAACCATGACCTCCAGCTGGGATGGAATAAAATCAAGCACTGTTCATGTCATCACAAACGTTATCCATTAGTCAGTGAGGCAATAGTTCAGGAAATAGGTTAGGATTCACCATTCCCGACATCTGTATCTTGTGGATGGTTGGATTCAAGGTACTTTTGCTTGGATTATTGGTCTTATTGAATGAATACATGATTTTGACCGGCACAATATATATGTATGTAAGTGTTTGTAATTAAGTAATAATTTCATTTCTTGTTTTCATTTTAAATAAAGATAAAAAAACTATCGTCAACTTTTGACTGAAGTTAATTGATTATAAAAACTTTTCCTAACTCCCACAAATTAGCAGGACTACAAGCATTCCTACACAGAAACATGCAGCTGTGCAAGTTCGAAGCAGATCGAAAGAACAACATACACCTCTATACCAAAGATCTACTACAGGCAGGCTATAAACTTCACACTATCAACAACAAAATCAAGCAGTTTCATACAAAAATCACCATTAATAAAAACAATATTAAACTTCCATATATCACTCTTCCCCACATACATAAAATCTCCCACCAACTAATCAAGATTTTGGACAATAAATTTAAAATCAGCTTTCATACACCCCCTTGCACTAACCGTCTCATCAAATTAGAACCTTCTCAGACCCCCCATGTCGTGTACAGCATCTCTTGCCCACAACCCGGTTGCCGCGCCATTTATTTTGGAGAAACCAAGGCAGGCACAACCACCCGGACAGCACAACACAGATACACATATAATAGAGCTATGAAAAACAACGATAACTCATCAATATTTTTGGAACACTCCAAGAAGACTGGACATTTATTTGAACCTTCCCACCCTAAAATAGTCTGTATCGAGAAAAACGACATTAAGCGGAAGATCAGAGAAGCGTACTACATCAACAGCAATAACAACTCAATCAATAGACGTGACACATGCTTCGACATCTCTAAACGCTGGACTATTTAGTCCATTTGCATATGCTTTGCATACAACTTCTCCCGCCCCATTTTTTATTTTCGCAGCTCACAACACCGCTATGAATATGAGGTAAAGGACCTCGAAAGCGCTTAGCGTATATTAATTCCTGTATTTTATTATAGCTTCACATTCAAGCGTGACATACGCTTAATTTGTTTTATAAATTAAGATTAATAATATAAAATTTTCTCTCTTTTGTTTTATAAAAATTAATAGTTATAATTTTAATTCATATTTTATTGTAATTGAATCATTTCTAATTGCTTACCTCTAAATTCATGTCATTTATTACTGCATTTTTAAATGACTGGAGATCTGTCTTGAAGATGAACTGTTAAAACTTCTAGGCAAGGCTTGGAGTTCACACATTTTGCAGATGGAGAGAACCAGCATGTCTATCCGACTATCATATTGGCATGATTTTTCATTAAGCTGTTTGATGGTTCCATTAAGTCACTTTTCTAGTAGTCTAGTAGATAAATCTTGTATCAATTCATGAATCTTGTATCTCTGAATCAATTAACTAGTTTTTAATGATTTTTGTAGCCTATTTATATTTTTTTCTCTCTGACAAATGGATTTACCTTACATGTCCTTTTTCTCCCATTAACAGCAATGCTTTTTCATTCTTGTCCATGTTTTTAATCCCCTAGATCATTGGACAGTTTCTCGTTGGCAGGAACAGACTTTTAATTAGTGACTATTTTTAATTATCTGCATTTCACGTGTTTTCAAATCTTAATTTTTTCTTGCCTGTGGCATGGTGATTTGACACCTTTAATTTATACTAGTTATTCTGCCTTAGAAGTTTTCTTCAATCTGATTTTATTTAAGTGCATTTTAACTTGGTAGTTTTAATAAAAATAAAAATTATACTTTTTTCTCTTTTTAATTGCATTATAAACGTGTTTGATTTCATTTTCATTTTACCAAATCGTTATCATTTTAATTGTGATCAAATTTCCTTACTTTAAAAAAAAAAATATTAGTCTTTTTAAAATATTATTAGTCTGACTTGGCTTTAACCTATGTCATTTTAATACATAAAACAGCATGTCTGTTTCATTATATGTATGTGAGTGTGTGTGTAAAATGATGACCTGGACCAACTGATGAATGCTGGTTCAGCACCAAATATGTATATTGGAGACCATTTATCTTTTTCATGTAAATGTAGTCATGTGTGTCAGTTGTATAAGATAGAGTGAATGATTAACAGGAGCTTGAAAGACTGGATTCAAATATCCTCTAATTACATCTAGCTTAAAAGTATGTATAATATATGTGTACTTAAATATTAAAAGAATTAAGTAAAATCATGGAAACATTAGCATTGGATTAATTTTTCTTCCAGGACAGATATTGAAAGCTATATTTTGGGTTTATGTTAATTATTAGATATATTTCTGTGTATACTATTGTAACATGATTTATAAATTATTTGATTTATTATATTTATTCTAAACTAGTACAGTATTGTTTTTATTTTATTATGTTAAATTTTAAAAAATGAAGATAATGAACTCGAAATTGTAATGAGCTTTGTCAAAACTCATGAAATGAAAACTTTCAAGAAGCAGCTATATTATTCTACACCACAACAACCCACTATGTGCATAATATGATGATTGTTAATGTGGAAATTTTTACTTCCAAAAGAATCTCATTTATAATTGAAGTGTAAAGTTAACATTTAAAAAGGTGTGTTATTTTTAATAAAGTGTCCTGAAACTTTCTTATGCTATATAAAATGATCAACCATGATATTGGAAGTCTTTTTATTTATGTTTTTATTTCTGTTTTTTTAAATAAAATGATTATGAATGAAAATATAAATAATCTGTAAACATCTAATGATGATATTTACATTAACTCTTTTTTTAAAAATATTTATATATTATTATCATAAGCTGTTTTTTTTTTTTTCAGAACTTATAAAATTCAAGCAGAAAAATTTCCTAAAGATCACTGTCTATGTTGTTGTTATGACAGCTATTATCATTATGAATTTATATGGATAATGAGTATTCATAAATGCACTTATCACCAACAAGCATACGCTATTATTATAATTCTATTACTTCTTACTTCCAGGTTTTAAAACCATAAAAAGCACTATAATCTTCTTTCTTAAAGGCTCATCCTTAATTGAAACACTGATTTGTTTTTCTTTTTTCGAATGAAGGATTAATAGGCACATGTGTGTGCTGGTTCATTCTTTTTTATACTTGCATTAATGTTAGAATTAAGTTAAATTACAACTTTTATTTATAGGAGGCTGTAAAGTCATCGAGCCAACACTAGTTGAAGGAGCACAAATTTTTTAAAAAACTACTGACTATAGCTTAGCCAGTATTGTCTTGCTGTGTATTCAATCTACCTTTAAACAAAAAAAACTTATATTAGATATGACTGCCATCTTTTTATCAAATCCAGCAACTTGAGACCAATTGTTAATAACTTTGAAATTTATAAAGATTAAAACGAAGAAGACAATCTAATATTTATTTCCTTTTAAAATTAAAACTCATTAAAAATTGATGTCATCTTAAAAATCTTAGAAGATTAGAAGAACAATCCATTTCCAAAAGAGAATTACTAAAAGCTATAATAAACATGTTTTTATAAAACATTACAAAATACCAAACTAATAATAAAATGAAGACAAAACATTTTCTTCATAAATATTTCAAATGCAAAATATTTTTTGCAAAATTGATAAAAAAAAAAACAACTGATGTCTATTAAGATCAAGTAGTTGGATATATTGTTTAAATAAATGAAATAATCAATCTAAATATGATTAAAATAAACAACAAATAATAATTATATTTAAATATCATCTCCATTGAGACTTTCTCAAGATATTTGAGTATACAGATTCCATGATCATTTAATTATATTGAAAATGTGAACAAATAAGTTATATTTAGGGTGACCAGACATCCTGATTTTTTGGGATTTGTCCCTATTTTTGATTAGATGTCCCAGAAATGTCTTTTTGGAACTGTTGTATGTTCTGATTTTCAAACACTCATAATTATTATTTACCTTACATAAATAATTCATTGCAAAAATGATAGTTTCTAGGCTCTCTGTCCATTTCAGTCTCTACCATAATATTATAATAATTTCAGACAAATTCCAACACCAAAACAATATGTAGGCTAAAATTTGAACTGTGCAGCCACCTGCTTTGATGGACAGTGTAGTTTTACTAGTTCTTTATTGATATTAATTTTCAATAGTGATAAAATTAATAGGAATATTAATAACCCTAAACAATAGACAACATGCCAAAGGGGAAGTATACATACAATGATGAACATACATAAAAATGGAATTTTATAAAAATAAGGATGAAATGCTGTAAAAATGAATGGTCATTATGTCCTGATTTTTAATCGAACCAGTCTGGTCACACTAGTTATATTAGATATTGGCCCATTATAGTTACATATATATATTATAATGCTAGCAAGAGATATATGTATAAACTCACATATATAGCATTACATGTTTCATGATTTAAAAAAAAACCATTAAGCAGATTTTAAAATGCAAATCTTATACAAAAAAAAATAGCATTATATATATTTTTTTAAAAAATGGGGTAGGGAAAGATTTAAAAACTCTCTCATTTTTTTTATTTTTTATAAAAAACTCTCTTTGTTTTACAAAAAATAAATAAGTAAATATGGAAAGTTAAAATAAAATCAGTTTGAAAAAATGAAAACTTTCGAAAATGCATTTACTTTCAAAGATTAATTAATTAATTTGGAATGCTAATAAGATTTCTGATTGATAATGATATTGAAAATGTATTAATTAAAGAACTATGTAAACTATTGATGAGATGGTAGATTAATCTAAGCAAAAGATTAGATTAAAGCAAATATAAAAAGAATTAAAAAAGACTTATGATCAAAATTAAAACAAACTATGATAAGGAATTAAAATAAAGAGAGAGAAAAAAGGTATATAAAGTCCCTATGGCCTATTATTCTTTAGTCAAGACTATAATTTGTAATTCAGTCAGATCTGTGATTTGTAATTCATTCTGCTCTTATAAACAGTGAGGATTGCCAATTCCTCTACAAGCTTTATGATAAATGCTTAGCCAGAGCCAGCACTTAAAATATCTCTGTCAGAAACCCCTCCCCAAACCCCTGACCATGGTTTTGTGCTTTGGCACTCCTCAGAGAGGTGTCAGGGTAGGTTCAGACACTAGATCTAAAAATACCAACCCAAAGCTAAGCACTTAGCTAAAAGTTATCTATTGAGAGGAAAATCTGAAATTTTCAGACATGTACATGTCTTCAAACCCAGCTATCCAACTCAAATAGCATAGGGCTGTAAGTTGCAAATCAGTCCATTGAGTAGGCTAGGGCCGCAATCTGCTAGATCATTCCACTCTTCAATCTATAATTCAATTTGGTCTGAGTTCAGTTCAAGTTCCCACTTTCATTTTGTGATTGACCTAGTCTGGTCTTCATTCTATTATTGATTTAGTTCAAATTATTATTATTCAGTTCAGACAGAATGCAGACTCAGAGCTTTCCATTAAGAATCTAAACAACCAGAGATCCAGATACTCAGAAACTGTAAATGCAGTCATAAGCCAGTCAATTACTGCTGCAGTCCACATCATTGCAAAAGCTGCAGAACTAGCAACATCCATTGCTAGACTGTCTTCAGAAGTGTTCGATAACTTCATGCCCTAGTTGTCAGAAAAATCAACTATATTTCCCTGGAGCCAATGCCCAGAACAAATATCTAAAACCTAAAGGAGATATCACTGCATGTTCTCAACCTACCCCATTATTGAGCCAAAGAAATAAAGACAAGCCCTGAAACCATCTATGAAGATTAAAAAGTCATCTGGTTGGAAAATTCACACAAATAAAAACCTAGGTAATGATACTTTTAAATAAAGGTCTATAGACACTTTATACTTATTTTAAATGAACTTTGATTAATAAAGGACTATCATAATTTAGCTTGAGTAATTACTTATATATATATATACATTGTTTTGTAAATTTCAATATTATATTAGATATATGTGGGTTTGAATAAATATTAATGTTTGCTTAAATATTATTTGGTCTATTCTCTCTCTCTCTCGTCACCACATCACTATTAATTTAAGAGTAGTTATTTTTATGTGTTATGTAAATGTGCTGGACCCTGGTTAAGAGTATGAGCTAGCCATGGGATATTTCAAGCATTGGATTGTATGTCTGTCATCTGAAGCATGCTTCCTGTATAATCTATGGTTGACTGGTGCATGAGGTTGATCCTCAAAACAAATAAAATGCTTTGGATGGCAGGGATTTGATCCAGTCATCGAGGTGAGCCATGGACTGGAAATGTGATCTTGTTATGCTTTGTATAGCTCAATCTGACCATGGGTATCATTGATGGCTATGCTATCAATGGTATTCTATTTCTCTGCTTGAAGGGTCAGTCCATACCCATTGTTTTAAAGTTAAAAAATGTTAAACTTATTAAGGTTAGTTATTAAATATTTGAGGGACATCGTTTAATAGGTGTGTATATCTAGAGAGAGAAAAGCTATAAGACATGTGCTTATTAATCATGTGACAATAAAATCATGGTTGAATAAAGGAAAAATTTATAGACCTTGCAATTTCATGAAATCTTGCTAAATATTTTACAACATACAATCTCACCCATACAAAACAGAGGAAGGTTCATAAAATAGAGGAAATACTTGATGTTGATGGTAGACGACTGATAAAATTTAGACAATGTTTAAATAAGAGTAATTTTCTAAAATAATTAGTAATAATAAATAAGTAAAAGTGACTATAATCTCAATGCCCCCAGAAGAGTAGCACCATCATTACTAAAGATACGATGTATAATTATAACTTGTGACTTTTACTCTATAAGAAGAGACAATCATCTATTGACTTCTATTAGATAGGTAAATGAGTTGTATGGTATATCATAAAACTAAACACATATTAAAGCTAGTAGAATGATGTGAAATGAAATATGATCATTAAGATAAATTGCTCAGACTACTGACGCTAGGAATAAACTGATCATAAATCAAATCAAATAGTAATATAATGTCGATAGTGTGCAAAAGTGATTCTTATCTATGCTGCAGAATCATTCATATTATAAATTTTAATATTTGGACATCTACACAATACAATGCTAGCTTTCTAACTAGAAAATGGCTGTTAAATTTATGTGTTCAAAAGTAAAGCAAAAAGACAAAATATTTAATCTAGCATTTAAATAAATGCATTGCAATAATTTAAAGTAATGATTAATAAAATTTGAGAGATCTAAAGATATATTTTTTTCAACACAAATAATTATTTTCTGATTCTGACTTATTGGGAAATGTTACACATATTAATTAGCTAAAAAATGAATACAATATGTCTGTACACACATCTCTAAAATACAAAAATATTTTAATTATTTAATTATTATTGCTTAATTATATAAAACTAAATTATATATATATATATGATACAAAACCTAGATTCAAACATAATAGTTTATGCACACATACATGTATTTAACAATATATAAAACATTTCAATTTTCATTTATTATTTTGCTTTTAAAATGCATACGTTATTTTATAGGATTGCAAGGTTAGAAAGTTATCACTGGACTAATATTTATGTGATATTTCACGGCAGATGTAATATGTAAGTAATCAATAATCTTAAAATAATATATCGATTCATATATGCATTTACATATATATCTTAATATCAAAATTATTACTTTAAATTATTCATTTAGTGCATTATTAAATTTTTTTTCTTATAATATAAATAAAATTTGAATATCATAACAATAAAAAAGTTGTTTCGCTATTGTTAAATTAAACAATAGAAATTCTTGTACAATAATTCAAAAGAAAATATTTAATTCTATTTTTTTTCTATGAGAGCATAATTTGGGTCAATTGTAAACTTTTTCCATTAGCAGTTTTTTAATGGTGATCAAATTAGTTTTTGTTTTTATTAATTTTTAAAATAAGTTAATATGCATGATAAGCAAAAATTGGCTTATGTAGTGTTAAGCTCTAAAATCTTTGCTTATTGATGAATGTATGTCAATTTATATCAAAACAGCTCATGTGTAAAGACAGAATTATTTTTGCAATTTGTTTATTACTGGCTTAATTTTTAAATTACACACAAACAAAATGGACATTTCTTTCATCACTGAACAAGATTTAAAGTTGTTTGTTTATGCTGGTTAGCATATAGACAAGATGAATAATAACATCTTTAAATATAGGGCATTTGAACACAGACTGTCAAGTATCCTTCAACTGTCCACTCTATCTCATATTACTGATATACATGACCATATGCATGAAGAAAAGATAAATAATCACCAATATATGTATTTCATGCTGAACTGAACCAGCACTCATAAGTTGGTCCATATTGTTATCTCCCACACATATATAAAATCAGTCTCAGTATATATTAAGATAGCAAAAGGACAGGCTTCAATCTACTCCAACTCTTTAGCTATCTATACGATTGAAAATCTGATGATGGAAAGTTCAAATCCCATGCTGATGACAATATTATTGCCATGCTCATGTCGACCTAAAGTCACTTTGACTCCTCATGTATAGGACCTTATTCATTTAAATACATAGAAGAGGGATGGTCAGGATTCAGGCTTAATGTGTAAGATTTGGGATTTCCATCATCAGATTTTCAATTGTGTGGTTGGCTGAAGAGTTGGAGTAGATTGAAGCCTGTCCATTAAAGTATGAAGATTTGCTATCTTAATATAAACTGAGCGGGAGATGATGAGTGCTGGTTCAGCACAAAATACATATATTGGTGATTATTTAACTTTTGTACATGTATGTGGTCATGTGTAGTGTAAACAATTGAAGGGTGCTTGAAAGTCTGGGTTCAAATCCCCTATATTTACAATCAAGCTCCACATATATGAAGAATGCCTGTATTTCAAATTTTTAACTAAAATTTTGCTTCTGTAATGTTTGAACTTTATATACTGATAATCATAATGGTTTAATATAGAGAGCATCATTTCTATAATCATTTCTAGTGAAGCTAAACTTAACTAGCAAGGAGATTGCTAGCAATAAGTTTCTTTTTAAATCTGCAAGCTTTTTTTAATTAAACAGAACCTTAGTATTTATAGTCTATATTAAGGAATGTACAGACTGATAAATAGAATTAAAATTAAATACTTTTCCAAAATTACTAAAACCAAAATTATTTCTGCAATAAAATGGTTGTTACTTTTTATCAGAATAACAGTTTGAAAAATAATTTTCCTAATTAAAATTTTTTTAATTGTTAAATACAAATATTCTGAAACCAAATTTTAAAATTACATGCCCCTTAAAATTAGTATCTTTATGCATTCAAAAATAGTTTTCATTTTTGGATTATAATAAAATTCAGACTTCTGTTAAAATCAGAAATGAATTTAATATTTTAGAAAGAATTATAATAAATCTAAATCTACCTGTAATCTAACATTTTTTTTTATTGCATGAAGCCTTCCTTCCCTATAGGAAACTTACTCCTGTGATTCTTAAAATATATCTCATTATTACTAAATGTATATTTATTTTGTTCTTCTCTTTTTTAAATCATTATCTTATAAGCTTATACAATTTCATATTTTGTTCTTGTTTAGTACAGCTTTTTCATCTCTTTCTTTTACATCATCATTTTGATGGATATAAGAATAATTGCCAGATCTTTGGATATACTTTCTTTATTATACTAGAGTGATATCTATTATTTTCTTTGTTCTTAACTCTAAAATAATACACTCATCATTCTATCTATTTATTTGCAGAATACAAGATTTATCTATTTATTTATATTAATTACAGACAGGACATAAATTTTAAAAAATAATAATATAAAAATGATAAGTTATACTAACAATAAAATAGATAAAAAAAAATTAAAGAAGCTATTCTAATTAGAAGTAGTAATCAAACTTTAAATAAAGATTTGGATTTGAAAACATTAATTTTATAAAAAATTTATTTATTAATTAAATAAGTATATATAGATCAAACATTAATCTAATATATAATTGTAAAGAATACTAATAGAGGGAGGAAGTATAAAATATAAGAATTACATTTTTACAGTTAAAATTGTTATGAGTTAAGGAGAGGTAAAGTTATTTAATAAGAATAACAAAAATTCTAGTGAAATAATTAAAGTAATAGAAATAAATTAAATTATTAAAAAGTTTAAAAATCATACAAATGTGAAATAAAAATTATGTATATTAAAAATATAAACTAGTTTATGCAAAATAAATTAATCAAAAACAAGAATAAGATAAATATTTATAAAATTATTTAAAAAAAAAAAAAAGGATATATAGTTACTAGTTACATTGAAAAAATTGTTTTTAAAATCCATAGTATAGGACATTGTATATCATCTTTTTATAATTATATATAAGTATGTATGTATAATTATATTATTATATATACTTGAATATTATAGTTCTAATGACGACTGCTAGGCAGATGAAACTATAAGCAAAAGGGAATAAAGCTGAAACATAAAAAAAAAAAAGAATTTAGCTGTGGATTTTTAAAATTTTTTTATTGAAATGCTTTATTATCTTTTTATCATTTAAAATCTTTGTAAATGCAATTTATTTATTTTTTTAAAACATGTTTAAAAAAATATAGATATAGCATTATACACAATATGTCAATATAAAAAATTGATGCACTGTTTTATGGAGCGTCTCTATTAAAACACTTCTGTACTTTTATTCGATCCTTAATAAATAAATCAAATAAAACACTTTTTCTAAACCCAATTAGTTTTATACTAGCAGTATATACTTTTGAAATTAATAATTAAAAAATATTGTATTTTAAAGAAAAAAGTGTCATTTACTAAAGCAAACAAAAAGCTTCATCTGAAAAAACTATTCAAAAGTAATGTGGATCCACCCAACTATGGGGCAAAAATGTCTGTCTATGGATAATTCAATCTATTTTGTTTCTCAAGCAATTTTAAGCATGTCTTTGGCATTAATAATCTATAAGATTTTAACTACAACTTTAAATAAAATACATGGAACTTTTTGGCAACATTCAATGTAACACTCAGTCATAGATAGTGGCAAACATAACTGTTGTAAGTTGCAATAGCCACTTCATCTTAAATTTCATAGTAACAGCCATGTTCGAACATGTAGTCTGTTTAACAAAATTTTTCTGCATCAACTCTGTCACACTGCTTCCATAAATAAAAGTCATTTGGCATTAAAAAAAAATTTGCTTTGAATACTTAGATTTTTTTGTATTGAGCATAAATTCAAAAGTTGTTTTTATTAATGAAAATAATAATTGTTGCATCTACTGAAATAGCAAAAGGACCTAATTTTCCTATGGGTAGTTATTTGCAGTATATTCCCAAAGCTATTAATTCAATTTTTTAAAAAAACTGTAGTGGAAAACACCATTCTATAAAGAAAACTTAATAATAAAGAAATTGTCATATACCATGAAGTATTTTTAAATTGAATTCAAAACACCCCCCACCCCACCCCCCCCGGAAAATATGATATATATTTTTTAAGCTAAGTAAAGAAACTTAACTATTTATAAGCCTATAATAATTATACATACTATATAGGAGCTCTAGCATTTTAATATTTTGTTATTTTAGTAAATGATAACCAGGAATAAAGACTAATAAATAAAAATGATTCATTAATATATTATGTCAAGACGACCATTTTCTACAAAAATACCATACAATGCTGATTTAAAGCACTGTTCTATAAAAAAATATCACTTATTGGCCTTTATAAGAAGAATATCAAATTATGGACTATTTAAAATATTTGTACTTTTTTATTTTCAAACAAAATTTTGTTTGATTTCAATTTTTTTTTACTTTAAGATCAAAAAATTACCAAACTTATTATAGACATTTATAAAACAGCAAATATTTGAAAACCAGACACTCTTCACAAACCTGGGAGCTTAATTGTAAGTATAGGTATACTTAGAATTAAGCTCCCAGGTTTGTGAAGAGTGCCTGGTTTTCAAATATTTACACATCAAGCTTATATCCTGCCCATCCCTCTTCTATGTATTTAAATGGATAAGGTCCTATACATCAGGGTCAAAGTAACTTGAGATCAATATGGGCATGGCAATAATATTGGCATCAGCATGGGATTTGGGTTTTCATCATAAGATTTTCAATGATATGGATGGCTGAAAAGTTGGAGTGGATTGAAGCCTGTCCATTAAAGTATGACGATTTGCTATCTTAATATAAAGCTGAGCACTGATTATATATATGTGTGGGAGATGATAATATGGACCAACTGACGAGTGCTGGTTTAGCATGAAATATGTATATTGGTGATTATTTATCTTTTCTACATGTGTGTGGTCATGTGTATCACTTATATGAGATAGTGTGAATAGTTGAAGGGTGCTTAAAAATCTGAGTTTAAAACAGCAAATAGAAAAACAGTCATTATTGTCTGACTTCACATGTTACTTCAATGATTTTGTACATCATTATTTTCCTGCAAACAATTTAATGCCAATAATAAGAATATATATTTATTTATTATAGGCAATTAATTGTCTATGTCGGAAATCCCTGAAACAATTGTAATCCTATAAAATAAATATATACAGTATATATTGTAATTGTATGGAAAACAAGGAATAAGGGGATGATGAGAAATCATCATTATCCTCACTAATAACAAATATAATGAGCAAATAAAATTAAACATAACCATGTACCAGTCGAAAAACCCACCAAAAGAACTGCAAGTCAGATCCAAACTCAGGCGGTTCAAACTGAATTCAAACCCAACTCAACAGCTCAGATTAGTAGAAATCTAAATCGACAGCACAGTGCTATGTGCCAAGAAACTAGCTCAATGGTTGGTGAGGATCAGAGACCCCTGAACTGACACTAATATTGGATAATCAATTAACTAAGATAATTTTTAAATCGAATCATATGTATATGTTCGGGTTGCCAACACAGACAGCGAGCATTAACATTAAAATAATTATGAATAAAAAGACCTAAGAAACCAAGTGTGTTTAGAAAATATTTAATAATAATAGTTTGTTTTGTTTGAATTTTAAATAATGATTATATTAATTAATTCTAGTCCTTAAACAAAGTTTATAATTATAATCAGAGTGGCAGTCATTATATGCCAATGAATATTACGCAATATTTGAAAGTCTATGTCTATGACCCCAACAGGAAAATAAAAGGCAGATAAAGGTATTCATTAGTAAAGGAAATTTTTACTCTAATTTTATACGAAAGAATGTGATATTTATTTTCACATTCGCAAATCCATTCATGAAGAGCAAGATACGTATTTTAGGGCATATCTTTAATTTTTATTAGAAACTTATTCGGAGATAAAACGGAGAATTTGTTGGACTTTAATTTAAATCACTTCATCACGAATTACGAGCGTCAGAGCGGGCTTTACTGGACCAGAGAGGTAACGGTGCTGATGAATTATGAGCTATAAAGTGAAATTGAAAGACGATAGCTAGTCGATAATCGTAGTCCTATGGCGGCTTGCGTCTGACAAGTCTTATGCCCTTTGACTAATATGAATTGGAGAGGACGTACTTTCTTCCTCAATAATTTAAAATAGCAGAAATATTATCACCGACCAGCCTAACAGAGTGGAAGATTGCCCTACGTCAGCAACGTTGAAGATGATGACTTGATAGTCATCGTTTGAATACTAAAACCCATATAGAATGCTCTACGTGATGACTTGATCAATTAATTAAAGTCAAATGAGCTTTTAACAAAAACTATTTTAAAGTATTTGCAAATCATATTATGCCCCAATCATCGTGCCCTTCCTGAATCTAAATAGCAATTAACTGAAATTTGAATTAGAGTATATTTATTTGATTCCTTTATCGGCCCTTTGCAAAAAACATTTTAAGATTATATTTGAATACTAAATAAATATTAGTGAAACGAGAAAATAGCGGTGGCATAGATTAAAAATGGAGCTAATAATTTATTATTAGCCAATGATATAATAACAATCATTAATAATTTCTTTCGACTCGATGATTGATAGAACTGTATTAATCTATTTCTAATGGACGAGAATTATTATCAGAATTAATATTATATTATTTGCGTGAGGCAAATAGAACAAAGGAGCTCATCGAGTCGAAAGATTATTGGCATATAATTAAAAATAAACGACATTAATAAAGCACAGAAATATATATATATAATATAATAAATGAACCGCCAAGTAAGAAAAGAGAAAGTTAAAGACTAGAGGTTGAGAGAATTATGATATAAGTTTACAGCAGCATGAATAAAAGGTTTTATAAAGATTATTACATTAAAGAATAAAAGAACTCTAAAAGGGAGTGTAAAGTAAAGTTCAAAACTGGCCAGAAAGATTAAGGTTCATTTGGAACATATTACCCAATTCTTCCGGGGCTGGTTCTTAGTTTACACATCCAGGTTGGTAAAAACGTAGGCATGCATTTAGTCGATTACTTGAACAGCATTTTAGTGGCTTTTTATAATTTTAGCAGCATGATTGGTCCGGAAAAGATTCAGCAGCTTCATTGAAGATTTTTAGGGAACTTCAGGAACCGATAGCCAGATTCCTGACATTTTAGCCCTTCACCATGATCAAAACACTATTTAATTTTATAATTTAAAAAAGCACAGAGTTGACTGCACTTCTCTACAACAAAGATGGCTTCTTCCTTTTCCAAACTTTTCAGAGCTATATATACTGTCCTCTCTGATGCCTTCAGGCTAGCGCTTCTTTCATTATCAATGTTTTTAGATCCATTCCTTCGATAAGGCTTTCAAACTCATTAACTTGAATTCATTTTCTAATTAGAAAATGTAATTCTTAAAATCAGAAAATGATTTTAATTAGGAAATCCTTATCTTTTTTCTAATTAATAAAACTTTAACTGTTGTTTTTGAAAAGGGAAAATCTGAAAGCTTATCGAAAGAATGTAGCTTTTAATCATTAAACTTTAACAACTTATTTAAAAATAAAATCAAACATTCCCGATGCAATGAAACTTTTAAACAATTATATATATTTAAATATTTACAAATATATACGCACAATCTACACAGTTATAATATATAAATTCATGAATAATTCTATCATGAATTTATTAATAGAATTGATCAATTTAAATCTGAAACTAATTATTTGAATACACATTTATGAAGTAAGTTTTTCTTTATGGAAATCAGCATGGATTGAACGTATAAAGCCTCTATTGCATCGGAAATTTAAGGTTAGTACTAGGGTTTGAAGTGGGCTTATGGCTAGATGTCATGAAGCTAGGATCGAACTCAGATCTGATTGCTTCATTTCTTTTCACTTCAAAAAAAAAATAATAAAAAAAAAATCTCTTTACTTATGCGTGATACATTTGCATAAGTGTAATCGACTAGTTGGTAGACTCTGGGAGAACAGCATGAGTGTGAATAATATCATCTGTACAAACTACAAAATTATACATGTCTCACTGCGATCTTTTTTTAAAAAATATTATTTAGCTTATAATAAATCAGTCCGATAATCAAGTCTCATTTTCCCCATGGCCGTGTCAGTCGGTTGTCTGTATATATCTGTCATTTAATGTTTGTCTTATTGTTTCCCTGGATCAGGTGGCACATATGGTTTTAACTTTTGATAATGGTCATAGTCTTGGTCTTTTCTGGTTGGTGTCAAGTTCCCATAGTCTATTGCAGTCAAAAAGTCTATGGTCTTTTCTATTGACATAGGGCACATCCCAAGCATGATTCTTTGGATCCATGGGGGTAAATGATGTCTGATCATCCGGATGATGTGTTGGTCCTCATATTTGAAGGCTGTTAGGGATTTGAATGTGGTTACTTGCTGGATGAAGTAGGCTGTGTATCCCTGTCTGTAGTTTTCTTGATACTTCTGTGTGTTCAGTCTATGCAAAATGCCCTCCTGCCTTTCTTTACTCCAATATTTTTTTAAAATGGCATTTTCATATCCTTGGATCGTGGTAGGTAGTTTTTTTAATAGCTTCCACCATGCCTTGGCAGCTTCTCTTAGGTAGTGGCTGGCTAGGATAACCTTTTCCTTTTCTGCTACAGAGTGCAGACAGAAAAATTCTTTAATGCTGTCTAGATGATCTATGGGCTTTTCTCCTGGGTTCTCTGTAAGTTCCTTAGACTCATTTCGGGGTTTATTGTCTGTTCCATTTCTACTTTTGATTTTATTTCACCAGTGGTCTGAACATCTTCCTTTTCCCTGTCTGTATTTAAATCAGCTTCTTCCACTGTTTCTTGATTTGACCCATCTTCTTCACTGTCATCTTCTTTGCTGTCCACAACTTTTTTTGATGTGGTCTGATCATCATCTCCTCTTGGAGCTTTGTAAGTGTCCATTGCTTGAGGATGCTTTGCAATCTCTGGGTTGGTTTGGGTGCCTCTTGTTTCCTCAAGCTTTAAAATTCTTTCCATTATCATCATCATTAGCTTACTGTCTTCTCTCATTTCTCTGAGAATCGTATGAAAAGTCTCTCGATTGTCGTGATCATCTTTAGCCATCTTTCTGCTTTGATGGTTGCGCTTTTTCCTATTGATCTGATTTTTGAAAGTGATCTCTTGTTCACTGGAGGTGGTTGAAGGCGCATCACTATCATCAGTCAATCCTTTATCTAATTTTTCTTCCATCTTTGAAAGTAAATAAATAATATAATAAACAATGTGAATCAAACTTATGGCACTCTCTGTATACTTAAATAATAATTTTTTTCTTCAGTACATTTAATTAGGTCACTGACTACTGGTCCCGTTGTCCCTATCTTCGTTAGCTGCTGCATATTATTTCCCCAATCTATGTAATCTGCCTTTTTTAGTTTAATTTTAGTTTACCTACGTTTTCTTGGTTAGCTCTTTCTATTAATTCTTTGAATGAGACATGCATTTTATTTAAAAAAAACTATTAAAGATAAGGGAAAAAAAACATTATTCACTTTCCCTCTGTTCAACTGTTCTCCCATGTCTGAAAAAGAAAACTATACAAATGATTAGTGATATACAAATATTTATATATATTATATATTAGCAGGTAGTACAAGTAATTGTATTGGACACATTTGGTTTTCATTATTTAGACAACTGACCCACTACTGTGCTGACAAATTTATTTATATGGGCACCAGTGAGCAAAATGAGATCAATAGGGCCTGTGAAATAACCCATTGACCCCCAAACTACATATGACTGACTTAATTTTTGATAGAACAATTTTATTGATGATGAGTACTTATTATTTAATAACAACTGACGCGTTCCTGACCTGAGTTTAAATATAGGAGTCCACTACTTCATTTTTACTAAGCATGAGGCTTTCACACACAAAAAAAAAAATGTCAAAATTAATATTACACAAGAACTTTTATTTGTTGATGTCATTTTTAATCTTGCTAGCATAAAAGTGTGTAAACCATTTAAGCATTTTGCCAACTGCATCTGGCTGCTTGGTGTACACAAAAGGTCTTCACCTGCTTCGAGGTTACTCTAGAAATTATTGTCATTAAAGCATAATGTCACATTGCATCGGACCGCTTGACAGATAATTCCCAGTTTGAAGGTCTTAAACGCATTACATATCTGCACACAGATGTGCGTTTTATAATACATGATGAAGACATTTCAATTAAACATAAAATTATTACATTTGTGATTTACATAATTGCTATTCAAAATTTGAATTGTTACATTAATTTACAAAATTACAATTCATATTATTACTGTAGTTTACATATATATGCGCACAGACGCGCGATTTATAACATACAATCAATCTATTTCAATTGACATTCAATAAAAACAACAACAACAAAAAAAAAAAGATTAAAATTTACTTATGTGTTATAATTGATAATATATGCACATATACATGTGTGTGCGTGAAATAACCTGTTCGATTTGCTACAAAATAATTATCAAAATCTTAAATTATATAAAAATACAATAAATGATTAAAATTTCAAGTTTCATTTAAATGAAATAATTTTACATAGTAGGTTTACTGAAACGCATATATATATAATTTGCACAGACGTGCAATATATTAATTTAACTACATAACATTAGTATTTATCACAATAAAATTATTACAGATTATTCTCACAATTTAATTCTCTTTGCTGAATAATCCTTTTTCCTTGAAACAAGTATTATCAAATTTTTGACAGATGATTGTTGATTGATTTAAAATGTCTCTCTTTTTTTTATTCAATAAACGAAAGTTAAAATCGTTTTATAGAATTAAGAAAATAGAAATTTCAATATGTCTTTCTGCTTGATTAGTTAATGCTGATGAAGTAGGCAAGGTGAGAGAGGAAAAGTGAAGTACAGCTCTTCATGCCATGATAAGTAGATAGTCAAGCATGGACTAAGTACACAATGCCCCATGATGTTGTGAGAAAATACCTCATTTTTAAGCACTGCCCCTTCTAAGTACCTAGACAGATCACCCACAAGAAATAGTATCCAGAAAAAAAAATCAGGCACTGAGCAAGCCCAGCTCATCTCTTGTGAGTCTTAGGGGCTTTAGAAAAGGTCTATTCATGAGGCCTACATATATACTGCTGAAGTACCCTGGGAGCTCAATATCTAGGTCTAGACAGTGCCGAGAGTATACTTCAGAGCACCATAAACACATTGCATCCATACAGCCCTGCTCAACTATACACCCACCATAAACATAAAAAGTACAAATTCACACATCACTTTCAAAATGTAATTTTACTAAAGAAATTATTTAAAATTTTGTTATTATATATAACTCTACTCACCACAGCTGTATCTATGTTTATCTGAGCTTCTCTGCCTTTAGATAATCAGCATCTATATAATTATTTATTTAGCAAGCTGGTTCTTTTGGTCCATTAGAAAAATATAATCCATGTTTGTTGTCATCATCAAGTAAAAGTATGCAATCCATGCAAAATCTTGATTTGTAGTTGGTCTCTTTCTATCTAGAATTATTCCAGGCAAGCAGCTGTCTTGGTTTAGGTTTCAGGCTATGAATTTCAGCACAAAGAAGTAGTCATTTACTCCATGTGAATTCAAACTCCTGCTAAGGAAAACAGTCTAATATCTTGCTTTCAGCTATATCAGTTTATGGTAGCCATTCTGCAAATTCTACGGTCAGCTAAAAACAACTGCTGCACTTCATCAAGTTGCAACAAAATATTGTAACCAACTCTGCAGCTGACCTGTTCTCTTCAAAATCACTATCCAGACTGGAGATAATTTGTTATCAGCCCTTTTATAGAATCATCTGAGGTGTTATAACAACACCTTGATTAAAAACAGAATTTTATTTTTATCTTTCTAATCCCTTGGAATCTATATACATGTTTTTACTTAGGGGATTTTTAATAGATAAAAAATTTGTTTAATTAATTAAAAAATTCCAAAAATAAGTATGGTGTTTTTACATTTCAAAATCAGAATAATAATAATACAATATTTATATTTGTTCAGATCTTTTAAAAGTTTAATTTATAAAACAATTTTTATTTTAAATCAGAGTTATTATTTAACCCTTTACATATTATTTTATTTTAGGAAATATACAAAAAAATATCTACAAAAATTTATCCTGTTTATTTCTACTAAGCCAACTGGTTACAATATATATAAACATTTGACTAGTGGATAGTTAAGAACTTTTAAAATTTTAATTAACAAATAGTATGAACAAGTACTAGTTCTTTTACTTTAGTGTAGTTATATTTAACAAATATTACGAAAATAAAAGCTACAAACTAAATAGAACAAAAGTGTTTAGCTAATACATCTGAACAAGAACAAAAGTATTAAATTAACAAATAGTACATTTTTTAAAAAGTATAAAAGTTATTGTTTCTATTTAAAGTAATGTTTTAAACCAAAAACAATTTAATCCTTTCACTGGCATTGGTGAGTAGTGTAAACATTCTGAAAGCAGGCTACAACGTAATACCACTGGGTAATTGACATTGAAATGTTAGAATCATTTGGTGTTGAGGTCTGTGTAGTTGAGTGAACATGGCTTTGCCTATTTAGGAAGGTTCTTCATGGGTATTCACCATGTGTTGTGGTATCTTTATTGGCCAATTATTTGTACACAAGTCTTTCAATAGCATATTCAAAACATACAAGTGGAGTTTGAAAAATGACAAACATTTAAACAAGGTTTGTTTTTTAATCCCCACTCACAGATTACAAGTGCAAGCATTTGGGGAAAACCTTTTACCTTTCCCCCTGCTTTCAGGTCACAAAAGTACCTGGACAAAATTATTTTTTCACCTGCTTATAGGTTACAAATCCCTATATATATATTTAATGTTGATAAAATTTCCTCACAAAAGTGAAATAAAAAAACTTGCCACTGTTCCAACAACTGCAAATCTCCCTATTAAATTTTACTATTAATATTATACAACCACAACATAAAATTCTCATTTATTATTCAAATTATTTAGTAAAGAAAATTAAAACCTAAGCAAAGGTCATGAGAACAAATTCTAAGAAAAAGTCAGAAATCTCCATATTTATATATTGATTCTTAATATTATAAATAATTTACTCGTATTTATTGTTAATGTTATATGTAACTGAACAGGAAGTAGGTGAAGCTTCCAGTAAATTATATAATGTAAATGAACTAGAAAAACAGATGATACCATCTGTCCATTTTCTAGTCAAAATATGGAAAAATGTTAGGTTTATCTCCTAGTATAGCAATAGTGGTTCAGTGGCTGCAAAGGGATAAAAACATTCCAGAGGACATTCTGAATTGTTTTCCAATTATGTCCTGCATTAATTGTCATTAGATGATATTATGTATGTAGACATACAACTTTTGATAGACCTCACGACCATTTTTTGTATTTATAAAAATTAAATATGGTTAATTTTGTTACAAAATGAATTCCCTTTTATTCTATAAAACTGTACACCAGTTTACATTTATTTTTCGTAACTTTCTAGACTAAGCGGTCATGCAATATATATATAAGCTTCATATCTTTTATAATATATTAATATTTAAATATAGTTCGTGTTTGGCAGAGATCTTATAAATATGTATCCTGTAATATTATTATATTTACTTTAATTTTTTCTATTTCATTATTTTCGCATTAAATAACTTGAAAGTATTTCTAAAAGTTATTTATAGTATTTTTCAAAAGGGATAATCTGGTATGTACACACCCCCACATTCATAGCTTGTAATTAATTTTCCCATGATTTCTGCAATGTATACATAGTGACGCATTAATAAACAATTGAAATGATTAGAAAATCAACAAAGAAAAATTTCCAGACGAGATATTAATTATTTTTCTAATCCAATAAAATAAGACAGCTTATTTTAAAACATTATTTTGATTTCTTTTGTTTTCAAAACAATTTAATTAATACACAGGTGTTAGAAAATAATTATAAAATTAATCAACTTCTTTCCTGAATACTATGGTGTTAATTTTTTTCATATTTTATGTCTTTATATACATTTTTTCCAATATAATTCAATATATGTTCATCAATATCTATCTATTTGTATACATGCGCAAAGTCGATGGTTGCCATTTTTATATTTTTTCCATAAAACTGTGATATTAATTTTATCCCTTTTTCTATAACATTTCAAATAAGTTTTGACATCTAATAGTTTCTCCACAAAAGGAAGAAATAACAATAGCTTTCTATTGTTCATTCTTTATAAAGAAAATACTGAGAATTCTTTTTAAAATTAGCTAATAGCTGAAATAAAACATGGACATATGTATGTACACATAGGCAAGTAGAAAAACTAAGTAATAACTTATTGTTTATTGAAGCTGGCTACACTATTAGCCAATTTAATACAACATATCAATATTTTATGCTATATAAAAACCTTAAAGACCTCTTAAATAATTAAAATGCAGAAATCATATTAATAAATAATTGATCTTTACTGGTTCAAACTTTTTAGATGGATAGTGGACCTGGCACTTTGATGCTTAAACATCACAACTTCCTGAGAAATTAACCATTTGATTGCCTGAGTGTTTTCACAGTGATAGAAAGATTCTAAAATTGAAGAATCATGGATTAAACTCAACCTACAACTTCCACTGAGCGAATATCACATGTATTTTTGAATAACTAACCATTTGATTATTTTATTAAAAATAATATTAGTAAGAAAACGACTACTATTATCTTAGATGTGATATGTTGGACTATTTCCATCATCTATGAGTGAAAGTTGAATGTATAGAAAATTTTAAACTTTCCAAATACAAATAACTTGTTAGTAATAACACAAATAAACAACAGGTTAGTAATCACACGTTTAGAGTAGTAGTATTCTCCACTCTTCTTAGGGTGTTGCTGGCCTGATATGCACAGTGACAGTATTCTCATAGAAGTTGAACTCACACCTTTAGATTATTGAATATAAGGCAATTAGATATTCAAATATCTAAATGTATGGATTCAACTTCTATGCGAATACTGTCTGTGCATACCAGACCAACTACTCGAAAAGTTGTGTAATTACTAACCTATTGTTTATTTGTGTGTCATTATTAACAAATTATTTGTGTTTGGAAATTTTATATACATTCAGCATTCACTCATAAATGACTACTATTGTTTTGTAATTTGTTCAATTTTTGTATATTTAATTATAAAACAATGTCAGATTCATATACTATATATATTATGAAATATTATTAAAATTAGTTGAAACTTATTGCAGGAAAAAAGTGTAGATTATTATCATAAGGAAATATACTCTGACTCATAAATAATAAACAGAGATGGTTTCAGCAAAGAATGACAGTTTGAGTCAAGATTGGAGGTTTTTTTTCCAGATAATTAAAGAATCTGAATCTCTAAATGATAGATTGAGCTCTGACTGAAAATGAAATGACACATGTATAAGCCAATTTTTATTTGAAATTAATATTAGAAAAAAAAAAATTGTTTAAAAATATAAATAATAGATTTTTCATATATATATAATGATGTAAAAGTTTTTCCTTTCCTCTCCCCCTCCTTATTTTTATATTGTGACTATTAATAAAATACCTCTCCTATTATTATTTTTTTTTTTTTTAAATTTTTTTTTTATATAAATAATATATCTAATTATAAACTCAGTAACTTAATCTACAATATGACTTATGCAATGTCATGAGTTGTGACCTTAAACACTAGTTTCTGGAAGATTTTTTTTTTTTCTAAGAAAAATTTTAAAAAAATCTCAATTTGTTAATTTTAATGAATTGTTGTGTTTAGCCTACTACTTGATTGTCTTTCAAATTCCTGATCACAACAATTCAATAATCTTATGATTTACTCAAATACTAAATGCAAAGTGCTTCCTTTCAAGAAACTCTACCATTGTTTACTAGCCTTGAATAGCAGAAAATCAACATTTTAATTATAATTGACAGCTATCATAAATGAGTAGGCCATTCTATCTTGAAAAAAAAAAAAAAGGACTAAAAGTTAAAGATGGCTATAAGACCAATTCCTGATACATAAATATGCCTCCTTTTGATATTTGATAATGCTGTTTTTTAATCTTCTGAAGTAAAATTTTCTTTTTAATGAACTCCAGTATTTTGCTTAATTGTATTCTCTGTTGTAGTTAATCTTTAATGAAAATGTATATATTTGAGATAGTCCTTATAAAATAATTAATATCTGTCACTTATACTAAAAGTTTACTATAATTTTTTTAAAAAATCTTACCTGTCCATATGACCAATATAATGAAGTTGTTTTAGAATAGCTAAAGAAAATACTGATTGATCTTGTCATTTATGTATAAAATATTACTGAACATATAATTAAATCATTTCCCCCCAGTTTTTTCATGTTATGTAAAAAAGAGGTCCATGTCTTAATTCCATACAATAAATTTGACACAAGTCCAATTTTCCTTACTCAACAATTCTTCTTGAGTGATATCTATTATGTGCAACTTATCACCAGTTCTTATTTGCCTCACCAAAACCTACTGTTTACCAATCAATCTATTTCAGCAAATTTGTATAAAATTAAGTCATTAAATTTTCCACAGATTGATAGAATTCAATTCACAGAAAGTATAGTTAAAAACGGAAAAAAACTTATTAATGTCATATCTTCTTGGAATAAACTATCTGCACAATATCTTATAGATTCTTATAAAAATAAAATTTTTGATAGTTAATTAATTATTAATTTGTGCAATTTCATGATGCATCATAATGTTTCAACTTCTACCATTTCTGATTTCTCTTAATTATGAGCACTTATTTTCATTGCACCTTAATCTAAAATAGCAGGGCTATTTATTTTTTCATTATTGCATCATCAAAAACTAAAATAAAAGAATATCTTTGACAATGAAAATAAAACTTTTAAATATATTAATAGTTTTTTATACCTATATGTAACCTATATGGAAAGGAGCCATTTGTGTTTGATTTATTTAAGGAGTTTTTCTAAATAATAATGTTTAGCTTTTGGCAATTACTGCCAATATTGATCTGCATTTGGTTTATTAGATCTCAGTTTCTCTAAAATATCTCTTTTTATTTTGGATTATCATTATATGTATGCAAGCAGAAACAATTTAATATAGTCTTGAGTCTCATTAAAATAAATGATAACTGATTATAAATTAAGTTATAATTTTTAAATCTATATCAAGTCTAAGTCCAACAGCAATTTCTTTTTCAATAAAGACAATTCTTTGTGTAAACCCATAGAAGAATTTGGAAAATACTTGCCCTCGATAGAGTTAATCTTTTTACATATAGGATAAAATAATGATTCAGAGTAAGACATTCTTATGTAAGCTACTTAACCAAGGATTCTCAGGAATAAGGTTATTATCATAAATGAATAGATAATACAACACAGTTAAAATAAATCCCCATTTAGGGATGTCTAACTCTGGTTAAGAGTTTGATTGATGTAAATTTGAGTTTTTTAATAACTAGTCTATGCTTTGTGAAGAATTCAGCTAAAAAATCTGAGAAGTCTAAGAAAAGTCAAATAACACTATATATTTAATTCTTCATTGTCAACTATACAGATGTCTTGCATTGGTGGTCGAGAGGTCAGCGTGACTGCCTTGCACTTGCAGGCAGTTGACCGGGTTGCGGGTTCGCGTCCCGGCCGATGCTATGACACTTAAAAAACTATACAGATGTGATAATAATTGTAAACTGTGGAACATGATCTTTTTTTGGATAAAATCTCGACATCATTTTCAGTTCTTAGCATATATAAAGATAGCTAATTTAATAAATGTAATCCCTTGGTCAATATTGGAATGAAATAAATATTTATTCTCATAAATGTTTGACTGTGATAGTAAGGAGAACCTACTACATTTGGCCTCTATTTAATATATTTATAAAGAAAAAAACCAAGGCAAACTTATCAAAATTTAAACAATTGTTTTATTAATATAAATTGGATCAGGACAAGTTCCTTTAACAGAAACAATACCTATCATCTTAAATTAAAAAATACATTTTTAATGAATAATATAATGTGCAAATTACAAGTTGAGTGGAATAATCACAATTTTTCAGTTTTATCCACAGATGCTGAATAGTACTAAAAATATGATTATAAAATAATAAGAAATTAACATGACTCCACTTAAAAATGTCATGGTCTTTGTTATTATAATAGGAAAAAAAACTAATTTATTTTTCTGCCATTCCCATGTAAATTTCAAGCTAACATAAATTCTATGCTTTTATTAAACATAATTAGAAAATTAATTTTTCTAAAAATGCATATAAATCATATAAAATGTGTGGCAAGAATAATCATATGGAATCTTGATCAGTTATTACTAATAGCAAGAATCAAATATTTATAGCGTAGCATTTTACAGTGAATAGTTGAATTTTGATCCCAAAAAGATATGATTAGAATTAAAGTTGAGAATATGATATAAAAAATAATATTATTGATAATGAACATATAAATTGAAAGTGATACATGGTAAACATTAAATATTTATCAAAAATTTTTGGTTACAATAATACTGAAGTGCTACAAAATGGAAGCCCACATGACTGGAAATATTTTAAATGCGTGGAATTGTAGCTTTTCTAGAGGTCTGAACAACCTGAAAACATACAAAAAAGAATAATTAATAGCATAGATACAAAAAATAAAAAATCCGCTCAAAAAAAATAAAATTACATTTTAATTTTAATAACAAATAAAAAGTAATTACAGATATATTTTATTCCAATTCAGATACAATTTCTTCAGATTGTTTTCATCAAAATCCTTTAGAGATAATCAACTGTAACATTAACAATATAGAAATCATTTTCAAATTAAGCTATTTTTTCCCACTATCAAAAAAATATTTGATATCAAAATTATATTTCTTTATAAAAGAGATTATAAAGTAAAGGTATCAGTAGAGCTTATTTTCAGGAAGCCCATACAGAAACATTCTTATTAATGTAAGATCTAATACCACATATGCTATAATTCTAGGCAAGGCCATATAATAAATATCAAACTAAGATAACAATCTTATAAACTCTCATCATTTTATATTTCTGCCATATCTGCAAAAAATAAAAAGCATGAGACACATTTTTGCAAAAGAAGTTCCTCTATTGATTGTATTCTTCAATATTTAGCTCATAATTTTACTGATCTACATATTCATGGTAAGCTTTGTATGGTGGCAGGATTATAAAAAAAAATGTTGAAATTTCCTGACAGCACATAAACACAATAATACTAAAATATAAAATTTATATAATCAGAAATACTTAGCAAAAATTTTTCAACATGAGAATAATAATTCAAAACTAAATAATTCCTAACAGCATATAACAAAGATTACTTTTAAAAAATTTGCACAGTCAGTGAGATACAAGGTCTGTAATAAAATAAATGTTCTGATTGGTTAATTTATTTATTCTTTTGCAGTTCAGAACTAAAATTGGAAAAAAGTTTCAGTACAGAGTAATGATGTAAAATCATCGAATTAGAATACAATTTTTCAGCATTAGGTATATTTATACTTTTTGCTTAAATTATTTCACACAAAAACTATTACTAGATGTAATTTTAGTTTTCAATGCCTATTTTCAATTTATTTCATTATATTGTAGCTGGAAATTTTTTTAAAAGCAAACATTTAAATCTATAAACCAGTAAAAATCTTTTTCAAATACTCCCTTGTTATCATGATTCAGTATGTTTACATAAAAAATCATACAATTTTTCCAAATTCTTGCAAAATATAATTTTATTCTTGAATCAACTTAGAAAATACAAAATTATCCTAATATTTCAATTATGAGAATGGCTGAAACTAATAAAATCAAGTTTTGCAAAAATTTAGAATTGTAAATATTTTTTTAATTCTTTACTATAAATATTATTTTCCAGTAAATTTAGCAATTCTGCTTTTTTAGTTAGAAATGAAATGCTAAGTCTTTAGAAGTAGAAGATTATGTAGATTTATGACACTTTTAGATAATTTTTATTGATGTTATTTCAAAATTAAAATCAGAAGATATTTGTAAATAAGCCATTCCAACTCCAAGAGAAAGAGATAAAAAAAATACTATACAACGGAGATGAGTTATACAATCCAATCTGTGAATTACAAATATGTCCATTTTTAGAACATGATGATCCATTTTTTCTTATTTAATATTATGCAATGTTGTCTTTTAACTTATCTAATTGCAGCTCTGCTAAATAATCCATTCTCTTTCCAATGAAAACAATCAATATTGCATTTCTTTAAAATGACAGAGATAATCTTTATAATGTAAATGAAAGTCTATCTCTTCCATGAAAACAATACTTAAGTTAATCATAAAACATTCTTTTAGTAAGTCATATAATTCATTCATTTCACATGTCCAGCCCATTCATATTTTATTTTACAAAACTCTATAGTATCATATTCAAAAAGTTAAAAGAACATATTGACTAGTCTTACATCATATTATTATAATTGTAAAATTTTATGGAGAATCCTTAAGTGGATATTTTTTAATATTTTAATGCTAGGTTATATGTCTCACTTCACACAATAAATTAAGCAAAATAACAGCTCCTTATATAGTTAATTTAGGAGTGGTAAGCAGCAGCATATTGGAGTCCGAGCTTCATTTCATTACAATTTCTACTTATAAAACTAACAAGATATTTAAATTGTCTTACATTCTTAAAAGATAATTAACTATTCAAGCTAAAACTTCTGAGGATTTTTCTTCTACTATGGGTTGATAAAAAACTTTACTGTTTTGAACATTAATATTTAAAATATTAAATATATACTGTAAATCATTTTTTGAACAGACAAAAATGGCACAATCTTCAACATACTTGTTCTTGATTTTGATTAATTCAAATTAAAAATTCTACATAGTTCTCAACAGTTGCACTAAACTTATCAAGATAATTGATTTCTGGATATTTAAATTTTGCTATTTTATTAAAAACAAGATGCTTTGTCATTCTAATTTATAATTTTCTTCTTGAACCTTATCTGTAAATTTCTCTATTTTCTTTCAACACTCTTGCTGCCCCTGCAGATGTTTCTAAAACTTCATATTCTTGACATGCTATATGAGTAAATCTTTAAAGCTTTTTCACAACTCAAATATTTCTATTAGAGACAATATGGCAAGTTAAGTTTCCTGTATTTAAAATTTTTAGGTGTTTTTAGAAAAAAAAACATTTTTTCAGTCATAAGCTAAGATTAAAAAAATAAATGTAGAATCAATTATTAATTTATTTTAAAAGTTCAATTTAGTGTGAATGATTAAAGATAAAACTTATTTTCCATAACTTTGTTTTGGTCAAATCACATCCTTTTCTAAAGCCACATTTTCAAACATATTATTTGTTTAGATTATATTTTCAATAAAGATGGAAGAATTAATAAAGTTATATTTATATTATAAGTGGGTTGCATTTTATAAAAACAATAAAATGCGACCCACTTATACTAGGTTTATTATATATTTCAAGACTGTTATAGTTTTGCTCTCATGCCCAACTTTTGGAATAGTTTCTATATGAAAAATGCTGAAAAATAATTTTGCTAATTGTGTTTTGATTTCATATCCTAAATTTATTAAAAAATTTAAAAATATATTATTTATTTTTGGGATGTTTCCTATTTAAGAAAATTAATGGCAAGTTCCAGTTCATTAATTATCTACTGGTTTTAATAGATTTAAATTAGAATAATAATGTAAAAAAGAAATATAATAAAAGAGACAAAACATTAAATAATACTTTTTTTATTTTTTTCAATTTTAGGTTTAAGATTATATATATAAGTGTCAAATTTTCTGCATTTATAACTTTGACACTAACATTTTAGATAAATGCAATAAGGATTCTTATTAAACATTTATTAAATTAGAAGTTACCATTAGCCTTGATATAAACCTTACACCTCAGTTAAAGAATATATATATAATTAAAATAGATAATCTAAATTGATAATATCAAATATAAGCAAATAAACATCACATGATCACCATTTCTTATGCTTGCTTATAACTGTTATTAAAACAGGCAAAACTCTCCATTGCCACTCACTGCTTGCTTATAACTGTTATTAAAACAGGCAAAACTCTCCATTGCCACTCACTGCAAGCCAGAGTAATCAATGGATGCTAGAAGGCTTGTGCATAAAATTGAATCCATTGATTACTTTGGCTTGAACTGAGTGGCAATACTGTGTGGAGAGTTTTGCCTGTTTTAATAACAGTTATAAACAAGCGTACAAAATGGAGATCATGTGATGTTTATTGGTTTAAAACCAATCCTGTCTAATAGAATAGTGGTGGCTATGATTATTAAAGAACCAAAGACACCAAAATGCATAGGTACTGAACTGAGTTCAGACCCATATGACTATCCAAACTAATAAGCTTGGAATGAAAACATTATAGTGTTTTCAATTTAAGACTCATAGTTTTGTAGTTAAGTAGAGATAAAAGGTGGCTACTGGAGGGTTGCATTAGATCCTAAGATCTAGGTGCTGTGCTCTCAGATCCAAGGCTCCTCACTGACAAAGGCCACAAGCCAGAAAATAGTCTGGGGATATTGGATGAGTAGGCACTAGATGGGGATTTTATGCACAAGCTTTCTAGCATCCATTGATTACTCTGGCTTGCACTGAGTAGCAATACTGTACATGGAGTTTTGCCTGTTTTAATATCAAATATAGTTATTTTAGAAGTATTTCTACATTCATTCTAGGTTCTTCAATTGGAACTAGTAAAGTTATATTTTTTCATTATCTTTCTTCATGCTTTTTTCCTACTAGCACCATCAAAAGTTTTAAAATTTATTACCAATTGCTATATCATGGGACGAAAAAATGTTGATTGTAAAAATTACATCTGGATTTGTTCCATTATGAAAAGATCTGTTTTCAGTATTTTAAGAGATTGATTTTTTGCAAGCTGTTGTTGTGAATGTTAAGTCTACCATATCAAGAAAAGATGGATGGTAGAATTTTATTAATATTTCTTTAAATATATCTAGAATAATGATATGTAAGCTTTTTTGGGAACATCATGGCTGTTGATTATAAGAATGTGAATTCCATGAATGGTTAAATATGGTTTAAGTTGTTTATGGCAGAAATAATCCAATATCAGTAGATTATTGGATAATGATGAATCCTATTTTATAAAAACAAAACATAAATAAGAAATTGTCTTTGTATTTCTTTGGTGTGAATAAAAATTTTCTTTTTCATGGAATCTTAAATCTGCTGAACAAAAGAAGAATAGGACAGATTTGTAATTAATATATACATAAAAAAGTAATTCAAATGGTGATTGCTATATTATGAGTTGTTTACTTTGCTAGCTGGTTTAAATCACTGGTAATCAGGTTGTTTAGTATACATTCAAACAAAAATCAGCAACTTTAAGAAGTTAACTTTGTACTGAATTATTATTTTACAGATAATTTCCATTCTTGATTTAAATATATTCTCAATGTTTAGTTGATATTATTTTATAGAATTTCCTAGATGAAAAGAAAATAATTTTGTAGTAAAGGATATACCTGGAACTTGACTATATTAAGTGATATATATTACATAACCATTTTTTTATTTTATTTTAAGAGTTCCTCTTCTTTGTAGCTTTGACCCAGATATTCTCTATAATATCACTAAAGTCAATGTTTATATTTTTGTTTGTGTAATGATTTGCTACACTTAATAATTAATACCAAAATAATATTAATACAATTTATTCAAACCACTTCAAACACTTTTTAGCAAAACCCTTTATTTTTACATATATACATACACCTACATTTTGACTGTCTTACAGTCTTCTTCAGAGCTATGATATAATGAACAAAATAAATAAAATAAAATACATAACTATGTAAATAACCATAAAAACGTAAACAATAAAAAACTAAGAAAAATGTAAAATATATATAAAAAAACCTAATAAAACTGAAATAAATAATCAAACCCAAATAAAATAATCCAGTTAATATAAAATAAAATATACAATATAAATAGAAAATAAATATAAATTATACATTCAAGAACAACCATGAATCCAAATATATTATTCATTTTTATTATTTTTAATAATCTCCTAATTACTTATATTCCTTATAAACTTAAACTTTATAGTTATTAACTCCACCTCAATAAAATACTTAAATTTTTATTCATATAATTGTCAGTTCAACAGTAATTCATTTATTAATAATCTTTTAATTTTTAAATCATATATCTATTATTTCCTTACTCATTCTTCTGTTAAAAATAATATTTTATATTTATCATTATTTTTTAATATCTAAAACCATATTGTAATGATGAGTTAAACCTGACACACCATCCAATTATTTAGGACACTCTGCCAATTGGAGCCACATAAACATATTTGCTTAACCAATAAATTGCCAAGCAATTTATCATATTAACATTTTCCTTTCCAACATATATATTTACATAAACATCTTTTTTATTTAAAAAAAAAATAATAAAAACCATTAAACCATTAGGGAAAACAGATAGGTATACTAACGCTGGAATAAAACATGTGTTATGTGTCACTAACTAGGAGAACTATACCAAAAACTTGCACATAAACCTCACAAAACAATGACTGAATTTAAGTCTAATCATATAGCAACCAGCTGTAGAAACGAAATTTAAAATGTTCACAAATTGTTTTAATCCCAATTATATATATTATGTCTGCTCAACAATGGAAAATGACAAGGTTGATATATTTAAAAAAACTATATGTGATCCACAAAGTATTATTAATTGTTATATTATCTTCTGCATTAGAAGATAAAGCTTTTTTTTTTCTGCTTAAAAAAAAAATCGAATACAAAGATGGATATATATGTTCGAATTTAAATATATATATTTTAAATAGTATTCAGAATTATCAAAAGATGAACTTTTAAAGCAACCATACGAATTGGAAGAAGTAATTTAAAAAAGAAAATTCAATTATCTGCTAATTAAGTAATTTTAGTTGTATTCACGTAATAACAATAATATACAATAATTAACTATTTTGTTATATAGAAATATCGCCACTAAAAATCTTGAAAAGTAAATAAATCAATAGATATATAATATTATCTTTATACTATGGTTGTTTGCTAAACAGTTCATACCATGTCATCAATAAAGCTATGAAAGCTTAAAGATTTCACCTACCCATTTAGAAGAAACCTGAAGACCATTTTTTGCCTTGAATAAAATGCCTAACCAAATCCAAGAGAGGGTAATTGGAGATTACTGCTTTCTGATCCAGACAAGAAATTTTCACTCTTTGCAGGAGCAGTATTTCATCTTCATTAATAGGAACTTATTTGGCAAATAAACAGTTTCCAGCAGACTCATCAAACTTTAATTAATATAATGGGATAAACATTGTGATTTTTGTTTTATTATTATTTTTTTTGTCTATGGTAAATTTTTTGTATATTTTCGTTTTCTACAATTGGAAACCAATGTGTTATAATTTTGGGAAAATTCATTATGAGACTAAGGAGGGAAAAAATATTAGATTTAACTATTTTTTTTAAAATTATATTTATTTGTATGTAATAAAAAAAAATTATACTAGTTTTGACCTCCCCATCCGACTGACTTTTGACAACATAAAGGGAAATGAGAGATAAGAGATTTTAATATCTCACATTAAGCAACACACTAGATGATAATAGAGTTCATATTAGTTTATTTATTATTAATTAAGCTTATTTTTATATTGCTTTTGTATAGATGATTTATAACCATTGATCTATCTGGACAACAAAGATTTTTTTTAATGTTCGTATATATATATTTTTAAAATAGCCAGATAGAATCGCGATCACATATATATATATAATAATGATACATATTCATCGTTATAAATAATTGGTCTAGTGCAGGAATTTCTACCATTGGGTTGAGGGTAAGGACTTTATTTTTATAAATATCATTATTAGATATCAATATGGTAGAAATTCATCCTTGACATAACGAATTACGTGTCAGATTGAATTGTTATTCGTATTTTATATTTTTGTTAATCAATAAATGTTAATATAATTCGTTATTTTAATTTGGTCTCTAGCTCATCATTATTTCCATATCCACCAACAGCTTTATAGCTCTTCATTATTCACATACCCATCATAAACATTATAATCTTAATTATTGTAATACATATCAACATTATTATTATTATAGAGGAAATACATATTTAGGTCAATTATTATAACTTTAATACATATATAATTATACTGCACATACATATTTTTTTTAATATATCTTATGGTTTTGGATATGCTCAATTGATTTTTGGTAATTAATTATCATCTATATAGAGGTGCAATAACTGCTATTAGTGTGATCTCCCTCCCTGATAAGAGTCCAAGAAATTACTCCCTGAGTTCGAATACTGTGGTATAACGTGGCTAGAAAGAGGTGAGAATTGGATGAACTGACCCAAATTGTATCTAGGTTAATAAAAATAAGTAGATACAATCATAGGTTATGCATTTCATTGCGTCCTATCCAAAGACCCAAAGTCCGACCATAGTAAGATGCATCCCCCTATCTCCTGGGGAATCCTCCAACCCATTACAATATATTCCCTACGACTCTTTATATATTTTATACACGTTAACTTTTATTATTACTATATAATTCTCTTATATTTATATTATACTGCTTTATATGTAAATATTATGCTAAGTTTTTTCCAATATGTAATATCTATAACTATATTCATGTTTATACTTCTATTTAACTTAACCATTTTTTACAATCCCTAATTCATTTATAAACAATTTTCTCTTTATATATTTATATCTATATATTTTATTTAATAACTATATCTAGACCAATCTCATCCTAATCCCAGTGTCCCTATTAAATTTTGGTTTTATCTTTTTTTTATTTTTAATAGAATGAACAAGGAAATAAGATATTATATGATTTAAAAATTAAAAGAATATTAATAAATGACTGACTGTTGAACTGATAATTATATGAATAAAAATTAAGTATTTTATTGAAGTGGAGTTAATAACCACAAAGTTTAAGTTTATAAGGAATAGAAGTAATTAGGAGATTATTAAAAATAATAAAAATGAATAATATATTTGGATTCATGGTTGTTCTTGAATATATATGTATAGTTAGGAATATATATGTATAATTTATATTTATTTTCTATTTATATTGTATATTTTTATATTCAGTGGATTATTTTATTTGGATTTATTTCAGGTTTATTAGTTGTCGTTTTTTTTTATATATATTTTATATTGTTTTTAGTTTTTTATTGTTTACATTTTTATGGTATTATTTATATAGTTATGTATTTTATTTTGATCATTATGACAGTTGAAATGTAAGGGTAATAAAAACTCTAAGTAAACTTCCTTTGTTCTGTGATTCCTTTTATAGACATTTTAATACTGCCCAGAATGCAATTTCATATACCAACCCTATCTTTATAATCCCTTTAAAAACAACATTTAATTAGCAACATGTTTTTATACAGATAAGGCTCGAAATACCATTTTTAGCTATTTTAAATCATTCGACAACTGCCCAAGTGAGGCTTCGATATAAACACCCACATACCCCGAGTACTGAATTCTGTTTATATGTATGTTTTAAAAAAAAAGGTTGTAAGAGATCATTGATGATAGATATGTATATTTCCTTCCTACCCGAGTTTGTTTTCCGATTTTATAAATATAAAATGTGAAACCAATGTCCATGTGTTGCAACCATAAATGTAAATGGTTTTTGTTGTATCTGGTTTTGCAACTATTGAAAAATATTGTTTTCTATGTTAATAGCTACAAATGTAAAAAAATCTTGTTTTTTAAAAAATGAAAAGAATTTTGATACCCATGTATTACAACCATAAGTGAATTTTTTTTCTGTATCTGGTTTTACAAATATATAAAATGTGTTTCTTATGTTTTGCAAATAAAACCCATATACTTCAGCCATAAGTTATAAACCTTGATTGTAACAAGGTGCACTTCATGTTTCATTCATTTTCTGTACATTATATATGTAATAGAGTTTATAATGTATAACAAATACTTAGTGATATTTACTAGTTGAGTAGCCCAGATGTATTTGGAATTGTTTTTTGTTATATCCTGTTGGCTGGCGCCATATAAATGTGCCAACAGTAATATAATAAAATATGTATCAAAATGAGTTCAAACCAGGATGTTAGGGGTTGAGAGAGAGTTTAATTATTTTCCACTATTTTGCCATGTATAATTGTAACGAGCAAACATATATGATATTGCTGAAACAAATCACTAATCAATTTTTTTTTGTAAGAGTCTATTATAGGTGCAGAAAAACAACCAAAAGTCATGCAGCAAGGCAGTTTGAATTCCAATAGATCATACACATACAAGTTATGATCAAATATTTTTTCCTGTTATCAGCAGCAGTCAGCAGCAACAAAAAAAAAATGGCAAAATGAAGACAGTTGAAGAGAGGAGAGAGACAGGTCTATATCCTGAATAAAATAAAAGAAGAAAGAAACAAGCCTTATTTTTCAAATAATCAGAAGTGACAATACGTTTAAATCAAAATAAAAGAAGAAAGAAGCGAGCCTTATTTTCAAACAATTATAAGGGACAATACGTTAAACATAAAATAAAAGGTTTAAATCAAAATATTAAAATATATTTCACAGAGACATTTAAAATTGACTATCAAAAGAAAAACAAAAGTGAATTGTGAAGAAACCATAGGAGCAATGACGCCAGAGCAAAAAAAGCAGATCTTGCAACTCATGCAAGAAATGATGAAACAAAGTCAAGACCGAGCAGAACAAATGATGAAAGACGAAAGAGACCAAGCAGAAAGATATGCAAAATTTATGGAAATGATGGAGTTTAGAAGAGATCTTGATGAATCAAAAAGAAAAAAATCAAATATTGATCTTACTACCACTCAGGACACACAAGCTGATAGTTTCAAAGATGTACCTGTTCTCAAGCAAAGAGAGATTATTGATGTAACCAAAGCCCACCAGAAGAGAAAGCCTCATGAAACCAGATCAGCAGAAATGATCGATTTCATCAAAGAAATGAGAGAAGACCGAAGATACTGGAAAGAAAGGATGGCCATAATCCAAAATAAAAAAATAAAAGCCATAGAAGATCTGAAACAAGAAATAAGTCAGCTCAGAAGAAGCATGAAACCGGTAGTAAATGAAGAGACAGAAATCAAATTACCACAAGCCACAAGAGACCTAAAGTCAGACCAGGAACTAGATTACCAGAATAACAAAAATAAAATAAATGAAGAATCACCAGAAACAGTTACCAATACAAAACATAAAGAAGTTAAACCTTCTGCATGCACCCAGATATCTTCATCCCTATCACATCTAATAGAAGTACAGATTTTTAGTGGGGAACCTGGTGGAAATCCTTTAGAGCACCTTGAAAGTCTGCAGGAATTATTTTTTCTCCACCAGACAAGCGATGTCGAACAAGTAGTCATCTCTAGCCATTACTTAAAATCTACAGCTAAGGATTGGTGGTGATCACTGCAGAAGCCGCCAACCACATTTGAGGACTACAAGACCATTTTACTGCAACACTACTGGAGTGAAGAACACCAAGAGGGTATTCTGCACTCCCTGATGAATGAAAAATACCAGAACAATCTCCAGGAAACGTATACTCAGTTCTTCCTGCGCCAAGTGGCAAAATTTAAATCACTAACCGAATTCAAATATTCAGACCGCCACCTTATACATATCATTCGTAGTAATATGCCACCAGGGATACAAAGAATGATGCTAAGTAGTCAACTTTTCACAGTGGATAGCATAACAAAATTCCTGACCTCAATAGATTATAGAAATCTCACATCAGAACCTGAAGTGCTGAGATTCCCTGAAGTAAGGAAACGAGTAGTATCTAAGGGAAGAGAATTTTTGACTTTGGTAAAAGGAGAATGTGATGCTGGAGAAACCATCCCAACACTGATGAATTCAACACTAGAGTGTGAAGACCCATGCCAAAAATCAGGAGATAGATGACAACAGCCTAAGAACGACTATCATCCAAGAGGAGGACAATTCAAACAAAGAAAAACTCAATGTTTACCCAACAATTGATGTAACTATCGGCACCCACACAATCCAGGCACTATTGGACTCAGGAAGCCAAGTGTCAATTATTTCCAAAGCATGGATTACTTCACTGAAAAATAAAACTAGCATTATGCATTTACCAACTCGCCCTATACAATTCACGTTAGCAAATGGAAGGACAATGAAAAGTGAGAATTTCCAAGTGTGGATGGAAATTAGTGTTAACAACCAACAGATAGGTCATCCCTTCTTTATCATGGCTGGACTATTACATGACATGGTTCTGGGATCTGAAATTCTCACTCAGAACCAGAGTGTTATTGATTTCAAAGCAATGCAGAATTTGCGATGAGCACATCACATTTAAAACTACTCCACCACTGATAGAAAAAAAACAAGCTGCCTATAGACCCAGTGCAAATCAACACCAAGATTGATGAATCTGCTATCACAGAACCAAGGAATAAGCAAAGGCTTCGGAAAATTCTAAAAGAATTTGCCCCGGTATTCTCCAATACCCCTGGTCAAATAAAGGGTTATACTCACCGGATAAGAGTCAGGGAAGAAACTTATAGTCAGGCAAAAACGTACCCGATCCCCTTTCAATATAAGGATGAAGTTGAAAAACAAATCCAACAGATGAGGGACTGGGGTATTATTGAACGAGGTCCGTCGCCATACAACAATCCTCTAGTTGTGGTCAAGAAGAAAAGTGGTGATTTGCGCCTATGCCTGGATGCGCGTCGTCTAAACAGCATGACTATCCCAGAGAGAGATGTCCCTCCTACCATCCAGGAAATTTTTGTTCAACTGGCTGGAAAGTCAATATTCACCACCTTGGACCTTACCGCCAGCTAATGGCAGATGAATCTTGACCCCCATGATTGAAAATACACTGCTTTTCGATATAATGGGCAAACCCATGTTTTTAAAAGGGTCCCATTTGGACTCATTAATAGTGGTGCGGGACTCATGCGGTGTTTAAAGAAGGTGCTTTTGGAAGAGCTACAGCAACAAATGGTTTGCTATGTCGATGATATTGTTATAGCTTCAAGAAACTTAACAGAACATCTACAGTGCTTGGAGAAAATTTTCCAGGAATGTACCCAAGAAAATATCACCATGAACCTTGAAAAAAGTAAATTTGCAATCACAGAAATATCCTTTTTGGGTCATGTTATCAATGCTCAAGGAATTAAGGTGCATCCAGACAAAATTAAAGCCATTGAGTATTTTCCGAAACCCATTAATCGTAAGCAGGTCCGATCATTTCTTGGACTCTGCAATTTTTACCATAAATTTTATCCTGACTTTGCTAGTGACACTGCTCACCTTATTAATCTAATAAAAAAGGACAGAAAGTGGGAGTGGACCCATATTCATGATCGAGAGTTCGAGTCGATAAAAACCAAAATTTTTGCACACTGTCATGCTCCACCATCCTGATTTTACTCGTCCATTTTACTTGCAAACAGACAGCAGCAAAACGGGTCTGGGAGCAATTCTATTCCAAATAGGCAATGCTGGAGAACACCAAGTGTTATATTTCAGCAGCCGGACACTAAAAGGGGCAGAAATTCATTACACAACCACTGAGCAAGACACTCGCTATTGTCTGGGCATGCCAGAAGTTCAAGCAATTTTTGTTAGGTTCAGAGGTGATCACCATCACTGACCACAAATGCCTTGAATTTCTAAATAAAAGTTTTCTCACCAATGACCGACTGATTCGTTGGAGTTTGATCCTCCAACAACTTCAGTACAGCATCATCTACTGCCCCGGTCGAGAAAACATCGTGGCTGATATTTTAAGCTGCCACCCAGTACCCATGAATATAGAATATCCTGGGCTAACAGACCAAGCTGCAAAGATCATGCTGACTAACAGAGAAGAAACTTTAGAATCCAAATTAAAAAACATAAGGGAATGGCAGGAAAATGAACCGCAATATAATCAGATTATAAAAAAAATTTTAAAAGCAGTACACGAAGGTGACCACAATACCAAGTGGTACCAACAATATAGGCTAAAGGAAGGGATTCTTCAAATAAAAACAAGAAGCCAAGATAATCCCTGGAAAATATTGGTCCCCAGCATGTTAAGAAGCAAAATTATTGAACATGGACATAAAGCATTAGGGCACTATGGACCCCGAAAAACAGAGGAGGCACTTAGGCACCAGTTCTACTGGCCTGGGATGTATTCTCAAATCCTGCAAGTCTTAAGAAAATGCCACATTTGTGCTCAACACAAACCACCAAACAAATCATACGCAGGGATCACTAATCCTATCGTTGCATTATATCCAAATGAGTTATTGGCAATTGACCATTATGGCCCCTTACCAAAATTTCGGCAGTTCCAGTATTTAGTTGTCACATATGACGTTTTTTCCAAATATGTCCAAGCCTACCCTGTCAGGGCAGCAGATTCAAGGGGAACAATACGCGTCTTTCAATAACGACAATTCCCAGAAGTGGGAAAGCCCTGCACCATTCTTTTGGACCATGGCTCAGCTTTTACCTCTAAGGAGTGGAAGAACTGGGTTGGAAAACAGGGGCTGAAACATCAACTTGCGTCCATCAAAAACCCTCAGTCAAACCCATGCGAAAGAGTAATGAGAGATAAACAGACTATTTCACACCTACACCTCTAGCAATCACAGGGGATGGGTAAACAAAACTGAGGAGATTGTGGACTACATTAATAATTCTGTAAATGAGTCTACCACCCCAAGAAGGCTCCACCAAGGAAAGCCCTGTCCAAACCTTTTCAAAATACCCTTGCATATGGAAGAAACCCAGGTAAATCCAGAAAGAGACCAGCAAGCTGCACGATTATGATTGGCACACATGGCAACAATTCGTAAAAGGAGAGGACCTTTCCAGTATCATCAATTTCGGGAAGGAGAAAAAGTCTGGCTCCGGGCACCTAAGACCAGCAATACAGGCTGGAAAGAAATTTAAGAAGTTCTTCCCATTATACCATGGGCCATATACCCTTCGGAAGGAGTATGGGAATAATGCCTTCGTATTAGAGGATGAACAAGGAATAAAAGGGACTTACAATGCGAGGCATTTAAAACCTTATGTACCTCCAGATCCCGGAAAATGAAACTAAGAAGCAGCAGCTATAGATAAACAAAGTCGAAGACAAAAAAAAATATGCACATTGACATTCTCATGTTTTGTATCCCTACACCAAATCTAAAATAATAATAAGTTGCAACAACAAAGAAATGAATGAAAGATTTTGTCATTTCCTTTTTAGAAACACGATTCAAATAACAGGCAGTTTTTTTTTATGCTCATTTAAAAGGGTTGTTTTTCTCACCAAAATGATAGTAGACTCCAACTAAGGTATTTTTTTTATTGATTTTTTTTTGATCACTTTAAGTGGGAAAGAATGAAGCAATCGATGTCTAATCATCATCGATGCTTCATGTGTCACCATCTATACTAACCTCCTAGGGGTCCGCAATTCAGACCTTGCTATAAATATATGCTATTCACTCACACACTGTATGCCAAATCATTAGAAAGATTAGTAAAATTAATTTTTATTCAGTAAAATAAAACAGCAATGTGCGTGATGCGTATATATATATGAATGAAGCAATAATGTTATTAATGTTTATTGCTGACAACTAAACATTTTCTTTATATAATTGTAATTTTTTTTGTTATATTTGTGTGTATTTAATGTAACAACAAAGAAAAATGGGGAAGGCTTGAAATACTAAAATTATCTTTATCACTAGTCAGATCGTTGTCTATAATTAAAATTTATAAATCTTAATTACAATCGAAAAATAAATCGTTTATCAGTTGTCGTTTAAATGATTTGAATTCAGCTTGTTGCCTTTAATTAAAATTGTCAATCACAATTAAGATCGAAAACAAATCGTTTATCAGTTGTTGTCAAATGATTTAAAATAGCTAAAAATGGTATTTCGAGCCTTATCTGTATAAAAACATGTTGCTAATTAAATGTTGTTTTTAAAGGGATTATAGAGATAGGGTTGGTATATGAAATTGCATTCTGGGCAGTATTAAAATGTCTATAAAAGGAATCACAGAACAAAGGAAGTTTACTTAGAGTTTTTAGTTACTTTCAGTTTTAGTTGAGTTCGGAGGAGTTTAATTACTTTTAAGAAGCCAAAACAAGTTCTGCGTGATGAAGAGTGAGTAGGGGACTCTTTTCACCTTTTTCTTCTCTTCTCGAAGGACTGTCTATCAGCCATCAAAATTCCAGCTGACTGGCCATATGAGATGACGTAGAATTGCCAACCAACCTGCCTGCCTGCCGCTATGCTGATATCTTAGGTAAAATCATGTAATTTAGAGCTGCCTTAATATGAACATTCACGGATGATTTATAATTTGTAGCTAAATTAATTCATAGATCCATTTATGATGTTTTGCTAGTTTTGCTCGTAAACTCTCTCTCTATAATCCTTTATTAATACTTATGTAATTCTAAATATACGTTTGCTTTCACGCTTAATTTATGTTTATATAACTTTATGCGGCTCAATTAAATATATACAACTTATTTTGTTTAATATATATATCATTTTCTCTAATATGTCGGTATCAATCAATCTCGCGACTTTTATTAAATTCATTAGTAAAATTATATTCATTTGTTTATTTAGAATAGAAATCGTTCGCTAGGTTGGTTGTATACCTAAAACTATTTTATTGTGGATGCTTATTTTATTTTGTTGTTTAGTTGCCTTTATAAAAGATTGCGACACCTAATATAAAATTCTACCTTTTCTTACCATTGCCTGAAGGGCTAATTCTTTAATTAATACGTATATGGGAATCGAATTCAAATATAAATTTTATTAACTTAGTAATATAAATAAAAGTTATTATTCATTATGATTTGTTGAATGACTCGGAATTGAAAACAGATTATTGCACAAGAGGTTAGACAATTTCCAAGTTCTAAAATAATATTATATGAAAATTATGTTATAAAATTATATTCATGTCCAATAACGTTGCTGGCATACCATCCACTTTATTCTGATATTTTATCTTCTCCATTTCTCGACTGTTTAGTCACTGGGAACGTCTAAAGCTCCCATCCTACTTTTAAAATCGTTCATTAATTAGGAACACTACTTTCTGTGAACGTAAAGTTTATGAGGGTTATGATATTATGTGCTGCAGAAAACAGTGCATCCAGATTCTGGGCTCTCAAAGCCAGACTCTCTTTCGATATCGCTCCGCCAGAAAGCGCGGACATATCAAATCTAAGTTCATTTTTCAAATATGCTTTAAAATGATAAAATATCCACAATCGCCATGAAGGCCAGATTTCTTTAATGTATGCTAGTACCGTTACTCTTGTCCTTAATTTAATCACCGTCTACCTAACTTCAGTAAGTCGCAATGATGTGTTAAAGATAATGATTCATTTCGTAAAATAGGTTCTGTTCATGAAGTTAAATGCTTTCTTTGAAAAAGCGTTATTGATTCCCATAGATGTAGACAAATGTAAATTATTTATTATATCATATAATCTCGTAAATAAAGCGCATTGTTTGTTTCTTATTTCTAAAAGACGTCTTTGCCAAACAATGCGAATAAATAATGGTGGTTCTCCTAAGAAATATATGATTGAAATCATATATTTTGCCCGTTATCAACTAAATCAGTTACTGTTAAAACTGTCACGATCTTTTATATTTAATTTCGGCATCCACAACGCTCAGTAGCAAAAGTTTTCTTGAAATAGTTTATCAACTCCGCACAAGTTATAAAACACTATAAAACTGTATCTGTAAAATTATATTTATTAAATGAGTGATAGAGGGGATTTTATACAACAAAGTCCCAAGTCTTGTAAATAAACAATATTGTCATAAGCGTGAAACTAGTTGGTAAAATATACATATGTTTCTTTAATTTTTTGTAATATATATATGCGTTTGTTTAACATTTAATAAATATATCTATTTCATGTAAATCCTGGTTTGTTTTTGAATTATTATTTTCTAGTTAATATTTAGAACTATTTTCTTTAGCTAATAGCTTAGCATTAGTGAATAAATAACTATAATAAATGTAATTCCTGGGCTACTCCAATCTCGATCATCATCATCAGTCTGATCTTATGCTCTACCGTTTTGCTTATGGGCACGGATTTAAAATAATTTTACTGTGTCATCAGAATTGTTGTTCATTGGGTCAGAGATTCGAAGAATAGGCAAATAGGTTAGAATTCAGGATTGCTCCAGACCTGTGTATCTCGAGCATGATCGGATTCGAGGTACTTTTGCTTAGGATTTAAATCTTGTTAAGTGAGCATACTATTTTGACTGGTACAGTATATATGTACAAATAAAGGGCTTTGCTAAAATGTATTCGAAGTGATTTAGATAAATTGTATTTATATAAAATATTATAGCAAAATAAAGAAAAGGGTGATTTTGGTAATATTTCTGAATATATAATATTGACAAATTAATATCATACATTATTTAAAATAAACAAAAAAGTTTTTCAATTTTTCTTTTTTTTTTAATTAAAATTAATTTTTAATGTGTCTTGTATTCAAACTAGAATTTACTAACATATCTGTATACTCAAATGAAAATTAATTTAAAATATGTAAAATCAATAAGTTAACACTTTTTTCTTTCATATCAACACTAAAGGTAAATAGAATTATTGGAATGTAGAACCAGAAGAGTTGCGGATCCTAAATCCAATGTTAAATAATAAGTATAAAAATGAGATAACAAATTCAATGTTATTAAATGAGTGCATGCTTCAAGCACAGTAACATTTGACTTGCGCATTTCCAAAATCATTCAAAATCTTACCAAATGCATTAATTGTATGAGTAATACAGCTTCTTCTTAAACAAAATCAGAAGTGTCTGGCATAGACTACATGCCCACAAACCCTGTAAGCCAAGTTAAATATTTTCTCATTCTAAAATCTCTATATATCACAATGAACTTTGTATTTCTCATTAGCCAATTATTTTTCAAGCCTGATTCATTTTGTTTTGCTTTTATATCATTATTATGACGTTAATTTTCCTATTTTTATTTTAAAGGCATAAACAAAAAAAAATTATAAAGTTACTACCATTTCATTTTTTTTTATCGTCACATTTTTTCTACTCACAATACAATTTAAGTTAACCCCCTTTTAACATTCTGCACTTAAAAATGTGTTCAATACTCTTTCTCTTATGTTAATGAAAACATCTGCAGATCAAATTTTTATTCCATTTTAGGACTTGTTTCCGTGGTAACTAAAATTCTTGTTCTTACACCAAATGACAAGCTCCCTTTAATTTTATCATGCATCTCATATATATGTGTTCAATGCTCTTTCTCTTATCTTTACAAAAACATCTACAGTCCAAATCTTTATTTCATCTTAGCCCATTTTTCTGTAGTAAATAAAGTTCCTATTTTTAAATCAAATAACTACAAACACCTTTTAATGTTATCATACATCTTTTTATATTTATATACTCTTTTTACAATGATTTCTTTTTTCCTAATCAACTAATTCTTTTTTCTGATCCATCTTAATTATGTGCTAGTAAATAATTTTTTTTTTATGTGCTAGTAATATTTTCTCTATACATAAATTGCATTTCTTATATGAATATATGAAAATAAAACTTTGTATGTCATCAAACCTTTCTTGCTAAACATATCTGCTGTCTTTTCCACATAATCCAATTAAAGACTATTTTTACTAATCTATTTTCATTTATGTATTGTAACCTATACTTTCCAAACATTTTGAATTTACTTTTAATTATATCATTAAATCAACAAATAAAATACAATATCAAATAGAAATGAGTATATATTTCATTTTTTGCTAATTTATCACTTGTAAAATTTTATAATAGCACAGATCAATATAAAACAATTCTTGGAAAACTAAACATCTTCATTTTCCTAATAATTGAAATAGTGTTATTTTTAGTCTGCAAAGAGTTATACAAAGTCTCTCAAAATCCCCTAGACTATAATATGTTATGCTATGACATCTAGTATACATATCAATGAAATCTTTGTAATATGATATCAGTTGACACTGATAACACTTGGAATTTAGACTTGCCACAATAAACCTATATTCCGTGCCTCATTAAGCCAATGCCACTTAATTATATTACAGAAAAGAATATCATCCTTGAAATTAATCAGTAAAAAAATTCATACCATACTAGCAGTAGATCTAATTCCTGCTATAATCATTCTTCCCTTTTTATATTCATGTTGTAACCAACTCTACATAGACAAAATTCATGTTCTTACCATGCCAAATAACATTATTTTTTACTTTAAAAAAAAATTGGTAAATTATAGTTTGAGGTTAATCAAAATATTGATTAAAAAAATCTTTGTGAAGGTAATCATAGAAAACTGAATGATTTACTAAGTCATTGATATCAATAAAGCATTAGGCCACCTTTGGCCTGATTAGCTGAGATTATTATTGAAAACAATAAATTTTTATCAGAATAACAATACCTAATTAATGACCATTCAGAATTACATATGTAAGAGATCAATTAGTTTGAAGAATTATATGAATCTTTTAATATCTTTTAAACTCACAAAAATATCTCTCAAAAATCACCATTCACATCATTGTTGTATGCTTGGACCCAATATTTAAACAACTGGGAGAAGCTACAGAAGACATCTTTTTACATCACCTTAGCAAATTAGTTCACTCCATGTCTTCTAGATAATCTTGTAATAATATATACAGCCCTCAGCCACAATTCTTTTAACTTTAACACTTTAAAAAAGTTGCAAAACATAATAGAGTTAACAGTACAATAAATATATCAACTGACAGAGGCAAAACTTTGTGATCACGTATTAGGTTCATTCTATTTCAATTTCTACATATTCCAATTAATCTATTCAAAATGAAATTAAATAATCATTTAGTCAACACCATATCTGAAGTAAGATTTGATTACTATAGTCCTAAAATATATGTGCAAAACCTAACAATTGAATGACATAAACATATATTGGGTAATTATCTCACCATTATTAATTCATTATATTATTCAATTTATAAAGGGACATTAATCTGAAACTGTAAAGATAATTTCCATCTTCATAAGATCCAAAATGTGTTTGTTACACTATCCAGTACCATAGTTAAGAAATACTGCCTTCAATTCAATTTTGACAAGACTGCCAAACTGTAAAACTTTTTTTTATTATCTGATTATTAATTTAAACATGCCAATCTGCAAAATCAAATAAACAGTGGATTGTTTGTGGTAGTTACATAAGAATAATAAAAAAAATCATTTCAAAGTGGGCAAAAATATTCATGACTAAAACTTATCTGGACTACAAAAAAATATGTGCAGCCCAATCCTGAAAAAAATTGATATTCAACTTATGAAATCTATCTAATCATTCACTTTGCAATTTAATTTTGATCCGGTCTGTGTCCTCTATAATAGTAGTTTCAAATATAAGAAAGCACATTTCTCAGTTCTGCTCACAATTTTCATAAATCAGATGATTTATTTCTAATCAATGAAGAATCAATCTTAGGGCAACTCCTGGAAAAGAATCTAAAAAATTATGTTGTTGGTCTAATGCTTATTACTATTTGGTGATTAAAAAAAAAACAATAAAAATTAGTTAAATTTTTTTATATAGATGCTCTTAAATATTTTACCAAAAGTGTTTCATGTAAAATATGGCAATCAATGATATTTATCATGTGCCAAATTTCATACTAAACAATAATAAAAACAGTAAAAGAAAAAAAAAGTTACCCCTTAGTTTTAAATAGAATCATTCATATCTGCTATACAGGAATCATTTCTGAAGAACTTATGTCTTGCAAAATATAAAAATTATTATTTTTATCGTTATAATAATAATAAGCCTTGGATAAGTTGCCGAATTGATTCATATGAATGAATAATGAAATATATATATCATAGCATTTTTTAAAAAATATTCTTTTTTAAAAAAAGATATGTATTTTTAAAAGAATAATGGGAAGCAGGATGAACATAATGATTCCTATTGGATTGTATTACAAAATAGTTTCTAAAATTACATTTTATTTTGTACTTAATTGTAACGTTTTATTGCAATTTATAGATTTTAATAAACATCCGCAATCCTTTAGATGCAACAGGGAGTGGAGGAGAAATAGTTTAGCACTTCTTAATTAATGAATAAATACTTTAACAATAATTAAATATTATTCATCAGAGATCATAAATACAAAGTGGGGATCTCTCCCTATATTTTATTAAAATTTTTTTATTTATGCATATATATATATGAGTGTTTGTTATGATATATATTTATTTATTTTTGATGTTCTTATGCAATCCTTTCAATCAATAGAAAATATGAAGAGAAAGTTAATTTATACAATTTTCTATTCTACTTAAGTGCAATTTTTTGAAGGGGGCATAAACTTCAAAGTTTTAGAAAACAAATGAAAAAGAGCTTATAATTATGATATCATTAAAATATAAAGTTACTGATCTAATATTAAAGTTATATAAATATGGATGCAAGTTGACTTGGGTTCTAAACTTTAAAAAAATATTTAATTTCATCCACATAGCTCAATATCATCATCATCATCACTACCACCACCACCATTTTCAAACATTATCGATCCACTGCAGGATGAAGGTTTCTCCAAGTTCAATCCATCTTTTCTGATCTCTAGCCTCTTCATAGCATAAAAGAAGTAAAATATGGATGCCCGATGAAAGATATATTAGATCCAAAATTTTCAATGTAGAAATTCATAAATCAAAAACTAATCTGAAATATGAATATAATAATGTTTATTGATTATTCACTTATACTAGATGGATCTAAGTAGAGCCTGAATAAATATTCCTAAAAGGATTGATTTATGATTTGACTTTTTTTTTTCAGTATTATTTTGTAAATTATATACTGATACCTAATAAAGAATAATATTTCTATAGTATAATTTTCGCTACACCACTTTCACCCAAAGCAAAGACTGCTTTCTATCCATTTTTACTTTTAATATCTTGTGGAGGGATGTAATCATAAATGTATGACCAAAGACGTGAAAAAGATATATGATCCCCAAGATGCACATTTCATGCTGAACCAGCACCCAACAGTTGGCCCAGACTACAATCTCTTACAAACATCTTTATCATTGTTCAGTATATGTATATAGATAGCAAATTAATATACTTTAATTGATAAATGTCAAATGTGCTGCCCTTACAACTTTCAACGAATATATATACATATAGCAAATTACTATATTAAACTAATAATTTGCTATCTATCTATATATACTGAACAATGATAAAGATATGGGTAAGAGATTGTGATTAGGGCCAACTGATGAGTGCTAGTTCAGCATGAAATGTACATCTTGGCAATCATATGTCTTTTTAACAGGTATTTGGTCATATGTTTATGATTATGTCCCTCCACAAGGTGTTAAAAATAAATAGAAACCAGTCCCTACCTTATGTGAGAGTGGTATAGTGAAATTTAAACTACAAACATTATTCATGATTGGATCATCTCTAGCCTAATGGATGACTAATACAAATTATTAACTAAACTGCCATTAAAGGGGATTTGAATCCATACTTTTCAATCTCATTACAGTCATCCATTCTATCCAATATAAGCGAGAGTGAATGACTGTAGGGAGCTTGAAAGTTTGGGTTCAAATCCCCTTTAATTATATCTAAGTAAAGCATATACCCTATACTTGTATTTCAATATTAATTAAACTGTAGTAATTTTCTGTCTATATATATATATGGTGAACAATGATAAAGATATGAGTAAGAGATTATGGTCTGGGCCAACTGATGAATGTGGGTTCAACATGAAATCTCCATCTTGGGAATCATACATCTTTTTCTCATGTCTTTGGTCATATGTTTATGTCATTCCACAAGGGGTCCCTACCTTGTGTGAGAGTAGTGTAATGAAATTTATACAATAGAAATATTATTCATTATTAATATATTTCCATTAAGTGGTTTGGGTCAAAATTGCGAGAGCAGCTCACTTGACATTTAGCAATTAAACTGTAGTAATCTCCTATATATATATACTGAACAATCATGAAGCTATGTGTAAGAGATTGTTGTCTAGGCCAGCTGATGAGAGCTGATTCAGCATGAAATGTGCATCTTAGGGATCATACATCTTTTTCAAATGTCTTTGGTCATATGTTTATGATTACATTCCTCTAGAAGATATTAAAAATAGATAAAAACCAGTCCCTGCTTTTTGTGAGAGTGATCACTACAGAAATATTACTCATTATTGGATAATCTCTAATTTAATGAATTACTAATAAAAAATATTAATATACTGGTATATATTAGCAAAAAAGGAAGTTTTACAAAATATATTTATTATACGTTTAACTGTAACTGATATAAATATTTGACTTTAAAGATGAAGAGGAGTGATGAAAATCGGTTGAACTTTATTTAAATGTATAGTATATGTGAATGGCTGTTGATTTCTAAATTTTGTTTATACTTCTGATTTAAATCATATGATTTACTAGCAACAATGATGATGAAACTTTTGATGTAGATTATATCATCAAGATTATCTCTCAGCATTGCATCTACCATTATTCTAATATAGTGTATTGCTTTCATTGACAATTAACTATAAACATAATTGAGATCATGAGTCATCAAATATAAATTTTCATCAGACGAATCATTATATAAAGAAGTTTAGTATTTTTCTTATACTAATAGGAAGCAAGCAATTTCGATTATTTTGAAACATTTTCTTCTGCAAACTTTTCCAGCATGCTGGACACCTTCTCTCTGAGTTCCCTAATTTAATCAAAAAAAATGTTAATTCTCTTAAAATGATGCATTTATAATCTGGGATCTTTTTTTTTGTAAGTATAAAAATTCATTCAACCTATTTCGATTTAACTTAACTCATGGTGAGTGCACAGATCTATGTCCATATAACTATCAACAACTAATGTAGCTTTCTTAATTAATGATGGGATGGTTATTTTTTTTAAATTATTATATATCATGATTTTCTGCTCAAGCAAACCCAGGACCTCTTCGGTAACTAATAAGGTGTAATATATTTACTATATATTTTGTAACTTCATTTAATTAATAAAATCTTTTACTGGTGATTTCCATTCAATATTTCCAATGTCGATCCCAATTTTGATACACACTGGTGTTATACTTTGGTTATTATAGTGTGAATGAGAATCATTTAGTCATTTTAGACTAAACTATTCATCACTTATCTAAATATTTCTTGTCACTTATTCTAAAATCTTCAACAAGCGTATCTGAGTATCAGAGTAGCAAAGATGGTATTCTGATCTATATTTGCATTGGGAAGCCTACTTAGTATTTTAAATATTGATATTTTAAAAAATAATATATAAAACAACAAAAAAAATCTATAACTTTCATTTATGTAATAAAAGAATAGGCAATTAATTAGTAGCCTGAAATATACAAAAATTAATTATCTTTATAAAGGCATGTTAAATAGATTAATAATCCACTGGCTTTCATTTGATCACATTGAATGTGATCTTAAGCTAAAGATTAACATGAATTTAAAAATATAGATTAAAAAGAAAAGAAAAATAAACTTACATTTAGAAAAAACAAACTATGCCAAGAAGAAAAATTCCACATAGAATCATTACAAAAAGTTACATAACATAAACTAAACAAGACATATTAAATCTCACCTATTAAATGGTTTTATAACTTCCAAGCATTTTTCATCATGAGAGTAAAATAGACATCAGCATCGATTGATGCACTAACTCCACTGTAGTAGTTTATAAACTCATCACGAGTAATCTGAAAAATATTAACATATCAATGCATTTCAAAACAAATTTCATATATTACTAATGCAGATTTTACACAGTTTTCAAAATTTTACTCGTCTCATCAATCCTCTTTTTTTTATATTACATTTGCTGTTTATTTTTTTTCCTAACATTATATCTTTTTCTATCATTTTTTTTTATACCAACATTTTGTTTGATTTTTTAATATTTTCCCTTTTTATTCTATTTCCATCAAATTTTTATTTTATTGCATTTTTCTTCTTTTCCTATTTTCACTTTTTTTAAAATCTTTTTTCTCTTTTTTTTTGGTGACATATCTTGTTTTCTGAATATCTATTGTTGTTTTTTTTAATTTCATTATTTTTATTTATTTCGTTCTCAGTTTGCCTATTTTGTTTCTTTTTCTTCTATCTCTTTATTTATTTTTTCATTAATTTTTCTTTATATTATTTTTTCAGCTTTAATATCAATTTATGTACAATTTCTGTCAATTTTTAAAATTTTGTCATTTATTTACTTTATATATATATATATCTTTTTTTGAATTTTCCATTAGCTGTTTTTTCGCTCAGTTAACTCTCTCTTCTTTGAACATTTTCTTTTTTGTTGTTTCTTTTTTCCATTTTTCTTGAATCCATTTTTTCACAGTAATTATGATGAGGATTATATCTTTTGCATTAATATGTTGAATATTTATAAAAATAACTAAAGACCTAAATACAATTTTGTTGATTCTTTTTATCATTATACTATTTCTTAATATGATAACAAAATTATGCGATTACTACATGTTGAACATTTTATATGAGGGAGGGCAAGATCTATAGCACTATACTATTCTTTTCATTTTACTCTTTATATAATTTTAATATTTTATTCCTCAATTTTTTCCCCTTTATATTTCATACTTAGCTTTTGCTGTTGGTGTACTTAGTAGAATGACTGTCATTTTGTTTTTTATTTCTTTTCATTTGTTCTTTATTTTATTTTTAATTTAATTTTCTGTTATCTTTGATTCTTCTTTTTAGCCATTTTTTTTTTTTTACCTATTTCTGTCTACACATTCTTTCCCATTATATATCACCAGTATTTTTTTTTAAATATTTTCCTCTCTAATTTTATCCATTTCATTCTTTTTTTTTCTCTTGATTTTTAAAAATCATGTATATATAAGTAAAAGATAAAAAGAAATTACTGAACAGGCTTGGAAATTGGCAGGAGATGAGAACTTGGAAGTTCTTCATCCTAGCTTAGTATAATTAGATGTAGACTTTACCAGCTATTACTAGATGACTAAGTAGATTGACTTGGGATATTTATCTAGAAGAAAAAACCTAGGTCTGATTGGAATTTCAAAAAAAATTCAAGGTTTACATACCCAGAATTTGAATTTACATAACACAAATTTACTTCATAAATGGCTTTTTTAAAATCAAAAATGTGTGAGCTATTTATTAATTATAATAAAATTGTGGAATGAGTAAAAAAAGATGAAAATATTAAAGACAAAATGGAAAATGTTGTGCATCTCTTTAAAAAATATTACAGATGTATTTAATCTTTATTAAAGTTAGTCTATATCTAATGTTAAATGAAATATAATAAATTCAAATCAAATAATAAATGATTATTAATTATATTTATTGAAAGGTGATTGTTGTGAATAAGTTTGCTAAAAAGAATAACAAATTCATATAATATACATCATTATGCAGCACCAAGAAACTACATGGTTTCAGATGGTGAGACTTGAACTATCAGTATATTTTATTCCAATGTCTGAAATCATGTGTTAAATGCAAGACTTATTAATTACAATAACTCACACAGTACTACATACACACATATATAAACATTACAAGCATAAAGCTAAACTAGTCAATAAATAATTAAAATTCCCCAAATCCAAAATTCAACCAGAGTAGCCAAGAAAAAAATAATTAAAACACAACCAAAGGTTTCACTGCTACAAGAAGACTTCTCAAATGTAAAGAACTACAAAAAAAGTATACCATATATATATATATTAGACATTACCCACAAATCCATTTACTTCCCATCCACACTTAATATTAAAAGAACTCTTCAATAAGTTAATTGCTTCAGAATAATAAGTTTTCAATAATAAAAAATAATAATAAGAGAATTTCTTGGAAAAGGGGTATTACTTTGAATAATTTATTAAATAATACAAAGGAAATTTTTGATAGGACTATTCCTGGTATAGTGCATTTTATCCCTTGCTTTTTTTGTAAGAAGGTTTACCTAGGTCAGAGTAGTTCGAGTATAAATGAAAAAATAAAGGTTCATAAAAGTAGCGTTAGAAATAAATATCTTAGTTCTGCTTTGTATGTCCATGAAAAAGATACAGGCCACACTATTGATTTTGATGAAGCTAAGGTTGTCTTCTTTGAGAGAAATGAAATCAAAAGAAGAATTAAAGAATCTTTATTATTGAAAATTTATTATTCTGAAGCAATTAACTTATTTAAGAGTTCATTTAATATTAAGGGTGGATAGGAACTAAATGGATTTGTGGTTAATGTCTAATATTATATATATGGTGTAGTTTTTTGCAGTTCTTTACATTTGAGAAGTCTGCTTGTAGCAGTGAAACCTTTGGTTGTGTTTTAATTATATATATTGTATCAGTCAAAACAGTATGCTCACTTAACAAGGTTCCAAATCCTAAGCAAAAGTACCTCGAATCCGATCATGCTCGAGATACACAGGTCTGGAACATTCCTGAATTCTAACCTATTTGCCTATTCTTCGAATCTCTGACCCAATGAACAACAATTCTGATGACACAGTAAAATTATTTTAAATCCGTGCCCATAAGCAGAGTGGTGGAGCATAAGATCAGACTGATGATGATGATCGAGATCGGAGTAGCCCAGGAATTACATTTATTATACTTATTTGTTAATGCTAAGCTCTTAGCCAACGAAAATAGTTCTAAATATTAACTATAAACTAATAATTCAAAACAAACCAGGATTTACATGAATATATATATTTAATAAATGTAGAAAACGCATATATATGTTACAAAATTGTTTCACGCTTGGAGTGATCTTATACATTTTGAAAACTTCTATAACATCCCCATTACATCAATACTTGAATAAATACCATTTTATAGAATGTGTTATAAGTTGTGTGGGGTTAATATGTCAATTTACAAGTGTTTACAAATAAAATGTTGTGGATGTACAAACAATCTACAAGATCGGAACAGATTCGGATTACAGAAAGATACACGATAATTTAACATTAATCATTTTGACAAATAAATATAAATGTACGGTCTCAATCATTTATTTACAATCTTAAAATCATCACATATGTTTGATAGGCATTGTTTGGACATAGCGTCTCTAGACTAAGTATACATAAGGAACAAACAATGCGCAATATTTACGAGAATAAATTATACAAATTCATTTACGTCTCTGGGAATCGAACGTATTTTACGAAATGAATCTTTATCTTTACCACATCATTGCGACTTTACTAAGATTAGACAAATGATCAAGTTAATGAGCAAAGTAACGGTACTAGCATACAATAACGAAAATAAGGCCTCATGGCGATTGTGGATATTTCATCATTTAAAAGAATACTTTGAAATGAACTTAGATTGGATATGTCCGCACCTTCTGGCGGAGCGATATCAAAGTAGAGGCTGAGAATGAGACCCCAGATCATTATGTACCGCCATCTGCAGCACATAATCCTCTTAAACTTTACATTCAACAGAGAGTAGCGTCTCTGGTTAGGAACGATTTTGAAAAGAAGGACGGGAGCTTCATGCTTTCGACGTCCCCAATAATAAAACGATCAAGAAATGGAAAGATAAAATATCAGAAAAGAAAATATATGCCAGCAGCGTTTCTATAATTTTATAATATCATTTAAAGTTTGAAAATGGTCTAACCTCTCGCGCAATAATCTGTTTCCAATTCTGAGTCATTTATCTAATCATAATGAATAATAACGCTTCTATTTACAATATTATTAAACTAACCACATTTATATTTAAAGAATCGATTCCCAAATACGTATTAACTAGTGGAATTTGCCCTTCAGGCACCAGCAAAAAGGAATGGATTAATTATAAGAAAGTTCACGATCTTTTTAAAATAGAAAATTAAAGCAAAATTCATCCACAGTAAAAGTTTTAAATTTACTTTAAGAGTAACGAATTTAAAATGAAACCAAACTCGCGAGCAATTTCTATTTAATATAGACAAAACTCTATTGATAAGTTTTAAATAAAGCCCACCCTTTTCCCAAGTAAAACAATTATTTCCCCCCTTACTCGCGGATTTAGCGATTTTGGCACATTAAAGAAAATAAATTATATCTATACATTAAACAAAGTATATGAAATCTTAATGGAATCACACACATTTATATATAATTTAATTAAGCGTGAAAGGTAAGTTAAAATACATGATATTAATAAAAGATTACTGAGAGAGAGTTTAAAAGCAAAATTAACAGAAGCTTATAAAACAATATATAAATTAAGACATGACGGTTGAACTATAGATTACAAAAGTATTGACTTATAAAGGCAGTTCTATGTTAAAAGGTTACCTAAGAAAAAAAAAACAGCATGGCGGCGTCATTAGCAATCAGCAGTCGGAAGCAATCATGTTGTATGGTCGGCCAGATGGAACATGGCACTTGTAGGCAGACAGTTCTTCGAGAGAAGAAGAAAAAGGTGCTAGATTCCACTACTCAAAATTCATCGCGCAGAACTTGCGTTGGCTTCTTAAAAGTAATTAACTCAACTGACTAAACTCCTCTGAACTTAACTACGAACTGAAGGTAAACTGAACTGACTTCCTTTGTTCTGTGGTCCCTTTTATAACATTTTAATACTGCCCAGAATGCAATCTCATCTACCAACCTTATCTCTGTAATCCCTTTAAAAAAAGCAACATTTAATTAGCAAAATATTTTCAGTTGATAAGGCCTGAAATACCATTTTTAACTGTTTTGAAAGATTTGAAAACAACTGATAAACAATTTGTTTTTTTTTGATTGTAATTAAGATTTATAAATTTTAATTATAGACAACGATTTGACCAAAGATAATTTCAATATTTCAAGCCTTCCCCATTTTTTTCTTTGTTGTTACATTAAATGCACACAGATATAAAAATAATTACAAATGTATTTTCCAGCAATAAAATTATTGCTTTAGTCAAAATATATATACGCATCACTCAAACTACTGTTTCATTTTTACTAAACAAAGATTAATTTCACTAATCTTTAGAATGATTCGGCATACAGTGTGTGAGTGAATAGCATATATTTATAGCAGGGTCTAAATTGCGGACCCCTAGGAGGTTAGTGTAGATGGTGACACATGAAGCATCGATGATGATTAGACATCGATTGGTTCAATATATATGTATTGTAATAAATATTTCCACAGTTTAAAAACGAAATTAATTTCTTTTTTTCTTTGAAAAGTCCATTTTTCAGTCTACATGATGAAAAAACAGGATAACAAATATTTCTATGATTTAATGATGAAATAAAAAAAGATTTTAGAAAATACTGTTGATTAGTCTCCATGAAAATGAATTCCTACACGTATAAAAGTTAATTGAAAATTAACAATTTAATATTATTTTAATTATATATACAGAATTTAATTTAAATGAATTTGGCCATTCCAACTCCAGAAGAATAAAAACACAAAGATAAAAACAAAGAATAAGAAGATAAAGATAAATTTTGTAATGATTGTACAAATGAATCTATAAAATGCACATATTTCCAATCATATACTAGAATTTTATTTTTAGCATGTCAGAAAGATTTCAGTATTTGTCTAATTATTATTTCCATTGAATTCTATAATCCCATATATCCTGTCAATGAAATCACTTAATGCTACACTATATTTGAGTCTTCATTATAAATGGTATCTATTTCTATAAAAATCATGCTCAATTTTTCCACAAAACACTATTTTAAACAATCTAATACTACTCAATTGCTTTACATAATCCTTGCAATTATAAATTCAATAAGATTACATTCTTAAAGCTGAAATATATACTGATAAATATTATGATCTTACTGTAATATCCGCACTTACGACTGTGCCAAGGTTATAACTGCAAGTCATACTGTGCGGTCAGCAAATAACGTTATACAATTCCCATGCTGTTCTTTCTTAACGAAGCTCTCCAACGAATGCCTTGCTCTGCAACGAATGTTTCTACTCTGCAACTAATGCTCTGCTCTGCAACTAATGCCCTTCTCTGCAACTAATGCCCTTCTCTGCAACTAATGCTCTTCTTGCAACTAATGCTCTTCTTGCAACTAATGCTCTTCTCTGCTGCGATGTCTTTCAGCTACACCCGTGAACTACATTTTCACTGGATGTGCTAGTCATTTACCACCAGCACTGACGCGAGATATCTTTGCTGATGTTAAACAGACGTCTCTCCAATACTGCTCGCTACTCACTATTGCATGACTGCTCTCTACTGGAGTTGTCCTCTAATTCATGCTAGATGTTACATCGTCTTCTATTCGCTCTCTGACAACTGCAACGATCTCAATCAATGCACTGACCAATAAGGTAACGTCTCTTATCTAGAAGCATTTGTAATTAGCAAATACTTCTAGGAATTGTCGATCGCCGTTATGTCAATGCACTAATTAAATTCCTCAGCTATCAGAGCGCGATCTAAAAACAGCCTTACGAATAAATTCTAGTTTTTCTGGAGTGCACAAAAATGTCTGCCATTTTTACAAACACTACACTTACTATCATAGCTTACAGAGTTTTCTTAAATGACATTTATTCAGTGCCTTTATGCAAAACTTCTATATAGTAAATCTGGCAGAATATTATTCCTATATATAATTAATTCATTATATCAATATAATGAAATATCTTTTAGCTTATTAAATACAAAAATAAAACATTGGAGTCTGTATTACAACTCTATATATAACTTTGTTTTGTAATCTAAAAACCCCCCTCCAAAATATTTAAATTGATTCATGTTTTTCGTGTAGATAACCATCCCGTATAAAAGTTGTCAAAAATTTTTCTTTTATCATTAGCTGATAATGTGTCAATGTTTTTTTTAACATTAATTACAAAGTTCTTTTACATTAGATTCAAATCATTAAAAAGATTATTTAGATTACCCATTGAATTGCAAAAAATACAAAAATCATCAGCATATTGATAATCTAGAAGATTATAAATTTTTATTTTCTCTTTTTATTGGTTCAAGTTAAAATCTTTATTAAAAAACATATATTACATTTTGATGCTTGATTTAGGAAATTAACTGTAACTTGTTCCAAAAAATCACCATCATAAAAAATGAAAGATAATAATGAGCACATTCCTCTTTATTATTACTTTTCTTTTCAAATACCTGATTTTTTTTTATTCTTTATTTATATATGCATATATAATAATCTTACATTAATTTTTATATGTACACATATATATCTTTCTATAGGTTTTTTTTAAAAATCTATTTAACATGCATGTATTGCATATATACATAATAAATATGTGTCTGCATTTTTATTTTTTGAAATAAACAATATATGTAACAAGAAACCTCTGTGCAGTATTTTTAATTATTGTAAGCTTATAAATACCTAAGTTCCTTTAGCCAGCTTTAAAAAATGTAATTATTTTATATTTATCAGAGGAAAAAATGTTTTAAATTAAATTCAAAATGACAAAAGTTTATTAATGTGGGATTGGTAAAAAATTTGAATTGATAAAAAATTATCTGACTAGTAGTATTAGTACTGGTCTCTAGATTCCCTGTGCAGCAATTTAATTGTTGTAAACTACAAATAGATGTTTCTTTTATTCAATTAAAAAATATTTACTATTTTTTAAAATTAAAAATTGTAATAACTTGAACCATCTACACAAAAGCACTTTCGTAAACTTAAATTGAATACTCAGTTGGGAACCACAGCAGGTAAATAATATTAACATCTTTCAATAACAGTCTAGTTTTTATAAAATTAATTAAATAAAGTTTTGAATTAAAGTAAGATATAATCCACTTTCAATTATCTACATGGTCTATATTTTGCATAATCAAATTATATATGTTACAAATTCAGAAAGGATAATAAAGAAAAAATAAAATATAGGGGTTTTTAACATAAACCAATCAAATTTTATTAATAAACAGTGATGTATGACCTCCAAGATGGAAAGACAGCTGCTGGCATATTGTAATTGCATATGGTGCTTAGAGACAAAAAACTGACTGCTCTGAGTATTGTAAAATTTATTAAATCTACAATTTTTTTAATATCTTTTGTTTATTTATAAATTTTTTGGTTTGTGTGTTTACATTTTTTTTTGGATAGCATATAACTGAAGTTGTGTACATTGTTACAGCATAGTTCACGGTTTCAATCTATATTTAAAATTCTGGAAAAGATTTATTGAAACATCAAAATTGTTACAAACAAATATTCTAATAAAAATCATTGTTAAAAAGTGCAAAGTAAAATGTATAAAATTACTGTCTTATCCAGTGTTTCTTGATTTTCTAAAACTACATTGAATTCAGTAAACATTCACTTATGGCTGAAAACACTTTATTCAATAAATTCTTTACTGCAATAAAGATCAAATTAAAACTATTCCAGATATTCCATTAGGATATAAGTATTTTGATTTCTTTAAGATTACAAAACTGTTTAACATTATTAAAACTGGGTGTGTTTATCTACATCTAAGGGAGTACTCAGAATAGAGACATCACTAAAAGACATCATGTAAATATTTATATCATTATTCATAAAAAAAAAAAAAAAAAATACTCCTTCTTTATATTAGTTTGAAATATCATACAAAAAATTTTGCCCACTGATTTGATTATCAAATTGTTTTTCATTATGTATTATTATCAATACAACACAAAAAGAACCTAAACTGATTATTATCAGCAAATAATCATATCTCCTTTCCAATTTTAATCTATCAATCAGGCTTATCCTTGATGATCATTAAACTTCTTTAAACCTTTGTGTAACACATGATTCTTTACATATTTTATTATTATATCAAGTAACACATTTTTATTTAATCAAGTTACTAATAATCCAATCATTTTTAGAGGAACTTATTTGTAATAAAATATATTGAACAGAGCCTGAAAAAGAGATTATTCTTGCTAGGTTTAAATATCTTTTATAATAATTTTTAGAATCTAAACTTATTAAGCTTTAAAATTTACTTTAACTAATCTAATATCAATAATAAGCTTAACTTGTAACGCTTAATACATACCTAATTATTTTATAACTTTAATATTATAGGAATGGATCAGCCCTTCAAGCATAGGAGAGAATACCATTGATAGCATAGCCATCAATGATATCCCCTGTCAGATCGAGCTATACAAAGCATAGCACGACCATATTTGCTGACCGTGATCCAACCTCGACTGCTGGATTCAAACACTTGCCATCCAAAGCATTTTATTTGTTTTGATGATCATCCTCAGGCACCAGCCAACCATAGGTTATATAGTCAGCATGCTTCAGATGACATGCTATCCAGCACTCAACATATCTCAAGTTAGCTCCTTTCCTCAGTTAAGAGAGGGGAGGAGATCTTTGGCAACTTTATCCAACACATATAATTATTTAATTTACTGGTAATGCAGTTAAAAGAGAGAATTGACCAATTAACAATAAAGGAAACCAATATTTATTTTATAACACATATAAGCATAACATAACATAATAAAGTTTACAAAAGTAATACTAAAGATTACTTTAGGCTATAGTTATGATAGTCCATTAGAGGTCATTCATTAACACATGTCTAGACATTTATAATGGAGAGAAAAAAGGTACATTTACCCAGGTTTTATACTAGAACATGACCCCTTTATTTGTTCAGTTTTCTATTTGTTTCTTTCTACTTGTTGACTACTAACTGGTTGGCCTTTTGATTTCCATCAATCGGTTCGTTTCTTTTCCACTCTTCAAGTTGACAATGGGAGATATTATCGGCAGCTCCCATATCACAGGTCAGGAATTGATTACAGGTTGAGAACATCTGATGGTACTGAGGATTCAGGCTCGAAGGCTAGCCGAACACTCCTACTTTTCTTTAGCACTGCATGTTGATAAGTCAGCCTTCAGTGATGAATGGGTCAAGTAATGAGTATACTGGAAACATGGACAGCTTTTCCAACAACCCTTTTCTGACCATCTTATTTTCAATATTAATACTATCATGGCAGTGTTAATAATAGCAATAGTACTTATACTCTGATTTTATATAAGTGTCACTACTTCTGCTTCTCTGTAATTAATTTCTTTTATATTTCTCCCTTGACATTGTTTTATTTTTATCATGACCGAGATCAAGTTTAATTAATTCTTGCATTTTTCTGCTATCTAATCTCATTTTGAGAATAATCTAATTATCTCATTGTTTGATGAAATAGTTTGGGTGGTTTTAATTAATTTAATTGTTAATTACACTTTTTATTTTATCAGTCAGTAATCTTTTATTAATTACATTTAAAAATTCTTCCTTTTACAAATTAACTTTTGTTTTGATTTTTACATTTGTTTGTTTTCTTTTTTTCATATATACATTTCTTTTCTGCGATTTATAAAAAGGAGAGCTAGTTTCAATCTTTGCTTAAGGATTATCCCCCCCCCCCAACTTCAATCCTAAACCTTTACTCTTTTTTTTAAAAAAAAATATATCCGCAATCGTTCACTTTTGATACACTTACGTTTCTTTAAAAAAAAAAGCTGTTTACATTCTTTTTCTCTATTTCATTTTATTAATAAATTACTCACTGCCTTATTTTATTTTCTCTTAAAATGAAAATATGTAACACAACTATATATGTCTGTAGTTTTAATATATATATATTTCACTCCCATTACATCATATTTCCCCCCTCAGTTTAAGAAGTAAAATGAGTCAAATCGACTATTTTAGCTCTGATATTTTATTATTAATCCATTTTTTATTTGTATATGAAAGAAAAACTATGAAGTTTCTGCTGGTTATTGACTGACAAGATGCTGGAATCAACTTTCTTACTTCGCTACTCTACCTTCCAGGCCATAATCCATGTTGGCTTACAATGAATTATATCATATGTGATGACCCAGAAACAGCATTCATCATTCTGATGTGAATTAGAGAGACTGACTGCTGGGGACAGCAGAATATTTCTGACTTATACCCAAACTACGCAATTAAAAAAAAATATACTGGGAAATCTTCCAGCAGAATGAATGAGACCAGAACTTTCTCCATTGGGTCCTCATCCTAGAAAACAGGGTTGCTGTGAAATGGCAGTATTCATCTACTGTTCCATTTAGCTTACGCTAAAAACAAGGCTTATCAATACATGTTGGGAATTTTCCTTCCAATGAACTGATTTGTGACTTATGCTGGAATTATATTTTCCAGTGTGCACATTGTTATAAGAGACACCCCCTCCTATTTCCTGCCCATTATGAGTCAAGTTCACATAGCAACAGCATACACACCTTCCTTGACCTTTATCTGTACACCCCCCCATAATCCTATCAACCAAAACACAATCTATGCTATTTCTTTTTATCTATTATAAGCTTTATTCAATTTATTTACTTTTAAATTTTATTGATGTATATTGATTTTTCCACAAAATAAAACTTTTATTTTATTATCATATATTAGCTCTCAAAAGCATTATTTTATTTCACTTATTTAACTTTGTTTTCATTAACATATACCGATTCTAAAAAAAAATCTTTTACTTTATTTCACTTCTGTTATTAACCTTCAAAAAAAATTATTTTATTTCATTTGTCGATGCTTAGCCCTATCGTTCACTCCCAAAATGTATTTTATTTTATTTCCATTTTAGTGTAATCCAGGTATTTATTTATTTTTTATTTGTAACCTAAAAGTCCATCCAATTATAGTAGTTTTTCTTGATGTTTGTCAGATGGCTCTTTTAGATTTCTTAACATATCCATTCAGAGCAGGAAATCTTGATCTACTTGTAGACCTGGTGTGGTGTTCTAGGTGGTGTTTCCAGATCATGGTTAGTTCATTGATCATCTCTTTCTAGGATAATACATCTTTCTTTTGTCCCACATATTGTTATCCCAGCTGTAATTTACAATATTTATACTTTCCTCTCTTCCAAAGAGTTTAAAGTTCTCTTTGGTTACATAATATCACATCATGCTATCAAATTCTTTAAATAACTTGCCATTTTCTCGACTGCTTTCCTTTCAGCACATTTTATTTTTTTTAACTTTCTTTATGTTAGCAAGGCTATTATTTAAATGTGTACACGTCTTTCCTACCGTGAATATTTACATTTTTACTTTCTGATTTACCTTTCTCTTGTGTTTTTAATTTTTCAATTCTTTCTGTCACATCACTTATACCTATATTTTCTACTCTCTTTTCACTTTTTAATTTTACTATTTATTGTTGATTTACTTACATCTGATCTTTCCTTTTTTATTCTTTTCCCATTCACTTTCCAATCTATCTATCATCTCTACTAGCTTCTCCATACCTATTCTTATGACTTCTATTATTTCCCTATTCTCTCATAATTCTAGTCATTTCCAATGCCCACCATTGTATTTTTTATCAGCACTTGTCTCTCCATTCTTTCTTCTTGCAATCTTAAGATTTTTTTCATCTATGCTCCCCTTTTCTATTTCCTCGTTTATATCTTCTTCTTTACTTTGAGCCTCCATTTCTGCTTTGGCTCTGGGATGCATTAGTTCCTAGTTTTCCATTACAATTTATTTACTGTATATTCTCATCTTTTTGCTTTAATAACAACTCAAATCAAACAAAGTGTTCGACCATCTCCAAACCCTTAGTCTCTTCTAATTCTCACCTGACAAATACCCCCCAATATATAAAAATTATTTATCTTTCTAGTCTCTCTCCTTTTTGATTTACATTTTATATATAGCTTCTATTCTTAATATTCCAATTTGTTTGCTTTGGTCTATTCTCTTCCTCATCAATTTTACCATATAAAACAACACAATTTAGCATTTATTTTTAATTTTAGTTTCAAACTTTTTTTAAAAAATTTTTTATTTTACTCTCAGATTTTAATTCCGCTAGTAATTTGTGGCACTTTTGGCCCCATGTTGAGCACCATTTGAACTTAGTCCAAAAAAAGAGATTATTCTTGTGAGATAAATTTAAATACCCTTTACAATACTTTTTGGAATTTAAACTTTATTAAGCTTTAGAATTTACTTTAACTAGTCTAATATCAACAATAAGTTTAACTTGTAATGCTTAATACATACCTTTTTGATAATTATGTTATAACTTTAATACTATAGGAACGGACTAGCTTTTCAAGCAGAGAGGAGAATACCGTTGATAACATAGCCATCAATGATTTCCACAGTCAGATCTAGCTATGCAAAGTATAACATAACTATATTTGCTGACCATGGCCCAACCTCAACTGGTCGAATCAAATCCCTGCCATCCAAGCATTTTATTTGTTTTGAAGATCAACCCCAGGTGCCAGCCAACTATAGGTTATATAGTCAGCATGCTTCAAATGACAGGCTCATAATCCAGAGCTTGACATATCCCAAGCTAGCTCATTTTCTCAGTTAAGAGGGGGATCTTCGGCAACTTTACTCAACACATAAAATTATTTAAAGACTAATTTACAGGTGACACAGTTACATGAGAGAGAATCGAACTAAGTAACAATAAAGTAAAACAATATTTATTTTATACACACACATTTAGGTATAACATAATATAATAAAGTTTACACAAGAAATATTAAAGATTACTTTAGACTATAGTTATGATAGTGCATTAGAGTTTGTTCATTAACAAATATGTCTACATATTTATAATGGAGAGAAAAAAAAAGGTTTATTTAAGAGAAAAAAAGGTATATTTATCCAGGTTTTAAATTAACTCATGACACCTTCATTTGTTCAGTTTTCTATTTCTTTTCTTTTACTTGTTGATTTGCAATCAGTTGGCGTTTTGATTTCTATCAATAGGTTCGTTTCCTTTACAGTCTTCAAGTTTACAATAGGAGAGAGATTATCAGCAGCTCCCATATCATAGGTCAGGCATTGATTCCAGGTTAAGAACATCTGATGGTTCTGAAAACTCAGGACTCAATGTCTAGCCGAACACTCCTACTGTTCTTTAGCACTGCATGTTGATAAGTCAGCCTTCAGTGATGAATGGGTCAAGGAATGAGTGTACTGGAAACACGTGCAGCTTTTCTAATGAGTCTTTTCTGTTTTCTCTTCTTTATTTTCAATAGTAATACTATTATGGCAGAGCATTAATAATAATAGCAATAGTACGTATACTCTGACATTATATAATAGTCTCACTGCTTCTTCGTAATTAATTTTTCCTCTCTTTTATATTTCTCTCTCATTGTTTTATTTTTATCATGAGATCCAGTTTGATTAGTGCTTGCATTTTTCTGCTATCTAATCTCATTTCAAGATTAATCTAAATATTTCATCATTTCATTAAATAGTTTGGGGTTTTTTAATTAATTGTTAGTTCTACTTTTTCTTTTATCAGCAGTAATCTTTTACTAATTACATTTAAAAGTTTTTCTTTTTACAAATTAACTTTTGTTTTGATTTTCACATTTACTTATTATTTTCTTTTTTTTATACATACATTTTTTTTTTGTAATTTATAAAAAGGAAAGCTAGTTTCAATCTTTACTTAAAAATCCCCCCCTCCCCAACTCCAATCCTAAACTTTTACTCTTTTTTTTTTTAAAAAAAAAAAATTGTATATGCAATTGTTCACTTTTAATATAATTATGTTTCTTAAAAAAAAACTGTTTACATTATTTTTCTCTATTTTGTTTTATTAAAAAATTACTCATCACCTTCTTTTACTTTCTCTTAAAATGAAAATATGTAACATGACTATATATGTGTGTAGCTTTAACATATATATATATATTTTGCTCACGTTACAATATAAAATGCTTTATTTTTTTTCCATTCTAAAGAAAAATTAAAATATTATTTGTGCTCAAGCACAGATTTACATATATCCACAACATATCTTTTAAAAATATCCATGCTTCTGTTAAAAATCCAAATAGGCAATTTTAATATATAATAGCTGTGGATCTATTTATAATGAAACTATCACTTTAATCTGGGAATATTAATATATAAACTATCAAATAATTTAAACCTCTTAGTGCTCCAAAATATTGTTTTATATTCTGGTTCCTAATTATAACACAATCCAAATATATCACCATTTTTATCATGGACACAACCAAGATAGTTATGACAATTTTTTTCCCAAACAGAAAGTTTTTGGTAGTTAATCCATTTTCATTAATGATAAATTATTGAATCTCATAGAGTCAATGCCAATATTTCCAATAACTTTGAACCAAACTATATTTCCTCCAACTATACATTAGTCTCCAAACAAAATTGGTCTTTTAAAAGTATTGATGAAATAATAGTAATCAACAAGAAATAAAAGTTTTCTTTTTTTTTTAATTTTCTGAATCTAATATCAAAGTGTGAGCACTTATAAAATGGATATATAACAATGTGTAAAATAATTTCAAATATCAAAAAGCCTTTCATTGATATATCTAAAAATTCCAAGAATAAAACATGGAAATTGGGCTTCACAATAATTTCTGCTTTCATTCAATGATTTCCTTTTCCAAAAAAAAACTTGTAATTACCAGACTGTTTAAAAAAAACCTTCCTTCATCTGGAAGACATGTTTCAACTATGTAAATGTTAAATCTTATTGGGTTCTTAGCTACATATGCTATTTTATATTCAGGCTTTGAAGACTTGAAGAATTCATATTAAGCAAAATTCATACATATCATTAACATATATTTAGAAAACTGTTCTTACCATTTTAATGAAAGTAATCTACAGGGATCACAAACTAATCTGATTTTGAAAGAAAGACCCTTTTTAGATCATTACTTTTAGTTTTTAAAAATCATAGTGAGCAAGGAACTTTATAAATAAAACTGCCCAAATATAAAATTATTTTCCAAGTTAAACTCCAGTCTCAAATTTACTTCAAAAATGACTTATTAATTGCACTATCTTATAAAAGTTAACAATTAAAAAGTTCCATTTTGCTAAACAAGTTCTTATCATGTTTAATTCAATGATGATAGCTTTTGTCATATAAAACAAAAATAAAAAGAGACAAGATTAGAATCAAAATTTTTGTGCATACTATTAAAAAACATACAAACTACTGTCACAATTATTTTAAAAATAAGCTGATAGCATGAAAGGCATGTAATAATCAGATCTCGTGGTCATTTAAGTAATTGAAGTCAGTTAAAAAACAAATAGCAAATGATTAAAAAAGCAAAAAAAAAAAAAAAACTATTTATATCAGAAATAGTTCTTAACATTTGATGAATAACATATTTTATTTTAGTTTGTTAGGCACTGATTATTGATTTTTCATAATTACTCTATACATATGAAAGTCATTTCACTACTTAATATCTATGGATACTATAATATCCTAAGTTCATTACCCGATATTAAAAATAATGGTAAAAATAAAGATTAAAAAAATACATTTTTATTATATGAGTATATATGCACATAGAGAGTAAAACAATAATAGTTGAAAAATAACATATGGCAAGATATTAATATTATAGGGACTGTATTGAAATCACTATTCAGAGAGTTGCAAGCATTAGTAGAAATCTCTCCAAAACGTTGCATTTTTTCTGCTTTAAATTTCTTTAAGATACAAAGTAAAGAGTTTTTTTCCTCTATTTTTGGAAGACTACTTTCTATGAACAATATTATCTTGTTGATTAAATCATTTTTTTTTTTACCTTTGCCACTTCAAAACCTCTATTGAACTGCTCTAGTATTGAGATTTATATCCCCACTTATAGAAGCCAGTTCCTTCAAATTGAAAAATAATATTTAATTAACCAGACCCATAATTAACAGATACATTGACATCATGATATAGGTTTAGCAAGTTTTAATGCATCTCCCATGACCAAAATATGGCAATGATTAATTTCCCAAGTATACACACATACATAATGTATTAATAAAATAATAAAAGCTAATAAATATATATTTACTCAATATTTTTTAGAAGATGTAGTTTCATTTGTTTTTACAATGACTTTGGAATATTATGATGGCTAGTCTCATTGGGATCAGTTCCCCTAATGGATAATACATTTGTCACTAACTTCTTTATCTCTATATTTTGTCCTTGTCCTGTTCTCTGTCTATAATATTATTGTATTAAATTTAATTTCTAACAATCATAAACCAGATCTCAGTCAAAATCTTTAATCAAATTTATTTTTTGTTTACAATCCTTCTCTACTTTTATTTTGTTTGTAGTTTGGATATCTGTAAATACTTGTATATATTTATCTTAAAAACATCAAGTTTTTATTTTCTAATGATTAGCATTCTTATAAGTTTTCTCTTTTACTAATTAAGTTTCAAATTAACTTTTCTTATTATATATATGCACATACCCTGTATAAATATGTATGACGTTTTAAATATAACAATACTAAATCATACATTTTCTTTTAATTTAATTAGTTCTTTAATTACTTTTCTGTTATTGAATTATGTATGCACATATCTCTGCATATATTTGGTATTTAATAATATGTATCTGTTTAATTAAGTTGTTTATATTTTAGTGGTATCTGAAGGAGAAAGTTTTTAGTACATCTGTAGGAGATGAAAGTAGAAAAATATCTAATAGTAGGATCTCTGTGCTGGCAATGCTAATTTGAACTTTCTGTAGCTTAACTATTGAGTTACAGTTGATTTAAAAGCTAGAAAGTAAAACTTAAAAATTCATGTACATACAAATAATTTAACACAAAGACTGATATCAACGTGGCAACTAAGCTGATACTAAAATAGTCTTATTGGAAATATCTAGAATACATAAACCAAAGAATCATATCACAAACTATAGAAGTTTAAATAAAAATATTTATTTTACTAATTATATAAAGTATCTTTTCAATAGTGTTGGTATTGAACATTATATTGTACAATACAGTTGAGTATTGTTGGACTATTTTTGATGAATTGCAGCTATCTTATATAGAAATTTTCATTGAGATTTGCACTTGAAATTTCAGAAAGAAATTGAACATAGCATGTATGGATCTTGATAAATTTAATATAGTCATTTTTATAACCGAGGCAATCTTAAAATAAGCACATATTAAAATTATTGAAAAGAATTATTTAAAATAATCTACTGAACAAAACAATAAATTTAATAAAAAAAAGTATATATTAAATGAAAATAAATTTATGTATGTATATTCAAATACAATATTAAATATCTATCTCAATTTGATGCTGGAGGCAGGCATCTTGCCTCTTGTCCATGGAACCATCTCTGGATATAGTGAATGCTTATCTTCCAAATTAGCTGACCTATTATACATAATAGTAATCACAGAGGGAATAAGTTCTTTGAGTAATGAATCATATCTAAAAAAAAAAAAAAATTGAACTTGTTCATTCAATAAAACAAAAATTTTTTCTTCGGTAAGTTTCATATCTTATGATGCTGATTTTACCAGCTCCATTTCAAAAGTCATATCACCTGACTTTCTTATCCAGATGCAAGTAACTTAATTTCAAACTTTTAAGTACTAAAATATGTAAAAAAAATTCTCCTAGACTTTCATTTCAGTAGTGATTTGGAACATTTTCTTGAAAGTTTGGATTTCCTTTTTACTAGATTTAATAATTGTACTTTGAAATAATAAGGAATATGCAAACATAAAATCATTATTATAGATTAACATTTCTAGATAAACATATATGTTTGATAGAAAAATAATAAGCGTGGTTGATAAAAAAGATTGTATTGTGAATTATCAGATACTAGTAAGAATACTGACTAAAATAATGTTTAATATCCAAGTCTGATAGACCAAAAGATGATGCCACTGTATGCAAATTCTATCCAACATAATATCAAACTAAAGTTCTTGCTATGTCCATATGTATGTGTTTTTCATATAGCACAAATTTCTTGTACAAGAAGAAATGTACAATTAAAATCAGATTGAAAAACATAATCAGTGGGGTATACATAATTATTTCAGTAGTAAATTAGAAGCTAATTATATTAAATAAATTATGTTTCATCCCTGAGATAAATAATCAGTGGTTACTTATAACGATAAATTTTTATTTCAATCTTTAAATGTCATGTCTATCCCTATACCACTATGTTAAAGCACAGAAGACATAGTTAGACCTTTGGTAGGTCTTATGATGCTAAAAAAGACAATATGAGCTTCTGCCTAGGAATCTATAGCTCTCAACATGGTCAGTTTATCCCCAATCTAAACTGAACAAGATGTTAATTTAAATTCAAATGAAATATCAGGTTCATTAAAACCCAATCTAAAGATCTTCCTACAATCTTTGCTAATTTTAGATAGCCTTCAATGCAAAAAGGGAATAATGTTTTAATACTTTGTTTTTAATTAAACATAAAATAATCTATCAGATATTTGTTATTGGATTATATTTTTGGAAATTACTATTTTAAAATAAATCAATTTCATATTATTGGCACATGTTCTTCCTATTTATGTTCTATAGGATGTTCCTTCCATAATTAGATTATAAAGTAATTTTGATAGAAATACATCCTGTTTGCAGCAGGAAAAGCTATTTTAAAGCAGTTTAAAAATAATCAATATACATATAATAAACAATTTTTGAATGATGAATTATGCTATAAGGTAATTATCATTTTTATATTGCCAAATATATAAATTTTTTTCTGCCTACATTTATTATAATGAAATAACTATCTAGCAAAAATATTTTACTATTTTATGTATATAATTTATCATTAAATCATTTTATACTCAAAAGAGGTGTATATTTTTTCCATACAAAATTAATAATTCTTGAGAACTGTAATTTTCAGTTTTAAATCAACTATGTCCCAGGAACTAAAACTAAAACTTAAAAATTTGCCTTCTGGGTGGATTCCAATTAGAAAAAACAGAAAGCAGCAGTTACATATGAAAAATTGCTAACTGGATACACAAAACCTTTTTTGTAAATAAGTCATACTGTCATTTTGGACAAACTTACCCAAGTGACATTACTTATACAGACTACTGTTTAGAAACTTTTTAGTGTTATAAGGGCTTTTCTGGTTAAATTTTTTTTTAAAGGTCAATTTTATTTATGTTTCATCATCATCACCATCATTTTCAACCATTATTGATCCAATTCAGGATAAAGATTTCTATAAATTCAATACATCTTCCTCAATTTCTAGTCTCTCCTCCACAACACTCCAACACACATAGTTATTTCATTCATCTATTTTATATGTGATCTCTTTTTAGATCTTTCATAATCTCTTGGAATCCAGTTTAAGATTTTAATTGCCCATCACTTGTCATCTCTCCTACCAACTACATTTCAGTCTAAATAATTGTTTCAATGATATGAATAATATCTGTTTGTTCTCTCATCCATGTATTTCGTTTGTGATCTCTTCTTGTTAATCCTTACATACATCTCTCCATAATTTATTGAGTGGTCTCAAGTCTCTGGATTGCTCTTCTGTTAAGTGCTCAAGTCTCAGATTCATATATAAGAACTGCTAACACATTTATTAAAAACATCCCCTTTCAAACACAGGCATATTTCCTTTTAATATTAATTTATTTCTACTAAAAGTGCTTCAATCTAGTTTAATTCTATGATTAATTTCAATCATTATGTTTCCATCTGTAGTAAGAATATGACAAAAATATTTGTAGTTTTTAATTCTTTTAACTCATCATTATCAATCTTTATTTTCATCTTTTGAGCAAATCCATTGAATATTACTTTAGTCTTTTTATCATTTACCTTTAATCCTACATTACTAATTTCATCTGATAATTCTTGCAACATTTCCTGAAGCTCTAAATCATTATTTTCAAAAACTACATCATCTGCAAAATCTCGATGATTTAAATAATCTCCATTTATTTTTATTCTTTTAGTTTTCCATTTTAATCACAAAATGCTTCTTGCAAAACTGCTGTAAAAAATTTTGGATATGGAGTCACCCTGTATACACCCTTCTCAAAGTTAATCTCTTTACTATCATTATAATGATATAATCTAATTGTTGCTGTTGCATTTTAATAAATATTCTTCAGAACATGACAATATCCTGGGTCTATACCTTGATGATCTAATGCTTTAATCACTGAAGAAATATTTACAGAATCAAATGCCTTTTCATAATTTACAAATTCAAACCATAATGGCAACTCATATTCATTGGTCCGTTTATAACTTCTTTCAATACTTGGATATGATCCACTATGGTAGCACCACTTTTAAATTCATTTTATTCTTTTGGTTAGTTAAAATTCAAAGTTGGCGGTAGACCATTTTGGTAAAAAGTTTGTTTAAAACTGATAAAAGATTGATAGGTCTGTAATTTCTAATCTTCTTTATCTCTTTTTTAAAATATTAATATTAATACTGCATTCTTCTAATCATCTGGGCATCTTTATCACTTAAATATTTGATATATAACTTTGCCAAAAGTTATTCTATTCCTTCACCTGCTTCTTTTAAGATATCGATTATAATTCCACCTTTACCTAGAATTTTTCCCTTCTTTAAAAATTTAACTGCATGTCTCATTACTTCATTTAAAATCCTGGGCAATTCAGAAGAGGTAGTAATTGTAAGAGATTCTTTTCCTTATTCTTTATTGCTACATAATTAGTAATAGTTCCATCTTTTTTTCTTATTGCAGAAATACATTTCCTACCAATACCAAAATGTTGTTTTACATTCTTGAAACTTTTATTCTCTTCTATAGCTTTCCTTGCAAGTTCACAATTATACTTTCTTATTCTAACGGGCCAGGAGATTACTCAGGAGAGGGAGCACATCTTACTATGGTCGGACAATAGGTCTTTGGTTAGGATGCAAGTGATTACATGATGAAATACACAACCTATGATTGTATCTACTTCCAATAGACTATCTCTGTATATTTTTATTAACTTAAACACAATTTGGATTAGTTTGTCCAGTTCTCACTCCTTTCTGGCTCCGTTATGCCGCAGTATTCAAACTCAGAGAATAATTGCTTTAGACTCTCTTAACAGGGAACAAAATTATACTGGTCAGTAACTATTGCATCTCTACATAGATGACGATTGATTATCCAAACTCTTTAAATATTCTCTACTATCACCACTCAAAGAATAAGGTGTGCATATGTATTCATATTCAAACTTATCATACTAATTGGTGTGAATGCTTATTTGTGATAATACTAGTAATAGTAATGATGATGAGATACATAATAATGATGAGCTAGAGACCAAATTAAAATAATAAATTCTGTAACATTTATTGAATGACAACAACAACAAAAAATAACACAAAATAGTTTAACAATAATTAGTTATATAATCAGCAATGAGCTTCTACCATATTGTTATTTAAAATAATGAAAATTCTTATCCATAACCTATGGTAGAAATTCATGTACTTGTTACCAATATTTACAAATGCATACATATAAATTTTTTTTTTATAAGACTATGAATCTGAATGGCTAAATCAATACTATTTACAGTCGCATTTTGCCCAGTTCATGTTGATGGTTAATGATCTTCTTGGGGACCTTTCATAGCATTATCTATGAATACTTTTAATAATAATAGGAAAGAATGTCCATGCAAGAATGTTAATCAATTATACCGAAAAATAAACACATAACAAAATATTAGTTAACCATCAACAACTAACAAAAAATTCTGTCCTGCATTTAGTGTAATACTTAATGTGGGATTTTATCAAAATATTACCTCCTTTTATTCTCTATTAGAAGGTCAGTCATATTGGTGGTGGGAGGGTGAGCTGACCTAAATTTTATTTAATAACAAAAAAAAAAAAAGCTCAATTAAAACTTTAACGGCTTCCCACCCTTCTTACTCTCAAAATAAACTTTTCCAAGATTTAGACACTTCTGCTTCCAAGTGTAGAAATGAAAATAAATGCAAAAAAAAATAATAGAAAACAAAAATCAAAATTTCCAATCAATTATGTTGGTAAAAGTTCGATGAGTTTGCTGGGAATGTCCTTCATATTATCAGTCCATCCTTTTCAAGACCGATCTTCTTGGACAACGATAACACACCGCTCTTTCGGAAAGTGGTATAATCATGCTTGGGAGAATAGGACAGCACTCTATTCTTGTTGATTTCTCTTGGTTCATATGCAGGCACCTCTCCAAAGAAAGTAGATGTTTTTTTAGGCTTTATGGCAATAGACATATGAAGTCATTGCGCTTTCATGGCTCTAGAAATGATATTTGCCCCTATGGCATCGTCACTTTAGCCGAAAAACATTGTACAGCGATCTATAAAAATTATTTTGCTTCTTTTCCTCATTATAACCATAATCCTCTTCACTGATAGACATCTTTAATTTGAAATTTTCACGTATTAGATGGGTCATGTAGTAAATTTGAATTGTATTATTTTTTACTGCACATTTTATTTGCTATTTCTCTTTAATAAAACTCTGTTTGTACTTATAGATTGCAGATGAAAATTTACTAAAAAACATACTTTTACTATTAATAAATAATAAATAATATAAAAACTCTGTCAGATAATGAAAATTATTCTACACAAATAAAGCGTGATAAACAGAGCACAAAAACATTAATTATAACCAACAATTAGCCAAGCGCTTTCGGTACTGTATACCAGAATCATGGCAACATACTGGAATTGAACGGTTAATATTCCAGTGCCTGCTCAGTGGAACACTAGTGTTACACTGATTAATAACGTTTTTAGACTTCGCAATAAACCAAGCCTCTTTCAACTTCCTTTTCCGATCATTTGACTCATTGCACACAGTAGTAATATTTTGAGGATAAAATTCGTGACCACAATTATTTTCATGATTTGAAAAAACAGAATTAACCTGCAAATCACTTTTAGATTTTTTTGTACTGATAAATGTGCTGTTGCAAACGCGTTAAAACATTGGCTTTCGTTTCCCCGAAATAAATAGCTTTATTCGTGTAGAATAATTTTTATTATTAATAAAACTTTCTTTATATTAAATAAACAGAAAACCTTTATACTTTTGAACTAGAGTTCAACAGCTTTACTTACAATAAAATAAAAACAACAAGATTTATTTACTTTTATTTACTAATTGAATTAATTCTTTGTTCATCTACTAATACTATGTTTCTGTTCTATAAAATGATTTATCAAAATTTGATATAGAGATGTGAGTCCTGAAGACTAAATCTATCTAGGATGATGAAAATATCAAAATAAAACATGAGGACAATTTACCCAAAAACAAATAGTGGGATAAAAATTGAAAGAAAGAGATTGATGATAAATCCTAATATCAGATATCGCCAAGAATACTTTATTTTAAACAATAAAATAAATTAAAAATGGAATATGATTTGGAAAATATTAAAGAATCTGTTTCTGAAATTAAGCAAGGCAATATAAGCTTTAGCAACTAATAGATGCCTGATAATAATGAAAGAACAAGATTATGCTACTGAAACAACAATATATAAGTTGAAATCATGTGATATTAAGTTCAAATTAAAAATATTTCTTGTCATAAATCTTTAATTATTCAATTTTTATAGTTTCTTTAGAATGTATAAACATCTCACTGACTTTTCATGAATAAAGGAGAAAATGTTAACTTTTCCTTGCTACTTTCTTGCTGTCCAATATATATACTGTTAGTTTAATATATTTAAAAGGAACTCAGTTTCATTTCATAAGTATCATTTAAATCTTTTTTCAATATTGGAATCAATTTTGTCATAAGTTTGATATTAGAAATGGTTTTCCTTTACTTTTAGTTTATGATTCAGTATAGATTTTGATAGTTTAACACCAATCAGCATTTCCAAGTATTTATGTAAATAGCTCATTTTTTTTTTAGAGAAAATTGATATAGAATTTTGATTTTGAAAAAATGGATTGCAGATATGAGACATTAAAAAGAAAAAATAATAACATGAAGACTATCAATTTAAAGTGCTATTTGATAATGCAAAGTTATTAAAAGTACTTCCCACAGAGGAATTAAAAACTACAAACAATATAAGTTCAAATAAGCTTTAACTGTCATCAGAAAGCAAACCAATACTTTAAAAGATCCTTTTAAATTAGTATTTAAATATGTACATTGTAGAGTTTTTTGGCTTCTCAGTGACTGTGCAGTACTCTAAATAAATGCAGCTTTCCTAAATAAAGCTGCCATCTTATGGAGAAAAAATAATTTCAATGTTTCCTTTACAAATATGGATGGGAGACACTCACATACCAATTGCGTTCATTACTAATTATTTATCACAGATATTTCTCTAATCTGTTAATATGATGTTTCAGTAAACTGGTTATATGCATCACCAACTCCAACAGAATTATTTCACTGTTGATTCTCATAGTTTTATTTATAAATAAGTATACCAAACTCTTTATATCATGTGTTATTTTGATAGTTTATTTGTAGATAATAAATATGATGCCTACCTGTGTAAAAAAAAAAAATCAATTTTCTATTAAATAGGCTTCCACACACATGATATTAAAATTATTCTTAAAAATGAAGTTTAAACGAAGATTTTACTACCTTTCCATCAGCTTGATTGGGTGTATCAAAGGTTACAAGAAAGTCCTTGAAGATTTCTTCTTCTGTTTTTTCTCCATTTAAATACTGAGGATGCTTTTTAGCACTGTAAACACCTTTTAAGTCTTCAACTGTTACAATGCCATCACCAGTTTTATCCATTTTGGCAAAGGCTTGATCAATAATATTCTTACGAGTTTGAGACATAGGTGGCTGCAACAAAAATTACTCAATTTCAAAAAGAACTAAATCGATAATTTTTTTTATTTTATACTTTTTTAAATAGAACTAATTTCTTATTTTATTATAACTCTAGTAATAAAAAATAATGGGAAAAGGCATTTTATAATAAAAGGGAACATAGTTTAACTTACCCGAAGAGCAACTAAAAATTCATTGAAGTTAATACTCCCACTTCCATCTGCATCCAAAATTTTAAAAATTTCTTGAATTTCTTCTGGGGTTAATTCTATTCGAAAATCTTTAATTCCTTTTGTTAATTCATCCAAACTTAAGGATTTGCTACCATCATCATCAAAAATTACAAATTGTCTAAAAAAAGAATTAAAACACAAGTTATTTACAAGGTATAAATAAAATAACGTTATTTTTTTTATTATAATTACTTTAACTGATTAAAGTCACTATTGCACAATTTAGCAGAAAAACCTTTTTTTTTTAAATAAAAATAAGCATAAAGTCCAGCATCATTTTAGAATCCCTAAACTTTTTTCCTAATAATTTATATCAACAAAATTAAAATAAAAGCTTTGATCTCATAAAAAGATCAGTAATACTGAACAATTTTATGCATATGTAATTGATTTTATTTAGAGACATAAGAAATACTAAAGAAAATTGTTGAAATTTAATAAAGTTATCAAATAAAGCAAACAAATTTTTCTGACTCAAAGACTAAATTCTGTTACGGACAATGTTTCTTCAACTTCAAGTCAAATTCTTTATTCTCTGAATGCTCTTTAACTTGACATAACCAATAAACTAATCTGAAATCAAACGTTTATCAGTATATAAATTGAAGTTTTAATAAATTATGCTATCTAGGATCAATGATCACTTTCTACAAATCTAAATCTTTGGATGTTTTACTCTACAATATTGTATTTATAATTATCCACTCTGGTTAATTATTAGCCCTTTTTAATATTACTGACTATGTTTGTTTGAGAAGTCATTAGAGTTTTCAGAAAAAAACGTGTAAATAAATAATTTAAAACTCAACATCCATATAATTTTCAGTGAAGTGGAGCAATAAGACTACAGTTAGTAGAAAACTTTCATTATTCGTAACTATTATAATAAATATAACTTCCATTCATTGACCGGGTAGAAGAAAACCAACAAGTTAATTAACAATTCAAAACAAAAAAAAAAATAATTAAAGGTAAGCATAAAATTGTTAAACACTTATCTAATAGCCAAAATAAATTTTTTTTCAGTAACCTATGTTAATACTGCCTTTTTTATTTAAGTAAAACTTGACCATCAGTTTTCATTGGCAGAGACAGACTACTATCAAACTACACATCAGGAGAGGGAGAAAAAAATTAAAATGTTATGAAGATTGTTTGATTGTGTTTATACATATAAAACTTTAATGACAAAATTTATGTTCATACCTTATACATATTTTTAAATTAATAATATTAATATCTAAAGCAATGAGTAAGCATTATTTTTTAATTTTAAAATAAACAAAAACTGGTACTGATATACTTGGATATCTACACTCCATTTTATGTTTAATTGAATCTTTACATACGGCTTTGACATCACAAAACAATAGTGAGATAATTAATTGATAAATTTAAAATGCTTTTTATTTGGAAAAGTGATTCATCATGATATTATGTAATTAATAAATTCAATATGTAATCTATAACATATTACTTTTCATTTGAAAAGTTTGTTTCAAACTTTTAGTATTAATGTCTTTTCAATTTTTTATTTGGTTTTGAGAAAAGGGAGGGGTGACAGAAAAAAAAATACAGTCAAATGCAAGTTTTCAATGTCTAAATTTTGATGTCTTATAGTAGTAATATTGACTTAAAAAATAATTTATAAATTAAATGTATAATGTCATACATCTTACTATTTGTAACTGATAGGTTTGTTTGAAATTTTTATTATTATTGTTTGTCTTATAAATTTCTTATTTAGTTTTGAAAAAGTGAAGGAAAAAAAATATCATCAATTTGTAAGTGTTGTTGATTTTTATAAAAATAATAATATTAAAGGCACAAATAATTGTCAGTTACAATTTCTTTTATTTTTCATTTAAAAAAAAATCATATTATTTATTTAACACAAATTACAATAAACAAATATAACAATCCAAGTGATAATGAACTGGCTTACTTTGAAACAACAACAAATTAAAAAAAAAGATTAAAATGAAAATTATTTCTTTAGATTAGCACTGACTTCACAAAAATAAAAAAAAGTTTGATGCATTACATGGATTAAGTATTTTGGCAACAAAGACATGGATAACACAAAATCACTCTAAACTCCATAATTTGTCTTTCTTTTCTCCATCATAGCTGCTTACCCATATTTGACAAGGTTGTTCATATTCAACATCATTAAATAAATCTATCGGCCACAAAAATGCCAATGCAATTTATTTGCTACTAATTACTTTATCATAGAAATCTGTCCATAACACATTATTTTAAATAACAATATACAACTATACAAGTTGACAAATTTCTTAGAATAAAAGCATATACCACTGTGAAAACATGAAGTTTAAATGAAGAACGTAAGGTTTATTTTTACATTTTAAAGAAAAAACTAAAAAAAAAACAAACAATAATTTAAATAACAACTTGTGTTTTATGTTTACATTTCTTTATCAAATAAAAACATTTTAACAATATAAATGAAGAACAAAGTTTATTTTTAAATTAATTTTTAAAAAAGGTATTTTCGGTTCTATATTTTAATAATTTATAAGCCTATATTTTACATATATAAAATATGCTGATTTTTAAATTTAGCAATTAGTTATCCCAGTATTATTTTATGATATTGACCCAATGTTTTAAAGAAACAATTAAACATAAAATAGAATACAGATACCGAGTACTTCAGTATTCAAAAACCTATCTAAGAAATACTCTCAATCAAAACAGTTTAAATAATTTATTAATAATGTATATTTAAAATGATGGTACACTCAACTGATGACCTATGATAATATTATTTATCAATATATACCAAAAATGCAAAATGTTTCATCATAAAAATATTTAAACAGGCAAAACTCTCCATACAGTAGTGCCACTCAGAGTAATCAATGGATGCCAGAAGGCTTGTGCATAAAATCCTTATCTAGCGCCTACTCATCCAATATCCCCAGACTAGTTTGTGGCCTTCGTCAGTGATAAGCTTTGGATCTGAGAGCACTGCACCTAGATTTTAGGATCTAATGCAACCCCCTCCAGCAGCCACCTTTTATCTCTACTGTAACGAGCACAGACGTTCGTTACATTGTTGTTTTTTTTTATTTATTAAACATGAAAGTAAATTAAAAAGTTCGCATTTAAAAATTTTCTTTTAGAATTAAAAATTGAAATTAAATATCATCTTAAACTCGTATATATTAAATCGCACAGATAATGAAAAATTATTAAAATAAAAATTTATTAAAGAAAAAGTATTTTAAAACTAAATTTTAAAAAGATTTGGAGATGAAATTATATCTTTAAATTTATCTTTAAATATATTTTTGATTTGGAAAACAGGTTAATTAATCAGAAATGGAAATGATTGTTAATTAGTTAAATGTAAACCAGCCTTGGGCATTTAAAATGTAAAAACATCAGTCAGATAAGAAAACAATAGAAACTGTTAGCAAATAAGAAGAGGTCCCTATGGAATCGGACCGCAGCGAAAGGACCATCGCATCGGTGACGTAGTGTAAATTCAATCCTTCACATTAATATAAAAGGAAAATTTTGGAAATTATTAATCAGTGACTAGTTATTGATGATTATTACGATGTAACAGCTAGGTGTTAGTGCTGAGGGGATTGAAAAAGACGCACAGCTTCAATCCTTTCAGTTCTGTTAAGAAAGGAAGAAAAATGAGCCATCGTTTCTACATTGAGGACCAACTACACTAAAAAATCTCCGGATGGATAAATAAATCGGCCAACAGGATACCAATCTTCGGACGACGTGGGAATTCACGTTCAAACGGCAAGGAATATATGAAGATGAACTATTTAAATAACCGTAAGAACTTTAAAATTTATGAACAGTAAATTAAAAACTTTCCAGATTTAAATAATTGCAATATTATTCTATCTGACCAACATTATTTATTAATTAGTTATAATTTTATTTAATGTATTTATTTTGTAAAATCATTTCCATTTATTTATTTTTTGTTCTTTAAGTTTTATTATGATTTTTGTTTTCCGTTAAGTTAAATTATATAAATGTTAAACTTAAGTCGGGCGTGAATGGCTGTATAGATTTGTAAAGTTATATTAGGGGAGGGTAATCGTGGGTTATTTGTTTCGTGGTTAAATTGGGTCAATGGATTGGATATATTGGTGTGATTAGTAGATGTAATATTGATTCGCCACGGGCAGAATCGCTTCATACGCCGCACACTTCCGTTTGCCTATGGAAGGAATTATAAGTCGGATACCGCAGTTCCTTTCTATGGAGTTTTTTGTTTTATTGCTCTTCTTTAGAGATAGATGTAATATTCCTATCTCATAAGAGGCAATTTCTTCTTTTAACCTTTTGTGCTGTCGTATTTTATTACATTGAATACATCGATATATCAGATGAATTGATGCCAGTTTGACTACGAATTTTAGCCTAAGGTTAAATAGGGATAGAATATTTTAATTTCAATGCAAATCTATGTAGTATTCATGCTCAACCCTAAATAAAAATGCATTAAATTTAAGTTGTTTATAGATGCTTGCATGGATTGTTTATCGGTTAACTATGTTTTGCGTGTTCATATTTGATCAAAATATATAGACATTCGATAAATAATGATACCTTACGGTGAGTATCTAAAATGTATTTATTCGGATGTCTTTTAAGTTATTGGTGACAATGCAAGTATCTTATGGTGAATACTATTGGGTTACATATAAATTTCCCTCCGCAATTGTCAGTAATCAATAATTTTATATTTTGATCGCTTATGTTTACTTTGGAATGTTTTTAACCGTGTAATCTATGTAACCGATCTATAGCAACTTATTATAACAAGCTTTTATAATCCCATCTGTGCGAACTTAATTAAAATGTAAACTTATAATATAATAGAAATTAAAATGTAAATTAAAATCTAAGGTAAAGTTAAAAATAATGTTAAAATGTAAAACTAATACTAAAATAATTTTAAATCTTATATATATGTGCATAAATAAATGTTTGTATGTTAATTACTGGCAGTGGCTTATTTTATTCCTTTTTTTATATATACTCTTAGATTATCTTATTAAATCTCTGCTATTCCACTGAGCTAGTGACATGGGCTAACGACCGGAATCAAAATTTAAAAAAAAAAAAAAAAATTTTTTTTTTTTTTGACTTACGTATCTGCCTACTTTATAAATTTTTCTAGGTTCAAATGCCTAGATGGCGCCCCGTAGTGCAGTTTACGTTAAGTGCTATTCTCCGGATCGTTACACTACTTAACTACAAAACTATGAGAATAAAATTAAAAACACAATATTTTCAATCTAAACTCAATAGGGATTTTATGCACAAGCCTTCTGGTATCCATTGATTACTCTAGTTGGCACTGAGTAGCACTACTGTATGGAGAGTTTTGCCTGTTTTAATAACAATGTGCTAACGTAAGAAATAGTGATCATGTGATGTTTAGTGGGTTATAAAAATATTTAATAAGTGATTCACTTATTAAATAAATATTTATAGTTATAATCTCTTTTATTATTGTATTTTTGTTATTAATATTAAAAAGTAAAGACTGGATCAGTATACTGAAATAAATATGTACAACACACTGTTCTAAAAAATATGCAAAGAGATACTGCATAAAGAGAAAATAAAAGATTGGTTAATAGAAAATTTTAAGTTGCAAATGTTTGATTGTCTCATCTTTATATGAAGATACAAACATTCTTTTGATGTAGTATCCCCAAAGACAAAATCCATAACTCTCTATTGGGTTTGATCATACTTTTAATATATATATATTGAAATTGAATGTTTAAAATCAAAAATAATTTCAGCCTTTAAAAAGAAAAAAATAATTACAATAATCATAATATTAAAATAATAAATGGAGGAAAATAAAATTTTGTCACTATGTATATAAAATAAATAATTATGTTTAATCTAAATATTTTAAAAATAAGATTTTATTTGTAATTGGAAATTTTCTTGGAATTACTGTTCAATAATTTATGTTAGTTTGAAAATATCTTTCAGTTTACAAACTTGTATAATCATTTAATTTATAAATATATGTATAAAGCTTTACTATTTATTTAACCATATATCATAATGATTAATTTAAACAATATTAAGATTTTAGAGAGATTTAAAATTATATTGGAATAACAAGTAATTAGAATCAATCAAATGTCATCTCTTAGTGCTGAGATGCAGCAATTGATTATGATTATTGTAAGACTATTATTTCTGAGAAATATTAATATCATTTACTTTCTTTGTTAAGGATAAAGTTATAATCTCTGAAAAATAGTTTATTGAATAGTGGATATATTAAAGAATACTTTTATAGAGTTATAAACCACTTTATAAAAGAAATAGAAGATGTTCAAATCTATGTAAAACAATGCAGAAAAAGAAAATGTTTACTACACATGCCAATAAACATCACATGATCACCATTTCTTATGGTTGCTCTTAACTGTTATTAAAACAGGCAAAACTCTCTATACATATTGCCATGCAGTGCAAGCCAGAGTAATCAATGGATGCCATTGATTACTCTGGCTTGCACTAAATGGCAATACGTAAAGAGAAATTTGGCCTGTTTTACTACACATGCATGCCTATACATATATTTATTTATAAGATAAAACATTTATGAGATATGTAAGTTAATAGATATAAATAATATTGATGAGATAATGTTTAAATGAAAAATAATATGTCATCATCTTTCCAAGTCTAATCCATAATTTGTCTATTCCACATCACAATAACAAACTTTTTCATTGCATTGAACCATCTCACTATGATCCCTTTCTAGATCTTTCACAATCTTTGGGATCCAATTTAGAAATCTAACTGTCTATCTATTATTTGAGATCCAGTTTGGAAATTTAACTGCCCATCTATTATTAGTTCTTCTAGTAATACATCCAGTCTAGACTTATTTTAATGTTTTAATTGCTTTATTGATATTGATCTGTTTTTTCTCACCCAAGTATATCATTTTCAATTTCTTCTTACTATTCCCAATATATATCTCTTCATACTTTGTTGAATGGTCTCAAGTTACTGAATTGTTCCTTTTTTAAGATTCCAAGTTTCAAATCCGTAAGTAAGTACTGGTAAAACACATCTTTATTAAACTCATTTGTTTTCACATAGACATATTTCCATTAAATATTAAATTATTTCTACAAAAAGCAATTCATCCAAGTTTAATCCTTTGATTAATTTTATCTACCATGTTTCCATTTGTATTAATAATCTGATCAATGTATGTGAAGTTATTAACTTCTTCCAATTCATGATTATCATTCTCTAGTATTTTCTTTCTGAAAATCCATAGGAAATTACTTTAGACTTTTTGATATTTATCTTACTTCATCTAACAACTCTTGCAACTGTTAATTAAAGTTCTTGAAATGTTATTTGTAAAATCAATCCTATCATCTGCAACATCTAGATGACTTAAATAATATCCATATATTTTTATTCACTTTGGAGCTATGATATCATCCAGTCACCACAACTGTTGTATTTTCATAAAGATTCTTAAAATACAGAAATATCCCGGATTCATAATTTGATAGTCCAAAGCTTTAATTGCTATGGAAAGATGTATAGAATCAAATGCCTTTTTATAATTTACAAATCAAATATATAAATGGCAACTTATATTCATATTGGTCTTTTATATAACTGTCTCAATACTCGGATATTATCTATTGTGCTAGACCTATTTTTAAATTCAGCTTGGTTTTTTGGTTGGCTTGAATCAAATGTTAGTAAAGATTTTGTACAAAATGTATTATAAATAGATAGGCCTATACTTTATAATATCTTCTCTTTTTTCTTAAATATCAATATTATTACTGCTTTCTTTCAATCACTACATACAACTTTATTATTTAGATGTTTGGTGTATAATTTTGCAGCAATTTTCCTTCTTTCTTCACCTGCTTCTTTTTAGTTATTAATTATAATTCCAATATTTCTTGGAGCTTTTCAATTCTTCATACATTTAATTGCATGTCTCACTTCTTTATTTAAAATGCTTGGCAATTCAAAAGATATAGTAATTGTAATGCGAACTTTGGTTTTCATGTTATTATTATATAATTCATTCCATATATTTCATGATGTCATCCCTCATTTCATGTTGAAATAGCTTTTGTTCAATACCAATATTATTATTATTAACAATTTTTGTACCATTTTATAAATCTCCAGATATTCAATTCTTCTTAATGGATTATTTATTTAAGTTTAAACATTCTTTAATATTTTACACTCCTCTTGTTACTGCAGAAAATAGTTTATGCTTACAAATAGTCATTGAAATTGGCTGATCTTTGTATCTGGGTCTGGATCTAGTTGTTAATCCACTCAGATTTGGTGTTGATTCAAGTTCCTGTTCGATTGTTCCGGTTTCCATGTCGCAGCTTTCTCATTTTTCCTCTTCATCAGTGGTGTTGGTTCTGCTGTGTTTTGTCTTTCTTCATTTTTTCGGTCAGTTATGTGTATTTTACTAATAATTTCTTCTTGCATGGATTTTGTTCTTAGTTTATAAGTTTCTAGTTTTTTTTTTAAAAACTGTAATCTCTTTTTGAAATGATTCAATTCTTCTCAGCAGCTATCTTGTTATTGCTGATGCAGGCGGCTTAATACTGGGATTTTCCTTCACAGAGTTACATTGCCTTTTGTTGGCACTATCTATCATTTCTACAGTTCTTTGAATGAAAGGAACTTTTACTAGTTTTATAGATGAATGGTTGCACATTTTCTCGCAACTCTTTATTACAGAAATCTGGCTTTTTGTATGCCGTTTCTTGATCAAGAGGGATTTTTTTAATAATTTTAATTTGGATTCCTAGTTCATGGGCCCACTCCCTCCCCAGGATAGGGTTAATCTTCCTTTTTACAATATATAGTGGTAGATTCATTTTTTTGCCGCAATAGTTGATGGGCGCTGTCATGCAGCCTACTAAACTTAGCACATTACCATTTTCATAATGCGCTCTAATGTTTGTTTTCTCTATTTTACTTTTGTCATTGGCTGATGACAGGGACAGCCAATTCAGTGACATTAGTGAAATACCTGATCCACTATCAATTTCCATCGACAGTTCTTTGCCGCAAAGTTGCAGTTTCATCGTAAACTGATTTAAAACTTGGGTGCCCATGTTTTTAATTGTATGGTAACCTTTCTATTTTCTTGCATAGGTGATTTACTTTTGCCTTTCCAGTTACCTTTCTGATTGCAAATATGTGCAAAATTTTCCTTTTGTCCACATGTAAAACATGATTATTTACACTACCTACATTCTTTTGATTTGTGGCCTCTTTTACCGCAACAAAAACATTACGTGAATATTCTTACTTTTTTCAGCTTTCAGTGGCATGGACTTTTCCTGCTCTGTTTTAAACACACATGTAGAGTTTTCATCCTTCTTAGTGCTAAATGCCTGAACCTGTTCAAGCATTAACTCATACGCTTAATGGCCATCTCATACGTAATCTCAGTTTCGGTGAGAAATTGTTAGCTGAGCCTATCATCAGACATTTCCCATAATAACTGGTCCATGAGTATTTCATCCACGAACTCACCATACCCACAACCTTTGGTCAATTCTGTAAAAGTTGTATTATACTCTTTAATTTTCGCATCCTCTAGCTGCTTCCTTCTTCGCAAGATTAAACAAGCTATGTGCCGTGACGGACAAGGGCTAAAACGATCGTTTAATTTCTCTATTAGATCCTCATACTTTATTTTCTCAGTAATAGGTATCTCAAACAATCTATTTACTACTTTTATTACTGTAATACCCGCAAAACACATGAGTGCAGCTATTTTCTTTTTATTATCTTCAATGCCATTCAAGGTAAAGAAGTTTTGTAACTGCGTAATATACAATGGCCATTCAGACGCATTGCTAACTTCAAATTCAGGTATACTATTCTGTCAAAAAGCACTCATGACTAATTACTGAACAATTTGGCCTTACTACTAACTTTAATGCTATAATTCTGTGCTGCTCTTTCTAAGTTCAAAAACCAAAATGCCAGAAGCTTACTAATGATTTAAATTCTTTCCTACTTCCCTAGGTTCAAACAACAGCAACTGCCAATAATTTGATTTTTTAACTTATCACTATTCACAGATTCAATGTGACTATGCCAATAATTTGTTGTGTCCACAGCTATGACTGGGTGACCAACAAACAATTATACAATAAAATCGACAGAACAGCACATATATTTAGCAATAATAATTTGTTAACAAATTAGAAATGTAATTACTATATTAATCTTTAACACTAATATAAAGTCTGCATTTAAGCGAGCTTAATTCCCTGGTTAATTATTGAATAGTAAATAATGTTCACAAAGTTTAGCTATAAAGGTAAGCTTTATTCACTTTACCTTCACTAATGTCTATACTCTTTATCACACAACCCTTGACAAGCCTATTAAGGCATTTCAAAAAAATAATAAGACCAAGACAGCCTGTTAAAAGCCTAATAAGCTTAGTGACCTACAGGAGTCTAGATCCTGGGAAAAGAAATCCTCTGATGATGATCTACTGCTCTTCAACTTGTGAATGTGGTCCTTTTTCTCTAGCATTTTATATCATCTCTTCTTTTGTTTCTATTATCTTTTCTGGAGTAAATTCTTTGGCTTTAATCAGTCTGTATTATTTAGTTTGTTATCATACAACGAAATTCCTTAGCTTTTTAATTATACAATTAATAACTCTCTTAGGTATTTATTTCCATATATAGTAAGTTTATAAAGTCTATAACATTAATTAATCATAGGAATTTATTTCCGTATCTATAGGGTTTTACAATTAATGTTTTAGGAACTCCTTTCCATATAAGATAATTTATAAGCTCAGTTCCATTAATCAATATATAGACATGTCTATGTTTATTTAAACGATAATTTATAAGCTCGGTTCCATTAATCAATATACAGACATCTCTATGTTTATTTAAACTACGTTTAATTGTAAACATTTCTTTTTAACAATTATTTATTTAAATTCAAACATTCTTTAATATTTTACAATTAACACTTTTTGTATCATTTTATAAATCTCCAGATATTCAATTCTTCTTAATGGATTATTTAAAATTATTTCTATATTGTTTCTTTATATATTTTTTTTAGCTCAGCTGAAAATTTATAGATGAATTGTATGTTATTTTTGGAACCAGGTATCTTTATTGCATTTCTTAACATAATATCAGTTTTTTGCATAGTAATAACAGTTAAACTTACATCATGTTCCAAATTTGTCAATATTTAAAAATGATTAGTAAATTCTAATTTAAATTCTTTGGAATGAGTCTGAAGATTAGAAATATCAACTGTCAATTTTGGGTTTTTTAAATATTACTTGTTTCTATTTTGCATTAACATGTATTTTGCATCCCAGTAATTGATGCTCACTTTCTTTATTGAATCTATTAAGAACATTACAATCTTGAAATGCATATATTTTGTTAGTCAAAATATAATACAATTCTATTGTATATTCATTTACATGCTTCCGTAGCCATTTCTATTTAGTATTTTTCTCAAAGAATTTATAATATATAATTTTTCTTTTTTTTTTTCAAATTCCACAAGCATGTTGTTCTTTTCATTTCTGTTATTTTTTATTCAAAGTATTTCATCTTTCTATCAGTTTTCAATTATTGCAAGGCATTTTAAAACATTGTTTGGTGCAATCAAAAACATTTTGTACATCTATATAAAAATCCTCTATTTCTTCAGCATAATGAGAATTAGTAGAGCTATAAACTTGAATTATCTTATTTGGTATCTATCATTATGTTGAATAACTAATCTTGTCTTTCTGATTGATATATCACCAATACTCATTATGTCATTTTTCCACTTTTTACTTATAATTCCAATCCACTTACACTTTCTACATCAGTTCCTTTATAAGAACATACCTGATCACTTTTCAAATCAATTGTTTTCATATTTTCTTCTAGCTTATACACAATTCAACAATTTCCCATTTAATATCTGACATTTTTTCAAATACACATAACCTATCTTCACTTGAAAGTGAACTGCTGTTGTAATTAATTAAATGATGAGACATCTTCAAATGGCAGTCTGGATCTGAAATCAGGATATTCTTAACACTTTCTGCCTTTGGCCATCTTCGGATGCCTTAATTAATGACTTTATAGACCCCTGGGAATAAAGACTATAATTTATGCCTGTCAAGACTGTAAATATGTAATAAAAATATTCCCACACACATTCATTCTTTCATTAAGAAAACTTAAATGATGTTCAAGTTAATAACTATCAGCCAACTGAGACCATGGTGTTTCATAATCTTAAACTTAGAGGTAAAAAGCCAATAAACTCATAATGTTGGTAATGCCATGCAGATTTAATATTAAACTATCAAACATTTATATATAAATAATCACAAAATAATACCAGCTGCAACAAGGACATACAGAATGATCATTAGGAATTTGCTTGGCTCAGATCTTTTAAGGTCTCAAAGAAAATCAAAGAGTCTCCTTTAGTTAACAACAAATTTCTTTTTTGAAACACTATTATATATAAATGCATATACATTATATAATTAGTACTTTTAATGGATGTTTTTAGATGGAAATATTTAATGTGTAGACTTATCCATTTACAATTATGTAATTAGAAATCACTTTACTGAGAATAATAGCTAATGATAGCCAACTTCCCCCAGCAAGAGTTAATGTAAAACTGCCAGGTAGTTTTAATTTAACTTTTGGTTGGAGGAAGTTGAATTTAGTTGGCTTTCCTTAACTATTATTCTAGGTAAAGTGCTTTCTAATTAAGTAATTATAAATGGATAACTCCATATTTTAAATATTTCTATATACATTATATGTATATATATTGTAATGATCAGCCAAGGTATTACTAAATAATTTAAATTTATATGAATTGATTAGCATACCACCCAGCATTAAACATCATGACATAGATTAGTTTATTTATATATTTAAACAATATCTGCTTTAATATGATAATGGTCATTACACAGCTACTATTTGCAATACCTGGTTAGATCATGAAGAACGTAATTTATGCCTGATTAATAGGCAAGGAATAAATATGCAAACAAGATAATATTACAAATAAAGATGTTAACACACTGTTTAACCTAATAGCAAAACTATAGTTAATTACAAAATATAATTGTCAATCAAAATAGAACTTTCCTTTTTTTTTTAACAAAACCATTTCTCCAATCTCTTATATATTATTGTTTTATTTCACACACATGTAGGAAAACAATAATTATTTATAAAGTATCTAAAGTTTCATTGATTAATTTAAGTCTTAATCTTCAAATACACTGTAACATAGTTTTATTATCAAGTACATTTGTCATAGAGCAAACTCTTGGTCTTTAATATACTTAAAAATATAATTCTACATACAAACTCAAATATAATACATTTATTTAACTCATAAGTTTCCTAGCATAGACACGTGCATATATCTAATATGGTATAAATAATAACCACTACATCTTTCTACAATGGTTTCTTTAGGTCTGAATCCCAATTTAAAATTAGTAACAACTTCACTATAGTGTAACAGGAACTGAGTTCAAACCCTGTTACAAAAAAAGAGAAAGAGGGTATTTACTGAGGTAATAAAGAATGACGCTGGTTATGGGTTAATATTTTATTTGGCATATGTGTGTATAGATAATATTGTTTTTAAAAAAAAATAAAATAAAAAAAAATTTAAAACATGTAAAAAAGTTTCTTTTTTAGTTATGATTCCACGAACTAATTAGCTAAAGGATTCTCTAATTGTTGTAGAAACAGAAGAGACTAATTAATGGCTATCTCGTTCAAGTTTAATGGATTGCTTCAAATATTCGGACTGTTTAAATAATTTTTAATTAAGGATTTTGTTTAAATAATTTTTAATTAAGGAAAGGAAGCAAAGGAATGTTGAATGTTCACTATAGATCAAATTCTTTTCGACTGCTTTTGTCCAATTTTCGATTAAACAAAAAAAAAAAAGTATTTCTAAAAAGTTCAAAAAAGAAAAAATAAGATAAGTAAAAAAAATCGATGTTGCTAAGTGGTTTTTTTTTTTGTTTACGCATTTTTGTCAAAATATATTTTTGGAACAAAAAAAAAATGCCAAAGATAATGAAAAAAAAATTCGATTATTAAAGTTTGATTAGTCTACTGAGGACGAAGCAATATGCTTAAAAATTTGTCGACGAATATATGAACAGAAAATAAATTATTTGGTAGTAAAAAGAGAAGATGTGAAATAAACTGTCATTACTGCCTTCATTACTGGACAGAATTTGTTTGTGAAAAGTGAAAAGAAAACTAAAGGAAAGCTCCATGGACCATATGGGTAAATTTATAATCATGCCGGAGTCTACATTTGGACCTAGCTCTCTTTGCCATCTATGCCACGAAAGCCATTAGGATATCCATAGCCCTAAGCATACTGCTTGCCATCAAAAGCCACAGCCACTGGATCTAGTGCATGACATCCGCCATCCCTGGAAATTATATAAAAATAAATTGAAAGAAATACGTTACTTGAAGGTAGACTCAATAATGGTATTGCCAGGTAGAAAAGATGGATGCCAAGTTTTGCCCATGCAAATCCCAGGATTAAAGGTAACGAGTCACTCAGATACATACCTATAGGCTGCTGATTCATAAAGGCTGGTAAATATAGATTTTGTCTCATTTCCAATTTTAAATACAATCCAATCAAGCCGTGTATTACCAAAATTTTTATATGGGTATTATTTTACTTATTGCTCTCTAATTGTAATTTCCTATAAAAATACTAACAATATTTTATCACATACATGATTGATGCCATTTTATTTCTTTTTATAATAAATATTAATAGATTGCCCATTTAAACTGTCAATTCATTTTTTTTATATGTATTACACAATTGTTCATGTATTTTAGTAATACATTAGTGTAGGTGTTGGCGTGCCTCCAATAAATAGTTAGAGAAGAATAAGTGAGATAGAAAGTTGAAAAAGGATTTTAAAAGTTCGCTCCAGATTTTAATGGGAATTAAGAGAAATAGAAATCCTGAGAAAATATTTAGTTTGAAAGTTAATTCACTCTCCATATATTCTATGGCAGGATGTCCAACAAGTCGATCGTGATCCAACGGTCGATCGCAAACCTATTTTTGGTTGATTGCGAGGCCAATCTGGCAAGAGCTGTTGGGCGAGTGAAACAAATTAATTCAAGATTTTCAAGTTTTTTTGTTTTTTGTTCTAAATTTTTTTCCAATTTTAGATAGGTGAGAAGTTGACTAAGCCATATCATTTATTGAAAATAATATTTTTAATCTTGATTTAATGTAGCTAATTTGAATTAATAAATATTGTTAATAATTACTCATGTTGTTTTAATTCTCCCGGACATGAGTTTTTTAGCCCGTTAAATAATTGTTATTTTTTACTAGTTAGATATATAAAAATAGTATGTATTTCACACCTCCCTCCACTTGGACTACGTCTATGACAACAAGTCGATCGCAACACATTTAAAAAATAAAAAGTAGATCTTATGAACACAAAAGTTTTACCACCTCTGTTCTATGGCATATTGTGATACTATTCCCTGAGGATGAGGTAGCTTTAATTAAGATGGACATAAGTTTAAAAAGAGCTGAGTTTGATAAATTATTAGTAGATTCTACAATTATTGCTAATTAGCAAGATTGGCGCTTGTTCACGGATAAAAAAAAAGCTGTTGTCCATAAACATAGAAATCTATGCAGAACGAAAGCTAAAGCTGGAAGGGATTGGGTTTATCTCAATTTATTGATATATATTTATGTTTTATGGTCGGGTACCCACTGCCAGGGAAAATTTTGTTAAAAAGGGGGAATGACTCAGAACATGGGAAAACTTCGTATGGGAAGGGCCGTTTAATAAGACACACGTGTAAATATATAAAGTCACCCCCTGGAAAGAAAAAGTATTATTAATTCAGGTTAAGATAATTTTCAAACTATAGCTACATCTAAATTCAAACAAATAAATGACGGAAGCAGAGGTCATGCTCAGCTACTGTTATAATAGAGATAGCTTTTTTGAGTCCAATCCCTATTTTAATAGAATAAAATCCAAATGAATTCTATCATATAGATACAGAAATATTTAACTATTCAACAGTGAACAAACAACTGCATATATATTATAAGTTCACCTACACAAAATCTTTTTCACAGCAATCAAAAAAAAAAGAGAGCTAAATTATGTATGAATAACTTAATCTCGATTTAAATGGACTTTAACTATTATTATTATCCTCATTATTGAAGACTTAAAAGCTTTATTTTATTTTATTTTTCTTACCAGCATAGTTTTTTTTATGATGAAAATGAATAATCTTGGATTATTTTCTGACAATTTCTACATAAAAAAACACTTTTCTTTTGTTTTACCAAAGAAAACATTTAATTAACATATATTATAGAAAAGTTTTTGTCAAAATGTTAATAAAATCATATATATAGTAAATACTCTATATATACAATACAGACAGAATTTCTTTTTTTTTAAATTTCAGTTGTATTAAAATTTGTTTTTAAATAATTCATAATGTAAAATATAACTTGTGAGTATTAAATATAAATTAAAATAAAACGTAGAATGGTTAAGATAAAGTCTAAATAGTTTTTTTTTATACTTACAAAGCAAGTCATATAATTGTGGTTTGTTTTCTTTATGATGGCAAGTATTAATTAGTTTGTATGTGACCATAATATCCTTTAATAATCTCCAGTTTTGAAATATAAAGTGTTTTCCTCATTTTAACTGTCAGATATCTATGGTCAACATTCCCAAACCTTTAATAGGATTCCAAAATATGTATATTCTTCAATAATGACTAAAAATTTGCATAACTTATTACTTAACACAATTCCTACAAAACCTTTCCTCATAAACAGTGGTTGTTTTACAATAGCGTGTTGAAACCACCCGAGGGTGTTATTTCTATGCTAGCGCACAGAAATATGCCGTTTAGGTGGCCGTCTCCGCCGCTATCGAATGTTCTATTTCTAACACATAAGCCTAGAAATAGTCAGTTGATACGGGGAAGGGTACCGGCTGACTGTGTTGATTTCTATGCTAATGCACAGAAACGTGAACATTTAGTCAATCTTGCCGCAGAAGCTATCGTGTCAGCTTACAGCTCAGATTCGGGCTAAGCATTTCGGACTAGCGATCATATTTCACTTTTGTTCACAGTATTGTCTGAGGGTGGCTGGAATTACGATTGTCGAAACTATTTTAATATTCATTAAGATCACCTCCCCCTCTATCTCGCATCTTTTAGGAAGATCTACTAACAATTATCAGCAGAGTCTCATGCTTCCCTAGCCCCCATTTCCTGCTGAAAAAATGGGCCAAGTTTGTTCAAAGCACGCTTCCCCATCAAATCACGCTCTAAGTCACGTTTCGTGCGACAACAACTGTGAGCTGATTAATCGAATAGCTGCAAAAAATAGGACAACTTGTTTTGCCGAATGTCAAAGAAAGAACAAGGATTCTTCTCTGACTTCTGGAACCGACGGTGGTTTGTCAAACAAAACACCTTGAAGCTGCATGCCTGCTGTGTTTTTTTTTTTGCCTGAAGAGCCCAAAAAGTTGCTTTTAATTGCCGTATAGATTGATGTTTTTTGAGGGAGAATTACCGTCAAAACTTGGTCAATCTTCGAGTTGTTGGCGTTCCGTTCTGTTAGCAATTGCAAACACCCTTCCCCCCCTCTCCCAAAGTTGGACTTTGGCTTGTAAATGTTACCGTTAAATGGACAATAGATTTATTTATCAAAATAAAAACAAAACAAACCGAAAAAAAAAAAAAGAAAGAAGAAGTACTTGAATCGGCTGATTTTTTGTTTGTCGTACAATACCGAACCGAAAATAGAAAAGGGTTTAATGAGAATTAAATCAAAACAAACAAAAAATCGGTTAACTACTTTTTAAAAATCATTGGTTTTCATCGATCCATTTTTTTTTGGTTTTTTTTTTTGTTGTTTGGGGTAGCCAAAATAGATTTGATAGCAGCCGTACTTTTATTTTAAATGTGATAAATAACAACTAAAAAAAAAAAAAAAACAACCAAAAAATACGTAGACGGTAAAAAAAACAAACAAACCCCGTCCCCTTTGAAAATATAAATAATGAAAAAAAAGAATCAAAAGCCAAAAAAATGAAGTACTTTTTTTTTGTAAATTCATTTATTTGTAATTTTTTTGTTTATGCATTTGTTTATTTTTGTTTTTTGTTTTGGTCGTGTTTAAACAAAAAATTTGATTTGATATTACTTTTATAAATGTGATAAACAAAAAAAAAATAAAAAAACCAAAGCCAACAAAAAAAAGAAAAAAGAAAAGAAATCCGGCCCCGGCAACATTATATTTATCTTTGTTTACAAACTGAGCCCGCCCTCCAGCGGTTTCAACACGCTATTGTAAAACAACCTAAACAGTTTTAAATTAAATCTGGATCCCACATGTATCTTATGTAATAGTCATTTAAAAGATATGATACCCATTTTTGAAATATGTCCATACTTCTTATCTTTAAGACACTTTGTATTCTACAAACAAATAATTAATCTAAAAGAACTGCTTGAGAAAAATATCAAAATTTTAATCCATACAATGCCATAGTAATTATTCACATTATTAGAAATATGTGGCTTGCTCACTGTTCTGTAATTTTCGATAACAAAAAATACTTTTTATTTTTTAATAAAAAAAAAAAAATATAAGGTTCTAAATAAATAAATAAAGTGTGGTATAATATATTGTGAGGGACTTACAAACTACCATCCATCTGCCCTAAGCTACACCATATTAAGTCTAACCAAGTAATTTCTAAAAACAATTGCTTACTCTTTTTCAAACATGCATACACACACTAAACACTGCAATCAGCAAATTATATTTTTTTTTGTTATAAAGAAAGATAAAGTTTCAAGTTAGACACTAAGAAAATAAATACACCCATGTATATATAGACAATATGACTAACCAAGAGTATTGTAAGTCATCAACTAACCAACAATATGAGATAATGACCTAATGTTAATCATATTGCTAAGCAACCAGACTTGGAAACAAAAAGATAAACCCAATAAATATTTATTTTAATAGCATTACATTGATGTACAATTAGGTAATAATAGACAAGCACGAGCAATTCAACATCTTGACAAACATATTATTTTTTCTTAACAAAGCAAGATGGACGTATGTGTTCGATTTTGAGAACAAATTTCAATCACGTAAGAATAAACAGTAATTTATTTTATCTGTCAATATAAAGCAAAACTTGAAATACCTTCAAGATATAGAAGCAAATCGAATGAATTGTTAAAAAGAAAACTGCAAATTGACATCAAATCATCACAAGAGAATAAGTAAATAACCGCTAACAATCAGCAAGGTCAGTTTTTTGCATCATTTCCCTATGTATAAAAACAACCCTGGAAAAATTACACATACTAATGAGGGTACTGCAATTTGGTCTGGCTAAAAATGCTATGCTGTAGGAGGTCGAGCACCAGTTCTTCAAGCTCATTGAAGCATTATGATGCGTGAGATGCCTTTCTTTATTAAATACTGGTCGATGACAATGATCTTCAGTGGATATTTTCTTCAAAGGAAATGAACCGGATAGCACTGATGATCTACGATCCTGGAGTGAGTGCACGTCAATTACACTGCCCGAGAAGATCTATTACCAGGAGTAATAGACTTTGAACATGATGGACAGTGCTTGCCAGACTCAGAAATTGATTTTTTAAAATTTTATCCAATTTATTTGTATTTTTATTTTATTTTATTTATTTATCATTTTATTTTTACTTTTCATATTTTTCTGTCTTTCTGTTACATCTGGAAGCTTATATTTCAGAAAACAGTAAAGTTTATTTTAAGTGTCGGGGGGGGGGGGAGTTAGATTTCATACATTTTATTTATTAAATAAAATTTAGGTCTATGCACCCCTTCAGTAGCTTGGCATCACCCGACTGAATGTGGTATAAGTTAAGATCTTGAGGTTTTTCCACATTAAAAGCATACAGTAATGACAGAGAATTTTTGTTATTTGTTAAATGTTTTACTAACACTCATTATATATTCATTTTTCGGTATACATAACTAACTTCCTTGAGTGTATGGTTTCTCCTATCAATATTAGGAAATCATATACGTATAGAGGGCGGTCCTCTCCTCCAAGAAGGATGATGATACTCATAAATCAGACAGCAAACATTACTCTATAATACAACTGTAAAAAAAAATAATTAATAAGTCAGATTCGCGATCTTCTAAAAAAATTTTTATTATTATTTTAAACTTTTGTAAATAAAAATGACCAGGGTATGGATTTCTATCACAGGATTTGGGAATCAGGATATTAATCACATTTAACTCTTAAGGTGATAGAAAACCATTCATGACTCATATTATTATATATGTAAATAGTGTTAAGATAGATTCATTATTTAATAAATGTTATTATGTTTTTTCAATCCATTTGGGTCTCTATCTTGTTTCCATCATTGTGCATTCATACCTTTAAATATATATGCTAAACTCTAATATACACACGTCTTTATTTATATGTATACTGATACTGGAAATATTCTGGGAAAGTGCTGTAATTGATCCTCGCTTATATAGAGGCACAGTAGTCGTTGACATGAGTAGGCACATCCCTGAAGAGAGTGGAGTATGAATTCTCCTTGAGTTCGAATATTGAGGCATAATGGAGCTGGAAAGAGGGGGGGGGTGAGATGAGAATGAACTAGCCCAAAGCTAGCCCATTGGAGATGGATGTGATTATGGATTAAGTATTTATTGTGTCCAGGCCAGCATCCTACCTGAAGATCATAGGTCTGACCATAGTTAGATGTCTTTCATCCTTTTTGAGAGAATCTCCAGTCTGTTACAATATATTTATATGCTCTAAAATATATACCCAGAAATATTGAGAAAAATTTGTGAAAAACAGTACTTTTTTCTTAATTGTTCATTATTTTAAAATATAAATTATACTTTAAAACTGAATGTATTTTCCTTATGACACTAGTCATAATAACTATATTTTATAAGCCATGCAACTTACATCATATAAAAAATTTTTTCCCACTGTGCATATGTTAACAAAGTTTATTTTATAAAAAAAAAGTTTTCAAATCTTCATGATAGATCAGAAACTGACAGTTTTTCCACTTTCTCTACTCATTCTTCATAATAACTTTCCTTGCAGCTTGATTAAAAACCAGAATCCACATTGTCTACTTAAAAAAAAATTGACTATATAAGTTTTATGGGTTGTGTTCTGATCTATCATATCAGCCACAGGATGACGCTATTTCTAGCTTAATTTCTAAAAATATGCAGTTTCCGCAGTCCCACCCAAGCATTTAAGCCTTCTTTCTACAATAAATCCTAGAAAGAGTGTTAACTCGGAGTTAAGCCTTCTTTCTATGATAAAACCTAGAAAGTGTTAACTCAGAGTTAAGCTTTCTTTCTACAATAAAATCTAGAAAGAGTTAACTCGGCTGGCGGCTAACGCTATGGCTTTTTCCTATGCTAAAAGCAGAGGAAAATGCCATAGTTGTTTGTGTTATGCACTATATCGTAATGCTGTTACGTATTTTATATAACAGTATCGTATGAGGGTGTGTTAAGTTGATCGTGTCAAAATTATTTAAATTTTCATTGGGGTCTTTTCTTTTTTCATATGAATTGACGTACTGTTACCTTTTAATAGTTCGTGATTGTTCCTCATAAAGCTGTAAGCCTCCTAAATTCTCTATTAGGGTGGGGTAGCACAATATTTTGACGAACAAGCTTTAAGTAATGTTTTAGTGAGTAATTTTCTAAGACCAAGAATATGGCTAATTCAAACACAGAAAACTTGAAAATATGGGAATTGTCAGACACGGAAGCCGGCGCTATAACATTTCTACAGCAGAAAAACATCCTGCTGAAAGAAAAGAGGTATTTGTGCAGCGAATATATGCAACTTGAGGTCCATAAACATCTTTGGACTTTCATTTGTAAGTCTCGTTCTTGCCGACAGAAATGTTCACTTCGTAAAGGGCAGCTTGTTTGAGGGATTCCAAATGGCCTTCGTCAAATGTAAAATAAAAGTAACTTAAATTTTTATTTAACCATACACCCCTTCTCCCAATAATTGTTGTCAATCAAATGTAAAATAAAAGTAATGTAAATTATTATTTAAACATACACAAAAACAACCCACCCCTCCTACTAATTATTGTCAATCAAATGTAAACCAATAAAAGTAAGGTAAATTATTATTTAAACATAACCCAAATTACTATTTGAACATACATCAAAAAGGATCCTCTTGTCAATAAAAATTAAAAAGCAACTATTATTGTCCCATTGTCAAAAATATTATGTAGGAAAAATAATTTATAAATGAAAGAAAGTAAAATTGGTGTTGTCAATCAAATGTAAAATAAAAGTAACTTAAATTTTAATTTAAACATACAAAAAAAAAAGCCCCTTCTCCCAATAATTGTTGTCGGCAATCAAATGTAAACCAATAAAAGTAACATAAATTATTATTTAAACATAAACAAACACACCCCTCCCACTAATTATTGTCAATCAAATGTAAACCAATAAAAGTAAGGTAAATTATTATTTAAACATAACCCAAATTACTATTTGAACACACACCAAAAAAGACCCTCTTGTCAATAAAAATTAAGAAACAACTATTATTGTCCCATTGTCAAAAATATTATTTGGGAAAAATAATTTATAAACGAAAGAAAGTAAAATTGTTTGTCAATCAAATATAAAATAAAAGTAACATAAATTTTTATTTACACATACACAAAAAAACTTCTCCAAATAATTATTGTCGACAATCAAATGTAAAATAAAAGTAACGTAAATTATCATTTAACCATACACAAAAACACCCCTCCCACTAATTGTTGTCAATCAAATGTAAACCAATGAATGCAACAAATTATTATTTAAAGATACATAAAAAAGCCCGTTCTCTCTTGAATTTTGCCAATCAAATTTTAAAAAACAGTAATATTATTTAAAAAACTCAAATTACTATTTGAATATACACCAAAAAAGACCCTCTTGTCAATAAAAATTAAAAAACAACTATTATTGTCCCATTGTCAAAAATATCATTTGGGAAAAATAATTTAGAAACGAAAGAAAGTAAAATTTGTAAACAAAAACAAAAAAAAAAAAGTCAATATTTATAGACAATCGCTAGCCCGGGAATGTTATATTAATGTGTTTTTGGTTAGCAACATCATCAGGCAGCTGACACAATAGATCAGAACACATATGTTTTGTTTGTGAATATCTGATCTTGTTTCCACAGGTTTTGTTAATCTTATTTTTACATCTTTCATATTTTAATTTTGACTATTTTATGACTGGATTTTATTTTAATTACAAGGATTTGAAAAACACTTTCATTGTTTAAATGAATGAACTTGCAAAACAAACATTTGATTATTAAAGTTTGTTTTCAAATCTCTTATTAAAACTGACTTAATCTTTTTTTAATTTGTTTAAAATCTTTTTTTTTTTTTTTTTAAATAGAGTTGTTTTGCAATATATTGTTTGATAAGAGTTTTAATACATTTTACTGGTTTCATTTAAATGTAAATATTTTTTTTTACAAATTTATTAAATTTTTTTGAAATGACAATAATTTATTCATTTGAATATTGCCTATTATTAGTAAATTATATAATAATTTTTTTGAACTTTTGAATGCTATATTTATTAGTATCCTCACAACTATCATTTGTAAATCATGTGGAAGATTACATAGCTAATACTGAAATGATTAAGCCATAATTCATTTTGATATATAAGTGTGTACGTTTACTAATGCTTTTAAAAATTAAAAGACCTTTTCAATCCTTTCTGAAGTCTTAAAAACACGAAGCTGGGTAAAATACTTTTATCATTGAGGATGTTATTACTATGTGATTATTCATATAATAAATGAACATGGATGGCCTTCTCTCTAACAGACATGGAATCAGTGTAGTGAGTTTATTGATTTTTTACCTCTTGAATTTAAAATCAAAAAACATATTTTTTTTCCTCAACTGCCATTCAATGAATTTTTTTTTAACTACCCGCAACTGCAAATCATTTTCACGCAAAGAAACATGACATAAATTAGAAGAACTATATAATATTAAAGGGGACATATATAGAAAAAAACGATAAAAGTCTCAGAAATAAAAAAGTGATTTATATAGTTTTAATTTGGTCAAGGCATTTAATTCAATTAATCAAACAGGTCTGGTTATGCATCAAAGTTTATTCATATTATAAAGTTTGTACATAATGAAATGGAAGGAAGTGTTATTATTTCATGCAGAAAATCTGAGCAATTTAAATTTAAACAATGTTAAACAAGGATCTACATTAGTTCCAACATTGTTTTCAATATTTTTGAACATGGTTTTTGAAACTCTTTATAGGTGGTTTAATGAATCACAGATCAAGAGGTGATATAGATATGATGGTGGAATTTTTAATTTGAATAGATTAAAAGTGAAACCAAGATGTTCATTCTCTTGGATTCAGAATTTACAGTGCTGATTGTTGTATTTTTTGCTGAATAAAAAGATCATTTACATAATATACTTAATGTTTTGAATGCAACATATAAAGATTTTGGCAAGTAATGTTAAAAAACATCTCACATTTTTTATCTATCAATGATGAAAGAAAAACCCTCAGCAACTTTTAGCTTGGATAGTTAACAACTTGAGAATGTAAGCCAATTTAAATATCTTGGCAGTTTTACAAGGTAAAAAATTGATTTACATGTTCAGATGCGTATGTCCTTCAATGTGCGACTGCTTTTATCAATTAAGATTGTTATTTAATCATGAAGAAATAACTATTGCAACTAATTAGCAGTATATAGAAATATTATTTATTTAATTTATTGTATGGAAGAAAAACATGAACATCTTAATAACAGAACATAAAGGTATAGATCACAAAATTTTAAAAATACATTAATAAGATAATATGACCAATGAACATTTCCTTAAATTTGCTAGATGTAATTTTATAGGATCTACTATATCTTTGTTGGATTAGACATGTGAAACCACGGCCAATACAAGACTTCCTTAAAAGAATGCTTTACGTCATACTTAAGAACTTTTATGGGAGAGGTTGACTTCATTTATTTAAAAAAGATTATCTCAAAGACATTTTAAAGAAGTACAATATTGAATGTTTTCATTAGGAAGATATGGCAGAGAATAAAATACCTTAGATAGCTATAATTTAGTATTAACAGAATCCAACCCAAGGGCAGGGTGATGGCACAAGAGGCTACATTTGGATCTGTATGATCCATGTCTTTTGTGAAAATAAAAAAAAAAAAAATTTTATCACCTGCTAAATGTAACTATGTTTTTTTGTCAATACTCTATAATATTATGCCCTATAATGATTATCATATGCAGAATAATATAATTACAGAAGCACTGGTTGTGCGGTGGTGCAAATTTTTCAGTTACGTACAAGAATATAACTTAAATATTACACAGTATTCTAGTCATGTTAATGTGAAATCAACACAGATCAAGAACGATTCTCTTCATTAGCAAGTTTCTCTACTGAATCAGAATTTGCAAAAAAAAAAAAAATATTGAAGATAGTAACAGACTGCAATAAAACATTCAATAAAATATTTTTTACATTATATGTATTTTATTTTGTTTTCTCAAATACTGATTCAATGTTTATTTCATAAAGAAGTATGATACTCTTAAAATTTGAATGACTCTTCATTGGAGTTAAAACAACTTATTGTATTACATGTACCATTATGATTGTAGTTTCATCATACTTTTGCCTATATAACAAATTTATTTTACGGTAAATATGATGATATTTGTATGTAATTTTGTTATTATTTTTTGTAATTTAAAAAAAGAAAAAGATTCTATTTATAAAATAATGTATAAATAATTGCTTATACATTATACTAATTTGTAAATTTTTATTGAATCAAAATTTTCAGACACCTACATGTCTTCAAACCCAGCTATCTAACTCAAATAGCTATATGGAGCTGAGAGATCTTCAGCCAAACAATATATTAAAAGTCTTAGCAATATAACATCGCATAAGACTTAAAGCACAAAATCAATGGTCAGAGGGTGAGGTGGGGTTCCTGACAGAGATATTTTAAATGCTTTCTCTGGCTAAGCGTTTATCACAAAGCTTGCTAAGCAACTGGAAATGCTCATTGTTTATATCTTACAAGTTTAAAAGAATGGGGTCATGTGATCTATGACTATTTTTTATTTGACTATTTATAGTCTCTGCTTTAAGTCTTATGCAATATTATATTGTAAAGACTACTAATATATGGTTTGGCTGAAGATCATCTCAGCCCCATATAGCTATTTGATTTGGATAGCTTTTGTATGTGTCTGGAAATTTCATTTATTGAATCAATATTCGAATAAACAAACTAAAATACATATAAGAGTACCAGACTCCATACAATAGTGCCATCAAGTGCAAGCTTTTGTAATCAATGGATACAGAAAGTTTTGTGCATAAAATCCCTATATAAGGCCTACTCATCTGACATTCCCAGAGTAGTTTCTAGCTTGTGGCTTTCATCAGTAAGAAGCCATGGCTTTGAAAGCACTGCACCTAGATTTTAGAATCTAATGCAACTCTTCAGCAGCTATATTTACCTATTTGGCCGCTAATTATAAAGCTAGGAGCCCAAGATGAAAACGCCATATTTCCAACCCAAGTTCATTTACTTGTATAAACATATAGATCTGAAGTCAGTTCAGCATCTATACATTTTGGTATCTTTGGTTTTTCAACAGTGACAATTATTTTATGGGCAGGATGAAATGGTGATCATGTGATGGTTAAAATACATATACTGCAAAAAATTAAATTTTATTTTCTTGAATGTTTTTTTTTTTCTAGTGAATTCTGATATAAAATAATAAAATTTTTAACGAAGATTTGCAAGTTAATTATAAATATCTTTATCTGCAAATAAGCTTATATATATTTTAACTACTACGTGTTTTTGGTTTTTTACAAAAGACCCCCCGGCGCCACAAAAAATGATACCGGGACACGGTTTTCCTCATGACGGTTCTGAGTATTAAAATATTTGCTAAAAAATTTTTTTTTGCAGATGTTAAACATAACATTGCAAAATATCAAATAAACCAAATAAGGAACCAGTATTATATATAGGGACGTATTTATGATTCACAAACTCATTTATACAATCGTAATAAAACTCATCTCGGTTGCATTATTATTGTTTTTGTAAATTCTCTTTTGTTGGGATTGGAATGATCCATATTCGTTTGCGCGTGGCTGCTACTTAGGAATTCCGTACATAAAAATACTATGAAAAGGAATTTAAAAAAAAATAACGCTAGACTTAATATTTTCTGAAAATAGCGTAGATAAAGAAATATCATTAAAAGAAATGATTTTGAGAGCAGAAGGTATATATTACATAAATTATAATGAACTTTTTCAAAATGCGTTAATTGTACAAAAAAAAAAAAAAATCACACTGTCCGGGGCCAATTTCAAATGCTCAATATTCTTTTAATAAATTAAAGCTTTATTAAAAATTATCTTCGCTCTATAGCTAGTAAAAATTGGTAAACGCACTAGCTAAGTATAAATAAGCTAACATTAACATGAAAATAGCAATAAAAAAGTTTTTCGTGCATTTCCTCGCTTGTGTGGCTTCCAATTACTCCTAAAAATGTAAGTTTCTTTTCTTGTTATTTATTCTTCTTTACGGAAAAACATTTACAGTTAATATACGTCATTTATTTACAGTTCTATATACAGCAAAGACCGCTATACGTGAAAAATACGCATGTAAATATAAGTATTTTTTTAAATCTTTTTTTATTAGCATTTACACTTGGATATAGTTACATACACTTTTTTTTTTAGGTGTGAAAAAGTAGTTAGTTAATTTTTTTAAAAATAGAGGGCGAATTGTTCGGGACGCTAAAAGTCAGGATTACCGAAGTTACATTTTTAAAATGCAACTTCTTTATCAAGATATTTTTTTTCCTAATCAAATATGAATTACTGTATTTATAAAAGTATTTACGGTTACATTTAATTATAAACAATATATAATAAAAATATTTAATAATTATAATATTTAAGTAATTATGTATATATAAAATTATAAATTATCAGATGTAATTCTTACTTAAATATAAATCTTTTGACATTATGTTGAAGATCCCTACAATACTTATACCTTAGTAGAACACTCGGACCCCTTTACCAAAAAGGCCTGCTCGAATTCAGATTAGTCATAAAGCCGGCCATGAGCGCTGCACGACTTTCAAAGAAACTTTTTGTCTAAAATATTTTGATGCAAAATCATGTATATTAAAAAAATAAAAAAAACTATTATTTCACTTATCGATCTTCCGCGGCAATCAGGAATATTTGGCGATATAGTTTCCCGTCTGGGATCTTAGCGCATCCTATGGACCAATTTACAAAAGAATATAGAAATGATACTAACCTTCCGAATCCTTTAATACCATTAGCTCCACGATTTAAACACTGTAAACGAAGTTTTTCAATAGGAGTTTTAGAAGTTACCAATTGCTTTTGAACATCTAACTTTAAGTCCCTTTCGTATCTAGCTGAGATCGCCATCTTTAAAAGGTAGGTGGAAAACGATGGGTGTAGAGTACAGGAAGTTCGTTAGAAAAACTATGAAGCAGATATGCTTCATGAAATGCATTAGAAGATTAAAACGGCGAAAATTTGATAAATTTACTAAAATTAAGTTTCCTAGAAATATTGATAATTCAAATAACAATGCGAATATTTTAGAAATATATAAAAAATAATCTCGTTTTAAAAAATATTTCCTTCCCTGAGTCGATTAGATATGGGATTGAGAATAGAAAAAATACATGCATGCATCACCTTCCTCTAAATTTCCGTTACTATAGTTACGAAAGTTGTTTAAAGACTAAATATTAATTGTATTATAAATAAGGAAATGTAGTACATAACAACTCAAAATGGCGGAGGTTCCACCAAATTAAATTTAAACATTAGAATTGTATTCGTTTAACTGATTTTAAAATATTCGTTCAAGTCCGATGTTTTTGGTAATCAAACCATGAAAGTCCATTGTAAAGCATTTATTTCAGAAAATAGTTGACTGAATAACGTCTGTGTAAGAGAGAGAATTTTTAATAATTTCAAAATTCATATACTAAAGTTCTAATTAATCCGTACGATTACATGAGAGCGTCGCAAACTTAATTGAATGGCTTTATTGATCGTTAAAAAGTTCGAGTGCCGGAAGTGACAGCATTGGAATCGCTACGAGGACTACGCTCCAGAATCTTAGTCTGTCAATGTATTAGACCACGCAGATGATCTTATTGTCAATGTAATGATTATTTAGTATGACAGTTTGTCACTATTCTCGCCATTCTTTGCAAGTATTTTCAATTATGTTCATTAAAGTGTAAAATTTTTTAATGCCGTTGTTGCTCCTCAGTTTCAGAACAATGTGAGCAGAGTGCTGTGATTTCCTTCTTTTAATGAAAATGTTTTTAAAAAAAATATTCAATATTAGTTTACACACACACACACACACACAATATGCACATAAATGTCTTTTCGAAAAACTCGTACTTTGCATTGTAGCATATTCACTATTTACATGATGTTTTTTTTATGTTGATTTCATTTTTACACCCATTTTTGATTTGCTTTGTATTACATACTTTTTCTTTTGTTAGTTGAGTCCAATAATAAATTTCTATAGATATTTTATATTTGTAAACAAAAAAAAAAGTATTGAATCATAGACAGATATGACTCATTCTATGTATGATAAACATGTCTCACTCAAAATTTATGAAGTGCTTATATAGTATAGGAATTTTTAACTGATGTGCCCTGAACCATTAAAGACACAATTTTTTCTAAAAAGGATAATTCTATAATTAAGGAACAATTTTAAGAAAATTAAACATGGCCTGGAGAAGGCATGACTAATCACAAGATTAAAATTGAGATTGGCTGCAATTACTTTTATAGGACAAAAGCCCATTCGAGGAAATTCATGATGTTTATATAGTATGAAATTTTCATGCTGAATGCAATAAGAAGGCTACTGCTATGAAGATATATTCCAAAAAAGAAATAAAAAGCAAGAAAATCATTTTATAATTATTCTTCTCATTGCTGAAGTTGTTATAGAGGAGGAAACTAATAAAAATAGTAAGAAAAATAATGTTAATAATTAAAGAGTTTTAGAAACTGAATAGAAATCATCCCATTTTATCAATAAAACCATGAGCTACAAAATGTCAATAATTCCAAAGAAACCTCTTAGACCTCATGTCTCCCTTTATCATTCTTTAATGTACATGATTTCTAAAATTGTAGTTCTAAGGTTTTCCTGAAGGTTTGTGATGATGGTGTTCTAGTTGTATTTTTATATTGGACTATTTCCATAATCTAATATGAGTATTTAAATATTCCAAATACATTCAACTGTTAGTGATAGTACATCAAACAGGTTAGTATATGCACAATCTACTTCCGTAACATTATCTTTGTCCAGTTAATAACTAATTTTAAAATCATTTTTATTATTAACCAGTACCAATATAAAATTTAATTTTTATATATTTACTTAATCAATATATATATTTTAAATAAATTGCTAATTTCCCTTCTTTCTCTTAAATTATCACAATTTGAACTTTAAACATCACATGATTACCATTTCTTAAGCTTACACAAGTTATTTACACAGATGCTAAACTCTTCATACAATAGCACCACCAGTGCAAGCCAGAGCAATCGATGAATGCAAGAAGGTTTGTGCATTAAATCACTATCTAGTGCCTATTCATCCAATATCCCCAGACTAGTTTCTATCTTGTGGTTTTTGCCAGTAAGGAGCCTTGGATCTGAGAGCACTGCACCTAGATCTTAGGTTCTAATGCAACCTCTCATCATTCACCTTTATACCTTATTGGCTAACTATAAAGCTTTGAGTGCAAAATGAAAACACAGTAATGTTTTCAATTCAAGCTCATTGGTTTGTATAATTGTATAGATCTGAACTCAGTTCAGCATCCATACTTTTTGTTGTCTTAGGTTCTTTAATAACCATAGTCACCATAATCCTATTGGGCAACCACTAAACATCACATGATCATTTCTTATGCTTACACAAGCTGTTTACACAGAAGCTAAATTCTCCATACAGTAGTGCTACCAGTGCAAAACAGAATAATCAATGGATGCAAGAAGGTTTGTGCATAAAATTCCTATCTTGTGCCTATTCATCTAATATCCCCAGACTAGTTACTAGCTTGTGATTTTCATCAGTTTAGAGCCTTCGATTTGAGAGCACTGCATCTAGATCTTAGGATCTAATGCAACCCTCCAGCAGCCACCTTTTACTTTATTAGCTAACTATAAAGCTTTGAGTGCAAAATGAAAATACAGTAATGTTTTCAATTACTTGTATAGTTGTATGGATCTGAACTCAATTCAGCATACACACTTTTTAGTGTCTTGGTTCTTTAATAATATACTCAATTGGGCAGGATTGGTTTTAAATCACCAAACATCACATGATTTTATGCATAAACCTTCCATCCATCCATTGATTACTTTGGCTTTCACTGGTGGTGCTACTGTATGGAGATTTTAGCCTCTATGTAAACAGCTTGTTCAAACAAGAAATGGTGATCACATGGTGCTTAGTGGTTTAAAACCAATTTTGCCCAATAGAATTATGGTGACTATGGTTATTAAAGAACCAAAGACACCAAAAGTATGGATGCTGAACTGAATTCAGATCTATACAAATGTACAAGCTAATGATCTTGAATTGAAAACATTACTGTGTTTTTATTTTGCACTCGGGAGCTTTATAGTTAGCTAATAAAGTAAAAGTTGGCTGCTGGAGCATTGCATTAGATCCTAAGATCTAGGTGCAATGCTCTCAGATCCAAGGCTTCACACTGATGAAAGCGACAAGCTAGAAATTAGTCAGGATATTGGATGAGTAGGTATTAGATAGGATTTTATGCACAAACCTTCTCGCATCTATTGATTACTCTGGCTTGCATTGGTGGCGCTACTGTATGGAGAGTTTAGCCTCTGTAAAAACTTTAACTTTCTGTTATAAAGTGACTTCTCTAATCTTAATTCTATATATATTCTTACTCTTTATTAGCCATAACTTTTCTCTTAATTTTGTCTTTTTTATTAATGTGTTTTCCGTTCCATACTTTGTTATTGTAACAATCAGCAATGCTCACAGTACACTCATTTCATTTTTATGCAGAAAAATTTTTGTCCATTTTTTTTAGTATATCCTGTTATCTTTTTACTTTCTTATTTATTGACTTTTCCTTAAAATCCAACTGAAGATTATTGTCTTTCTATTACTATTCATAAAGTACAAACATTTCCAATTTTCACATATCTCTTGTAATATTTGATATATTATCTCTTTTTTAAATTGCTTTGTTTACTGTCCACATATCTGTATCCAAAGCATATACTCTGATTTCTCTTTGAATTTTTCTTCAACATCTAATATTAATTATAAATTCTTAGTGCATCATTAAACTTGATAATCCAACCCCCAGATTCCATATAATTCTTAATATGTCATTTCCATTATATGAAAGTAGTAGGCAGTCCTTTTTTTGTTTCTTGCATCACTTATTAATTTCATTTCTCAATCATCTAAATATTTTTTTGCTCATTCAAAATCTTTAAATTTATTTCTTATTAAAAAAAAACAAAAAAACTTTTTTTATGTTTGCATTTATTATTATCATTATTTTTGATTTTTAAGTTTAATCTGTATTTCCTTACCTATTTTTTCATAAGTCTAAAAAAATGCCTTTAAATTTTTTCTATTTTTTTGCATCCAGGAATGCATCATCAGTAAAGAAAAAACCTGAAAACATAATCCTTTACCCTTCATTAAAGTATTTTAATATCCTTTACATATACTTTTATTGCCAATTTTTGTTTTTTAAATGTAATAAGAACAATATAGTAGACATAGAATGTCATTGCCTTATTCCCATGTAACAAAGTTTCTAATAAATATATTTCAGGTAGACAAGAGAGCAATTGGCAGATTATAAACTTGCCATCTGAACTTTATTAGTCTTTGTATATAAATAAATAAATAAAAAGCCAATCAGCCATTAATTAGATCTTAAATGCATGCTTATTAGCAGATCAATCTTCCTCACAACAAAATAGTTGGTTCTTGTAAATCATTCCACATTCCCATTAGTAAAATTCTCTGCAGTGAAGAGATTTTAAATTTGTCCATGAAGCCACTAACAAATTTAAAACAGAAATCCTGAGTGTCATTCATTTTAATAATATTATTTTTCATTTTGTTGTGACTGCCTTGTCACTAGCAGAATGATGATTCTGACACTGCTAGCAATATCTCATATTCTTCTAATTTCTGTCTCAATTGTAGTGTAAAAACTGAATTTTTTTTAAAAGAAATATAATTTACTAATGATTTTTTGCCATTATCATATATATATCCAATTATAATCTGTTTTGACACAAATATTGCATTTGTCTTAGTAACAGGAAAACAACAAGTTCTACCTGTAATATCATGACAATAAAATATGCCAATATAATTAAACCCATTTTAAATAATAAATATACTAAGCTTATTTGAATTACTCCCCAAATATTAGTGAGCTAGAGTAGAATTAAAAAGGGCATAGTAAACAAATTACATTATTTGCACATTTTGCAAGAAAAAATTAATTGCATGCTGTATGTATCTCTCACAACTTCACAATCCTCAAATTGTATACTTTCCATAGCCATCATCATCATTAGCAATCATTTTTAATGAATATGTCCATTCTAATTCCAGAAGTCAAGGAATCAAATGATTCATTATTATTCACTTCAGGAGATAAAACTACAAACAACAAAAATAAAAAAGTAAAGAATAAAGTATAAATGAGTTTTGTAATGATTATACAAACCCACCCATAAAACATAAAAAATATTCATGTATATGCCAAGTTGTTTTTTAGTTTGTTTACTTGATGTTCTGTGATGCTTTTAATTTTAACTGTAGCAAATTTTATTTTCAGAAGACAATATTTCATGAAAGCATTTATTATAATATTTATAAGAGAAATGCAATCACTTTCCAGTGAAGATCATATCCAAGTTTACCAATAAAATATCTTTGATAAATAAATCACTATTCATTCATTTTACATGTACAACCCAGTGAAGTTGTATCATTGCAATAGTGGCTTATTAGTAACACATCTAAAAAAATTAAAAATTATATTAATTGATAAAACATCATATGATTATCATTTCATAAGCTTACATAGGCTGTGAATAATAATAGAAAACTCTCCATACAGTATTGCCACTAAGTGCAAGCCTCCTTATTAATCAGTGGATGCAAGAAGGGTTGTGCATAAAATCCTTATCTAGTTCTTACTCATCCAGTATTCTTAGACTAGCTTCTAGTTTGTTGCTTTCATCAGTGAGAAGTCTTGGACCTGAGAGCACTATATCTAGATCTTAGGATCTAATGCAACTCTCCAGCAGCCATCTTTTTACAATTAACATTGCAGATAGCTTTATAGTTAACCAAATAGGTGCAGCACTCTCAGGTCCAAGGCTCCTTACTGATAAAAGCCACAATCGATAAACTAGTCTGGGGATTTTGAATGAGTAGACATTAGGTAGGGATTTTATGCACAAACCATCTTGCATCCACTGATTACTAAGGAGATTTGAAATTGGTGGCAATACTGCATGGAGAGTTTGTTATTATATATTAATTGAGATTTTTGCCATTCATATTTTTATAATCTTAAGGAACATTTTCCCCATTGCTTTTATGTTATAATGATAGGTTTCTGTTTTAGCTCCACACGGCAAAAATGACAAAATAACAGTCCTAATATACAACAAATTTATTTTCAATAGCTATGTCACTATGGTGAAATATCCTATTTTTTAACTTATACAACTAATCTGAAGCATATAATTTAACATTCAAGTCTGTCTTATTGAACAAAATTATAGTTACAAAAGTATTTAAATTGATTCACATTTCCAAACCAATAATTACTGAAGACACATCCCTCCCTACTATTAAAATATTTGCAATTTTAAAACATTCCCTAGTAAAATAAATTTATTATTAATTTTTCTAAGATTAAAACATTCTGCAGATCATCTTTTGAAAATCAGCATACAAATTCTAATTAAAAACCCTATTGACAATTGTTTATAAAATAAACCACTTCAGTTTGGTCACTATGAGGCTTCTTGAGAAAAAAAAAATTACTCGGTATATTTAAGTAAATATTATCTGCAGTTGTTACTTGGACTTTTTAGCTGTTCCATACACCCAATTGTCTGTCACATGAGCTGATTTCTTTAAATCATTAAACTTACTGTATAAAATTTATCTGAAATAGTTAGATTATTGGGAGAACATTTTCAATCTTCCATTCTTCTACAGAATCAATTGATTTTGGTTTTTCACTTCAGTCACTACCACCATTCTCAATATTTGTTAAATAAAACATGTTAACATAGTATTATTTAACCCAGGAGTAATTATTAATGAAGATAGTAATGGAGCTCTCTCTCTATATATATATATATATAATAAAGAATCTATTTAAATATTCCATAAAATATAGATTTAACAGCAACTATAAATGCAATAATAATTTTTTAAAGATTGGAGCACATCTAGATAATGAATTATAGATAGTGTATTTTTATTTTAATTATATCAATTCTTTATACTTCTATAACAAAGTATTAAATTAAAAACTGCCTAGCTTTTCTTTTAAATTCAGTATCATTAACTGAATAAAAATCTATGATTTCAATGTTCAGATGTTATTTGATGAGTTTACAATTTTATATATTAAAAATAAATAAGTAAATTGCTTACATGTTTTTATTTAATATACTTGTTACCACAAATTGAATAATAAATATGTACATTTTATTCCATATTGATTCATTTTTTTCTATAGTCATTGATGTGTATTGTGTAGATTTATTCAGAAGATAGATCGCATGCTTTAGAAACACCCTCTGTAACAGGATTTAATATAAATTGATTTCACTTGTCTACATGATAAGATATAATAAAAAGCTACAAAGATAAGATGTTGACTTTTTTAAAAAAAGTTTTCTATAGAAAAGTGAATATATTATTTCAAATAGTTTAAAGGATTAGCAAATGAGATACATGAACAAGTTTAACAAATCTATAACTTTTTGTTCTGTGTATTTTTTGCTTCTAGAGTTTCAATGGTTTTACTTTCTTATGAATAAACATCATGGATCTCTACTAAAGGGGATAATAAAGAATTCAAAAAGTTCAAACTGCAATAGGGATTTCCATTTATTAAATACCAATGGGAATTAATTTATTTCCTCATGAAAGAGCATTTGGTAAGGTCACAAAGGTTATATGATTAACAATAGTAGTAGTATTATAAAAGAGATTTGAACAAACAACTAGTGAAACGATGAATAAATTATATTGGAAAACCCAGATATTACACAAAATTTTTATTAGTAGATGCATAATTTACTTTAAAAATAACTTATGCTACTTATCATTAAGAATTTGAAATATGAAGATTCTGATAAACTTACATCTGATATGTTAGATTGACTGAGAATATGAATCAAAACCAATGTGTGAGTCAGTGATCTTTTGTTATTAAGTCTTTAGATTTATTAAGGTCTATTACAGATGTTCTCTAATAGTTTTATGCTTTTCAAACAGAGGAAGCATGATCTCATCATTGATTAGCCATTTGATGCAAAAAGAGTTAAAACTGATTTTAAAGTGATAAATTGAAAATTTTTAATTGAAACTATGGTATGTAATAAGCTGAAACAAAATTTCAATGTACCTAAGGATTGTGCCTATTTTGTAATAGATTTAGGATTCTAAAGATAGAGTTGATTGTTATGAAGTTTTAATGTATTTGATGTAACATTTGTTAAAAAGCAATATTCAAATCATCTTATAGATTCTTGTATTGCATGGAAACTTAATGACAGAATCTCATAAAATTTACTTATGTATAGGTGCTTATTTTGGATAAATTTCTGTAGGATATTTATTAAATAAATCATTTTGTTATCAGACTGCATGTTTTTCAAATATATATTTAATGATATTGGAAAATGATAATATATAAGTTGCTGTTATAGTTTTTTTTTGAATGTAAATAAATAAAACCAAAAAAAAAGCTTCAATAACAACACATACGTAAAAGGTTTTTTTTGATAATGTTTTGTTGCTCTCCTCATTATTAAAACCATTATATGTAAGACCATATAGATTATTTTACTACTACTTTTTCCCAGATTGACTTTTTCTATCTGATTTCCATCTAACTCTTTTCATGTAACTATTATATAGTAATAAAAACAATATTACATATAATTACATTATTTACTGTTATTAAAGATTTGTATATATATATATATTATAATTGCATACGCATATATGGATGTATCTATTTATAAATCAAATATACTAATTATAGTGTACAGATGTATGTCTTTACAGATATAGAATATTGTACAAACCTAGAGATATACACATGCATTATATTAATTTATCGATCATTTGAACTTGAATAAAAAATATCTCTTCTTATTCAGCATTTCCTAATTACTAAGGGTATCCTTAACCGAAAATCTATATTTTTATGCTCCATATATTTCTTTTTTTTTTCTTTTCCATGTGTCAAAGCATTGGCCGGGAAGCAACCCTGCAAACCTGGGACAACTGTTTGTAAGGCAGCTGTGCTAACCACTGGACCACCAACACTTGATGATCTTTCCTTGATATTTATCTATGATAAGAACATTTTTATGTTCTTCAGCAAATCTTTCCATTATTTTCTCATATTCCTTCTGTATATAATTATATATGTAATATTATTATTTTTCATCTCGGTGTTAATTAATATGTACATAATAATTATATAAAAGAAAAGAAATAAGAAAATTATTTAAAAAAAAAAATCTAAATGTACTTATGTATAGGTCTATAAATGTTTTCAATAATATATATGGTATACTAAGGAGGAAAGTAAAATATTATTGAAAGAAGCTATTATGTATTAAAAAAATACAATATTTGTAGTATTATCTTTTTAAGTTTTATTTATAAATATAATCATATGAATATCTACAAAAAAGATAATGCCATGCAGAATTTGGAAATTATAATAATAAAAGTCTACTATATTTTTAACAGTGTTTAAAGTTTATACCTAATCTGATAATAATACTAACAAATAGTTGTTAAAAAATTGTTATATTTATCCAAAAATAGTATACTTTATTATGGTAATTAACAAAATACATTAGCAATAAATAATGAACAATGATGTCATTCGAGAGAATTTGGTCATTTGGGACAATTTATGAAGCTAGTTCACTAGAAATGCACCATGGAGGCATTTGACTTTTTAAAATGCCTTTATTTATTTGTTTGAAGGAGAATAATATTTAGCAGAAAATTTTTAAATGTATGTATATATTTAATTATATTGTTTAAATAAATCAAATTGTTATATCTGTATGTTATACTATATAGACATTAATAAATTTAATAAGAATTCCATAAGTTGTTATCTGTATGTTTACAACTAAAAGCACATAAAATGCAGAGAAACAAGATGATATAGTATTAAACCACTAAATATCACATGATCACCTCTTTTATGCTAGCACATAACTATTATTAAACAGGCAAAACTCTCCGTACAATAGTGTCACCCTGTGCCAACCAGAAACTAGTCTGGAAATGTTGGATGAGTAGGCACTAGATGGGGATTTTATGCACAAGCCTTCTGGCATCCATTGATTATTCTGGTTGGCACAGGGTGGCACTACTCTGTGGAGAGTTTTGCCTGTTTAATGATGTAGTGTTGTTGTTTTATAATTGGTTTGCTTTAATATTTCGAACATTGGCTAAGTAAAGATTTATTCTTATGTTAAATAGCTGAGTACACTTTTGGCTGGTGAAGGGAAATTCAAAACGATGAAGGAAACCAATTAATTACAAATAGGAAAAGGTGAATAACCTGAATATTGTTGTTTTAGTAAGTATTTATCAATTTGAAGATCATCTGAAAATGTAATTTCATTGAGGTTACAGTTTTAAAAATATTTTATAGTAGAGAAAACTATCTTTGGAAAACTTCTATGTTCATCAGATTAAAACTGATTCTTAAGTGAGCATTAAATTGTGACCAAATTGTCCCTGTATAAGATTTAATTCCAAGCCTTAGTGTGGTTACCTACATTTATGGATAGTTGGAAACTATATATAGTACACATTTTAATACACCTTGACATATATAGAATAGATATTTACATGTATACACATAATATAATATAACTACTACATATTATTTTTGATAAATAAAACTCAAAATTAATAATTATAAGCTATTTTATTTGTCTTAGTTCAATAATTTTATTTAACTTATAATCAATGTTTTAATTAATTTTTAAAAAGGATTACACTCAAATGATAAACTAAAGAAAAAAGAAATCTTTGAAAAAGAAAAAAAAAGTTTTTCAAATATTTTCAAGTTTTTAAAAGGATTATTACATTGTGTTGGTTTTTAGAAAGATTACATTGAATTGGTAAATGGATTTATTATTGACTAAGCTGAGCTATACTTTAATCAAGAAATTGGAAGAGAGGAGGGATTAATCATAAAACAAAATTACTGTTTTGATTTATGTTTCAAAAAGGAACTTTATTGATTCAAGGTAAAATTTTTGGTAATCATCTGAAATTTGGGCATGGCCGCTTGATGCTATACAAAATCAATCAAATGTAACAGTACCGGGCTGCAACTTTTTTTTTATTAAACAAATTTTTATTTCATTTATAGCATGATTTCTTTTTTATTAAACAAATTTTAATATTCATTTTCATTTTTTTTTTTAACCTGACATTTTTCTTTATTCAACAATTTTTGGTAATTTAACTTTTAAAAGACTGTTTCACAACGAAAAAACTTGTTTTAACCCCGCCGAAAAAATATAATACAATCATTTGGGATTTGTTTCGACTTATAATACAATCATTTGGGATTTGTTTCGACTTTGTTCTACCTTTTTTTTTTTGGTTGACTAAATTGTTTTTCTTATTATTATAAAATCAAAAGTAACTTTTGTATTTTTGGGGGTTAAAAAATTATTTTGAAACAGCCACCCCCACCCTCGGATAAATAATTGTAACGAAAAATCAATTTTTTTTTTAAACAACTTTTTTTTTAACTTTTATTTATATTTCGTTTGAAATACCTTTTTTTTTTGGCTTTTACAATAAACTGCTTTTTTTGGGAGTTTTATATTTTGTTATTATTAACAAAAAGTAAATAAAAGTAGTAATTTGTTTTAAACCCGCTGAAAAAAGATAATCCAAATACTTGTCAATTTCTAATGAAATAAAAAAAAAATACACAAACTTTGGATTTTTTGAACTTATTTTTATTTATTATTTTATTGCTGTAATGAAAACAGTCTGGTATTTTGGAGGACATTATGTGCCTGAAAAATCTCACTTTCTGTACTTGGCAATTCTGAAAAGTTTAAAAATTGCATGTTCTTCTGAGACATTTTATTGGTCTTGTATATTTTCCATGCTGAAACATGACAGCGCGTGAGTTTTGTTGAAGCGTGTCCAAACATACTCTTTGCCAATTTTTTACATATTAACATTTTTTTAGGGAAGGGTGGAGACCATATGACAATTATTAGTGATTAGCATTATTTAAATATAAATGGCATTACTCTATTATGGAAATTTGAAAAGTTGTACCGCCTTGCAATTAAAACATCCTCAAGCGATATGGTAATCAGCTATGAATAGAACAAATATACAAATTGTTTAGAAGCACAAAACAGGTCATAATATTTTTGTGCAATGTCATGTACAGCAGCCTGTAATGGGTAATACAATACCAATGTATTAGCCATAAGACGGGCTGCAGAAATGGCATTTTTATGTGTTTTGACACAACACCATCAAGCGGCCATGCCCAGATTTCAGATGATTACCAAATTTTTCATTGTTTACATTTGTATATACAAGATTTCTTTATATTGTTTACATTTTTAGCTTCAAAATAACATTAAGTTTCATCTTATAGGCCCAAATGTGCAGGAACCACATTCTGTCAGCTGCAGAAGTGGGCCGAGATTACAACGGTGCACTGATATTGTACAATTGAGCAGTGGCTCAAAGCTGTCCAACCACCTTATACAATAAATTAGGTGTTACAGGTGTATTAACTCAGATCAAAGGACAGTCAATCAAGGGATGCTTCTGTCCATTCAAGGCAAAATATATGCAGGAGAAACAACTCTCATTCTGACTGGCAGGTCCCAAACTACTACTCCCAGACCCCATCCATGTCCAGTCAAGCCAGAACTCCACTTATCGAGAACCTAGACCCATTCCTTGGACAAAAGGTTAATCCACATCACCCCCTCCCCCATAAGGGGGTTAGATTTATCTGGGTGTCCCATTGGTTCAGCCGATCCTGAACACTAATCAAATCAAAGAGGGCTGCAAGAACCATGCCTGGTCATATCCCTTCTCTAGGTGTGGCAATGATTGCCATATGCCCCCACATATAAATGAACCCCTCACGAGCATCGCCTCCACCCCTGAGACCAAGGGTTCAGGAAAATATATGAATTCAACAATCCAAATGGGCAGGGACCTGGCCAAAAATGTACTGTCATCCAAGAAAACATGAAAACAAAAAAAGGAAAGAGTACAAGTCAACATGGTTCACAAGCAGTCCATCAAGGGGGCGCAGCAGCCCATCAATGCCAAGCTTGTGTGGGAACAATGACTCAACCAAACCAGTGGGCCCAGACATCCCTTCCCTGGGTGTGATGATCACCATCTGCTCCCACAGATGACTAGGCCTACCATGACCATCCCCCTGACAAAGTCATGTGGACCCATGCTCTTGATGCAACAGTGTTGGTGTAGGTCAGTCCAAATAGGCCGGGACCACATTCGGTCTACCTGGCCATCTAGACCAAGGAAAATACACTGCATTACATAGATGATCAATTACAAAATACATGGAATTAAATGCCTTGATTTACAAAAATACATGTTGTAAAATACATTGATTCATTGTAGTCTTGAAATCAGTTTTGGCTGCACACCACCAGAACACACCATTTGTTCATTTTCACTTTATACACTAAGGTCCAAGGGATTGTCAACTCCTTATGCCTGCCAAATGTTCAAAATACCTGTTCAGCTCACCGACTACAAGGTTCTCCAGGGTTTACAATCCGGCCTATATATATTTCCACTTAATAATTCTGATTATGAAAAGTGTGATTGGCATTGTAGGGATTCTTGCTTGTTGTTTAATTGTACAGAAGAGGTTGATGGCAAAACCTTATTTTGACAATTGGTTCCTGTGATACTACAGTGGGTATGATCATGGTACAATTTCAACTGACTCTTGTACATTGATGGTATTTGAGTTCTGCTTATCTAGATTGAATTCTAGGTCTTCATTAGTAATCAAGGTTTCATTTGTGTAATCCGAAAGTTTATAATTAATCTTTGGGATAATCTCAGTAATTTTTGGATTAAAAGAGGTTGAATAATTTGCAGCTTCAATGTCTCTGTTTAGGTCTATAACATCATTTATATTTATTTTTGTCTTTAAATCATTGATTTTTGGCTCAGGATTTACTTGTGGTAATTCTATGTTAATTTAAATTTTTTAAATTCTTTTTGTGGTGCCACATTGGAAAAACTTAATTTTGGTGCAGGGAGAAAGCTTAAATCATAATCTATAATGATTGATTCTAAAATTGAGATTGAATTAATGTTTAAAATAATTTTTTGCTCCTGCACTGATTTGCCACATTTAGCCACTGCTAGTTCGACACCTCGATATTGTAACTTTTTTCCTATGAAAGATTTAATGCTGAGATTTATTTTTTCCATGGTTTTATGATTAATTTTTATATCTAGTATGTTCCCTGGGCTATTTTCTGTCTTTCCTGACTGGTTTGCAGTCATAGAAACTTGTTTTACTTTATTAATATCTGATAAGGTGACATTCTTAAGACTGTCTTTGTTAAACATTTTTTTTCTTTTCCCTTCTTTCTTCCAACATTTTCAATGGGATTTGATTTCCAAATCCTTTCTCAATTTATTTTATCATTAAAAATAGGATTTCTAGTGACTATTCCTTTTTGGATTAATTGGTTTCATTTTAAGTTCTTTTTCTAAGTTTTATGTTGCTCTAATGATTCTAAGAATTACTTGTCCTGGCTGGCTATTTGCATAAAACAGACTAACTGATAATTTCAGTTAATTATGAATGAAAACATGTAAAATTTTTTGTAAAAGTGATAAAACAATAAAACAAGTACTCACATCTTAGCAAACTTTTCTGATGAACTCACTACTTGACAGTGTAAGGAGTCCCATCCTTATGGAACCAATGAACAGTCAACTGCCTCAAATGGCTGCAGGAAATTAGTTTTGATTTATTGTTTTAATTATTGCTACATGAAATATTTCTTCTTATATAAAAATAAGTATATAACTAGTTTAAAATTCTATATTATTTATAACAAAATTAATTTAATATAGTATGCAGAATTTCTACATATATAAAATTGTTTAATTAAATTTTCAGCAGGATTTGAAGTTATATATACTGTAAAATTGCTACTTTAGTGGGAAAAATATATTTATGTTTGTGGTTACAGTGATCAATGATTACACTATCAACTAAAAATATAACATTTTTTATATTTCTAATTTTTTCATTTAGTATTTATTTAAACTCTGGTATAACTGAAATTGCAAATATGAGCAGGGGATTGTTTCATTGCATCAGTAAAACAATTCTTTCAGATCCATATTCAGTAATATTAATGATTTACTGTTAGCATTACAATCTTTGGATGAATAAAATGTATAATTAGTATTATAAGTTAATGCAGAAATTAATCATTATATTTGTTGTCAATCCTATTAATCAGCAAAACTTATTTATTTGCTGTGCATAATAAAATTTAAATAGGTAAAAATGATTATTAAATAAGTTTAGAAATTTTTTTAATTTCTCATTTAGTCATAAACAAAGGCTAAAACAGACATGGGGTAGATTTAACTTGAAAGTTAAAAAATGAAGAATCTTAAAAGTATTTAATACATTATATTGTGGATATGAGAAAGAGAAATTATGAGGATATGGATGACTAAAAGTGAAGAAAAATATTCACAAATGAGATGTTAGATGATGCAAAAGGAGAAGTAAAACTCAAGGTTCTACAACTAATCAGGATGATGTACAAATGGGACAAAAAAAGAATGAAAAATATTACATTTTTTAGGAAAAGATTTATGGAATAATATACACTTAGATTCATAATTTAATAATAAAAAAAGCTGGTTATAAGTCATATTGAATATTATAGAGATGTTAAATAGGTATACTGTTAATATTATACAAAGAATTGAGTTCTTTTAGAATATGGTTATTAAGGCAGTAGAGAGTAAAATGGCTGGTTTTACATATGGAGTTTTTTGATTTTCTGGAGATCAAATTTCAATCTATAGTTTTGCTTACTCAGTAAATATGTGGTCATTTCTTTCCAGAATGCATATTTGATAAAAAAAATGGCATGACAACAAATTTCAGAATTTGTTTATCTCAGAAATTTCCTGTTAATTGTACTTGTAATATAAAGCATAAAATTGTTTTCTAAAAATACTTTTTTCTCACCAAAGAACTATTTTATTATCAATAATTTAAATCCTATTTTATTTATAGAAATGACAATAAGGATCATGTCTGACATTGTCACAGAATGTATAAAAAGTCAAATATGAAATTAAGATTAGATTTTATACTACCTAATGCTATTGTTTTATTGAATTATGTAGTAATGATATTCTATTTCATAAATAAAATAAATGATAGTGCAACTACATTTACATAACTGGTTTCTAGCTAATTTGAAATTTGCATTCAGGCCTATTTTTATCCTACTACTAAAACCAGAAAGAAATCAGTTTTAAGGAATGAAAATAAACTGTCATTTAATATATTTACTCTTAGAAAGCATTGTTGCTTTGAAATTAAAATTAAAGATATTGAGATGGTATTTTCTACCATCTCATATTTTCTTTAATAAAATTGTCATAGTTATAAAAATATTTTAAAATAATAAATTATCTGTGAAATCAGTTTCAAGTTTTTTTATTTCAAAGAAATCAGGATTTCTTTGGTGGATTTTTCTTTCAATTTATTTAAATTAATTAGATCTTGAGATTTTTTTTCATTAAAAGCTTTTTTTTTTGTAATTCTTGGAAAAATATGGGTTGGGGGAAAATTAGAGATTTTTGCAATTAACTATCATTGAAACTAGAGATACAAAAAGTATTTGTAATTAAAAATATTGCTAAAATATATATTGTGCTAATTGATCAATAACTTTTTTCATTAATTAAAAATGCAGTAAGAATAAAAACAGAAATTAGAAGAGTCAAAATGTATCCAAAAATAAATTGCAAAGTGGGAATCCTGTTTACTGCAAAATGTAGAAATTGTGGAGTTTGCTTTTGTTTGAAAATTCAGAACTTTTTCTTAAAAGTATTATTAACCATCACCATTGCTGTAAAAATGTTCTCTGGCTAGAGGACAAAGAATTTTCCCTTTAGGGAAACATGTCTCAGCCATACCTGGAATCACTTAATCAATTTCCAACTACAGAAAGGATGAAGTCACAAGTTAGCTCTTGAGCCAGTGGATAAAAACAAATGATTCACACCAGCAGTTCAGAACAAATCATATATGAACCATACCTGCTTGGTGAAAGTGAAACAGTTGATTGATCAAGGTAAATATGAACTTTACTTAGAGGACTTATTTTAAATAGCATGACAGGATTCTAGACTCCCTTAACTGGGTCAGTTGTATGTGAAAGGTTTCAACAATAGAGTGTAGGATTTTGCAAGTTATTTTGAGTGAATTAAAGAGGGGTATAGTGTTATTTTACTTATTTTTATTCCTTAAAATTATGTATAATTTCAATTCATTTTTGTTATATTCAACGTGTATACAGTTTAGTCTCAAAATTGTTAACTGCTTGAACTTGAAAGACAAACAGGGGTGGGAATAAAGATCAGTTAAGAATTCCACCCATAAGCAAACACTGGAAACTTATGCAGAATCAGGAGTACATAAAGGAATGTCTGACAGCTGTAAGCAAACAATGGACACCTACACTGTCCATTAAAAATAATATAAATTTAACAATAAACGTAGAGGGTTTGAGTGGTGCACAATACTGCCCACTCAGTTCACACCTATTTGGACAGGACTCCATAATAGACTTGGGTTACTGTAGTTCATAGGTTTTGTGCAGTGAATGTTTTCTCAGGAAAAGATATAAATGGTTAAATGGGACAGTATTAAAATGATTATGAATGGAATTAAAATTTACATTTGTATTTTGTCTTAAATTTTGACTGAGTCAATTTGGAATGCTGTGAAAGGGAATTGGATAAATAGTTAGTATTGAAAATGATTATAATAAATATTTAAAGCCATACTTAAGTGTGGTTGTCTTTGATTCAATTATATCATTAATAACTATTGTGTCCTCTGGCAAGAACACAACTTATAATTAGTAGAGTCCATGTAAGATTACACTATAAAATTTATGTGATCGCAATATATAAACACTATGATCATTGAAGATTCTTTGTGTGATCTAATGCTAGGCTATATGCCTAATGGCATCCTCATACTAGTCATCATAATTTGGGTAATCTTCATAATTTTGGGACAGAATGATTTGTAGTGTCACATTATATACTGCAATCTTACAATATCACTGTAAATTGGCTAAATTTAATGATAAACATATAATTGGTTTTAATTTTTAGTTAAGAAAGTTTATTCATTGCTGTCATTGGTAGTAAACATATAATCAATATCATGTTTAATAGTCTCTCATACTAATGTTTAAGAGAATATATAATTTTATTAAAGATTTTTGAAAGGATTTCCAAGCAGATTTTATTATCAATGCTTGTATAAAATATGTAGAGTATTTTGCCATTATTTTTGTTAAGGAATAAAGATACCAAAACAGGTAAAATAACTCCCACATAAAACAACTACTTTCATACAGAAATAAAAAATAGAAATATAAATTTAGCATTACCACACCAAAATATTTTGAGGTAAAGCAATTATATTTGGATTACATTTTTATTTATGTGCAAAATAAACTTCACATTTTTATGTTATTTTGTACATGTAAGGAAGTGTGTGGAAACTTATGTATTAAGATTTTTATTTAGCAAGGATTGATGTAGTTGCTAGAATATTTATTAAATAATAAATTATTTGTTTAAAAGTCAATTTATATTTAATTGAAATAAATATCTAAGAATTTTATACTTGATTTATTTATTTAAAATAAATATTTAAAAATAAAAGAATAGTAACTTCCCAATTAAAAAAGTAATGTCTAAATGTGTCAAAACACACAATATTATTTTTAAACCCAGAAATAAAGATGAAGCAATTGAAATTAGTATTTTTTTCTTCATTTTTAAAGTTGTTCATAGTTTTACTGAACTGATTCAAAAATCTCAGCTTCTAGAATTTCGCCCAGTAATATCCATGATAACTTCTTCCAATATTTCATGGACAAACTAAGAAACTACAGTGCATGATGGAGATTATTCTGTACTCCAGATATCATGTGGTAACTGGTATAAAAACTGAAATTTGGAAAATCCACAGTCAAAATTTTTTACTGCATTCAGGATCTAAACAGGTTCAAATTTATAAATAGCCATTTGGTTTGCCATATGCATAATGATCAGCTAGATAAATAGCTAGGCAGTTGCCTTTGCTAGGCAAATGACCTCATAATTCTAGAAGAAAGATGGCTAACATAAACCAGAAACCATCAACTCTTTTTTTCAAGAAATCTCATTTATTACAATCAATTGTTAATGGAAAAATAGATAAATTGACTTATGGAAATTGCTGGACTTCTTCAATTGAAAGTAATATTAAATAGCTGATCTAATTGGAAAATTATATTTATTAACTTCAAATAAATTGCTAATATTCATTTTCAAAATATTGTAAAATAATTTTTTTTTTACTTCAAGATCATGTGCATATTAAGTTTCAATAGTGTAAATTTATCTAGTCTTTAATGATTAAAGAAAAAATTTTAAATAATAATTTTTCAACTCATGTATGCTTCCATAAGTTTGTCACTTAGAGAAATGAACATTGATTCAAAAAGTAATGAAAAGTCATTGTTATAAATGATAAACTATTTGCTTTATCAGAAATATGATCAGAATTACTGGCATCATGAGTTAAAGATCTATAAATGAATAGATTAAATATATATTTCAAATTAAAAAAGTAATGAATGACTAATCTTTTGGATAAAATTATAGCACCTGTTCAAATGAATTAAATCACTGCACGGTATAAACTATGAATATGTATCCAGTTCTTAAGAAATTTCATTATGGATTATCAAAGCTAAATATTTAAATAACATTCAATGAATATAGATTAAGAAAGCTAAATAGTAAAATGCCACTAGTGAATTATGGATTATCAAGGCAAGTCTAAATATGATAAACATTGAAGTTATAAGCAATCTTAAAAATGGATTGTGTTAAATATAGATTATCTTGGCTTAACAAGTATGCTAAGTAAAATTTATTAAACTTTAAAAGGATTATATCACAACATGAAATTATTTGTGATTTACATAATTTGTTATTTTAAAAATGCTTGTAAATCCCCAAAACTTTGAAATAATTTATATCAATATTTCATTGGGATAAATTTCAAATCATTACAGCCATTGGAGGATTACTTCATGCATTTTCTCATAATTGTTTCTTTCTTAGTTTATTATTATTATTAATGTAATAAAGTTTCTCAGATATTACTCTGCCATGTGCAGGTAATATTTCATTTAATGTTATTATAAGAGATATTGAATGAGATTAAATGTGATTTACCTTAGGATGTATAAATGTAAATAATTATTAAACTTATATAAAACTGTGCTATATTGCAAGTATTATATGTTATGTGAGTTCTTAAGTTCAACCTTAGAGTTAAAATGGAGATAATCATCATTATTTAAATGAGGTCATCTGGAAGGAATATTTATGCATCATTCTTACATGTTAGTATTAAATTTTCACTTTTATATAGTATATAACAAGGCATTCTAATGATCTAGTTATATTTTGTTAATGGAGTAACATGCCTAATGTTTAAGCATGCAAATGAATTCAGTAAAGGATTTTGAGGCAAAATAAATAAGCCCAAGGTGGTCAATATCATCTAGATATGCTAAGCAATGATTTGTACTTGCTTATCTTAAAAGAATGAAAACTTCTTCAGCATTATTAAGTGAAGTTGATAGATAATTGATTAGTTAGTGAAACAAACTAATTAAGGATGACTATAAAACATTTATCTTTTATGAGTATAATGACAATTTTTATCCTCCCATATTTAAATTGAGGATTATTTTGAAATAATAAACAACCTATTCCAATTTAATGTTAGTGTTTTCACATCACTGTCTGATAACACACTTTTCATATCCCAAGTTCAAATTAGAGTTAGGAAACAAATAATAATATTTATTAGATATTTTATATAATTTTATTATTATTATTATTCATTTTATATTATGTAATAAAGTAATTGTTAATTTTTAATATTTCTTTTTTGTTGTTATTAAAGAAACATCGTCACTGCATATTCATGATATAAAAAAGGTCATATTTGAGATATTAGATTACACATAAAATATATTTGGATTAAATATGTCATCCCTTTTATATTGTTGTATTGTAAAATGCATAAACACACTTTATATCCATGCATTTATTTTTTTACTTTATAAAACCCTGAAATAAATCTTTAATAAACTTTATATTTAAAATTGCTTGCTTAGTTTTAAAACACAGATTGAGTTACTCTTAATTAGTTTTTATAGTAGAAGACAATATATTTGCAAACATTTTTATTAATAAAATAGACTAAGATTAAGAGAACACATATTATTGAATAACCCTGAGAAATTTATTATTTTATTGAATGTCAATAGTATACACACTTTTCATACAATTTTGTAATTCTACCCAACTTGCACCCTCAAGTTAATATGATAATGAGAAAAAAAACTAATAAGAAAGTCCTAAAAGCATTAAGCCAGTTTTTGATAGATTACTATCAGAATCATAGTGCGGAATAGAACAGCACTTTTAAAACTATGCATATACAGTGGTGAAGACCAATATGTAAATCAGCATATAGAATAATTTTAACTTATGTGGAAATATAAAAACTTGTATGCATAGTGAATTGCAAGCCAAGTCAGGTGAGATATAGTTTCACTTTCTTGCACAATATTGATACACTGTCTCAACCAAGATCACAACATTTCAAATGATTTTATTCATATTATTGCCACTAAGATCACAGCCAGTCTTTCCTTTATGGTTTCAATACATATAATATGTAAACAAAGCAATCTGTTCAAAATTTCAGCAGATTTTAATATTGCTATAATTTGAACTTCTATATATATATGAAATTATACCAGTTTGAATTATATTGGACATGAATGAGATCAGCTTATTGCTCTTACTATATAGAAAAAGAATTAGAATTAAAACCAATTCTTTTTTTATGTTGCACTTCAAGTATACAATAGTCAAATATGTTTAAAAATATTTTTAAACATATTTGCTTATTGCTCTTCTAAAATCCAATTTGTCTATAATTAAAAATACAATAGTGTTATAGATAAGTATATATCCAGGCATAATCTTACACACCAATATAAATTGATCTATTTACTAACTAGTTGTAAAATAAGTTTAAGCAAAAAATGTCTCATGGTTTCTAATATCTTATTTTAAAAAAATTACATAAGCCATTTAAACTTAGAAAAAAAGATAAAGAAAATTATATTGAAAAAAAAAATCAATGACTTTTGAGTATTTTTTGCAAATTTTTCTAGCTCCAAATTGTTATTCTTTAAATTATTTATTAGCACTTCTACTTATTTTTTTTTGTTAAAAAGAAAAATACTTATTAGATTAAAATAATAATTAGGTTACAAGAATTATATGTTGCAGGATATTGATTCTCCCAACTAATTATGATCATGGATGGTTGGAGAATTAAATACTTGGGTTGGTCAAGCATAGATGGGAATACTGAAATACGTAAAATAAAAATAAAATTACTACTATACAAATTATTCCTATACTTTAAATATAAAATATTAAAAAATTAGTGATGATTAGTAAACAGAATATTTTGAAGAAATAATATCTTTATATACTTTAAAAATTTAGGATCCATTCCAAAAATTGAATATTAAACAAAATAATTCTAATGGATGTTAATTTAACATACCTTAAATCCATTACTTTTAACAATTGTTTGATTCAATGTAAGTTAAATGTAGCTGCATTCATCTATAACCTTTTGCATCCCTCCAATTAAAGTTTTTATTTTAATCAGTTCATAGGGATTTCTTTTAAAGTCTTAAAAGCTTTTGGGATTCAGTTAAACACTTCAATTGTTTATTTAATACAACTTTTTCAGTGTATGATTTTTTTGTATATATTGTTTACATTTTATCCTGCCTTTTAATAATAAAAATGAAATCTTAAATAACCATTTCTTAAACTTACTATTTTTTTTTTAATCATGAATTATCATCTTAATATATGAATCCAAGAATAATTGAGAAAGAATGTATTGAACAACAAGAGTAATAACAAATAGCATATTAAGAGTATAATTTTATTTCTTGGACAATAGGACAGTATAATGAAAAATTAAATAGCTATTGATTTGACTGACATTTGAATAATTGATATGCAACTATATTGATTACTATATAATTAATATATACACCAAAATATTATATAATTGTTTCTGTTTCTATTTAATATATACTTTCAATAATTCTCTTAACTCCTTAAACATCTATGTAAACTTGAATAATTAATTGACATTAAATGGTTAGTGCTATTATATTCATATCCCCAGACTAATAATATGACTAACCAGCTCACTAACAAAAACATAACTCAGAAATTAGCTGAAAATAAACAGATAAATTAGCACTACCATCTTAGAGCTTTTAATTATTCAAATCACAATAGATGGCTCTGTAGTTAATAAAGAGAATTACTTTTGAAAGATTTTCTACAAAAATTCAGTTTACTTTGTTCTTTTGGAGGATTTACTTGTAACATATATATACAGAATTACAAATACATGTATTTATATCCACACATAACTTTTCTTTAGATTCATATTTCACACTCGAAATTTGATTATCAAACTATACATTTCAAATGTTGCAAAGATATATGAAGTAAATACCCAGGATTCATTTCTTGGTTGTCTAATTTTAATTTGTTAACTTAGTTTGTTTTTGTTTGACATCATAATGTTTCGATAATGTGAAAAAAGCAAAAAGGAATTTTAAAAAATTTGTTTTGAAGATTTAACCATTGCATAGATTTCAATATTATTCATTATTAAAAGATGTGAATTATTTTATAATCTTTCAATACACACATTACACAAAAGTAACAGTAAAACTAACTTTATTAGTCATTCTACATTAAATACAAGACAAGCTGAAACAGATCATGTGTAAAAACAATATTGAAAAATGAACAAAGCTTCATTTAATTGCACTTAGTGTAAGACCATTGATGAAACAGTTTAGGGCTTATATTAATAATCTATCACCTTGATGAAATCCAGAATAGCATTTTCAAGATTTGATACTGCTGAATCATGTAATGTTACATGTAGACCACTTCCATAACTGTTATGCAATAGTGATAGAATAATAAATACTGAACTGCCATATTTTTGGTGACTGACTAAGAATAAAATAAGAAGCAAAACCAATCCCCCTTGCTAAAACATAAACTAATTGTCCTAAAGAAATCTGTATTAGCTTTGGTGAAATTCTGGTGTAGCAAAATTATTACATCTCACACAGATGCCTGGAAATATATCATTTAATCAATAAGTACTATTATATATATATATTCCACTAAAGTGACATAACTATTAACAAATATTATTTCAGAATTTCTACACTTTATAAGCTGATTTAACAATTGCAATAAAGTAATCATCATCATCCACAGAAGCACTAATCCCACTGTAGTAATTGACAAAATCATCATGAGTGACCTAAAAAAAAGATATTTTAATTAATTCATGTAATAACATCAAATATACAAAAATTAAAATTATTAATTTTTTTAATGAAGTTCTCTATAAAAAGTTTATAACATTCTGTGAACAAAATAGATAGAAATTTACAATATTGATATTATGTTTTTATCATCTTTCATTTTGAAACATTAATTAGTCATCATCAGGTCTAAAAGCAAATGCAATATTAGTTTCTACATTTGAATAGTGTATTGAATTTTGTCCTTTATGATAATTTTATATAACATTTTATGAGAATTAATTTGATTTTACATATTAATTAATTAATAATATTGAATAAATTTATAGCATTCCCATATATGTTTAATCCACAAAAAACAATTAGATATTATCTATATAAACACAAAAAATAACTTCATTTAAAAATGAATATTTATAAAAAAAAAAAGTATGATCTTTTGAGATCTTAGACTTTATAGTTTTTATGTAAGTTATTTAGAAATAGAAATTAATATAATAATTATTGTAATAGTAATAATCAGCCATTAAGCTAATACACATGCACTTTGTGGATTTTAAATATAAATGAATATTCTCACTTCCAAACACAAGATAAAGTCTTTGTGAAAAGATAGAATGAAACCTCTATCTTTTTGACCCAAATGTTTATGTATGGGAAAATCTTAAGCATTTGAGAATGAGAGTGTGAAGATGTTAAGCAATCACTTTAAATTACTTTTACTATGCCTGAATGAATGATACTTGCGAAATTTTCTTGAATTTACGATACGTCATTTTTATTTGAAATTAGACACATGTAAATGAGATATTTATTTTATATTTTTATTAAAATATTGCTTTATATTTGCATGAATGACATCATTGAAAAAAGTTAAGAAACTTAAGTGAAGCTGGACTGGACATAGTGATAGAAGAGCTGAGAATAGATAAACAACTGAAGTCTTAAACGGGATCCCACGAGATTGGAAAACCTAGAAAGACCATATGAGATATATGAATAAAATAACAAAATTTATTGGTGTATTGTGGAGAAGTGTGGTTAAAAATCAGGTAAATTGGATTAAATTTGGACTCTTTTATCATGTAGTGGATTGATAATAGTTGAAAAAGATGATGATTTGAATGAATTTTCAATCTGTCCACATTGTCTCTTCCTCATTGATATGAAATATTTCCATCTCTTAGTAATTTGTTATATATTTTTCAGTTTTGTGCATTTTTATATTTTACAGACAATTTTTTATTTTGGTATTTATATATTTTTTGTTTTCATAACATTTATAATATTTGTAGCTAATCTTTTTGTCAATTTTTATTAGAATATATATTTCTATACTGATGCAAATGTATTCTATATATAAAAGTTTTTAACTTGATAATCATTTTGGCCTTTTTTCAAATTATTAATACATTATTTATTTATCTTGCTAATGTGGTATTGGGGTAAGTCATGTTTAATAAATTCTTTGACATAGTTTTTGATTTTCAACATTTAAATTTGTAACATTTTTTGCAATTTATATTACACTGTATATTCTTTATTGATTTTATTAGTGACATTGCTACTATAAAATTAAGTACATTTTTTAAATTTTATTTTGGGAACATGTTTTTAATTAATTTAATGATGTTGCTATCTTTATTTTTGTTTTAAATTCAAATGTTTTAGTATTATTTTTCTTTTATTATTAAAACATATAATTAAATTATTAATAATACTCCAATTATAATAATTTTATATTTTTTAATTCTAGGATTACATGTAATAAATACTTCATTTTCAATTTATTTGGTAATATTAGTATGTGGTATTAAAAAATTTTTAATTAATAAATTTAGAATAAGGGATATTTATTAGAGAATAAACATGTTCAATGCTAATTCTTCTAATTTTTTTCATTTCTATTTCTGCACATAAGCATCATGAAATTGTCTCTCCTTATCATTGTTCTAGTGTTATACCAATTTCATTTTTTATGGATTATTTTAAAACTTTATTAATTAACTTTAAATGATATAAACCTAAGCTTTTCTTTTTTTCTCTTATTTTTACAATATTATTTATATATTCTTTTGTTCTTTTTAATTACTTTATGATCCTATTTTTGTTTTATCATAGCAGATCTTAATTGTTTAAAGCAGCTTTTTAGCTTTGACCTTATTTTTATAACTGAAACATGGGTTTCCTGCCATATAAACTAACAATGCTTTTATAGATGATATATGAAATTGATAATGGAGGAAAGGGCATATTTATTGCCATTAAAAAAGATATAGATTATAAAAACATTCCATTAAATTCATTTTATAAAGCTGCTATATATGGAATTTCTATTATATATTATCATAAATTTAGTTTTAAAAATATATTTATTGACATAATAAAATTTGTACAGATGAATAGTAAATACACTTTGCTAATGTTGGCTCAAATCTATTGCTGGTATTGGCTTCTTCCATCAAGGCTGACTTGGTAATGTGGATGTCCTAGGTCTGGTATATGTATGGCAGAGTCATTAACTGCACTAACAGGTTAATGTATAAGTAACTAGCATTACATTTTGTTGGTATTGTCCACCCCTTTTGAGGTTGGCTCTATAATGCTGACATATCAGAACTGGTATCCATGTGATGTGGAATCATTGCCTCTCTAGCAGTATCTGTCATGTTGCATCATAGACTACTTCATTTACTATACACTATAATGTCGATAAATAAGGTCCAATATTCATGTAGAGTCCGTGGGCCATACTAGCAGGTTCCATGCATATGTAAATAAGAATCTAAAGGATACTATCTTGTCCTTTCTCTGAAGTACTTTAAGCTTATCGAAAAATATAGCAGTGGGGTCCGGTGCTAGATGTGTAAACTTTGTCCTGCATCTTGTGTACCAAAGCGCGTATGTCAGGAAGGCAGATAACCTGATAAAATGTTTATATTAGACGAAATGCATCAATTAATGAACTTGAAATTATATCATTTTATCTTCAAATGAAGATTTGTTAGTTGAATATAATATGATTATTACTGGTGACTTTGATCTCATTGAACTATTTCTTGGAGATATCATTTCATATTTTTCTAAGACTATTAGAATGATAAAATTTTATAATCTATAAGTCTTAAATAGCTTAATTTCTTTTACAATTCTAATGCACACACTGAATTATATTTTATGTAATCTTTTTCATCATCAACATTCTAGATTGATCCATATGTTAGGCAACATATATCTTATAATGTGAAAAGAGATAACAGAGATAGAAGTTATAATGGATTATCTAAATATTTTCAAACTCAATAGGGATCACACACACTACTAAAAATGTTTATAATTTAAATTGCTTTATATTTATTCTGAATAATTTAATTGATATATATTTCCATAAAATATATACCTCATCATGATTTTTCTTATGGTACCCTTTCTCTTTGAGAAAAATTATTAGAAATAAAATACAACAAAAAAAATCATATAAAATAGCCAATATAAATATATATTAAGCATACACATGCAAAAAAAGCCTTATTTGAGACATGGTTTAGTGCCCTTTTCAAATGTTAATAATCTATTATTATGTTAATGATTTATTACATATACAACACCATCTAGTGCTCTATAATAAAAGAAAACAGCACCAATAACAAAAATAAAACATTTGTAAAATAGAAGAAGACTTTCATATAGAGAGCCAATATAACTTTAATAAAAAGACTGTGTGATATAACAAAATACAAAACAATTAATACATGTATTATACAACTTTATATATATTGTCTTATATAATTTTCCATTTATTTCCAATTGACCAGTTGTTAACTAAATTTATTGAAGTTTTGTAAATATTCATACAATTATTTAAGTTATGTTTAATGTAATGCTTCATATATTTGTCTTTTCTTTGGATTTTTAATATCATTTAAAGATTTAATATTTTTTATAGTATCTATTTTATGTCCATATGTTAAGTAATGAATGTGTAAAGCAGATGGATCATCTCATCTATTAACTGCACTGTTTTGTTCTTTGGCTCTTATCTTTGTTTCCCTGTATGATCATAGTAAATTGTATTACAAAATTTACAGTTAATTTTATATATTATTTCTTTTGTGTATTTTATATCATCTCTTAATTTATAATTACCAATTAATTTATTCACACTTTTGCTATTTGATCATCCAATATGCTTATCAATATAATTTTTGTTTTTTATCAATGTATCATAAATTTTGAAATATTATGAAAGCTTGATCTATTAGTTATTTGAACTATAGTTATTGTCATTATTACTATTGTTTTGCATAGACATGCTATCACTCACTACAGATTTCTTAGAATTAAAAAGTATATTTTAATAGTTTAAGGATTGTATCCATAATTTTTATATAGTTTAAAAATTTTTTAATAACTACCATCACTTGTTGTGAATTTAGATGAATAATTTTTCTTAATTTGTCTTTTTTAATAAAATGTTTTAATACAATATTATTATTATTATCTATATGAATATCTATAACAAAATATTTAATTTTATCTTCAAATTCTACTTTTGTAAATTTAATATTATATATATTGACATTAAAATCTTTATAAATAATATTCATTGCTCTTTTATTATTAATAATTAAAATATCATCAACATATCTAGAATAATGTATTATTTCTTGATTAATTATTCTTTTTTTAAATATAATAGTTTCTAATTCATTTATAAATATTTAAGGCATTAATCTATTCCAAAATCATTATTATATTTATATCATTTATATATTCTTTTACATTTTTTACTAATATTTCTATACTTTTAAGCCTTGGAATACTTGGAAACATTTTTTTCAATATCCATTGTTAAAATATTTCGATTTTTAGTTAATTTTATACTATTTAATTTATTAATAATACTATCTGTGTTTTTAATAGAAAATTCTCCATATCCTAAAATATCTGCTATCCATATATTTAAATATTTAGAAAACTTTTGTAAAATAAAATCACAAAAATTAAAAACAATCTTAATGGGTTATTAGTTTTATAAATTTTAACTTTTGTAAAAAGATATGAGTTTTAAAAATAAAATGTATCAACATAATGGTAAAATTTGCAATATTATATTGTAAAAATTTCATTAACTATAGAAGATTTGCAAAAGTTATCTATCTATATGAACAATTTTCTAAATCATATAAATCAAAATATATAAAATGCGCTAACACACACAAGCACACAAAGCTAAAAACAAATAAAGCAAATATATATTATTTTAATATCTATTCATTAAATGCTAAGCGCTTTCAAGGTTCAAGCCCTCATAATTGTGTGCTTGTGCGTGTTAGCGCATTTTATATATTTTGATTCATAATTAGCCACAAAGTATAAACTATTTGCTTAAATCATATAAAGAATATTGAAACTAATTTCTTTATTAATTTTAGGGAATAAAAACTTTGAAATTGTTAAAATAAAATCCAAAATATTTCTAATGTGATTTTTTTTACTAGATACTTTGTTTTCCTGTACAAGAATTCTGATAATGAATAGAATATTGTATTTTTAGGTTAACCTAAAAATAAAATTTTAATTGACTGTTCTAATAGTGTAGATATTACATCATCAATAAGTCTAGATTATGTACTAGTTTAGACCCTCATGTGAATTGTTGAAAAAGGAACTGTTCCAGATGTATTTGACAGCCTGCCTTGTGAGTAGGTATGGTGACCCTTCCTGCTGTGATTTACAGCTTGTCTTGAATCACATTTACTTCTGGTAGCTTCCAGTACTAAATGTGGACTCACCTTGCTACATTAACCATTAGCTTAAATAGCTATAGTATAGAGAATGATCATTGGTGTTCAGGTTAGCAGGAGTTTCCTTCAACTGTATATAGAAAACTAGGCTACTATTATTTAGATTTACAGTTGTTCTCTGGAGAATACATAACCGTTTGACAGTCATTCTCTGCTTGATGATATTCTCAATAGGTCCACTGTTGTCATCGTTTGGATTACTTAGAGCTAGAGGTCCATTACAACAGGCTGATGGTTGGTTTTGGAGCTGTATATTCATATAGCTGGTTGATGCCATATTACTGTTGACTTGGCACTTATTTTCATCTGGGGAGATTTTGCTGGTAGATGGTCATGGAACTGCACGTTCATTTAACCTAAGTTGACTATTGTGACAATGATGTTATTATCCATCAGCAGTTTTAACCATTACAGCTTGAAGCCATTTAAGTTCCATCACCATTTCTGGAACCTATTTAGTGGCCCTTGAACATATGGCATAGGACTATTCACTTTTTTGCACTTAGTTTTGAGCAATATTTTAAGGTTCAAATCTGGATTATTATTTCTGGTTAAACTCTTTTAAAATTACTTATAGTTGTGAGCTAGTTAACTTTTATCACTGCAAACCCTAAGTCACTGAACCAGTCATAGCCTAAGAAATTGCTATATTAGATAGACATCTAGTCTTATGAGGCATCGTAACTTGGGCCCTGTCTGTTCCAAGAGTGTTATTTGATTGCCCTCGTAACAAGTTATTGATTTGCTGTTAGGATGCAGCTGAAATTTATTACTCTTATTAATTATAGTCCAGGGTTTGTTTGACATTATGGACACTGTACACCTTGTGTCCAGTTCCATTGTGACCAGTGTATCATTAATAATAACTCTGCGTTTGAAAACAGAATTATTATTTTCACATTCTTTATGTGGACAATTTGTTTTTTGACTTTAATTTGTCTTTTTTACTTTTTGGAATGGATTCATCCATTCTGTCATTAGCTACTCATTTCTTTTTAAAATAAGCAGTTCTTGTGTGACCGGCATGCTTGCATTATGTACATACTGTATAGCGGTGTGAACATTTTGTGTGTGCATGCATTGGTTCATTACATCAATAACAATGCTTTTTATTTTTTGTTGTTGATTTTTTGAGCTGTCAGCTGGGTGCTTGACCAATCCAGTGTTCTGTTCAGTACTTTGAATATTATAATTTATTTTTTCAATGGCTTTGCTTGACTAGCTGTTTGAGACAAAACTGATTCAAAGTTTAATTAAAATCCATTAGTAGCTTGACTTTAATATTATGATCACTTATTCTGCAGATAAAATGATCTCAAAGAGCTTTGTTAAAGAAATCTTTAAAATCACATTTTAATGCTAATGAATGAATTCTAACAGCAAAATCTTTAGCCTTTTCTTCTTCCCCTCAGACACAAAAATTGAAATAATATCTCAGGGGTTTAGGAATAAAAAAGTTGGTTGTCAAAACCTAGGTCATCGGGTATGTCTTGATATTGTTTGTGATTTAAAGACCTCGTAAGTCTAGGCCTGATTATTGGCATAAGCATGGCTAATTTAAACTCAGATGTTTTCAGCACTGCTTGTATTATACTAAATAATATTTTATGTGGTTTTAATTTACTTTATTTTTATATCTATTATGTTTTAAACTTCTTAATTAAAATTTTCATACGTGGAATTTATATTACTTTATTATTTACTGAATAAATAAAATATATGATTATTATAGCAATGAAAAGTATGTGACTGATTTTAAAAATAATTTGTTTGAAATATATGCATCATAGGTGAAAATTTCTATTAGTGATTTGGTTTTCTATTTCTGAATTTTTCTTTTGTTCAGATGTTTTTGATATTCAATTGTCACATTTGATTGATTGTTTCAAAAATGCTTATTTTTCTGATTTAGAAAATTTGATTTTCAAAATTCTCAAAAATTCTAGTTTACTTATTTTATCTTTCTTTGTTTAGTGCCCTATTTTCTGACTGTTTTAAAAAATGACATTATTACATTCATTTTTAAAACAAATAATCCAATAATTATCAACAATTATAGGTCCATTTCAATTACATATAATTATTTGAGATGGTACTCATGGATAAAATGATGTCATTCTTTAATATACATACAATGATTTCTGGACAGAAATTTGATTTTTGTTGCTGGAAAAAATATTTTGTATGCTTTTTATAGTCATATGCACAATGTAGCAGCCTTAAGACTGCAACTATGTATTTGGATTTATCTAAAGTATTTGATTTTGCTAAACATACAATACTTTTTCAGTATTTACATTTGTATACTTTTCAATGTCATTTTGTTTCCTAGTTAAAAAAGCCAGCTAAAAAATAGTAAAGATGCAACCCAAATTCATAGTTTTGTTAGTGATTTTAAATTGGTTAATTATAGTTTTATAGGATCTGTACTTGGATCTATATTATTTTTAATATATATAAATGTTTTTGCTTTGCCATTGAATTCAATGATTTATAATGTTGTAAATATTGTTCTGTCCTGTGATGCTATTTCATATAATCTTTAACAAATGATTAATAAGATATTAGTAATTGGCTTATCTTAAACTGTTTAATATAAGTCATAATAAACAAGAGATACATTTTTTCTCTTAAATATGTTACACAATTGCTTAATATGTTCATTTGCAGTTTTTGTAGTAATATTGTTTTTTGTTGATAGCTGTTATTTTAAGTGATGTTATTGATTCTAGACTAATATTGCTTACCAATATTCTTAGTGACATCAAATTAATTACATACTCTATTATTTAATGAAGTTCTTGTCTATCAACTATTTATGTTGGTTACTTTTTCTAAGCATATTGTTTTACAATATCTCTACTTGAGTGATTATAGTATTTAGACTCTATTATCATTATGTACTTTGTAAAATTATATGATTTGCAGATTTAGTCTTGAATTATATGCATGATACCTATGATAATTGTTCTATATTGTCTGTTGATAATCTTTACAAATATAGGATAATTATATAAATATTAATGTTGTTGTTTAAGGTCACAAAATTTTCATGGTAAATATTAGCTTAGCCAAAATCATTCAGCTGCCATTAACAGATTTTAATTTGGAATATAGCCGAAGATGCCACATGCTTTAATTCTTTGTCCATATCTCATTTCCTATGTTTAGAAAATGTTTGCAACTCTGATTATTCTATTGTGTATAACTATTTTTATTTATTATTATTATGTTATTGATATTATATTAACATTTATAAATTTATTATGCTTTATGTTTTGTATAACTAATATGTATTTATTTTTTGTTTTATAATTATGCTTGTAATTTGAGTTATTATATATAATTCACCACATAAGTCTCTTCTTATATGAAGTTATTTACTTTTTTTGTTTTAATGTATTATATAACAAAATAAAATAAATAAGTTGATGGATGGATGGATAATTATTATTTTGTTCTTTTACCTTTATTTATTTTTTCTTTTGGATTTTTGAATGACAATACTCATTTGTGAGCCACTTCTGTTGCTGATTTTAGTTATCTAGATTTTAAACTGATATGGTTATTTTTGATAATTATGCTTCACAGCTTTAGAAAATATTACAAAAGCTACTATAACATTGAAAAATAGAATTAAAAATAAATGCTAAAACGTCTAAAGTAATATTCGACAGCTTTTCAATAGGGATAAAGATTGATAGTAATGAATTTAAAAAAGTTAATAAATACAAACCTTGGTCACAGTATTATTAATACATCATAGAATTAAATTTGGATAAAATATTCTTGGTAAAAATTATTTAATACTAAAAAGAAATATACTTATCCATTTTAAAAGAAAGACTTCAAATAGATAAGTTTTACTTGATCCATGGATACTTAATAGAATATAGAAACTTTAACCAAGCAACAAAGTAATGAGAGATGAATTCTGAAAGGAACAAGGAACCATTAAAAATGAAGATAACAATTAAGTATCATTGATATCATTGGAAGAATTAATAGGGTGAATTAGAGTTGGGCTACACAGATTTCTAGAAAAGATTAGGATATTTTTATAATTAAAGTCTTAAAATGATTTTCAAGAAATTATAAATCTAGAAAAAGATCATGTGTGAGATAAATGGATGAGTATGATGTTTCCCGGAGTAAGGTGAGAAAAATAAACTATGAGTTGGAAAGAGCAAATCAAAATTGAACACTTGTTGTTCAATGTAATAATAATGGTTGAAAATGATGGTAAGATATCAACTCAGAAAAACATCTAGTATTGGATTATATATGGGTCTCTAACAAGAGTGCAAAGTCAGCCAAAAGCAATTTTGAATTAATGAAATAAATATTAATATGCTTATTATTAAAAAAACATGATAATATTTTTATCTTCTATCAGCATGGCTAAAAATATGCATGATTTAATTCTATATTCAGAATTGAAACTAAGTTTATTTTTCAATACAATTTCACCCTGTTTTCAATGGTGACTGTTCATCAAGTTCAATTTATAATCTATTTTTTCTAAATATTTTATAAAATATTAAATTAACATAATCATTTATGAGGAAACAAAAAATAAAAATAGATCTTACCTTTCCATCTGGATGTTTTGGTGTGTCAAAAGTATTTAAAAATTCAGTCAAAATTTCATCCTCGGTTTTCTTACCACTGATTACATCAGGATGTTCAGAAGCTGTAAAAACACCTTTCAAATCTTCTAATGTAATCTCACCATCTCCTGATTTATCCATTATTTTAAATGCTTCATCAATAATATCCAATCTTTCTTTAGATAGAGGAGGCTAAGAAAAGCAACAAAATATTAAAGAAGTTAATAAAAATCATGTTCTTTATAAAGGCAAGATTATTTCAAATGAATATATATATTTAAAAATCTATTTATTTAAATGTAATAATAAAAGATCTTAAAACATGATTTTCAAAGTCTTCAATATCTAATAATAATCGAACATAAGAAAACCTAAATAAAAGTCATAGATCAATTCATAGATCACATGACCCCATCTCTTAAGCTTGTAAGTTATAAACAGTGAGGATTGCCAATTCCTCTACAAGCTTTATGATAAATGCTTAGCCAGAGCCAGCACTTAAAATATCTCTGTCAGGAACCCCTCCCCAAACCCCTGACCATGGTTTCATGCTTTGTCACTCCTCAGAGAGGTGTCAGGGTAGGTTCAGACACTAGATCTAAAAATACCAACCCAAAGCTAAGCACTTACTAAAAGTTATCTATTGATTGGAAAATCTGAAATTTTCAGACATCTACATGTCTTCAAACCCAGCTATCCAACTCAAATAGCTTGTAGAGGAATTGGCAATCCTCACTGTTTATAACTTACAAGCTTAAGAGATAGGGTCATGTGATCTATGAATTGATCTATGACTTTTATTTTGACTATTTATAGTCTCTGCCAAAAGTCTTATGCAATTTTATATTGCTATGACTACTAATATATGGTATGGCTGAAGATCTATCAGCCCCATATAGCTATTCGAGTTGGATAGCTGGGTTTGAAGACATGTAGATATCTGAAAATTTCAGATTTTCCACTCAATAGATAACTTTTAGCTAAGTGCTTAGCTTTGGGTTGGTATTTTTAGATCTAGTGTCTGAACCTACCCTGACATCTCTCTGAGGAGTGCCAAAGCATGAAACCATGGTCAGTGGTTTGGGCAGGGATTCCTGACAGATATTTTAAGTGCTGGATCTGGCTAAGCATTTATCATAAAGCTTGTAGAGGAATTGGCAATCCTTACTGTTTATAACTTACAAGCTTAAGAGATAGGGTCATGTGATCTATGAATTGAGCTATGACTTTTATTTTGAATATATATAGTCTCTGCCAAAAGTCTTATGCAATTTTATATTGCTATGACTACTAATATATGGTATGGCCGAAGATCTATCAGCCCCATATAGCTATTTGAATTGGATAGCTGGGTTTGAAGACATGTAGATGTCTGAAAATTTCAGATTTTCCACTCAATAGATAACTTTTAGCTAAGTGCTTAGCTTTGGGTTGGTATTTTTAGATCTAGTGTCTGAACCTATCCTAACACCTCTCTGAGGAGTGCCAAAGCATGAAACCATGGTCAGGGGTTTGGGGAAGGGTTCCCAACAGAGATATTTTAAGTGCTGGCTCTGGCTAAGCATTTATCATAAAGCTTGTAGAGGAATTGGCAATCCTCACTGTTTATAAGAAAACCTATATCGAGATATATGTATTGCTCTTCTATTCAAGTTTCAGATCCATATATAGGAAATAGCAAATCACATTTATAAAATTTTTTTATCTTCAAGCATATTTGCTTTTAATATTATTTCTATAAAAAGCACTCCATCCAAGTTTAATTCTATGATTAATTTCAACCATTATCTTTTCATCTATATTAATAATCAGACTAAGGTATTTATAATTGCTATATTATTCCAGTTCACTACTATCAAGATTTATTTTAACACAGGCAAAACTTTCTATATGTATTGCCACTCAATGCAAGCCAGAGTATTCAATGGATACCAGAAGGCTTGTGTATAAAATCCCGATGCACAAGCCTTCTGGCATCCATTGATTACTCTGGCTTGCATTGAATGGCAATACGTATAGAGAGTTTTGCCTGTTTTAATAACAGTTATAAACAAGCATAAGAAATGGTGATCATGTGATGTTTATTGGCTTAAGATTTATTTTATTGTGAAAAGATAGCACATATTACTTTAATCCTTTTTAGCACTTATTTTTAGTTTTATCTTCTTACTTTCATTTGACAGCCCTTGAAACAATTCCAGAAAGTCTCTTTTGGGTAAAAAAAAAAAAAAACAATTACTACTTCATCTGCAAAATTTGAATGATTTAAGTAAGTTCCATTTATTTTTATTTCTTTAATTTCTCATTTTAATTCATAAATCTATCAATATTAATCTTCTTAAAATAATCTTGTAATCTCATCATTGCTGTTTCATTCTGATACTTGTTCTTCAGAATAAAACCCCAGATCCATCTAATCCTTGACCTTTCAAAACTTTAGTTACTGCTGAAATCCTTATAAAATCAAGTCTCTTTTATAACTTACAAATCCAATGCAAAAAGAAATCTTTAATTTCTTCATTGCAATAAGAATATGTTGGAGCAGCACTTGAATTACCCACATTTGTTAATTGTTTTAAGTAAATTAATTAATTAATCTTGTGACTTTGTTTGATATATAATCAATATTTACAATGTTGTTTTTCCATCTATTACTATAATTTTATATTTTAAACATTTGTATCTTTATAATAAAGAATATATTATACATCAATTGTCTTTCTTAACTTTGTTATAATTTCATATAGTCTGACATCAGTCTTCAGCCATTTCAAAGTCTTATACAGGTCATTAAAGAGAAAATTTTTATGATTTTCTATTTTCAGTATAGAACTACAACTTCCAATGAAGTAAGCCATAATTTAGTCTTTCGTAATTAATGTAAATATAGAAAGAAAACCAGCACTTGCACACATGCCCCCATTTATTCTGCCTTCAGGAAGATTTAAATGATGTCTTGATTAAATCTAGAAAAAAATAAGATTTCAAATGATAAAAATAGTGTAGCATTTAAAGTAATGACCTAGAAGTTTTTAAAGAAAAACATAAAATAGAAGATTTTAAAAATGAAGATTGGAACTGAAATGCTTTCATTGTCGAACTTTTGATAATATTGCAAAGAAGAGTTTGTAAGAAAAGAAGGCATATATAAAGACATATTTTAGAAGAAAATAGCTAAAAAAAATTTTGTTAATAAACAGTGAAAGTGTTTTAAGTGAATAGATTTCAAAAAATGTAATACAATTTATACTGATCACATTCATTATATATATCTCTCCCAGCTATAGCTTGGTTTCATCACAATTAGATTTAGCAGTAAAACAAAAATCATAAAACATTATTAAGAATAAAAAAAGGACCATTTTATTCATTTAAACAGAAAATAACATTCAAACAAGAAAGATCATTCATGACATAGAAAGTTAAAACAACATTCAGGTATAGAAAATTATCTTTAATCTTGTAAACTGTTAGAGAAAAGTTAGATAATAAACTAATACTATAAAACATTTTAGCTTTTTTGCAAACATTCAATTCAACTGAATTAGAATTAACAGAACTGGTTTCAAAAAAGGGTAGTTTAAAATTTTTTAGAGAGCAGGGCATGATACTGGTATTATCATGAAGATAACTTTCCTAGAGTTTTAAGCATAGTTCCAGTAATAAATTGCAGTTTTCTTTGATTTTGTTCTTGTCATTCTTTAAGTTTAATAATTAATAATGTTTCTAGAAAAATAATCAATTTTTTTATGACTAGAATTTGTAGATTTTTTTTATCAATAATTTTATTTACAAATAGAAAAAAAAACACTGTTAGGATTTGACAATTAAGATCTCAGATCAATTTGGTCAACAGAGTATTTGCAATAAAAGCTTTGTGATATAATTTAACACAGATTTTAAAAGTATTTCACGACAATGCTGATAATAAAAGCAACAATAATTTAGTTAGACATGAAGCTAAATGTCTAAGTAGAAATATATTTTTACAAGTTTATTTGGAGTGCTGCAATGTGGAATAATATTCTCTGTCTACAGAATTCTTCTTCAAATATTTCCATTTGCCTATGAAGAATAAATAATGCCTGACTTTTACAAAATATAGAGCAAAAAAAATTGTTAATGCTTTAATAACAGCAATGACATTAAGCATGCTTTGGGAATTGAAACATGATTTTCTTTTTATTTCTCAATTAGAAAAAAAAAAAAAAATTTTCAACTATGAGTGGAGATAACTATATTTATAATAAAAAACAAACAAACAATAATTTGAAGTTGATTTTTAAAAATTATTGTTTTGAACCAGCCGTAAATACATTGCAAGATAGGTTTAAATTTCTTAATAGTGATATTTGTAATTTCTTATGTACATTCTACTACTGTGTAAGATAGATTTAATTTATCTATAATTTCATTTGAAAAAAAAAAAAATGGCAATGAATAAATTTTCTAAATCAAATGAGATGTTTTAAACCAAGAACAATTCCCAACATTTGTGCCATCTCCTATAAACATGAGTAGAAAATAATTAGCAGGTCAATTAAATCACTGTCTGCACACAAGTTTCAATTTGCTTTTATCAATAGAGCTTAGAATTTAAAGTGGGAAACAATGCCTTTATGCATCCAGCAATGACTTTTAACTTTAATTTAACCATCAAGGTAAAAATATGAAATTTAAATGTGCATAAGGTTTAGAACTGAAGTCAAAATGGTTATGTTTATCATATTGTATAAACTGAGTATTTAAGAATTCATTGTTATTATTAAGAATCCTAATCAAACGAAAAAAATGTCTGTAATTAATGAAGAACAGATTTTTAGACTGATTAAAAATTGGAATTAAATAAATTCCAAGTCTTACTGATATAACAAAAACCTTAACCAATATAAGAATAGAGATATAAATGCATATGGTGATCATTACTTTAATCAAGATTATTGTAAATGTCACTAGAGTAGAGATATGTTCTTGTTTTATTATAGTAGGCAAGCTATAAATTGAATAATTAAATAGTTGTTGTTATGATTTTAATTTTAAATATATATGATAATTAAATAATTGTAAATATAATTAGTTGTTTGTTTCAATTTTATTTAGATTGATTATTATATTAAGTATATATCAATAACAACATTGTGGACAAATAATTATTTTTATATTGGATATTTGACCATTATATATATATATTGTAACCAATTGGATTACATAGAACACACTAATATAGTGTGTGCATAAATATATATATAAAGTTGAAAGGAAAACTAGAAATAAACATTGACAAAAATTATAGTTAGATATTCATTGAAATATAAAAATAAATAGTAAATAAAGGGTTAAATAACTCTGGGCTTAAAGTAATATTTTATTGTAAAATTAAATATTTAAAAAGGTCTGATAAATAATATTTGTAATTCTGATTTTGAAATTAACAAAAAAAAAAAAAAACAAGCATAATTTATTTTTTAAAATCTTTTAATTAATACTTGTATAAAATATTTTTTTTAATTAATGCATGTTTGCATTTCTACTATGTAGTTAAAAATCTTTGTAGATTAAAAATTCTAAAGGATTATCACACCTTTGGTCAAATTCCAAAGATTAAAATAAAAACATGAAAATCACACTTTGATAGAAATTTCCAGCTTGTTTTCAAATAGATTAAAGTAGATTGAAAACAGCCACTGTGTTTTTGTCACCTGACCGACCCAAGGTTATAAAAGACTGATAAAAAAAAATATCAGTTTTTTTGCTGGCAGTTTTGTAAGAATTGACCAGAGGAGTCTGGTTGTAGTATTTTAAGCAGTGGCCAAATGGGCCCACTGCAAAGTTTGGATTGTAGTTTTGTAACAGCTGAACAGAACAGTTTGGCTTGCAGTGTTGTAAGCAGTTAGCTTAAGAACTAGCTAAAAAAAATTAGCCAAAATATTTTGTGAAGAGTTGATAACTGTAACAGAGAATGGCCACAGTAAAGCTAGCTGCAAAGATGGCTAGAATAATTATCAAGAGAACTGCCAGGAGGATTTAAGAATGCAAGGAAGTGGCTGCTCTACATTTCACTGATGGAATTTGAATTTACATGGAGGAAATGGGTCAAGATTCTTTGTAATTCATAGCCTTAAAAGTGTTCTGGAAAAACAGCTTGCTAACCTGAAGCTTACAAAATCCAAATATAAGTGGAACTGACTACAGAAGGGAAAAAGGCCAACCATACCTGAATTATATATTTTTGCCTGATGATGACATTTGCCCGGATTGACAAAAAAACAGCTTGCCCAAGATAAATACTAGCTGAATAAAGAAGTAATTATACTTATGCTGCTGTTTATCTATACACGCAGGGAATCACAAATAAATACGTCGCGTGTACATACAGTGAGTTATTTTATCATAATATTTCTTCAAATGACTTTTAAAATTATAAATTAATAACTTAAAGTTAACACAAACAAGTAACTTTTGCTTGAGCTGAAATCTAACAGCAGTTATATATAATAATGAAATTTTAAATAATTTCTTTGGTCTGAAGTGACAGATATATAAAACGATTTTATTTTTCGTTTATTAAGAAAAAAAAAAACACAGACATTTTAATTTAAAAACATTGATAATTAATCAACAAGTATCTGTCAAACAAAAGTTGACTTTATTTAGTTTGATAAAAAAAAAAGAACTTATAAACTGAAATTAAATTTTGAATTATATCTATGTTTTGTTTATACACATATATATGTGGCATTTATGTATATAGTTTCAATATTGAATTATGAAAAAATGTAATATTATTGTAACAAGTTGAAAAAGATAAAAGTCAGTGTGCATATATATACGCACACTCATATATGTAAAATTTTAATATTTTTATTAAATGCCAATTCATTTTTAATATTAATTGTATATTAGAAATTGCGCGTCTGTGCGCACATATATGTAAATCAACGTAAAAATTTTGATTTTGAATAGTAATTGTGTAAATCACCAATGTAATAATTATTTTATGTTTAATTGAAATGTCTTCATCATGTATTATAAAGCGCACGTCTGTGTACGGATGGATATATGTATGTGTTTATAGATACCCATTAAGAAATAATGCAATTAATGTGATAACTTGAATTTTGTAGTAATATTGTAAATTACAGTGTAATGACTTTTATTATTGTATACTTTTCAAAATCAGAACCCTTATAAGACCGTAACCATTTATTTTTTTGTTATTAATAAACTTGTATTTAATTGTTAAAAATTGTATTCCATCATCTCTTGGTCACATACAGTAATAGAGCTTGTGTTCTCTGAGCTAGATTTCAGACACAGATAAATGGGGATGTATATTTAGTGCTTTGGGGCATCCAGAGATGATCAATCATCATCCTGGTTGGCGCAAAAGAGGATACTCTTTAAAGCCCCCACACTATTATTTTTTATTTTACTTTAGTCTTATTAAAAATTTAAGTTTATAGTTGGCCAGTACAAGTGGCCTGAGCATTGATGATGGTCAGCATGTTTTAAATGTCCCAGCATTATTGTTTTGATTTCTGATTATTGTGTATTTTTAATGGATGGGCACTAAGCTGGTGCATCCAAGTTATGTTTAAATAATTGCCCAAGGTGGCAAAGGCTCAATGGTTAACCTGGTCTACAAAAGACCTATTTCAATCCAGTCACAAGGTTGACTGTTGATTCATATTTTTTATTGTTCAAATCCAGCCACAAGAGGGACTGTTGATTTTATTCTGATGTATTGTACTGATTTTTTTATTCCCATTAATGATGATGAATGATATTTGAATTATACTTACTTTGACTTACTTTATAATGCTGGTTGAATTTATAATTATGTTATGGTTGCTCTGAGTTAGCTGGCTGATCTCTCAATGATCTCAGAGATCTCTTGATCTCATGTGCTTCTTAAATATTTACTGGTATATACTTTGTAAACTATTGATATTTGATTTTAAATTGACTGGGGTTGATGATGTTCCATCCCCCAGATTCACTTCTTTTGCCATCACCCAGTTCAAACCTTTTTCCTTCCATTTTTCACAACTTCTCACCCACCCCCATCCCGTTACAATATATATGTAAGCAATAATGCATTTCATTTTACCTGTGTTTTTCTAAACATATAAACAACTAATGGAAATACCTACTTCAGTTTTCTTATTATATATAAATACATATTATTTATAACTAATAATTTACATTTTTATAATTCCTTGAGTTATTTATTTAAGTGATAGAATTTTTCTACGAAAACTCTATAATAGGTACACCAATTAGTATAGGTTCCCTAGTACTGTTTGACACGAATATACAAAATGCTAAAACAGTTGTAATTATATGCAAAAAAAAAACCACTAAATTTTATACTTTTTCCTTTACAAAAGTACTTACTCTGACTGCTGTGAGGAACTCATTAAAACTAATTGTCCCACTGCCATCTTTGTCAAAAGAAGAGAATAATGTGCGGATTTCATTATCATTAAGGTCTATTCCAAAATCTTTGATGCCTTTACTAAATTCTCCAAAATTCAGAGTTTTACTGCCATCATCATCAAAAATACGAAATTGCCTGAAAATTATTATAATTAATAACATGTAATCTCATTGTAATATTAATAAGAAACATACATATATTTAAATTACATTTTATTAAAAATTCGAAATCTCTTAAGATACACTTGTTATGATTTAATGTTTTACTTTTAAATAATTTTATTTTAAATATATATTTAAATTTTTAAGCAATTTAAATAAAAATTGGCAAAAGACAATCACATTCTTTATGTATAATGAATATATTTACATAATCTAATTAGTTTTTTTTTTTTAGTTTAGGAAAGTTTTCAACATATTATCCATGTGATATACCTATCATGTCATCTGATGTGAAATGGCTAATTTTTAAATGAAGTCAAAAGTTTCTGTGCATAGAAAATGTTAGTCAAGATTAAACATTTGCACTTTCTAAAAACAATATATATATAATAATAAATTATTTTTCCAGCTCTGATTAATTTTTTTGTCCTATGACATATTAATAAAAACTGTTTTGTTGATTTTACTATCTCATTGTCATATTCCCCAATTCCATTTTAAAGATTTAAGCAAAAAAATCTCAATCTTTTTCATTTCCTTTATCGTTAAATTTCTCCACTCTTCAAACAATTTATTGTGATTCTCTTTCATCATCCTACACTATGAAGATAATTGTTCAATACTTCCTCGTCTATCTTCACAGAAACTATATCTACAATCCAAATCCTTATTATATTTTTGCTTTCTTTTCTAAAAATATAAAACTCTTGCATCAAATAATAATAAGCTTTTTTTAGTATTATCATATATTCTCTCAAATTTTATATAATTTATATTCTTTTTAACTCAAAATTATTTTTTAAAATTCATATCCATTTTCCACAACTCTTGATTCTTTTTCTCTAACCAATTTATATTTTTTCCCCATTAAATTATGTAATTGAATACATTTTCTACACAATTACTCTATTTCTTATATAAATGCATGAAAATATATTATTTATTCATTAACTTTGCATATTATAAGATCTTTTTAGCACAATGTGTTTATTGTCCTTACCACATAATACAATGAAACACTATTTTTACTAATCTATACACTGCATCTTCCAGAATATTTTAAATTTATTTTTGATTTCCCTCTTTAAAAATGTTTATCCCATTTCACTTTGAATAGTCTCTTTTGCTATCATCAATTCATTATTAATGCATGTCTTCTTACTTCTTTTTGTTTTTTATCTAAAAATTTATGATTTTCCTGGCAAATATAAAGCAATAACAAATTTTCCAGACTGTAGTGCCACCCAGTGTAAGCCAAAGAAATTAATGGATGCTAGAAATTTTATGCATAAAATTTCTATCTAGTCCCTACTCATTCAATATTCCCAAATTAATTTCTAGCTTGCAACATTCATCACTGAGGAGTCTTGGATCTGAGAGCACTGCACTAGATCTTAGGATCTAATGCAACTCCAATAACGACCTTTTATCTTATTAGCTAGCTATAAAGCTTTGAGTCTGAAATGAAAACACAATATGTTTTCAATCCAAACTAATTTATTTGTATAGTTCAGTATCTATATATTTTGGAGTTTTTAGTTTTTTAAAAACCACAGACACCATCATCCTTTAGGCAGGATTGATAGAAATCACTAAAACATCACATATCTCATTTCCTATGTTTACACAAGCTGTTACAATAGTAGCAAACTATCCAGACAGTACTCGAAGATTTGTGCAGATCCAAGGCTCATCACTGATGGATGTCACAAGTTAAAAAATAGTCTGGGGATATTGGATGAGTAGTAATTACATAGGGATTTTATGCACTAGCCTTTTAGCATCCCTTGATTACTATGGCTTACACTGTGACATTACTGTTTGGAGAGTTTGCTACCATTTTAACAGCTTGTGCAAGCATAGGAAATGGTCATCATGTGATGTTTTAGTGGCCAAATATAAAACACCTCACTTCTGATCATTAAAACCGGCACCAACAATCCTTTCCAAATTATTCCTCATATTTATTACTTGAATATTGTGACATATTTGAAGTCAATGCCATTCTATTTTTTGCTTTTTTTCAATTCTAATTCCAAATTATCAGCATGATTCCTTTTTTCATCTAACAATGTTCTTAAATAACTATGCTCCTTTACTTCTTCAATATAAATATTTCAAACCTTCCATCCTTCATTTTGATTTTTTCAATAAATAATAATATTGTAATTTTTCTTTACAGAATTTAATTTTTATACTTTTTTTCTTTTGTCCACATTTTTGGTAACAATTCTATACTATTTACATAATTTGCAAAAATGTCATATCATCTGCCAAAAAAAAAAAAAAGCCACTAAATTATGTATTCTCCTGGTTTCATTATACTATAGCATCTCTCTTCAGATGAATACTTTTCTAATTATAATCAATTGCAAATTTTTATAAAACATATCCCCCATTTTCTTTTCTTCTCCCATATTAATTATTATATACAGTATACATAATTATAATTAATATATAAAAAGCCTGCTACTAGCTCTAAACAAGCTTATTTTTTTTAATGATAAATGCTACAAGAGAAAATACATGAAGCTTTTATCTATGAGGGTCCCCATCCCCAGACCGGTTTCGAGCTATGGCTCTTTATATATTACATATTTGTAATACAAGCTATATAGGTCATGTGATATATGACTGATTTTTACTATTATAATTATAATTTTAAAAAATCTATATTAAACAATAACATTTCTATTCAAAATAGTTATAATGATAATGATAACAATAATTCAAATGAAAAATGTATTAAACTTTCATATTATCCTAAAAATCAAAAATGATTTTGATAACCATATAAATATTGGATGGTTAAATAGTAAAAGTTTGGAAAAATTAATATATAATTGTAAAATAAGAGATGATATAAAAAATGAAATATATATAAAATTAATTGTGGCAATTATAATACAACTTACTATACATATACAGGGAAACAGGTAGATGAAAAAGACAAAGAATATAACAATGCAATTAATAGGAGAAATGATATATTTACTTTATACATTCATTACTTAAGATATGGACATAGAATAGATGCTATAAAAATATTAAATCTTTAAATTACATTAAAGATCTAAAAATAAGACAAATATAAGAAACAAATTATATTAAGCCCAATATTAATAAAACTTCAATAAATTTAGTTAATAATTAGTCAATTAAAATGAATGAAATTATAAATATTGTTATGTTATACAGCTAATTTATTTCAACATTTATTGAATCTTTATTAATTTGAGTTGTATCATAATTTTTATTTTATTTTATTCATATTTTATTTTATTTATTAAATAGTTTAACCATTAAAAACAGATCATCAACATTTCATAAGGACAAAATTGTGCTGAAAAAGGTTTTTAATGTATATATGTATATTCTATAATAATTATTATGTATTATATTTTTATTATTTTAAAAATTACATAATTTTATAAAAAGCATACACAATTATAAAACACATATATAATAAACATATAATTTATCAAAATTTAAATAATTAATAATACACATATATGTGTGTGTGTCAAATTTATCTTTAATGCCCAAAATTTAATTTTTAATTATAATTTCCAAATATTAACTATTTTGCCCTCAAATGTATTGATCTTTTAATCATGTTAATACTTTTACCAATATTTTCTTGAATAAATACTATTTTATATCACATTCTTTTTAATTAATGATTTAAAGTTTAAGTTTATATAACAAGACATTATAAACACAACTGAAAGTATGGATATATGAATTTAAACAAAATACAGTGATTAAAAATCTTGATAAACTATTTCTAACTAATTCATACTTAATATTCTGATTCTTGTAATTTTGTGCTACATATAACTTTATAATTTATCAAATTTAGAAATGAACTATTTTACTATTAATAAAATGTAACATCATCTGAATACTATTTATATATTACAACTGAAAAATAGCAGAGGAATGTTTGAAAGAATCATAATACTCATATCTAACTTAAATTCTGAAAACCCCTTTTGGAAGTAATTATACTTCAATAACTTTATCTTTATTATTGCATTGCCAATTCATATAATATTAATATCATTTATGTTCTTTATTATTTTTTACAATGCTTTTTTAAGTTGAAGATTTGAAAATATAAATAGAAGTTCTGAAGAAGATTGCTGGGACAATCGAAACTATCAATAGTGGGTTGTAAAAAAGCATTGTAAAAAGTAATAAAGAACATAGATGATATTAATATTATATATTTCAATAAAAAATATGATTAAAAAAAGAGATTTTGAAAGAAATATCATCTATTTGAAAACTTGACTTTTAAAAATATGATAAAACATTGAATTGCTTATATTAAGAGTTCAAAAAAAAATTGTCTGGTGAGCACTTTACACAAAAAATCTAGATAAGACTGGAAAACTCAGACTTTGTCTAGATTGAAATAAATAATTAATCACCTACATCAGTACTATGACTAGCTAAATCATAGGTATAAAACTTAAAATAACTTACATTGTTATTCTATTTGATTATTATCAATTCAAAAAACAGCAAAGGATAAATTATTATTGTGCTGTCTCCATGTATAGATATGGTTATCTCTCATTAAAAAAGAGATTTACCTACACTACTGTACATTTATGCTGGTCTGTGACAATATACATATCAACACCGAATGAGAGTTCATTTGAATTACTCATGATTCTCCATTGTGATCAAATAGAATCCATATAGATATTATCAGAAAACCATGGACTGCATCATCCTTTCTGTATTTTTTTCTTCTTAGCATGCATTAAAATTCCAAAAATATCTATTAATATCTTATGAAAATCTTCTACTGACTATGAGATTATATGCAGATGTGTCTCTAAGTAATGCTCTTATTACATAAATAAGTAAACAATTCTTATCAGTGTTAAAAGAAAAAGTCTTCCTACAAAGCAATTAGTATATATATATATATGAATATTTATGGTGGAGTAACATTGTAACTGCATATATATGGGTTAATTAGATAAGTTATTAAATTACCATGGACACCATAAGATTACATACAATTTAAATTGATAAAATACTATATTGTACCTATTTATTTATATATATTCACAGCACTATAAGTTAATCCAGACCATGGCATTGAGCAAGAATCTTGATTTAGAATCATTATTATCAATTAAAAATAACTATGATAAATAAAATATATAATGGAAAACATTTAACTTATCAAATCTGAATTCCTTTACTTTGATGAAAGAAAAACTATCACATAGACTTTAGATAAAACAATAATTTATTAATATTAATAAAATTTGAATAATTAAATAAAGCAATTATTTTTAGGAAATGGGTTTTTCTTTCAATTAAAAATAAATGTAAATAATGGACTATGCCATGGAAAAAAGAAAATTTAGATTAAAATAATATAGTCATGTGTAAAGCTATTCTTTTGTAGTTAATGTTTATATTTGCATAATTAAATTCTCTCTAGTTCAGTGGTTTGAAAAAGTAGACAATCAATTAAAATATTGTGAAAAATTATATTTATTGATGCCTGTTCTGGAAATAAAATTTTATTTTTTATTTCCATATCATCTTTGTAGAACAATTGAATTTAATATAAAAGAAAAATGAAATCATTAATTAAATTATACTCATCAATATTTAATAATTCATATCCTTTTGAAATAAGTAAACCACTATACTATTATTACACAGGGATATGTTTGATCAAAATATTATTTGATAAAACTACATATAAAATGAAATTGTGATATATGTTGTATCAATATACATTATTTCAATTCTATGTTATCCCCAAAAAAAATAAAAAAAATAAACAAAACATTATTAAAATTTCATAACTTTAATAAACATAATGATATGGCAACAACCATTTTCCATCTTGGAGCACCACATGTGATCATATTTTTTAAAAATAAAAACATTAAAATTAGTAAATTTTATAATATGGAAATTGTAATTTTTTCATTTCAGAGTATCAACATGATCACATTTATCAATATTTTTGTTCATCTTATGACATTATGTGCTGTATAGTACTTCACATAATGAAATGTTTTCTATCATAATACTAAAAGTTTTACAAAATTTAAGAACAACTATAAAGCCAATATGAACTTAAAACCATCAAAACAATTACAGAAGACATAAACTTCTAAAAATAAAACTGCTATTACATTTCCATCAGAAAAAAAATTACTGAAGAAGGATATTATCCAGAGTGTATTTAATTGTGATGCAGTCCAGAACTTCATTATTCATTTTATTTAACAAAATAAAGACATACTACAATAAGTTTTTTTTTATATTTTTTGAGTGGATATTATGAATGAGTGAACACACACAGCAAATGTATATGTAGATCTGCTCCTCAATTTATAAATAACATTTTTTAAAATTTTGTTTAACTTATAATCTTAATTTATATAAACATACCATACATATAAATAACATCTGTGTTATATAGATGCACCATTTCCAGAACTATGTGTGGATGGTGAGTAGATTATGATGTGTGCATAGAAAAATTCTGAAATTGCAGTTCAATAAATAATACATATTTTATTGTAATCAAAACTTGTCAACAAAACATGAGGTATTATAAGGGAATATATAATGCAGATGATGTAAACAAGGGGACATGGAACAAAATATGGCAAATAATCACATATTGAAATTCTGAAAAATCAATAAAATATAAATGGTCTCTTAAAAAAAATGTTATAAAGTTCTGTGGTCATTAATAGGGTTGAACTGATTAATTTTGGCACTTGAGGCAAGTAATAAAAACTGCAAGTTTTAAAATTACTTAGAAAGCTATTGTGGTGCAGAAGTATCATTATCTACCAAGACAATTACATGGGGTTCAAATCTAGGTTGAATAAAATTACTTTTAAATGGTTTAGAAAATTTCTCTAAGAGAATGTCTCAACGATATTATAAAATATCCATTTGTTTTTTGAAATAAAATAATTGGTTTCACACTTAATATACCTATTGTATTCTGATAACTTTTATCCAATATGATGTTAGATAAGGAAAGAAAAAGTCTGTGCTATTTAGCAATTCATCATAATCAATACTATTTCATTTAATATTTCCTATTGGAAATAATATCATTAAATCAAAAAAAAAAAAAAAGAAAGAAAAATAAATTAACTTTAGAACAATAAGAAAAAAATAATTAAAAACTTTATACTTATAAATAATAAATACAATTCATTTATTGATTTGATATTTAAAACAGTCTGAGAATTGATGAAAATGATATGTTGACAAACTGAGTTAAAATTTAAAAAAAAATTATAACAATGATTGAAAAAGATATTACCAAAAGAAAATCATTAATCAAAACAAAATGAGAAATAAAAAGTTCAGTTAATTTAATTTCTATATTTCTCATTGATGTTACTTTTAAAATTAATTGATCAAATCCTTGATATCATATTATATATTACATTACAATTGTTTTTTTATGATACCTTTCAAAATGGTTTATTTTTAATTTTTTATTATTTTGAAATCATCATTTAAAACCATTACTGATCTACTGTAGGATGAAAGTCTTTTTAAGTTTAATCCAGTTTTTAAATTCTTAGTCTCTTTTTTCATAACACACCAACAAACTTATTTATTTCACCTATCCATTTCACATGTGGCTTTTTTCTAAGTCTTCAAATCTTTTGGGAGCCAATGTAAAACTTCAAATGTCCATCTATCATCATCTAAGCAATATATCCAGCCCAGTTTCATTTTGATGTCCTAATTCTTTTAAAGATGTGAATAATATCTATTTGTTCTTTTACACATGTATTTCATTTTCAATATCTTCTTGTTACCCTAACAAACATTTTTACATTTTCATCTGCTAAAATATGTAGATATATATATATATAATAAATGATTCATTTTTCATACTCATTGCAATGTATGATCCTTATTATTAACAAAAAGCAGATCTTATACAAGATCTCTTCCTGTCCATTATTGTAATCTTTAGGAATACATAACTATTTTCTTCCTTAATTAGTCAACTAACATTTCTTTTCCTATTTCACTCCCTTATATTTATCACAGTTCTTCCAATATGCTTTTTATAATCACTGACTGTAAGCATATGCCAAATCTCATTTCTTTTTGATTCATAATTTCCTCAATACATAATCCTTTTTCATGTATTGCATTCAAAATTTCAATATTATAAATCTTATTTTTAGACTTACCTTTCCATACTTCTCTAGTAGCCTCAATTCAAAAGCCTCACATAAACTAACATTTTATCAATTATAGTAATATCCTATCTCTAAACAAAAGAAAAACTATCTATCATTACTTAAAGTTGAACTAGAACTCTCTCTAATCATATATTTCTCTTTTAAAACAAATTTTAAAAATAATTATCAGACCTTCCCAAGCCATGTATGCCATGTGCTCCTCGTTCCAAACACTTTTCTCGCAGATTATCTACTAATGCTTCAGCCATCACGATCACAATCTTTATACTAAGAAAAAAAAAGAACACAAGAATAATTTAGATGTTATTTATACAAATACATGTATAAAAAGGGTAATTTATAAATACTGTTTTTTTCCCTTCAAAAGTACTTATTTCAAACAATAATCCTCCAATAAATACACATATTTCACATAGTTAATGAATATAATATTTATATTTTACTTCTAATCTATGGTTATAGACAATAGGAAAAAATATAAATGCCTTCTAATATTCATTTTAATTCATCATTCCTAGGTAGTCTTTCATTGGCCTAAATATTTATTTATGAGAATTACAAAAATTTAATTCATATACAGTACATTGTATTTTTCAAACACTTGGCAGAATTCAAATATCCCAATAAGCACACAGATGTTCTTAAAACATTTTTTTTTATTAGAGTAGAAATTTGTTTCAATCCCAGATGTAAATTTTAAATCCTATGATCAAAAAAACTTTTTTTTTCATTCCTAATAAAATGGTTTTAAAATGTAATAATTTCTAACCTAATTTAAAAAAAAAACAGATTTAAGATCATTTGTGTATTTACTGAAACATAAGTTATTTGAAATAAGCATTGGTTAAAATTACAGCATTTATAAATTAAATATATATAACTCACATAAATGTTAACATAAAGTAATATATGTAAAGATGAAGATTTTTATGAGCTATAGATATAAATGACATATCTGAATTCATTTATGCATGATTCATAGAGATATTGAATTATAAATTAAACATGAAGATCCTATTGGATATGATAATCTTCACCAAAGAAAAAGTAGAGAAACTATTGAGATCTCTAAGAAACCAGATTGTAGCAAAACTATCTTTTAGTTGAACAAACTTTTTAAAACCTATTAATATGAATAGTTGTTGATTTTTATATTGATATTCTTATTTATTATCACTCTACTTCCACTTTTATATTTTAAAAATTTCTGTTCGTGCTTTCTCTTGGTTGAAACGTTAATCTTATCATACAACAGTGCATGCAGCACTTTTATGTTTTATAATAATAATATTCATTATCCAATTGATAGCAAATGAGATCTGAGATCTGATTGAAACTTTGGTATAATAGTATTATGAATCATATATGCATGAATTTCAATATGTCATTTGAATAAGGTATAGATGACTATTAGAAAGGATTGGGACAGTCATGACTAACAAATGAGATATCTTTTTATCAAAATGTATACTAATAGCCATTTATATATTTCTTACAATATCTACACATTTATTGAAAATAAAATGTAGTAATAGAAATAATATATATATATATAAATGTTTCCGATTTAAAGTAATCTGAGATTTCTAGCTAACAGAATCCTATGACTAAAGATAACAATTATTAATGATGGCATCATTAAAGGAACCACATAAAATAATGAAGCCTTTTTATTTACATATATATCATTAAAAAAAACAACAACTTTACTATCTCTAAAATAATTATATGTGACTAAAAACATAGCTAAATATATACATAAAACACTGGTAAGTAAATAGCAAAGCAGTAGTACACATACTACAAATAATTCTCAACTGATAAAAGCAGATAAGAATGTCATGCTATTTCATATGAAAATAATTTAGATATTAAAGTTTTATTGGATAATTGGAAAAGCAATAAATTCTATAATTTTTGGTTTGTAAAGTATGTATCAATGCTCAAAAATCTAAAAAAAAAAAAAAGATTAATAATTAATGTTCAAACCCAGACTATCAGTCAATGATAGTATGAACAGTTATCAATTTGAAAATACCATTACTACTCATCCATTACACAACTTAAGTCTTAATATTACTGTATAAGCAAATGATTTGTATGCACACACAACATTATCACTGCTATATTATTATTCAAATATTTTGAATTTTAACTTCATCTTGAAAATTAATCAAATAAAAACCTGTTTTCTCATGGTTAAATGGTAGTATATGACAACACAATGTACTACAAGAAATCTTCATTTAAAAACAAAATATGAAGAATGATTTAAAAATAAAATTTGTGTTAATATAATATATAGATTAATTCTTCAATAATACAGTGCAATTATCTGTAATAATAAATACCATATTAATGATAGAGAATAAATCTTCAGCAATTTTTAGTTTCGATGAATATTAACTTGAAAACAAGACTCACTATAAGTATATTGATAACATATTTTAGAAAGACTGATGTTTTGGTGATGTGCAACATACTCCAAAATATAACTACTACATTTAACTAATTAAAAAATGATTTTATCGTAGGATAAGCATTACAATTCAATTAGTTACATTTTTACAGTGTTATTTTGTCTATTTAGTCTTAGACTTTTCATTGATATAATATAAAGTTATTTTTATAATAATAGCAAGATTATAAAACCACTTGATATTTTCTTTAGTTTACTGGGTGTAATAGTATTAAATAGTAAAGGGATATCAATGGACTGGATTCATGAAGTAAATAAATAATAACAGAATTTCTGATAATTATTTTATGGAGAATTTAAAACATGATTTAATGGAAGAAAAGATTCTATTTATGTTATAAAGTTTATCTACAAAACACTTTGAGAATTGCAACATTGCTTATATGCCTTTCAAAAAGTAAAGTTCACTACAGAAGTTAAAAAAACATCATCAAATGTCAAACAAACAGATTAAAGGGTTAACATGTGATATATGAGTATGTATTTGTTACTTATAAAATCATATTGAAATTCATTTTTAATTTTTCCTGCTTTTAGGTTTTCTTTCTTCTAAAATTACAATGGCCATATTTATTTTTCAATGTTATTAATGTTGATGGTGATATACTTCTATGAATTTTTGATTCATTAAAAAAATTATTTTAACCAATGACCATTTAAAGATACAACAATAAATTTATACATAAACAGCACCCATTAAAAATGGAAAGAAATTTAATCCATTATGATGGTTTATACAATTAAATAAATCAACAATATAAAATATATTTATATAACAGCAATAATTGTATTATATGTGTATAAACACACACACATATATATATATATATATGTAGTACAGGGTTAGGGGTATTAAGTTTGATGAGGGTATTTCCCAAGTAACGCTTAGATGCAATCATGGGAATGTCTAGAGGCTAACTTAAACAAACATGTTTTGATATTTGGTTAGACCTTCAAAGTCCAATAAGCCTCAAAGGAGCATGGAGAAGGTTAGCAAATAAATAATTTCATGTGTCTTCTGTAATAGAGACACATTCTTGGTCATGCCTCCATTATAAAACCATCAAAGCCCTAAATCCAGCACACTATATGAACTTTCCAAAACCAGCTGTTAAATAATAGAAAAAAATGTTAGAAAGTTAGGAAATTGACATAGCAACTCTTCACCAAACCCAAAGTAATCATACATTCTTAACATGCTTGTGAGTGCTAAAATTTAAAATCTAGTTTAAAATTTTAACTGTTTAGGAGAGAGGTATTGTAAGAGTTGGCTTACAACCAACCTTCACACCTGTCCCAGTTTTTTTGCAAAGTTTGAATTCAGACCAAGTGGTAGGCAAATAAAATATCCTACATACTTGCTTATACACATGAAGTATATATGTATATAAACATACATATAAACTAATATGTTTGTCTATTTGTAGAAATTTTTTTTTTTTCTTCATTTAATATCATTAACTAAAATAATAATTAATTGACTTATAGGACAGACATAATTAAAGGTCAAAATGTATATGAGGTCAAAATAGTTGCTAGGTGATTGAGTTTGAAATAATGAAGACTAAATAAAAATAATAAATGTTTTATGTATATATATATTTTTATTAAGTTGTAACAATATGTTTTAGTTAGCACGAGAAAAACAATCTAGCATTTTCTTCACTTGTGGTCTAACAGTAGAACTATCAGCACATAAAAAAGTTTAAAAAAAAAAGTTCAGCATTTAAAAAGGAAAGAAAACAGTAAGAATATGTATTTTAAAATTTAATGTCAATATTTTAAAATTAATACAAAATCTTTATAATTTAGATAGAAGGAAACTGGAAAGATAAACTTCAATGTATAATTAGCAGGAATTAACTAATGACTTAATTTATTCTGCAAGTTTGAATTTGTTGTTTTGGAAATAAGAAAAAAAGAAAGTGAAAATACTAAAAATTAATTGTTTCTTTAAGCCATTTTCTTATATTTATCAAAGCCACAACATAATTAATAGTGATTGATAAAATGATCATTACAATGTGTGTGGGGTAAAAAACCAATACTGTAGACATTTCCAAAGCTAGCTTCGATGTCATTTTAAAAGTTTCCATCAAAATATCTATTCTACAAAACACTGGTGAACATCAATCTTCAATGGAATTATATACGTTCAGAAGAGATAATTTGTATGTGTTTGTTTTAACCATGCAGCATGAAATATATAAATATCAACAGAGTTGTGGAACAGGAACATTATGCATGGAGATTGACATTTAAGTTTATAAACTCTTGATTGTGGACAGAATGCTTGCTTTCCTCAGGATATATATATATTTTGATTCACGTGATTTTTATTTTTTTTTGTTTTTATTATTTCTATTTGAAAGTTCATGTATTGTAATTTTTTTATTATTGTGTATTCAAGATTCATTTTCAAATTCAATCACCTGCAATTTAAAAGTGGGAGCAATGAATGGATATGTATCATATGTTGATATATTTTAAAAAAGGAATCATAGTCAATTAATATGTATAATTTTTAATAAAAGTAAATTTACAGATTCCTCTGGAAATTGAACATTGATCCATCAAGGTGACCTTAAGTAAGGTTTTTATATATTTAACATTGAGGGCAAACTTTAGAACAAAAAAAACTATATTAATTACTAATACGTTTTTAATAATATCTAATTGTAATTATTTTATTTCTGAGTGCATAATTAATCAACTTGAATAAATGGTCTTTTACTTATCTTTTATTAATCTTACTATGAATTACATACACACATAGACAGGAGTGGAACTATATATAATTTTTTTAAAAAAAAAATAGTTATAAATATATTTACTCCAACCTAGAAATATCATTTTAATAAGCATATTAGTGGGGCAGAGTTAGAATTACTGAACTCTCATTTTCTTTTTCTTTTAGATATATATATTTAGTGAATTATTTCATGTCATTTTGTATATGCTGTATTTTGAAGTATTTATTTCTATAGTGTAAATGAAGATTAATTGAGGATAGATTTCCAGAATGAAATTTGAATCAGAGAAATCTATATATTAAGCCATAAAAATGATAATAGACCATTCTTGTTAAATTAATATATTTTTTTGTTTGTAAATATTTTTTATTATATGTTTAGAATATTAATAAATGTATTGAGTTGTTTAAACCAATCTGATCTCTGTTTGATCATCGCCATCATCATTATGCATTCATATTATTAAAAGTTTCATCATCACTATCATTAAGAATTTACAACATTAAAGGTTTGATGATGATGATCATCATCATGATATGTTGCTCTCCTAATTGATTGATCACCATCAATATTTTTTTATCTATGCTTATATATAGGCATATTTGGTCAATAATTAAGTAGGTCCATCCCTGAAGAGAGCTGACTGCAAGAACTCCCTGATTTTGAATTCCATGGAGTAATGGGGCCCAAAAAAGGAGATGTAATGAACATGCACTAGTCTAAGTTACATATAAGTTAGTATATTTAAAGTAGATGTGGCTTGGAACTGGGCATTTCATTATGTCATCTTTATCATCCTATTCGAAGGCCTAGGTCTGACAGTAGTGAGATGTGGTTCCTTTATTATATGCCATTACTGATTCTGTAATATCTGGCACACCCAAATGGGACATTGAATCATGGATTTAGGATATGACTTGTTGTAGATTGGTTGACACATCGTATTCAAGTCATTTAACTACTGAGTAGTATTCATGTCGTCATATGGTGTATCCCACGGTTCTGTTATAGTATATATAATACAGAAAATTATATTTTTTTGGAAAATATTTACTTTTGTCCTTTTCAATGTGATAGAACTATTTTAAAGCTTCAATTTACATTGAATATATAGCGATATCTAACAATAATATAGTTTGAACAATGAAGAAAAAAATTATGTATAAATATATATAATTTTCAATTCATTATTCATTAGCCAATTATTTGTTAAATTGTTTTATGTATATTCATATTTCTTATAATTAATATAATTCATTTCATATATAGGCTTTTATATTTTTTACAAAAATTATTTTCTGTCCATATTTTAAATACTGAATCAATATGGAAGATTTATAATCTCTTCTATTAATTGTATTATTATGTTCTTTTGTTATTGAAATTTCCACAATTACTTTTATATACAATTCCTTTTTTATATTTCATATCTCTTATTTTAGAATTACCTATCAATTTGACTAGATTTTTACTATTTGACCATCCTATATTGATATTTTCATCTATATAATTTTTATTTTTTAATAATGTATTATAAATTTTAGAGAAGTATGAAAGTTTCAACCATTTATTATAAAAGCTGCTATTATTATATATATTATTATTTAAATTAGGTGACTTATAGTTGAAAAGTATTTTTTAATACTCTTATGGTTATATCCACAATTTTTGTATAATTCAATTATCTGTTCTCCTTGTAAAGTAGCTATATTTTTATTTGTATTATATCCATCATTTTTAAATTAAAAATTTTTAATAACTGCCATTTTTTGTATCAATGCTTGTTGTGGATCTATATGAATTATTTTTTTTAATTTATCATTTTTAATGAAATGTTTTAATATAATTTTTTAATTATTATCTATTTTAATCTCTACATCTAAATATTTGATTTTAATGTCAAAACCCACTTCTGTAAACTGAATATTATATATATTATTATTAAATTCTTTATAAATATTATTTATAACTCGTTACCAATTATTAAGATATCATCAACATATCTAGAATAATGAATTATTTCTTGATTCATTATTCCTTTTTAATTATTTTAATTTCTAAATAAATAAAAACTTTTTAATTACAAACCATCTAAGTTAAATAATAATATTATAAATAATAATAGCAGTTCTAATAAATAAAACTTTCATACTTACCTAAAATTTGTATTACATTATTAAAAAATAAAAATTACATAAAAACATCAACATTGGATAGTCAAATATTAAAAATATAAACAAATGAATAGGTAATTATAAACTAAAAGATGATGTGAAATATAAAAAAAGAATTGTATCTAAAATTAAGTGTGAAAATTGTAATACGATTTATTATGGACATATAGGAAAACCATTAGATGAAAAAGCAAAAGAATATAATGCAATTAATAGAAGGGATAATAAATCTGCATTATATATTTATTGTTTAAAATGCATAGAAGGAAAATATATAAAATGAATTATATTAATTACAACAAACATAACTATATGAATATTAAGGCTATAACTTTAAGACCATGCGCCTGAAAAATGACAGTAGGGACCTCTACAAATCTTAACACAAGATTTATTTAAAAGACAAGAGTGGCCAGGCATCCAACTCTTATCTTCAACCTGTCTTTTACATAAATCTCGTGTTAAGATTTGTAGAGGTCCCTACTGTCATTTTTCAGGCACATGATCTTAAGGTTATAGCCTTAATATACATTATTTTAAGCAACGAATATGTGCTTTACAAATTTAATTATTATACGAATATATATATAAAGCATCAATTAATTTAAATGATAATTGGATAATGAATAATGAATGGAAAATTATATAGTACATATACAGGAATTTTTTTTCTTCCTTGTACATAACATATTGTTAAAATTGGTTTTAAGTAATTTTATATATTTATAAAAGATAGATGTCCTATATATATACAATGTACAATGAAGTTTTAAAATAGTTCAATCACATTGAAAGAGAAAAATAAATATTTAGTGAAAAAACTTTTCTGTATTTGATTATATACATACACACAATTATTGCTATTATATAAAAATATTTTATTTTATATTGTGAAATTTATTTAAATAAACCATTTCTATTAAATTTATTTTTGCATTTTAATTTTAAAAAATGTTAAAACTTGTTTTGTCTTTTTTTTCTTAATGTACAAAAATAGATGGAAAAGCAGATAAATGACAATGTAAAAGAGTTACTAGTGATCTTTTATTTTTATTTATTTTTTTAAAAAAAAAAACAATTTACATATATTAAAATAATATATAAATGTCAAAAATATGTAACTGATATTACATGAGTTGAATATTTTTTTATTTGAAATAAAATCTTTATTAACAAAAAATAATAATCATATAAATTTTTAAACAATAATTTACATGTAAGTTTTAAATTATAAATCTTCGTATTTATTTAATATGAGATGAATATGAAGCTGCCTAATTTATGCTCCAAATTGAACTGCTATATTTATCACAGTGCACTACCTAATATACATGTGTGCTGAATATTAAAAAAAAAACAAACTTTTCTGTATGTTCAATAACAACGAAGTATTACGTTAGCTCAGAAAAGAAGAAAATTAGTAACAATTGAATTCATATTTACAGTAAATAGATAGGATACTTAGGATAAAAGATATCTGATGGGATCCCACACATTTATCAAAAAATCATTTCCATTTTTCTATTCCAGATCAAGAAAAAGATATGAGTTTTGAACATAATGATGATAAACCATTTAAAGTATGAAGGAAGAAAGAAACAAAAATCAAAATTTAAAAAGTAACACATTTTATAAATAAAATAAACCTATCTTTCAAATATTGTAATCAATAAATTTTAAATTGAAAACATTAATTGCTTTCATAGGGAACTGGCATCTAAAGCAATACGTTAATTAAATACATATGTCAAATCAATATTGTATATGTTATAAGAAATGAAACTAAAATTATTTAAAATTTAAAAATGATTATTTCTAATGCATGAAGATAGCTAGCTGTAAATAGATCAGATCTTATTAAAAACATCATAAATCATATTTAAAGAATTTTAATTAATGCTGTGAAAAGTTATTACTTTCTCAATAATCTTGCTAGTATACACATTTGTGATATTTTTTTCTTTGCATTTGGGTGAATTTAATATTGAATTTTCCACCTGAATCATGAAATAGAAGATTATGATTTTTTTATGGTTGGCTTCAGAACTTAATTAATCACATATAACTGAATAGGTTTTGTAAATTTCCTTTTGTTAATGGAGATAGCTATATGTTAACTGCTCATACTAATAATTAGACAGCTTGAGAATTTAAAAATAGAATTTCAGCAATCAATTCGAGAGAGTTATCTAGCCAAACATCATTGCCAATTTCAGTTAAAGGACATTAAATTATATAAATTACTTATTTCTCATGATATTGTAATTATATTAGACTCTCCCAAAATTGATTGATGACTGGCTAGAATCAGTTTATTATTAGATAACATACAAATTCAAGTACTATGTCTAACATACTAATTATATATTACAGCTTTATAGATTTGAATCTGTTTACTAACATTTTTTTTCACAAAAAAATATTTTGAGAATTGTTTTTACAATAAAATATTTTTATGTTCTTCCCATAAATAACTTAATTTTTAATTAATTTGAATCAAAATAAGAAAAATGTAGTTTCCTTTTTACTTTCATAATTATGGATTTAAAATGTTACACATATTTTTAATTGAATTGCACGATACCAGTCATACCATAATATGGCTATAGGTAATATTTTTATATATTGGTTTTATATATTAATTTTGTTTATTATAAATTATTTTATCTGATTTTATATATATGATCAATAGATGGAGCTTTACCAAGACCTCCAAACAAGCGTATTTGTTTACATAAACGTCAGAGTCAATATTCATTGTCTCTTTCATTTTGCAACAAACAAGCGTATTTGTTTACATAAACATCAGAGTCAATATTCATTGTCTCTTTCATTTGGCAAAATGAAAGAGACAGTGAATATTGACTCTGATGTTTATGTAAACAAATACGCTTGTTTGGAGGTCTTGGTAAAGCTCCATCTATTGATCAGTAATACAAGCGATAGCAGGTTTTTACGTATATAAAACTTGTTTTGTTTTTCATATATATATAAATGGTTATATTCATTATAGGGTGCCCTCAAAATGCTCAATATATATATATATATTATTGAGATAACAATCAATTCTTAAGCTATCAACAATCTCAACCTGTAGACAAGGCAACCTCCTTTAATAATAAAGGTGGTACCACCCTTATCTATGGTTTGATATATTTATATAGACACTAAAGATTGCAACTTGATCAAGTAATGTGAGATTATTAATGCAAAGAAGTTTAAACAAACCTCATTAATCAAGTAAATATAACCTGTTCTGAAAGAAGACTAATAAATACTCATTTATAACTTCCAAATTCCATATAAAGTATATATTTACTAAGACAACAAAGCCAATTACTCAAGGCTTTAATAGGTTTATAAATGTAGATGATAATAATCAAGCCATAAGCTATTAACAATATCAATCTATAATCAAGATGGAATCACCTTTATCTAGGGTCTGATATGTTTATATAGATCTAAAGAGCTCTAAAAAACTGATGAAATAATGTCAAAACAAAGTAAAAGGACAGTTCTTAGTTAAGAATTTTGCTCAAATTAGTACAATTACTAATGAGTTTATTGAAACACAATATGAGACAAGTTTCAGTTAGTCAAAGATGGCATGTCTAGGTAGCTCTATTTAGGAATTAGTCTGACTACCATAGAAGTAAAAGGGATGTAAAAAATGTGTCTAAGTTCACACTCTAGTTGGTTAGTATGGTGGATTGTTATTAATATGATAGAAACAATATCAATAGTAACAGAAAAGGAGGGATTATATATTTTTAATAGTAAATCAGATAAACTCTCAAGACCAAATGAAGAATAAGTTATCCTAAGTAACTGACAAGGTGTAGACTGATATAACTTTCTTAGTAAAACTTTCTTCAAAAAAAGAAATTTAATATAACAAATAAAAGCTATAAGTTTTTTTAGAAAATTAGACCAACCATAAAAAAAAATCAAATATTGTTTTTTTTAAGTAAAATTTAGTATCTTTATTTAAAATCAGAGAAAAGGTAATAGGTTATAATTTGGCGAAGGCAAAGGGTACTTTATTGGATATGCTCCAAAATAGATACAAAAATCGAAAATTTATCCTTGGTAGATATGTTATAGCAATACATTAAAACATCAAATTTTATTCTTGAAATTTATACTTATGTTTGTACAAACAAAAAGACCAAAATGTTGAAAATAATGGTTAAGCATAAATTTAAATTATTGCTCTTGAATTTTAATAAGAATGGCACTATCCAAAATTTGAACAAAAAATATTATAATGAAATATGAAAGTATTCATATTCAAACAATATTTAATAGACTACATTATACACATGACACCATCTCTTAGGTATGCACATGTATGGATTTGCTTTAAGACTTATAGTTACAAACAAATAATGGTTATATTAGTGACTTTTTCATATGGATAATGGCTAGTTTAATATGCTCCAAGAAAAATTGTTTTAATATAAATTTTATTCCAATCATAAACTAAACATATGCGAAATCTATTAGACATATTAAAATTATATTATTGATACATGGAATTTTATATTAGGGTAAAGTAAATCTATTCTTGTATTAAAAAATTTTCGACAATGACATTATTAGTGATTGATAAAAGGAAACATAAATTTTTATTTGGGTTTAATAAACTTCATAATAAATATAAGGATTTAAAGGCGAATTATTGATTGATAAAAATGTTAAAAATTGTGATTAAAACCAAAAAATAAAAAAATTGAGTGGTTACTTTAGACTTTTGCAACTAAAAATGTATCTCAATCCTATTAAACCGTAATAACATTCCTTATATAAGACAATGATATTTTGAGTAATGGGAAAAGTATTTTGACACTTTGAATAAGACAAAATAAGATGACAACTTTAATGATTTATTATTTTAGTCTACTAAGGCAAAATATAGGTTTAATGAATTCAAATCAGCTTTTGTAAACTTAAAAATGGCCACTGACATGAATACCTGATGAAAATTTAAAATATGGTGTGATATGTCGATTCAAAAGTATTGGATTTTCAGGAATATATAAACAGAGTTTGCCACTGAAGAACTTCTACTTTATTTTTAAAAATAAATGAGTAGATAGAGGTTGCAATAATTACATGGATGCCACTTCATCCTAGCAAGACTTTTCAAACTTTGCTGAATAGTTTTTCAAAACATAGATGAATTTTCGTGCTAACGTGGCATTAAAGATTACGAGCACTGAAGTTTTGCCTGCAAAGCAAAAAGTCTTGGGAATAAGTGATTTACATATAGCCTCTATTATTTTAATTAAAATCTTCACATCAATTAATCGCGAAAATCTAATGCATTTTAAAAATTAGTTGTTTGTCCACTATTGTTTAAATTCGTGGTGTTATTATTACAAGTGGAAAAATCATTGCATGTGAAATGAAATTGGTGTTAAAGAAGGATATGTATTTGTTTTAACATTGCCTTTGACTTTTATAATAGTGACTTTTAGACAAGGATTTTATTTGATAGTGTAATTTTTAATTTGAATTATATAAGAGTAAAAATAATAACTTCATATTTTTGAATTCTAAATTTACAATATGGTGTTTGTAGTAATAGTTTTGACAGTACACGAAAAGATCTACAGAATATATTTAATGTTTAGAATGCACTATATAAAGAATTTTGTTTAATAATAACTTATGTTCTTCAAAAGAAAAATCCTCAGCAACTTTTAGCTTTGATACTTATCATCTTGAGTAAGTAAGCCATTTTAAATATTTTGATAATTTTATAAGAAGAAAAGTGGATTTAGAAAGATGGATTTAGATGTTAGTTTCAGTATAAACTCTAGTATGCTATTGTTGTTTTTAATAAAATATTTCATTGTAGGGAAAAATAACTGCTACAACTAAATTATATATAAACTTGTCATTTTATCTAATTTATGGTACAGATCTGAGACTTGGATATTCTCTTGATACCACATAAAAACATTAGAAAAGATTAATTTAAGAATGCTCCATAAAAATTTTAAAATTATGATGGTAAGATTGTAAGACAAATCATTATATTATTCAATTTGGCAGATGTGATAGTCCAGAAATATTGTAAAATTATATTTTCATTATATTGGAGATATGAAATGAAGAAACTACATGATTTCCTAAAAAGATATTTTGTGGTAAAGTTGAACATGTTCAAGAGGAAAAACCCCATACAGGGGCCCGCCAACAGGAACAAGGATGCCGAAGGCATGCAAAAATCCCATAGGCCCCATCCAAATTCTCAGACAACAAGAGGGCCAGAGGGCACGCACAGCGGGACAAAGCCACCCTCAAGCAGCCACCTTTTATCTCTACTTAACTACAAAACTATGGCAATGAAATTGAAAACACAATAATATTTTCAATCTAAGCTCACTAGCTTATATAGTCATATGGGTCTGAACTCAATTCAGCACCCACACATTTTGGTGTCTTTGGCTCTTTACCAACCATAGCCATCACTATCCTATTAGGCAGGATTGGTGTTAAATCACTAAACATCACATGATCACCATCTCTTATGCTAACACATAACTGTAATTAAACAGGGAAAACTCGGGTTGGCACAGAATGGCACTACTATATGGAGAATTTTTCCTGTTAATAATAGTTATGTGCTAGCATAAGAAATGGTGATCATGTGATGTTCAAGAGGATGATTTCAAAGGAATTTTAAAGAAATGTGATGTTGATTGTTTTCATTGAGAAAATATGACAGAGATTAAAATTTATTAGAAAGCTACAATTAAATGTAGTGTTGAAACATTTAAAAAAAAAGAGTTTATTAGGATGTATATGCTCCTCTAAACACTTGATGTAATGTACATGGTTTTCATATGATAGATTTAATGGATGTTATGATCATTCCAGCTAGTTACAAGTAATATGAATCTTTTAATTGATCATAATAAATAGACTGGGTCATTGTTATATATATTTATTTCAACACTAATGTCACCCATATTTCCTAATTCGCTCCATAAAATCAGTTTAAATCTATAATGAAGAATATCCATATTGGGTTCAAATCCTCTCTTTTCTTTGATATCAAACCTCTTCCATTTATCCAGAACTGAGTCATAGGAAAATGATAATAACTAGAGTGTCATCAATTTATAATAAATCAAAAAAACTATAATTGCTTATCTTTAATAAAAGAAAAAAATCTACCTCAGTATTATTTATGTAAAAACATCATAGAATAGAAAATCAAGGTCATATATAACAATTACCAAAGGAATTTTATTATGATATTTCTCATAGTTTAATCAATCCTGTATATTTACAAAATAATTTATTATATTAATAAAGTAAAAATAAAATAAATGTAAAATAAAGAGCTAGAAGCATATTTGTAAATAGAAGAGAAAAAATAATATATTTTACAGAAAACATAATATGATTTGACTTTGAATAAATATATTTTATCTTTTAAAGCCTAAAAAGTAGAAAAATGAACAGTTTTATCCAGATCATTACTTGTTTTGTGGTCATATTTACTTTCATTTTTAGCATGTTTTCTTTGAGCTTGTATATCTGTGTCCTGATTGTATATGGCTTCAACTTATTAAATCTGCAATCATTTGGTTTGACCAATTTCCTAGTTTACTTTTATTTTACATGCATTAAACCAAATAATTATTATGGGGCTTCTGACTTCACTCATGTGTCAATTGAATTCATCATGTTTAATCCATTTTTTATTTCCTTAAATAGTCAGAGTCTAATGTTAAATATATGGTTCAATGTTAAATATAGTTTCTTTGTTATACATATTTTTTTATTTCATAATATATTACACTATATCAGCCTTTGATAGATGATGGATGGCAGTAAATATCCTTCAATAGTGATAGGCTTAACTTCAGATTTAACTATCTTTAAGTTTATGGCACTTTCTTTCTGTTTAATGAGACTATATCGTGAAACAAATGAAACAAGCATGCACTTGGGAGATTTAACAACACACAACAAAGATATTTATATGATAGTCTATATTCATCGTCTTGGTGGAATATTATATAATTATCATCATTCCTTGCCTGCTCATATGTCAGTACTTTCCGACTCAGCTCAGCTTTTGCAATTTTATATCAGCAATGCTGGTTTCTTAAAATTTTCCTTGCTGGCTCTTCTCTTTCTGATCTAAAGAGAAGAAGATCTATATAATTGATTTTGATCTCTTTTATATTTTGCTTCATTACTGTTTTTTGAAAAGTGTTTCACTATCACTAAAACATGATCTGACATTCGTCTGGCATATAAATTCTTGGTTTATCTTTTAAATATTATTTTAATTGTTTAGGTTTTCATTTCATATAAACCTAAAATGTTAATTACAATAAAAATGTACAATTGATTAATATATAACAAAATCAGAAGATATTCAGGGCTAATTAAACTTTTGGTTTATTTATTTAATTAAATAAATGCACATTTTTGATTCTAATTTATTTTAGAATTTTGTTTTGTTTATTTTAATTATATGCAATTTATTGTAGAATTGACACAAAACTCTCCATATACTAACGCCAGCAAGCCAGAATAATCAATAGATACAAGATTTGTCATTAAAATCCCTATCTAGTACCTACCTACTCATACAATATCCTTAGACTAGTTTCTAGCTTGTGGCTTTCATCAGTGAGGTGCCTTGGATCCGAGAACACTGCACCTTGATCTTAGGATGTAATGCTACCTTCCAGCAGCTGTCTTTTACTTTTTTTGTTAACTATAAAGCTATGAGTTCAAAATGAAAACACATTTTCAATCCAAGCTCATTCACTTGTATAATCATATAAATCTGAAACCACTTAGAATCTATATATTTTGGAGCCTTTGGTTCTTTAATAATTATAGCCACCATCACCCTATGGGCAGGATTGATATTACAACAGTAGACATCACATGATCACTATTTCCTATGCTTACACAAGCTGTTAAAACAGAGGCATAGTGATTATATGATGTTTAGTGGTTTAAATCTTATTAAAGTGATATGAATTGTTAATTACTATAAACAGAAATAAATATAAAACTTTCTGTTGTGGATTTTCATTCTCCTTTATATATATATAGTAACTGGACCACCATACAACCCCTTTATTACCTCGGTTGTAACCATTTTCTGATGAGCATATTATAGGAAGGAACCATCGATTGGGTTTCCCCAATAAACAACAATATTTTCTGCTCATCAGAGGACGTAGCACCATAGAGACTGGAAACACCTAGAAATTTCTGTGTTTGGTTTTCCAAATGACGCCACTAGAGTCCCATCTCACTACAACCTGACTTACCTAGGTCTAGTTATGCCAGACATAGCTCAGGAGGCATGAAATTCTTGTGAACAAGTGCAATGAATGACAACTGATTGCAACATTGAACAACTGGATTGGTTTTATATAACAATAAATTTATTTAACAATTTGGTTGTATCAATATTTGGATAATAATTCAACAAAAGTTTATTACTAGTTCATGTTTGACACAGATCCACAGTTATTTTGGTTATATCAATATTTGGATAATAATTCAACAAAAGTTTATTACTAGTTCATGTTTGACACAGTTCATCTTTGGGATCCCATTTTCCTGTATGAGCATATATACTACTAGGTTAGATGGATCACTTATTCATCATTGATGATATATTTATCCGGGGTATCCATTAATCCTTGTGTTATGATTCTCATATAGAATATTATTCTGATCCAGGTACAGATATATTTATAAGTATTTATAATTCCTTTAGGTATAGAATGTATATTACATCTAAACATTTGTAATTATTCCACATTTAGACATATTTTGTATACCAGCATTTATAATTCATCCAGATATAAACACATTTTATATGTGAGCGTTTGCAATATATTCAAGTATAGACGTGTTTGGTATATAAACAGTTATAGTTTATTCGGATATAGATAGATTTTATTTATGCGCATTTATAATTTGTTTAGTTATAGCTATACATATATAGTATCTTAGTATTTCTAATTCTTCAGATATAAACATATTTCATATCTTAGCAATATAAACAGTTATAATTCATTCAGATAGAGAGGTATATTATATGCAAGCCTTTAATATTTATTCAGGTATAGATGTACTTGGTGTATAAACAGTTATAGTTTATTCGGATATAGACAGATTTTATTTATGAGCATTTATAATTTATTCAGTTATAGCTATACGCATATAGTATCTCAGCATTTCTAATTCTTTCAGATATAAACTTATTTGTATATCAGCAATATAAACAGTTATAATTCATTCAGATATAGATGTATATTATATGCAAGTCTTTAATATTTATTCAGGTATAGACGTATATGGTATATAAACAATTATAATTCATTCAGATATAGTCATATTTTATTCATCAGCATTTACAATTTATTTCGTTATAAGTATTCATTTTTATGGTACTTATAACCTAATCAGGCTTGGCCACTTGATGGCATTCTGGCTCACCAAAACACCTAACAAATGCCGTTTACAAGGTCTGACTTATGGCTATAGAAAATATCTAATGTTTGTCTTAGCCATTAGAAGGCCTTTGATGATGATGTAATGCAGAAATAATATGGCCTATTTCTGCTTCACAACAGTTACTGTGAATCCACACACTTATCTTTCGTGTACAGTTTGATAAATATGTGTGTGTAGTTTGATTAGTCAAATTTTTACAATATACGTTACACAATCTTTGTATTTGTAATGAATTTAAGAAACCTGACTTTATAGTAATTTTCCAAATGGCCACACCCTTATTTAGAGATGATGTAATGTGTAAAAGCTTGCCGAGGGTACGTCAACAGAATTTGGCCGAGTTCGCGTGCAAAATCTCGTTTTCACGTGAAATATCACGTAGTTCATAAAATGGCTGGCGATCGCGTAACTTTTTCCGCAGTTGCCGAAAACAAGCCGAGTATTTCTGATCTCCAATAAAAATATACACGATTTTTTGTAAATTTCATAGAAAGCACATTTTATAAACATGTTTAATAAGTAAAGAAGACATTTATATGTGTTTGTTGTTGTTTAAAAAAGTTTGAGTTTCTTTCTTTTGTTGACTACGGTTACGATTTTGATATTTTTTATTTTAGCATTACAAACAACAGAACACTAACCCTAAACCTAACCCTAACCCAACACAGTTGTTTTGTTATGTAGAAAGCAATAATTAAGCTACAGACATTGCTAAATAGACATCGCAAAAAAAGTTCTAGCAATCAATCAATTAATAACTAAAAAGGAGGAATGATGATAATTTGTCTAAAAACAGCAATTTAAAAATAAAAAGGTTGTCATTTACTAAATACAAAATTAAAAAGGCATGAAAAAAAAAAGTTATAGCAATCAATAAATTAATAACCAAAAAAAACAGCGATTTAAAAATCACACAGCCCCATAAACCATACATTGTATTGTTTTTGACTGCCAACAACACCATCAAGTGGCCAAGCCTGATTACATTATAATTACCATTTTTATTTTATTTTAATTCAGATGTATATGCCCATAAAAAGATAATCCTTTATGATTTACCTTATTAAAAATGCTTTTTGATTATAGACATTTAAGTATTTATGATTTACCACCAATAAAACATATTTTCACATAGCTATAATTATTCATGATTTATTTTAAGAAAGACATTTTGTTTTCTTTTTTTATAAACACATATAAGTATTTAATATTTCATAAAATTGTTATCTTCATTTTAACCGGTATGTTCATCCATTTCAAGTTACTATTGTATTTCAAAAAGAGGTCAGTTTATTTAAGCTGAATGGCATTATTTACTTTCCATGGTGTTCACACAGGCAGGCGTTGAGATTCATGGCAATGGACAGAGAGAGGAAGCTATTACGGATTAGCCTATCATCCTTATTATTTCCTTATTAATACTTTCTTTTTTAACATCAGCAGTGTGGATGTAAATATTATATTTCAAAGGTGACTCTGCACTAAAATCAGTGGGCAACTAAACAGCTAAGCAGCACTTAGACAAAACTCTGGAACCTTTTTAACTCTTTGACTTTTTCTTTTTAACCCTTTCTTGTGAACTTCAACTCCACTATTTATACTCTGATCTATTCTCTGGATTTAAGTCAGCATGTCTCTCATTTGTCACACAGCTTTCATTTAAACCCAAGTGCCCTTCTCTTCTTGATGATTGTACCACTAATTTTAGCGAGACAGATAAGCAATTATGTAGAGTAAGCTATGCTTTCCAATTTGATAAGTTTGCCTCAAGCGAATATTATATTTTGTACAACATCGTTTCAAAAATTAAAAATATATTTTAATAAATGCCAGCTTTAAATAAATACTTAGAGAAGTATTTATATCATAATTTAAAATTATAAAAATCAATAATGAAGGTTTATCTTTTTTTCTTCTCTCAATTACAGAAAATAATGATTTTCTTTTAAATATAAACTTTTTGCTTTATATTTTTAAAAAAAAAAAAAGGTTCAACTTCTTTCATATACATCTGCCTTTCTTTAGGTGGAAGGGTAAAATAAATCTTAGAATACATCCATGAAACAGAGTTTTTGTTTCGATATATATATTGAAATGTGTGGTATAGATCAAATAAAAAAAACATATAGCATAACATTTTACTCTTTAATAGAAATAGAAAAATGTGATAAGTAAAATTGTAAGATTTACTCTTATACATAGAATAAGATGATACAATTATTTATTAAATTATTATAAATTCGATCTACACCAGCTGCAATTTAAGTATTGTACCATACCGGTCTCTTAGGCAGAGAAGCATAATACCCAGAAGGTACCTATGACCAAGCCAAAGCTATATAAGATATATAACTATGACTACATTTTCAGGTCACAGATCTTCTCAATTGCTAAATTCAACACCTGTTATTCAAAACACTGTTTTGTTTCGAAGTAAACTTCAGGCACCAGTTAATTACAAGAAGTAACTAACATATCCTGAATGACAGCAAACTAATTCAGTGCCTAAGAAATTCCAACTAGCTCAATCAAAGAATAATACAATAAATTGCTGCTTTAACTTCTCTATTAAATTGTTTTTTAGTAGTATAATTAAAAGAATTGACTGACAAATACTAATTTGTAAAATAATACTAATTTGTAAAATAATTTATTTTAAATATTTTAAAATTTACTGAGGACTATTTTATGACTTCATTCAACATTTCTTTTTTTAAAAATAAAATAATAATACATAACAGCATATATCTTCACACATATTATAATAAATATAAAACATTAAATAAACATAAGTATCAAAATATATATAATGCACATACATTCTATCATATGAGCTGTTGGTTTATATGATTTATCAAAGTTCTAATGTTATCAGTTTATTATATCAACCTGCAAATAAATAGTTCATTTTATGCTGGCTATAGAGTTCATTTATTATACTGATTCTGGGGATACTCAAAGATTGCAATGGCTACTTTAATTAATATCAGGAAGTGGAATAAGATAATGTTATTACTTATAGGGTTTTTAAACATGGTGACTTCTCGCTCTTTACTGCTGTGTGTGTGTTTTACCAACCGGTCGGATTTTAGGCTTCTGTTGCAGTCCTGATGATTGCAATTACGTGCTACTTCTATCTCAGGCAGTTAGACATTCCTGGCAGCTTCAAATTATTATACAGGCATTGCTTCTATTGGGAAGATTGCTGCTGTTCTGTTGGACTGAGGCTGGAATCTTTCCACATGCTCCGACTTTCGGCTTAACACTGCATTATCTTTAAAAAACTATGTCTAACAGATGACAGGATCTAAATACATGAAAGACTGCTGACAAAATTTTTTGGCCCTATTTATATAATGATCTTGTTGTTATCTCTTTTATTGGTTTTTAAATTCATCCACTGCTTTTGTTGATTAAATTCTTGTTAAGATGTATCTTAATTAATTCTGTTGTTTATGGATTTTAATTAGTAGCCATTGCTAATCCCATTTTTATGTAGCTTATCAGTATATGCAATCTTTGAGGGAAATTTTAACTTCAATTATGAGCTTTCCTTTTATATTTAACTTATATATATATTTAACATGCACACATTTTATTTTTTCTTTATGTTTAAAAACAATCTTATTCACACATACATATTTATTTTATTTTAAATATTTTAAAATCAACTCGTTATTTACACACATATATATTTTCTTTTTTTTTTAAAATTAAGTGAAAAGAGAGTATTTTACTTTATGTAAAAGATTTATTTTTTAAACTTTTAACTTTTTTAAGTTAAATTCTCTCCCTCAAATTACTCTTAAATTAATTCGTAAAACTTTACGAATGGCGCAGGGTTTAATTTTCCTCCAGGCTAACTGTATTTTCTTTCTTTTTTTTTTTTTTTACAAAAAAAAAAAAAAAAACTCTAAACTTTTATAAACAACTCTCTCAAACTTATTCTGACTTACATATTATTTATTAAAACCTTTATTTTTTTTTTTACGAAACTTATTTTAGTCATAATGATTTTATTTTTATGTTTTTTTTTTTTTTTTTACAATTAATTTTGAAACCTTCACGTTATTTATGAAAATTTTATTTTAATAATTTTTAGACAAAAGTTATTATGAATATGAAGAGCTAGGATAGCAGTACAATATATATATATTTGTGGCCAGCTTCAGCATATGCTATAATATATATATATACACACTTTTTAAAGTTCTTTAGGGTTTAATGAAGTGATGAGTAGTAGGCTCTGAAGATGAAAGCTATGGATTGTGGCTCAGTTATATCATTTCCATGCTGGTGAAGTTTTAGAAATTTTGAAGCAATAAAGTATATTATTATATTGTTGTATTACATCTTAATATTGAAAGGATGCATTTACATTTAAAATGCAACTCTAAAATTGAGATATTACAATAAATTATATTAAGAGAATGGTAGGCAATGACAAATTCCCACCAATAATGACCTAATGTTAGAGCAATTATTCTATAGCCTAATTATTGTTCATGCTTATGGTTAGATAGCTTTTTATGCAATCGTATAGATGAGTGTTTATCTAAAAGTTTGGGATATAATTTTAGTTGTAATTGTATTTTGAACTATTTCCATTCTATACTAAAAGTTAAATGTTTTTCAAAAAAATCAAATTTTGTTTAATTTTTTAAAATACATTCCTCTATCAATAATATTATACCAGTTAGTATGTGGCACAATGTTTCAAATGATATTATTTTCCTCTCATCTTCAGGTGTTTCAGGCCTGGGAATCAAACTTGTGAGCTTTAGATTTGTGAATATTAAATTTAAAAAAAATACTCCATCCAAATAGGTTATTCAATCAAAGGCAACAGTCAGTAATCTATGAAGGAATTTATGATTTTTCCATTTAAAAAAAGGTAAAGTTAATGATTGGTTTCCAAACATGAATTATCACACTAAGTTGATTTATGGTGTTATTTGCCATTGTCATGCAGCAGATTCTTTAAATTTTTTTTGAATTTTTTCTTTTCTATTTAATATTTTTATCTTTTCCCAATCAAACGTATGCTCATTGGTATATACATGGTTTGCTATTTTAGATGTATCAACTTTTTTTTTTCTAATCATCAGTTTAATGCTCTTTTAATTGTTTTTCAATAAGGTGAATGGTTTCACCAATATACATTTTTTCAAATTCACATGTTATTACATAGAGCAGTTTTTGTTTTCAATCTTTCAGGTTAAGATTTTATAGAGGTTATGATTCTCGTAGTGTGCTATGACTTTGGAAAGCTGTTCTGATATTATTTTTTTTAGCTTATATGACATGCCTGATAAGTATGGATAAACAATAGTACCTGTAATTATTTTTTCTTTGGGTATTTCTTTTTGTTGTCTGTTTAAGATTTTCTTAATGACAGCTGCTAGATAACCATTCTATATGACTGTATTCTATATAGATCTTTACTTCATTGATTTCTCTCAAAGCTGTCAAGATTTCTTTTCAAGATTCTTATTCTTTTGACAGACAAACCAGGAATTCTAAGTCCTTAGTGGAATTAATCAAGAATGTGAAAATTGAGAGAAATGACACACTGTAAGCACTGATGTGGAAAATTTATTCATAAATAAACTCTGCAAAGAAGGAACATCTACTGTAAGAAAAATCATGCTTACAAGCCAGAATAACTCTTCCTATTGATATTTAACAGTAACATTCTGCATAAGAACAATATATTTTCAATGCAATGCAGAATTCTTCTAATAAAAGTAAAGTATGGTTATAGATTCACAACTGTTACTCTAATTAGCAACACTTAAACAGAAGAGTTTGAAATTCCAGCCATAAGATTCCTCCATATTCACCTAAAGTTTGGTTTTGCTATATTGATATGATCATGTACCATCTTTAAAGAAATTCTCAATAGAATTAGATTAAAAACAGAAATTGGCATTCTTAGATGTTCTTGTAACAAGATTCTTTCATGACAAAATCAGAACTACAGTTTACTGAAAATCTAACACATAGAAACATGTATAGCATATATATTTAATGACAACAGCAAAAAAGTAAGAATATTAAACATATACTATTAAACAGAGAAAAAGGAGTTAATTTACAAACCAGTAACTTGGAAAAAAAAAGTTCTATATAGAGCAAACTCATTAACAATGGTTATCCATCAGCTAAGAAAATTTTAAATGTACAATAAAACAAAAACATAAAAAAAAATATTGGTACTGTAGTGTATCCATACAGATCAGGGATGGCAGATGCCCTAAAGAAAATATACAATCAATATTCAAAACTCACGAATCTAAAGGTCCTTGGTTTAATTCCCATCTAAGTAACACTAGAGAAGAGAAAAAGAATACCATTCAAAATACTGTGTTTATAGTAACTTGGGTGCTCTTGCTAATAGTTGAAGGTGTTTAAAAAGTTAAATAAAGTCTGAATTAAAATATTTAGAAATAATCCAAAATATAATTACAAATATAAAAGTGTTTCTATTTTCTTTAGTATTAAATACATTCACACTTTGTTTGCATAGGATATAAAAACAAAGACAATACTTCAATTCAAAGGGCTGTATTAAATAAAAAGAAGTAATACTATTGATATTTAAGAAAGATTACAAAGAAGATATTAGAAAGTGACATATTCAGTTCCCTTTAACAGTAATATGAACAATCTTTATAATTATAACTCATCTACAGTGAAATTTGGACATAATCTAACCAAAAGAGAAAGCTGGAGTTGCTGTGTCCCTAATTATAACAGGGCGGCCAGCAAACATGAATACACAATTGAGATTAAAAGATGACAACACATATAGTAATATTAAGACAATTTATTAGCAATTAAAACAATTAACTAATTAATCTTCAATATACATATAAGTCTGCACTTATGCAAGTATAACTAATCATCCAAAAAACCCGCATAATTGAATAAAAATGTTCAAACAGTCTAGGTAAATGAACAGTGTACTTTACCTTCACTACACAGTCTATCTCTTTTAAACACAAAATCCTCAGTGAGCCTCTTGAGGCATTTCATAAAATAATGATCACTGGGATGGTCTGCTAAAAGTCCTAATCGGTTTGGTTACCTACAGGAGCCAAAATCCTGGGAATATAGTCCACCAATGATGATCTTGACTGCAACTTATGCATGGAATCAAAACAGCAGTCAGCCACCAAGAGCCCTCAGTCCTTCCTTCTCTAGCCTTTGTATTCCCCCCTCTCCTTTTTTCTTTACTTTCTTTTCTGGAGCAATAAATTTATTTTTTCCCATGTAATCCGGTAGGGGACGGGTTCCTGAATTTTACTTTAATTAGTTCTGCTTAAAACTATTTAACAATAATTAGACTTTTAGAGTTTAGTTATCTGCCTGTAAATCAATAGTTATTGTATAATGAAATTTTCTTAATTTTAATTACTAATTCCTCCATTTATCTTAGGAATTTATTTCCACTATAATCTAACTTTTCAGATCTACAAAATTAATTAATATATGCATTTATTTTGTTTGTTTCTATTGGAAGCTTTTATTTTTTAACTTAGTTTAATTAAACATTTCTCTTTTATTGATTTCTTTTACAGACTATAACAAAATTTATTAAATATAAATTGAATGTTTTACAGGATTTAACTAGTTTTTGTACAATGGATCATAACTGAATACTAAGAGAAGTTACAGAAAAAAACTAATGAATATAAGTTGCCCTCATAAATTGCATTTGTAGATGATAAAAATATATTTGATTGTATAAACATTTCTACAGTGATTAAAGTTTTAGGTCATCAAACTGTAGCTCTAGGATATTATATTCTACAGAATATTTATCAAAATGTAACAGTAGTGATTACACTATATGGTCAGATCAAGAAGATAACCCTAAAAAGAGTATATGACAGGGTAGTTCTATATCTCTTAAACTTTATACAGCAATTATCAGATGAAAGAAAGAATGTAATGTTTCAATGGCTGTTCTCAGAAGGAAAAAAAACTAAAGATTGACAATTATGAATTAAAAATTAATAACTATAAATACCTTGATCAATCTTTAATAGAAATGAGAAATATTAAACCACTAAACATCACATGATCACCATTTGTTATGCTTGCTCATAGCTGTCATTAAAACAGGAAAAACTCTCCATACAGTAGTGCCACTCATTGCAAGCCAGAGTAGTCAATGTATGCCAGAAGGTTTGTGCATAAAATCCTTATCTAGTGCCTACTCATTCAATATCCCCAGACTAGTTTCTGGCTTGTGGCCTATGTCAGTGAGGAGCCTTGGATCTGAGAGCACTGTACCTAGATCAAATCTCTATCTAGTGCCTATTCATCCAATATCCCCAGACAAGTTTCTGGCTTGTAGCCTTCATAAGTGAGAAGCCTCGGATCTGAGAGCACTGCACCTTCTGGCATCCATTGATTACTCTGGCTTGAAATGAGTGGCATTATTGTATGGTGAGTTTTTCATGTTTTAAATGAGAAATATAATGAATGAAATTAATTAAAGTAAATTTGGATAGAGTGCATCAGTAGAATTAACTTACTATTAAAAGAAAATATGGGTATTTATTTAAAAAGGAAGGTTTTTAATAGATGTCTTTTACCAGTTACTTATTTATGAATTTGAGACTTGGATACATAACAAAAAAGCAATATAGACTTCAAACCATTTCTTGACTAAGGAAGATATAGTTGGGATAAACAAGAAATGATCAAATATGAAATACATGAGAGAACAATCAAGTATCATTGATATCATTAAAAAAAAAGGACTTGGGCTGAACATATTACTAGAGCAAATACTAAATGGATAGTTGAAGTGTTAAATTGAATCCCAAGAGATTGTAAGAGACCTAAAAACGTATATATTGCTTGTGAAATGGATGAATGAAATAAAGCATGCTGTTGTTATGTAGAGAAGAGAGACTATAGGGTATCAATTATTGATCAACAACGGATAAAAATGATGATGATGATATATGCATGCAGCAATATTTCCAACAGCATTACTGGAAAATATGATAATGTATTATATAAATTAATTTAATTTTTTTAAAAAAAAAAATAACCAAAAAACCAGTTTCTGTTGTATAAGAAAGTAGCAATTATGGAATAATGTAAGATAACAATTTTCTCCCATTAAACAGTCTGGTGAAAACAAGAAAATTATTTTATAATGACGTCGAAAAAAAAAAACATTCTCCCCACTCATTAGATAATTAAATTTAATTTACATTATTGTTTTTCTGAATTTCCAAGCAGGTTAAGAGACTCCCAAGAGTTTCTAGACTGAATAATTCGGTCTAAAAGAGTTTCATAATCTCTGCCTTCTTAAAGATTTGTTGAATAAATTGCGTTTTTACAATTTTAAGTTTTAAATAATCGAGTTAAAAAAGGATGCGACATCTTTTTTAAAATACATTTTAAATAAAAGATTAAATATAGTATAAGTTCAATAGCTTTGAAGCTATAAAAAAATTGATCATATGAAAGAAAAAATGAACTATTGATCAATATATAATTATTTGGTTATTATAAGTTATGACACTATGTTAATTTTAGATGATTGTCAACATATAGATTGTAAAAAAAAACAAAAAACGATACAGACTATAATCTTAGCGGAGAACAGAAGATATTCCTATCGGCACTGATTCAAGAGTTTATCTTTACTATTTTCTGTATTATAAATAATTTTTATCTTAACTCTCAATATATTTAGAAATAACTTCTATAACAATATATATTAAAATATAAATTTTATGTTAAATTCACGCACCCTCATACAATATATATATAAGCGTAATGGTAAGAATACAGTACAATTACCTCACTGCAGCAAAACTTTGAAGTTAGCAACCACTTGTCAACACTAGAGTTTTCTGATTTAAAGGAGTTGCTAAGCCTGATTGAAAGGAAATGACGACTTGAAGCAATTTATAACCGGAAGTAATGTGAGCGATCAGCTGCCGCGGGAATTTGGCTTAAGGGTATGGTTCAAGTGAAAGTAAGTTTATTCTTTGTTGGTAAATAATGTTTGAAGTTAAAATATTCTATGAGTAACTTTTCTAATATTTGTTTTGTTGTCAGTTTAAATTAATTTTAAGATCGCTTCTCCATTTTTAAAAATAAATGAATGTATTTTGATTTAAAACTTTGCTATAAGTTAGTAATGTCTATTGGCTAATTAAAGTTTATGATGTATTTCTGTATACTACGGTGACAGAATAAACTATTATAGGAATGACAAGAAACACATAAAATGGATTATTGCCTACTTCCATTCAATTGCATTGGAGAAGTGAACTTAGAATAAAAATAGACCGTTTTACTTCCACTGCATTCTAAAGTTATTTATCGCATCTCTTGAAATACCAGATTTACCCTGTTTAATAGTTTTTTATAATTTGAGATTATTATTATTTTTCTTATAGCCGATAGAAATTTTATGTAATTGGACTTCAGCAATATTACTTTTTTTTTTTTTCCAATTATTTAATATTAGTTGAATAATTATTTAATTTTTTTAATGCAAGAATTCTCTTATTCCCTTCCTCAAAGATAGATTAATCTTAACTTTGTAATTCACACGCATTTAAAGTTTCTATGTACTTATCATTGGTCATCCTTTTTTCCAACTTAAATCAATAGTACAATTAAGTATATAATTTATACAAATATTAGGCGGTTCGATCCCTTGGTACCTTTGGTGTCGACTATATTCAATATTTTACTATTTAGAGCATGTATATTATCGTTACGACAAATTAATGCAATTTGGTCAGATGAATTAGCATTTGATGAAATGGAGTCTAGAACAACATCTACGTAATAATATTTATTTAAATACGGAATTACGATAATGTTAAGTTTATTAGAGAATTATAAAAAACAAATAATTGTTTGTTACATTTATATTTGACAACATTTTCTCATTTTTTTTTTTTTTCTAAAGACAAAATAAAACGTTGGAAAATTGAAAACTTTCAATATCAGTCATAAAAGTAGAATATTTATATTACACCATAAGTAAGTGTAGAAGAACATTTATAAACTTTGAAAGTTTCCTAAAGGCTGTTGAAGAACATTGCTATAACAGTATACATTTTAATAACTTAAAACAACCCTAATTTAAACTCTACATAAAATCACTTTCTTAAGTTTTCCCCAGCTTTCAATCTCAATGATAAAGACTTAGAAAATAAATAAATATATATAACATGATAACATTAACCTTAATACAGAATTATATTTCTTTAAAAAAAAAAAGAAAAAAAATTAAATTACACTTATATGTTTTAATAACTATAAAATTACAGCATTCAAGTAAAATTGTCACTTATGATTTTTTGCAAAAGTTCTTAGGGTAGTTGTGTATTTCTAAATTCTATTTTTGAAAACAAATTCTTTATTGATAAAGAAAAGAAAGATTGCAAAGAATGTCAATAATAAAGGGTATATTATCAATACTTTCAAATTATTTTTTTCAAGACAAAAAAATTGCTGAAAGATTCAAATATCTTAAGCTTTGAAGAACATTTAATTCAAAGAAATTAAAAAAAAAAACTGTGTAAATTACTTTTATGTACTTTAACAGAAACTATAAAATTATTTGCAAAATAATTCAAAATGACCTCGATAATCTAACATGCCTAAAAATCATTACTTCCTTTAGCTACTTCTGTAACTTATGATTTTATATATAGGGTAGGTGTATGGGTATTGTTAGCTATCTCATGCTTGTTAGAAAAATGTCAAAGCATGATCATATTTATTAAAGTAATGGAATTGATAATTAATTGAAAAGTCATATCATTTGAACATCTTAATTGCCGATTGAACATTTATTATATTAAACAGTTTCTTTTTTATTTACAATATTCAACTGAAAATCAGTCTTAGATTGTAGTATGCTGCCTGCTGATATGTATGTCAGATATGATTTATTTACAATATGTGAAATATGTAAGATAAATGATAATCATAATTTCTAACATAATATTGAGAAAGACTATATATAATTAAAACATTCTAATTGATGTTTATGGTTCTGCATGCACATGCCTAAGAGATATGATCTATTTACATAATTGGAGTAGCGGAAATTTAATCATTTATATGGCATATGGATTAATGATTAACAAAACATTATAAAAGAACTTGTAGAAATTTCAATTAGGAGATATATTCACTAGTTGCTTTATTAATACCTTCCGTTTGCCATTGTAACCATGGCTTTGAAATTCATTAAATATATGGTTCATAATTTGTATTTGTCCATGTCTACATAGATTAGTGTCTGCTAAATTCCATTTATGAAATAGACAAGTGCAGTGACCATTTGTTGTTCTGAATCTTGTAATAAGACTCCATTTATGTCTAGGAAGCAAATCCAGCATATTGTCTTATTTGATCTGGGAAAGAAATTTGTTGGAACCTTATAAGAATTCCATTTTTTTACATCATATTTTTTCACTTATAAATTCTTTTCTGAGCATCCAAAAAAAGATGAGTCTTAGATGATGAATCTGTATTTTGAGTTATTGGAAATTCGATTTGCCTAACAGGATTTTATATATTTTCTGGGAAACAACTTTTCTTTTGCTATCTGATGGAGTAATATATGAAACCATAGAAAACTCCTGCACTGGAGAAGACTTGAGAGTGCCATTAATATTTCTCAGGGTAATATTTGATTAAGTATCCAGAAGTTTAGTATAGAAATGTTTTTACCAAACAGAGACACAGTAATGAATAATTAATTATTCATTATTGGATAATCTAGAGTCTAATGGGACACAATGTTTATTAACTGAATATGTTAGTATCAACTGGAAAATAATTGCATCAGAATTCCAAATATTGCCAGCTAATTTCCAAGAGGTTATTGCTAGAAATTAATTTTGATTTATCCTTAGATAAATGATGAAATAATTAAATTATGATTCATGGTTATTCCTAAATCTCATAGCAAAAGGTTATATTCTGATTATGAGGTATTGTCCAGTTCTTTATCTGAAAATAATTAAACATTATTTCTTTATTAGATTAGAAATAAGACCACATTCTTCGAAAAAGATTTCCAATATTTTCATATCCTTAGTGAGAAATTTTTCAGAAAATGAACTCCTTTGAGAAGTGAAAGCAATGTCATTAGTGTAGATGAATTTCCAACAGTCTGTTCCTGGAAGATCACTGATGGATGAATTAATATTAATTAAAATAGGTAAGAGAACTGAATTCTGAGATAGTTCATTTTGTAAAATTTTATATGTATTACAATTATTATTTATTATCCATTGGAGAGCATTTTGTCAAGTGAATTAATATCTTTCCTGTTCTTAAGAATTTTAGAAACTTAAAATATCATTTTTCCAAACAGAATTATAAACTGATGTTAGATTAATAAAAATGTCATTAATTTTAAATTTATTTAGACAGCCTTTTTTAATACAACTAATTTAAAATAAAACTTGTTTGCTTGTTTTAAACTCTGCTTGTTCCATAAATAGATGACTCGACAATTGATAAAATTTTTGTTGATATAATTTTTCCAAAAAGCTTGTGGGAACACATAATAATGATAATTTTTTTGGATTATTACTTGATTTATTTTACCTTAAGACTGCTATAATTTTGCTTTCATGTCAGATTTTTGAAATAGTTTTTATATAAATAATCTTAATGAATAATTTGCCAATCATCTGCTCCCAAGACCTTTCATAACTTAAGACAATCTGATGGCTTGTTCAAATTTATTAACAACTACTACTTTTATCAGTTTGATATTGAAGGAACACTGGTAAAATACTGTAATTCTGCTGTAATGATGCCTTTTCTTATTCTATCAATCCTGGATTTAGAAGTCTTATATATGAGATTGGATAATTGATTAGCAGTAATAGCCAGTATTTTTTTAAGAGATTTTTTTTTAGATCCACCAATATTCTACAAAATGAGCAGGTCTTGGAACTAAACCAGGTAAAATTTTGCTTCTCCATAGTCTCTCCACTTTTCTGATACTTAATAATTTTACAAGTTTTTCGGTAATTTCTGGAGCTTTGGTAGACAAAAATTGATTATAAAGATCATTAGTTTTAGAATTAATTGCTTTTGATATCCACAAGGAATGTACTTTGGTAGCTGTTATTATGAATGTTAAATTTACCATAACAATAAAGAATTGGAGAGTTTATTAATGTTAGTATATTGTCTCCTGTTAGCTTTCCATAAATTCTTTCTTGGAACTGGATAACTTTCATTTATAGGAATGTGATGAATTTCAAGAGTGATTAGACTTGATTTATATTGGCTATAGAGGAATTGATCTAATATCACCAGGTCAGCAGATAATGAATCATTTTTGTTGAAACAGGAGTTTTTTCTGTTCACCATCTTCCTGAATGGAATGTTCTTTGTTTGGTATCATAATATGATTGTTATTTGATTCTCATTTACAAATTTTCAAAGACTATTATGAGAATTAAAATTTTCTAAAATGCAGAAGATCTGAAAGAAAAAGTTTGAAAATGTTGCCTTTATAAAAAATTATCTGAATTCTGATTGCAAAATCATTTAAACTACTCTTCAATAGAAGTTGTTTGTTTTACAAGATGATTTGAAACAAAATTAGCTTTACTATGTTTATAATATATTATATCTATAATCAGTATAAATCCATGGATATTAAGATATATATTATTAGAAGAATGATTGGGTCTCCTTAGGTGTAATTATGTCAGTGTTGTGTTGATCAACTAATTTGTAGAGGCTCTCCATTTTTAAATTTTTTATATACCCTCATTATTAAGTTGAATTAATTTTAAAGTATTTCTTAGGTGAAGAGAAAATCACTCTATAAGCGTATACCTGGCATTTGATGTGTTTATAATTGTCAACAGTATGCAGTTGTTTTTTATTTTGAGAGTTTAGAATCTTTATTTTTTATTACAACTATTCCCAGTAATCATTTCTTTATTGTAGTCTTTGTGTTATTTTTGGTGTATTTTGATAATTTTCTATCTTTAATCAGGAATTCATTAAGTTGAAGTCTGGTTTTATGTGGAGTTGATTCATTTCACAAGCTAATACTTACTACTTGTAGGTATCCCATGGTAGTCATCTATCTATCCTACATAAGTGATAATTTATATTACTGGTATTGGTGATGTTAACTTCTAGTAGAAGTGTAGGTCATTTGACCTAATATAGGTTGTATGTAGAAATCATGAATAATAGCTTAATTAGGTTTTTATTGGACTATAATAAAGAAAATTTTCAAGTAAAATATACCGTGCTTTGATCATAATTTTATATATTTTTATTTATTTTATTTTGAAAACTTTTATAGTCATATATAAACAGAGTAAGTTGATCTTAGCCTTAATGTTTTTGTATTCATTTTATGCTTGCTGTTTTTTTATTCACTTCATTTAAATACCTGGTGACATCATCACAAAATTATGCACCAAATTTATGTTAAATCTTATTATGTCCCTCATTTCATTTGTAAAAATATTTTGATTTCTTGATATGTTATCAAAAACTATTTTAAAGCATTTATGTTGAAAAGCTAGTTATTTCTGTATTTTATGTTAAGCTTTTCATTTTATCAAGTAATGGAGAAACACTTTTTTCATTAAAAAAAAAATATTGGAATCAATTTTTTTCTTTTTTTAAATTAAACTTTATTAATAGTAAATTATATACAAGTATTAAGGATATATATTGTAACCTGATTAAAGTAGCTCAACAGAAATATTATTAAAGAGAAATTCAATTGTATATTAAAATATCATTGGACTTGTCAAAATTCAAATATTATTAAAATCTCAAATATTCAAATACTATATTCATAGTAACTTAATAAAGATGATGAAACGATCCAAATGTATTAAATAATTAAGAAACGATTCAAATATAAATATTTAGCTTAATAAACGAAAAGCATTGTAGCTTAAATTATTATGAGAAGAATACCTGAGTAGTGGCTATTAAACAAAAAGGTCAGCCTGAGTTATCAATCATATTAAGGGTCATTGGATTACATGAAACATACTCCTGGATAGTAGCTATATAGCCATAAAAACATTAAAATGATGAGTAGGAATAAATTAAACATATTTCTATAATTAGATTTCTCAAGATATCACAATATCAATAATTATAAACAAATTATTAATAACAACTATTATAACTCAGGTATATGGAAATCACGTGAGGTGAGTACACTAGTAACTCAATAAAATATCTGCTCAGGTATACAGACAGTAGATTTTATCCACTTTCATTTCTTGGTTTGATGTTAAGTGCATATCCAAACAAATACCAAGTGAATATGGTCTAGCAGGGCACCACTAGATTATCTGAATCTAGACACAGTTATATCTAATAACCTTTTCACATGTACCGGGTTTGAATCCCTTTTGGTACTTTATTCCTAATAAAATGGAGGATTTTGCTTTTTAGAGCCATACCACTGTTTGCACTAATATCTAAGTAAATATACAACATCTTTAAACTAAAGTGGAATTCATTAGACACAAATCATTTCTCAGATCTTAGCATAACGAATGTGTTTCAACATTCTTATAAGTTTTACTAGCTCAGATTACTATTAATTTAGGATGGCAATTCACTCATCCTTGCATGAAATAGATGATGGAATGGTGGTTATAATATTATTTAAGAAATCACTAAATATTATGAAATCAATATTTATTTATGGCCTTTGAACATTTAAACAACTCATTAATTAAAACGTGATGGTGATGATGATGACAATGGTTTCAACCACAGCTTTAGGACTAAGCTTAATCATAAAACCTAATTGTTATAAAGAAATTCATGATTATTGTTAATCTTAGCATATTTAATCATATCTTAAACAACTAATATTCAACCATTGATGATGAATGATCACACTTGGTAAAGACTACTCTTAATGAAATAGCACACGTCTGA